>JBBMOI010000002.1:41467500-41650000 GCA_038088405.1 Porites divaricata | reverse complement strand
GAAAGAAAACGAAGAGTCCAACACCGACTAACACAAGGACAAAAATAACACCTCCTGCAATAGCCCATCGTTTCTTTGACATTTTGTAGCCGAATACTATTACCAAAGTTCTACCGAAAGAGTAAAGAAAACCACACAAACATTTATCTTGAGAGGGTAAATGTGATGACCGAAGCAATTTTTTTAAATACTTTCAGTATTGCAAAAAGGGAAAAACCCCTGTCATCTGAGACAAAGCTATTTAGGATAATTACCTTGATGATTATCGAAAATAGAGGGCTATGAATGGCTAGGAGCGTCGCTTCATCCCGCTATAATCACCGCGCGGTGAACCCGGTGTATTTTGCGCGACTACGTCATGGGATTTTTCCCTGCCTTTCCGAGAATTCGAAAGCAGCCTGAGTTCCAGGAATGTGCTTCGTTCAGCTCGCTCATTTAGGCTCTGCAAAAGAATCGCGAAGATTTTACCTTTGTTTTATATCTGAATGAAACATATCATGTCATCACCGAAGAAGAAATTCGACTTGGAAAACGTTAAGGAATTTATCGGAAATGTAAAGAGGAACGTTGCTTCAAACCCCAGGCTATCGTTAGCCGTTGCGTTTCTCCTGTTTACAGTTATTTTGGCTGTTAGTCTTACTCTCGCATTTAAGCCGGGACAAAAATCATCAGAAACCAAAGGTAGGTGCGGATAGCATTAAGTAATAATATAAGGAAATTTGATTTAAAACTCAATCTTCCGCCCTGGCTCGTTTGCCTTCGGTTCGGAACTGAACCAACTCTTAAACAAAAACAGCAACTCTGCATATGCAACACACTTTTTGTTACAAATCTCCGCCCGGCACTGCATGACTACGATGGTAGAATTACCTACGATTCTTGAAAAAACCAACTTAAACACAATGAAACACTTAACGACGAATTTTTCTTTCTTCCTCTAAACTTGGGCTCGGTCCTCAAGTGATTCAGTGATTCAACTCCAGGGAAATTCATCCTACATTTGCTGTTTAAAACGATTTGTAATATTTGCGACAATCAGTCTAGAAAAACGCTAATTCATTTTCAATGAGCCCTTTTGTTTCAATCGCCGCCGTCGTTAAGCCAAAGCTCCCTAAATAAATTCGAAGAGAAACAAGTCATAAAAGTTCGTTTTCAGCTGAACCTACCTCACGGCAGCTATGCTAAATGAACAAGAACAAAATCGTTTCCTTTTGTTTAGAACTAACCACTTTATTCATGCATTCTCCAAAAAAATATTGTTTTGTCCACCAACATGCACACTTTACGTCGCGTGATAGAAAAAAATAGCCATATGCTTCTTTTGGTTACTAAGTTATTGTTTAGGTTCTACATTACAGTTCACCTATAATTTGCATGATATTATGTATACTTTATTTCATTTATGTGTGAAAAAGGAACAAACTTATCGAAAAGCACCAAGGATTTTTTAGATGAGACGGCAACTACAGACAAGTTTGCCATTTTAAAACTGTATTCTGCTCACTGATTTAGGCCATTTAAATTGTCCGTCCTTACAGGTTTTATACCGGCCCGCTTACAATACAATAATTACCGAACCTTTTCAAATTGCGGGACACCGTGTAAATGTACTCCTGTATTTTGCGATAAAACTGATCTCCAAAAATGTTATAAGCTTAAGCTTATACTTATTTCTTGATCCACTGGCTCTCCATAGTTGAAGATCAGGAGAAGCGAATATTGGCCACTGGATTTGATTGCAGACGGAAGCCACTTTGTGATGCCAATGCTGTTTGTACAACAGACCCATTGAACAAGGATCGTCATGTCTGTGTCTGTAACAATGGCTTTCAAGGGAACGGTTCTTTCTGCCATGGTAAGAGAAAGATTAAAACCCGTTTCAAACTTCAGATTTTGCAGGGCCAAATTCAGGCTAGGGGTCGGCAGTAGCGCGACGTTTAAAAACCTTTTTCATAAAGTAAACACCCGCCAATAAGAACCTAGTGGATTAAGAACCTCCTGGGAGAAATTTGCTTCTTTAATACGCAATTTGCAAGAACTTGTTTAGTAGAGCAAGACCAAGCACGGTTCTTATATGTGGGTTACGGGGAAGTTATGATAAACAATTTAACCCAGGAGCGAAACTTTGAGGGTGCGTTCGATTGGGAAATCCGGATTTAGATTTTCAAAATCTAAATCTGGATTTCCCAATCGAACGCAAAATCCGAAAAGGGATTTCACCTCCGAGAAATCCGTCCTCAGGGTGGATTTCAATTAAGAAATCCAAATCCGGATTTTTGGATTTCCCTTTTTGTCGTCCGATTGGGAAATCCGAAAAAGGATTTGCAAATTACTGTCCTTAGGAACAGCGGTCTTCCATGCACACGCATAATTAGTAAAAAGAAGACCGCTGTTCCTAAGGACAGTTTAGCAAATCCTTTTTCGGATTTCCCAATCGAACGACAAAATGGGAAATCCAAAAAATCCGGCTTTGGATTTCTTAATTGAAATCCACCCTGAAGACGGATTTCTCGGAGGTGAATCCGTTTTCGGATTTCGCGTTCGATTGGGAAATCCAGATTTAGATTTTGAAAATCTAAATCCGGATTTCCCAATCGAACGCACCCTGAGATTGGAAATTTAAGTATAACAAGAACATATTGTACCAAACTGTATTTAAATCCGGTAATAAGATCTGTTAGAGCTATAATAATACAATTGTGAACGAATACTGTATTTTGTAAGGAACAAATCCAAGTTTATTTATTTTTCTGGTAATAGACAATTTGCTATCTCCTAATCAAGAATTCAAGAACCTATTCACGAACCTACTTAGCCTAAATTACCAATGATTGCCCCCAATATACAAGAACCTTTTTTACCAGACTCCAAAAAAGTAAGTTCTTATTCGCAGGTGTCTCCTGTACTTCGTGGCAGTAGCAAGGCTAAACGTCGTGTTCAAGACATCAGAACTATCTCAGTTGAGACATTTCTTATAAAAATATTAAGTATCTACTCTCTGACACCTTGAGACCTCTGTAATGGGCCTTTTTAAACAAATATGTTTAGGGGATATCGCGATGTTTTATATGTTATGTTTTCAAAAGTTGGTAAGAATGAGGTTACGAAGATTTTGGAACATTTTTCTTCAATAAAGTGATGGCCTCAGACTCGGGAATAAGAATGTTTAATGACATTGTAATGGACTGTCAGGAGCTTAAATCTTAACTTCGAAGGTGAACTCCGAAAGTGAACTCTGGTGGAAGTGTCAAAGCTCTAACTGGAGGAAACACAAGATATTTCAGCAATTCATTGTCATTGCAGATGATTGAAGCACTTAACCTAAAATGAGCTTACGTAAATACGGGCACGGGCGTTACTATAGACTGTAGCTATTAAGGGAAAGGCATTTTATCTGAGATGGAGACAGTTTTACTAGACTAATTTTGAACTTGAACATCTTGCAGACATAAATGAGTGCTTATCGGAGGAACTGCATTCCTGCCCCTCAAACGCAAAATGTGTCAACGCCATTGGCACCTACAAATGTACTTGTCTTCCTGGTTACGAAGGAGATGGGCGTTCATGTACAGATGTTAATGAGTGCAGCATAAGCAAACATAACTGTAGCACTGATTCGTTGTGTAATAACACTGTTGGCTCTTATTCTTGCACCTGTTTGGATGGATTTCAAGGTAATGGCTTTTCGTGTAAAGACGTGGACGAGTGTAAAACAGACGTTCATGATTGCAGCCCCCATGCATTATGCACTAATGCAATTGGTGGCTACAACTGCTCTTGTCTGCCAGGTTTCCAAGGTGATGGGCGGACCTGTCAAGATTTTGATGAGTGCAAAGCCTTGATCCATAACTGCAGTATTCATGCATCTTGTGTAAACACACTTGGTGGACATGAATGTAAATGCCGCGACGGATTTGAAGGCAGCGGATTCGAATGTATAGACAAGGATGAATGTGAGACGAAAGCCCACAATTGTAGCCATCATGCATACTGCACAAACAACGTCGGTGCATATAACTGTAGTTGTCATGATGGTTATGAGGGCAACGGATGGGCTTGCACAGACGTAGACGAATGCAAGACTAAAACGCACAACTGCAGTATAAACGCATTCTGCACAAACAACGTCGGTGCATATAACTGTAGTTGTCATGATGGTTATGAGGGCAACGGATGGGCTTGCACAGACGTAAACGAATGCAAGACTAAAACGCACAACTGCAGTATAAACGCATTCTGCACAAACAACGTCGGTGCATATAACTGTAGTTGTCATGATGGTTATGAGGGCAACGGATGGTCTTGCACAGACGTAGACGAATGCAAGACTAAAACGCACAACTGCAGTATAAACGCATTCTGCACAAACAACGTCGGTGCATATAACTGTAGTTGTCATGATGGTTATGAGGGCAACGGATGGGCTTGCACAGACGTAGACGAATGCAAGACTAAAACGCACAACTGCAGTATAAACGCATTCTGCACAAACAACGTCGGTGCATATAACTGTAGTTGTCATGATGGTTATGAGGGCAACGGATGGGCTTGCACAGACGTAGACGAATGCAAGACTAAAACGCACAACTGCAGTATAAACGCATTCTGCACAAACAACGTCGGTGCATATAACTGTAGTTGTCATGATGGTTATGAGGGCAACGGATGGGCTTGCACAGACGTAGACGAATGCAAGACTAAAACGCACAACTGCAGTATAAACGCATTCTGCACAAACAACGTCGGTGCATATAACTGTAGTTGTCATGATGGTTATGAGGGCAACGGATGGGCTTGCACAGACATAGACGAATGCAAGACTAAAACGCACAACTGCAGTATAAACGCATTCTGCACAAACAATATCGGTGCATACAACTGTAGTTGTCATGATGGTTATGAGGGCAACGGATGGTCTTGCACAGACGTAGACGAATGCAAGACTAAAACGCACAACTGCAGTATAAACGCATTCTGCACAAACAATATCGGTTCATACAATTGTAGTTGCCGTGGTGGATTTAAAGGTGATGGACAAGCCTGCAGAGACATTGATGAATGCAAAATGCAGACACACAATTGCAGTGTCTATGCATCCTGTACGAACAGCATCGGTGCATTCAGCTGCAAGTGCTTTGATGGATATGAAGGTAATGGATGGGAATGCACCGACATCGATGAATGTAAGATTGGAACTCACAACTGTCACTCTAGCGCTACTTGTGTGAATAAGCCAGGTTCATACAGCTGCTTCTGCAAAAGAGGGTACACGGGGAATGGACTGTACTGCACAGGTAAACAGTCTCCAATGTAATACCAAACTGTAGAAGCTAGGCTCAACATTGAACCCGGAGTGCCCAAGCGATGAAATTCGACAATCGATAAAATCGATCGTTATTTATATTAATAAATCGAGTGATATCGGAAATCAATAAAAAATCGAGCATCGAGAGAGTTGTGGTTATCGATTTTAATCAATTTTTATCGATTGTCAATAGTAACCGTTTGATAATGATTTCAGAAACGTTTGAGCTATGCATTAGAAAAGTCTTACCATTTGTAGTTTTTCTTTTCCTAAAAAGGTATCTGTCGTTCAATAGCTGTTTTTGCCTCTAAATGTGTCGAAAATACCAAAAAAATTGATTGAAAGTGTATTTAAAACTCTCTTCGAAAAGCCTGATCAGTTGAAACCCGCGTTGCGTGTACAACGCCCTCTAAATAGCCCACTATAATCAACGTGAACGGAAGCGTATTCGTTGAAACAGCGTTTCTTGAAAGTACCGACTCTACAAATAACAAGAGATCCAGCCACTTTCCCCGTTTTTCCGCGATGTACAGACTAAACTATAACGCAGAACTTCATAAACTGGTGTCCACTTCTCTCAAATTTGATGATAGTCTTTAAAATCCATATTGGTTTCATCAATCGATATTAATCGATTAATTTTTATCGATTATATTGATTAGTTTCCGATGATCGATTTTCATCGATTGGACACTCCGGGCATTGAATCATTAGTACATCCTCCACGTAGGAATTTAATAAGAAACCTGATCTTTACCATAAGCTTTCTCGTGACAGGTTTGACGTGAAATATCGAAGATATCAACTCTTGTACACTTTTGTTTTGATGTTTTAAAATGTCTAAAATGGCAATGAGACAAATCTTTCTACACAGGAAGCCATCACCCGTTTTCGGGTCTTCCTGTTACACTGACAGAGAGGTCAGTCTTAGTTGAGCTTTAAAATATCTGAGAGGAAGGTTCACTTTTGTGGGAATTAGGACTCCCCAACTGAGCGTGAGTTAAAGTTCTTTGACTAGAGCTCTTAAGAATGGCATCGTCTAATAACGACTTCACCGTATTATTATTTGGCCTTTAGATATTAATGAGTGTCGACACATGAAAACGAAGTGCAGCCGAAATGCGCAATGCATCAATAACCAAGGATCCTACATTTGTAAGTGCCTGGACGGATACCAAGGCGACGGCGAAACGTGCTACGATGACAACGAATGTAGTCGAAATCCTTGCGACCCCAACGCAGTTTGCAGAAATACAGACGGCTCGTACACCTGCAGCTGCAAACCCGGTTTTCAAGGAGACGGAAAGTGGTGTGATGACTATAACGAGTGCAAAGCAGGTGTTTATGGTTGCCACAAAAAAGCCGTCTGTGTAAATACATGGGGATCGTATCGCTGTTCCTGTTCCAAAGGGTATCATGGAAATGGTTACGTCTGTAAAGGTGAGGGATTCTGTCATGCGCGACAAAGTATAGCTCCTGGAGATGGAGGGTCTCCTGGGAATTCTTGGTAGAGCTGTGCCACCCGGTTCTCCAAATCCTGACCCTATTTCAGACTCAGACTCAGTTAACATACCATTTTCCACACCCGTATTCCGACCTGGCTTCTAGTTGTAATTAGTTTGTGAAGTGATTACTTCGTCTCAGTAAAATCATCAGGGCTTTTGCAGAAGACAGACTCTGGCTGCTCTTCTCCTTTAAAATGCACTTGGAGCTGAAAAGAGAAATACGTTTATATATGCGCCCCTGGTTCCCTTGAAAATCTTTACCCGAATTCATACTATTAATAAATTGGCAAAACCTATACTCGTTTTAAGACTAAAGGGGTTCAAAAACCAAACCCATTGGGGCGGCCTATACCTATATTAATAATACAAGAGAGTAGCTCCTTCCCCCATGATGCTTACGCTATAGGGGTCGAACTCTTCTCATTCCTAGTATTACCGGGATGGCAATTCAAGCCATTTCCCAAATAAAGCATTTTTAATTTTTAAGGCACGTCCGGCTTTACTAATCCCGGCGAGTGTTGAATAAAAGGAATATTTTTTTGGTCCCCTTTGAAAGGACTTGTAGAAGTATAACTCCAGTCATGGTTCGAAAAATATTTAAACTAGCTGGTCAGTTTCACATCAAAAAACTAGGCTGTACAGTACATTCTTGTTTTTGTTAACACTGGGTTGTACACCAACAGCCAAAATATGCAAAAACAGGTGTTGGGTGCAGGGGCGTAGCTACGGGGGGTCCTGGGGTGCCCGTGACCCCCCCCTGGTAGGCCTTCTTTTGAGCAAACAACCTACAATATTCAGGTGGCGGAAACGCCATGACAATATCTTGGCCGTAAAAGCCATTGTTGAAAATCCCACTTTTTTAATATTTGTTTTTTTTGTAAAGTCGTCAACGGCTCTTGACCTTAGTTAATAAGGGCCTTCATGGCGCGATAATACGACTGAGCCCGCTGATACACGAGAGAAAGCAGCGGTACAAACCATATACAGTCGGCGATCCCCGGATGGTGATCTGCTGAGTAGCCTCTGTGACCCCCCCTTTGAAAAATCCTGGCTACGCTCCTGGGGTGTGACTGATGGAGCTTTGAATGTTTACATGACTTACACTGTAACATTTACCAACGACTGTACATCTCTTATTGATTTTTTTTTTCTTGTTTTACAGTTTCTTCAACCAGCAGCATAATACCCGCAAGATTTCTTATTGTCGTCATGCTTACCTTTTCTTATGTGATGTTAATTTACATTTGAGGACGACGGCGGTGATTTTCAAGCAGTTCTACACGTTTTATGATAGATACTGAGCCTCCAATCATGCCATTCACAAGGGATTTTTCTATTACAGAGTAGGAGAAAGGGTTTGTAATCATATCAGCCTAAATAGAATAAACTTTCGTTTTCAGGAATCGGTCGCAACTGAATCGTGTGCTAAGACTTTATCACTGTTGGCCACACAAATCGAAGAAAAACAATGAAAATGGTGAGATTTTTGTTAACGTAAAATTAATTTTGGCAAAAAGGATGTATTCACAAAATCATCTAAACTTTGACAATCTTATTACTAAAGTTAGAATGTAGAAAACTGAGCTGGTAGCAAAACGTGGTAACGAAAACGGGTTCTTTGCGACCAACCATAAGATTAATATATAGATTTAGCCAGGGCTAAAAGCGAAGCTCCTATTAATAAATTTATTATTTAAATCAAACAATAAACTTGTAATCCACAAATCAGTTAACTTAAGGGGAAATTCATATGGGAAAAGCTAAGTGATTTTATTTAGAGTGAAACATCTTACATCGAGCTGGCCTATAACGTATATAACGTATATAACGTATATAATTAATCTGTCCATCAAGCAAAGAACTTTTCCTGATAATCTAAAAATCGCTAAAGTGATTCCTATCTTTAAACAGGGATCCCGTTCCGTGACTGTGCGATAATTATAGACCAATATCAGTTCTTCCAGTATTAAGTAAAGTTCTTGAAAAATGTATTTATAATCAACTTATATCTTATTTTTTGTCTGAAAATATGATTACTCATACTCAATATGGGTTTAAGCCAGGCAGTACCACTGTGGACTGTCTTGTTGATCTCATTGAAGAAATCTCTACGTGTCTAGCTAGATCAAGGAGATTATGCTGTATCAATATTTTTAGATTTGAGTAAAGCATTCGATACCATCAATCATTCTATTTTATTATCAAAGCTATTGTCCTATGGCATTCAAAAACCTCATATCGACTGGTTCAAATCGTATCTTAATAAAAGAAAGCAGAGAGTTTTTGTAAATGGTAACATTTCTGACACCATGCCAATTACTTCTGGTGTACCCAAAGGATCAATTTTAGGACCATTGTTGTTTTTGATATATATAAACGACTTTACTCAATCTTCTGATTTTTTTTCTATGAGACTATTTGCAGACGATACCTCTTTAACAGCTTCAGCTAAAAATATAGATGAACTCTTATTTGAGATAAATAAAGAACTACCTAATATTTATGACTGGCTATGTGCAAATAAATTAACCTTAAATCTAAGAAAAACTAAATATCTTATCTTTCAACCTCGTCAGAAAAAAGTAGATTATAATTTATTATTTCCGCTATCGATAGCTGGACAATGCTTAGAGCAAGTATCCAAAATTAAATACTTAGGTATCTATATTGACAGCCACTTATCCTGGCATGATCATATCGACTGTGTGTGATAGAGTCAGCAAGAGTATTAATATTATGACAAAGATAAAAAGTTATCTAGGTAATCAATGCTTAACTAGTATCTACTATTCTCTTGTTTACCCATATCTCATATATGGTAGCTCATTGAGGGGAAATAATTATGATAATCCATTATCACAGCTCATACGTCTGCAAAAAATAAAGCAGTTAGAATAATGAATGACGTTCCTTTACGAGATCATATCACTCCTCATTATGTTCATCTAGGTCTATTAAAATTTCGTGATATTGTTAAATTTATGTACAATTGTTTGTTTTTATGACTATGTCTCTGATAATAAGCCGTGTAATTTTCCATTATTACTTGTATCTGAGCAACATGATTATTTTACACGAAGTGCATCTGCCCAGCAATTACAGATTCCCCACTCAAGAATTAATATTCGAAAGTTCTGCCCCACCGTCATTGGTAAATAAAATTGGAATGATCTCCCCCTTCATATTCGCAATAAATCATCAAAAATCCTGTTCAAAAAGGCACTTAAAATATATTATCTTGCTCAGTATTGACTTGTGTGTGTGTGTGTGTGTTTTTTTTTTTTTTTTTTTTGTGAAAAACAAAACTACAAAAGAATAAAGTCAATCTTGTTAAAGGGCCATGATTAGTTCACTTTTATGTGCCCTTCTCCATTCTAATTTTCTTCTTTTATTATTATTATTATTATTATGTGCACGTAGGTTAAGCAACTATTGTATTATTGAATACAATTACTGTATTACTGTACAATTAATGTATTATTATTGTACAACTAATGTATTAAAGGATGGAGTAAAAAATAAAAACAAAAACAAAATATAGCAATCATCTTCGATCACATTCAAGAGCCGTAATGGTTCTTGATCACAGTGGATTATACCTGGAAAACAAATTCTTGGAAAACAAATCAGGCCGAATTTTTTGCTTTCGACAAGTTTACTTTATAAAATCTTGCCAACAAATCCTGGGATATGTAAACCAACCTTTTATACTTTTTACACATCACATCTGAGGTGAAACCGTACTATTTATCATACAGACCTCGAGCGCAGTGAACATTAAAAGAGTTATGCTTCAACATAAATAATTTATTGTTTTTTTTTATTTAAGGGTTTTATAACGATGTGTAATCTTGAAAAGCGTTTGATACGCGCGGCAATAAGATAACTCCTGCAAGCGATGTTCATGAACGACTGAAAACAAACATGCAGCACAGCGATTTAAATTGCAAGAGAGACTACTAACAATCACTAAAACAAATATAATTCGGTTAAACATTTACAGACACAACAATTTTCATTCACGAAGATAAGTATTAAAGCGTTTCGAAAAATCCTGAGTCTTAAAGCTTAATAACTTTATGTTTTAAGCCGGCCTCGCGGTGTTTGCTTTTCTCAAAGATGAACTCGAGGCAAGAAAATCGCTCAAAGTTTTCTTTCTACAGCCAAATTTATAACTAAATATTCTTCGGAACCTGTTCTTCTATTTGCGGTGAGAAAATACATCTAAAGGCTCTTTGTAAGTCCTGTAAGCTTATATCAAACCTGATATTAGGTCGGTTCATTGTCTCAAATCTTACAAACGTCAGTGAAACGTGCATAAACTTGCCGCATAAATTGTGCTCGACTACATGAAATTAGATATAAAAAAAAACTTCAAACGCAATCATTACTCAGGCTTACCTTTCGAGATGCGGTTCGTAAAAGCTATCAAGTAACGCGAGAGTCGCTTGAGAATTTTGAATCCTCTTTAATACGCATCAAGCAAGGTGAAAAACGAAAACGATGCCATCCGAAATCGGATTTCCGACTTTGACAAGCGGCGCATCTCTCAACCAAAAAACCAATGAACAAACTAGCCATGAATAACAGACTTGATAGCAGCTGTATTTCATTTTGTACGTCCAGTGGAAAAAGACAGTTAAAAACATCACAAGTTTACACAAAACTCTGTCAGCTTCAGCTGTCAAAGTAAACAAGTTTCAAGATGGTGCATAAATTTTCCGCATGAACTCACCTGTCAAATTTTGACCAATCAGAGCATAAAAATTGGGCGTAGAGCGTGACCAACGCGTGACCTTGGTGAGAAAAGGTCTTCCTAGCCTGTATTGTTACATAACTTGCTGAATTTTCGCGACCATGGTTAGTTTGAAATCAAACTCTTAATAGTGCGGGGTCATCATGATGTAAACACGGCGTATTTCATATAAATTTTAAAAAATAATAAACTTGAGCCTGCGATCATCTGAAAACCAGTAACTTGTCAGCGGATAACTTCAAAAAAGTACTCAACCTCGATGGGTAGACACCTGAGCCCGCGATACGGTCAGGTGATGCTGGACAGCGGATACCTTGTTTTGACAGCTGTCAATTGATCACAATATTGATGTGCAATCAGTTTCCTCCTGGGCTTCCTGGGCTCCCAAAGTAGTTAGAAAGTGTGAAAGTAAACATTGGTTTTCCTGTGGTGCGTACGAACGGCGGGTGGGCGGGCGGTCGGTGTACGGTCACGTGATTACCAAATTTTCTGGGATGGGTAGATTACATTAGCTATGGGGCTACGTCCACGCGCGCGCGAGGAGCTCCGCTAAAAACCTGTTGCCTCCAACTCGCTGGGGCTGGGGCAATGGTTACAATTTAAGAAAACAATGCAATTTCAACTACCCAATTTGAAAACCAATCGGGCAAGGAACTCCTTCATATACAGTTAAGTATTTGCAAATATTTTTAATTATACTTTTATTATTCTTAGACTATTACTATGTATATTATTATCATAGTTTTGTTTTGGTATTGTAAAATTACATAATTCAGCAGAGTGGCTGCGAAGTACTTCCTCAGTAAACCATCAATCTATCAATCTTTCTATTTATCTATCTGTCTATCTCTCTATCTATCACAGATCACGCTTCTTCAGCAGTCCTTATAAACCCTTTAAACCCAAAATGAATTCTCATTTGTTCCCCCTATCTATTTCCCACAGAAGTTGTGGGGAGAAGTTGATAAAATATCAAGCAATTTCAGCATGTGTGATCATGTCCGTAATTCTCATGACCACTCTGTTTTACACTAAGCATTGATATTACAAGGAGAAATTGGATGCTGATCAATCTTAGGACTTAAGGGTTAAAGGAGATATGTCACGCAACTTGCTATTTCTTTGAAAAGCTAAAATTTGTCTTGAAACTTTCGAGTTACAACCAGGCCCGGATCCAGGATTTCGAAATGGGAGGTGAATTTTTGTAATAATGTAATAGAATCAAAGCCTGGTTGAAGTGTTTGAGGTTTGTGCATCAATGTTTGAGGGATGAGAAAAGAAAAAGAAGGGGGCTCAAAAAAAGGGGGGGTGAAAATTCACCCATTTCACCTCCCCTGGATCCGCGCCTGACAACAGTTTTCATCCTTTGCATTTGTATCAGTTTCGGTGTGTATATTTTATCATGCACTGAGCACTCAAGGATTGGTGAAAGAATCTTTTTATCGTTTGTCAGTTTTACTATGAAGATGTAAATTGAACGTGTTCAAGATTCAAACAACTTATATATTATTACAAGTTATGCATTACTCGCTATGCTAGTAGGCAAATTAGGTAATAGTACTGGAAGATGAATACAATGTGTTGAAAAGAGTAATAAAAAGTACTATATAATTTGCGAGAAAGAAAAAAATATAAAGTCTATGAAACCAGCTGACTCCTTTATTGTCGTCGTTGTTGTTGTAATATATATACATGTAGACAGCTGATTGCAAAAATTTGTTTTAAAAAACTGACTCCTGTTAAACCTCTAATCCGGCAAAAAGGACATTGACATAGTGCTCTGAGAGCAATTTGATAGGTACGATTTAAACCACGGGGTCCGGTTCCTGAAGGCTAATTAGCGCTAATCTAGGATTAAAATTTTCTTCACTTTTTGTATTTACCTTCCTATGCATTGTTTAGAGTAACATTTAACAATTAGTCGCCGAAGGCGACGTGAATATCGGCGAATAGTCACCGAGACGAAGTCGAGGTGACTATTCGCCAATATTCACGTCGCCTGAGGCGACTAATTGTTTTAGTATAATTACATTGATGATTATTCGAGAAATAAAATTATTGACCAATTTCCGACCCCGAAACATTAAAAAATCTGGCTGCCATTTTGAAAACTGCTAGCCTTCAATGCTATAATCACCGCGCGGTGATTATAGCGGGATAGTGCGAAGCTCCTAGCCAATCACAGCGCTCTATTTTCGATAATCATCAATGTAATTATACTAATTTGTGTTATCATTTCTTTTTTTCGAAGTAAAGGTTAAACAGTATTTTGTAAGCTCGAGGAACATATTCTTGGACAACAAAACCTTGCTTAAAATTGGCTTAATCCTGGGTTAAAGTTAACCATCTTTCCAGGAACCGGGCCCGGCTGCATGGGGGTCAAGATCATACCTGGTTTTTTTTTTCTTTTTGTTTTGTTTTATTTTTAATTTTATCAACACGCTGTGCTTGTCAACCGCATCAAATGGCCAAATGGGCTTTCTTTAGATCTAGGAAAAGTACACACGTCATTATCAATATTTGAGTACCAGTTCTTAGCAGCTTCAAGGAAGCAATTAAAGTAAAATGCATCCGTCTAAAATCATGCTGAATATCCGCCACTAAATTATTGCGAATCAGGTATTCATACGTAGATCAAAAAATAAGGCTGGCTATGTTTACGCGTTTAAGACTTCTGTTCACACGCAAGAACGGTTGTGGCGGAGCGATTTCCGTGACGAGTGACGTTACGCTACGCCGATCTCGAAAATGGAGCGTCACACATCGGACAGGTTTTGTACCCTACTTTGGTGCAGAATGAACACTATTCAAACCGTCGTGGAAGCAAATACGTAGGAGCAAGGATCGGAACCCACTGAGACGGAAGTAAATATTCAGGAGTGAGGGCTGGCAGGAGCGTAACCAGGGGTTTTTTCTGAGGTACGCACATTTTTTCAAATCTCCCTCCACCACCCCCCTCCCCCCCAACTCCAAATTTGACCGGCAGAAGCACTCACATAGACCTAATTAGCTCTCCTTTGTCTACTGAAAAAACAGGTCTGTGTGAAAATAACGAGTTCCCGTTTTATACCATCCTGCTTGCTGTCTGAGCGCATCTTTAAGTATATCATTTAAGATTCAAACGAAAAACGACTTTTAATTCTGAGGAGGGAGAAAAGAGTCTGTTGTTTTGAAAACCGACTTTCGGGTGTGAAAAGAAAAAACAGTCCGTAAGGAAAAATGCTCCAAAGAATCAAAAAAAGTTAAACGGAATAGAAGCAATTTATATCATTGTTTTAATTTTTACTCTTTCTCTTTTTAATTATTCTCTTTTTTTATGTAATTTGTTATTTTATTTCACTTTATTTTTTTACCCTCGACTTTTTCAGGTACGCATATGCGTACCTTGGTACAGGTAGTTACGCCCCTGGCTGGAATTTAGTGCACCAGACCCTCCGGCCAAACGCACTGGCACGATGTTCGATGTGTTTCAACGACTTGTGCCGTCCCGTTTCTGTTTATACTTAACCGGATAGCTTTTCGTAGCGCCACGAAAACCTATCCGGTATATATAGTTTAAACATAGCCTAATCGTTTCGATTATTCGCTAACAATTGGTAGAATAGACATAGGCATATGGTTTGTAGAATCAGACTTTAAATCCTCCTTATATATTAAAGGTAACATCTGAAAAATTCTCTTCATCTAGAAAGACTACCCACTCCTAATGGATAAATTGATTAAATGGGTGAGCGGAAGGAACTATAATTACTATGCAGCTTCTCTAGAATCTTATGGCATAATGTAGTCTAGTCACTAGTTTGGGAAACAAACAGGCTAACATAGGCAGGCCCTATGTGAGTTAGCCTGCATAGCAGGCGTCGAAAGGGGTAGGGATAGGCTATATGTGATTAGTAAAATCCAACTAGTGGTCTATCATGAATGCTGCATTCTGATTGGTTGAGCTACTACTAGGCTATATGTTATAGCCCACTAGTAGCGAAAAGCGCGGGCTTTTTGGCGGCAAAAAAAGGATTTAAGACTAGCTTTAACTAGCTAAACTTTTTTTTATTCTCGATATTTTTGACCAACTAGTTGGATTTTACTAAAACAATTATTCCTTTCGCCCTCATGGCCTCTGAGTCAATAGCCCATTCGGCCTTCGGCCTCGTGGGCTATTGACTCAGAGCCCATTCTCGAGGAATAATTGTTAAGTATAATGGAAATTTATCTCCAGCATCCATTCTGCTTATTTCAGTGGCTGTTAAATTCCTACCCAAAATTGAATTTATATTCTTGAAATAGAGCATTTAGTAAAAACCAAATACAAACCACCAAATCAAACAAGACAAGACCATCGTAACAAATGATACTCAATGGTCACTGTTTCTCTTGGTGAGGTTTATTATCAGTCCCGGTTGAAACAAAGAGGTCATAATGATATCGTGCCAACTACTGTGCGACTACCAAACGCACAAAAACCACCCTGTTAGACGCTTGTGCCATGGTGGTGGAATATGGTATCATAAATCGTATTCGATGAACTCCAGAAGTTCAGATAGTGATAACGGCGCCAACAGTTATCATCCTCGTTTTCTCTCAGCTCTCCATTACGCGCCACTCCTCGCTAACGGGACTCTCAGACGGCAAAGTAATAGTTTGGTCTTAGTTTCTGAAGAAATTAATGTCCAAAAGGTAGGCAACGGCCTTCCACAGAATAAATCTCTATCCAGTGGATCAGTGTCAAAACACCGGTTGTGTTTTTTGCTCGAAAAAAGACGCATCAAGCAAATAGCAATGTGAGGTCTTCTAAACAGTTAAGGCCTGACTTCGATTTTATCTCAATGATTTTCTTGAAAATTCCAAAATTTTCCTGCTACACTAGATATATAAAATCTAGAAGTATCTCTACGAACAGACTTCCCTGACAGGATGGATTGTAGAGAAAAATGAAAATTGATCGATTTTCCATGTATCAGTCCTGGAGATGTAGTTATTCTTGGTTTGCAGGAAGAAATGCCTCAAATGCGCATGCTTTTTTTCTGAGGTACTTGGAAATATCAGATACCTTGTTGTTCTTTATGTCGCTAAGCGTGTTATAAAGCGTCTTACAATCCCAAACCAGAAAACCTGCATTAATAATACTTCTTACAAACTTGGCTCCAAAAGGAACTCTTATCTCAGCGCCAACCCAGGCTCCAGACTCCTGGGTTACATCCCTCCCACAGGCGTCGCGAAATGCGGCAGCATTTGAACCACTTTCTGCAACGGTCACATATTTCTCGGCTACACTGGCGCCTCCACAGGCCCCGAATGTCAGCTCAAATTTCTCAATGTTTATGGCTCTCACGTTTGGTCCAACGTACTCAGCTGCCCTGAACGATCGCTTGCAATGACTACCCCAAGCTGCCGCTCTGGCCACTACAATTGAACTATCGGATGCTATGCTTGCACCAACGTCTCCAGCTGTACTAGTTGCCACTTTTGCACCAGTCTCACCAACCGTTCTGGCTACGGTTTTTATACCAGGGCCGATCCCGGCGTAGGCTCCTCCAACTTTTAAAACTAATTCCGAGGCGTCTCGAGCTGCATTAACAGGGATCCTGTAAAGCACATCCACAGGAAGGGATTCCTCTATCAAAGAAAGTATGAAGTGGCCTGATCCAAACTTCTTGATGACATGTTCCGCAAGAAAGACAAGCCTATTTCTATTTTCACCAGATCTTAGAACGTCAATATTTTTCGTTACCTTATGGATCGACTTAATGGCTTCTTGTTCAGTGTCTGTTACCCTTAGTATCTCAGAAGAGGCTTTGTAAGCTTGCCATACGTTTGAAACAGCTCCTGTCATCCCAAACGTAGTAGATGCCATGGCTAATGAGCCAGCATAGTCGTCGGTCATGACACCAAGATTTCCTGCGATTCCCAGGCAGTCGCAAAAAACTGCGGAAAATCTTCCAATAACAGAGAATATCTGACAATTTTTGCAGTTATTGTCGAGGATCTCTGCCACCTCGCGAAGAACTTTAACAGTCTTTTCTATATAAATATTCATTTCATTGACGTTTTCTTCCAATTCTTGTACTAGTTTCTCCATTTCGTTTTCCGGCTGTATTTGATAGTCATCTTCCTCCTCACCTGAAATGTAAAAATATTTACCAACCGTTAAATTGATTTCATCACACCGGGCAAAGAAGACCTAGCTCAACTACTCTTGCTGGTCATGTACACTTGATACTACATATCGTTAATACGAGTAACTCTGTAGACTAACAGCAATCCCTCAGGAGTGTCGCAAGTTACAATAGGTGAGTGAGCAAGACAAACGCGCAAGATAGAAGACAGAAAGAAAAGGACGAGCTAGATGAACGCCCCGTCACAAAGTAAATTGCAATCCTTCCTTTTCTTTTCCGCATCTCCTCGCGGGTTTTCCTCGCTCCCACGCAAAATGTTTGCCTGCGCGGCGATCCTTAGGGACTAAATCAGCAGGTCAAGAAACAAGCTCAATTGGTGTCTTGGAAGTAGCCGAGTGGAGATAGGTGGGCAAAACGTTTTTAAAAGTTTACATTTCTTATACAGTACTGGGAAGTCCGATTTTTTTTTTTTTTTTTTGGCAATGTTTTACGAGATCTGATACATTTACTGCATTTACGTAGCCGGAACATTTATTGCGATATTTCGATATCTCTTGTTCAAGCTAAAGAAGGAGAAACTGGTCAGACACCTCTCAGTTCTGTGAGTACTGTTAAAATGTTTTTTTAAAAAAGCCATGTACTTTAAAGAAAAAAATTGATAAACAGAGCTTTAAATGTCCCCAATTAGTAGGTCTATTAACCAGCCTTTAAAGGTTTTATCCGCATCATCAAATGGAGAGTTTGTGTACAGGCTTAGTTTTAGGACAGATAGCCCTAAAAAATAACAACTTTCTTCAGCATTTCTACTGCTGTACATATGAACGTTTTAAAATATTAAACGGACTCCGAAGGAATTGGCCAACAAGCGTGAGTGGAATAATTGTTTTTATTAAAAACGCCCACATAATATCGAGAATTCTTCTCGACTTTATTTGTAAAAACAACCGATTTTCAGCTTGTTTTTAATTTTGAGATGACGTGTGCAGTTGCCATATTTGGAGAGTATGGTGTAATGGCTCATATACCATCATGGTGGTGGCTAAGCCAATCATAGCTCTAGAATTGCATTATCCAATGATTCGGTTTTTGATTTAATGCGAATGTTCAGTCTTTTTGTTTGACTCCAGGTTTAGCTCTATTAATTAAACAAAAGGATCTTCTTTAAGACAGACACTAAGTGATAATATGAAAATATGAGCAAGCGATTTTATATTTCCGCCAAGTGCAGGCAGGAAAGCTTCACGGTAGTAATCCAGCACAGCCTCCTCCTCAGGCGCTTCGTTTTTCGCATGGCAGAGGCGAGCGCGAAACGCGAGTGACTGGTGATGAACCGCAAGGGACCATGGGAAGGGTACAGACGGCAGTCTCCTTCCCGCCTTCCTTTGCGCGCACATCGAAGAGAGACGTCTGGGTACGAGGCACAATCCAGCGCGTGACATAGAGTGTGACCTGTGATTCTGCATGAAGACGACAGCATTTGCATTTCTGGCCATGGGGGGAGGACAGGGTAAGCGACTCTTTTCGGTGCAACTTGTCCTACATTTTAAAATTGACTATGACGTCATACTGCTTCTCATAAACTCGTGAACGCAAAAATACCTCGACCAACTCGCTTCGTTCGTTTCCCGTGAAGCTTCAAATCTGAACATTACTCTTCTTTTTTTGCGCATTATTCCTATTTGCTTTTCAAAACAAAGCTATAAATAGCTCGTATTTATGTGATCATTGTCATGATTCCTTCATAGGCGTATAATTTAATTTATTATCTTCTTACCTTCTCTCTTTTCATCAAAAGCCATCAACTCGAACGCAAGATCGTTTCTTCCAACTTGTATAAGACATTGGCGTACGAATTCGACGTGGTTCGGACCTAGTAACATTCTATGTTCGAGTTCCATAAACAGTGCCTCAGGCGAAGAAATTTGTTCCATGTCACCTTCCGGAATCGAGTCCTTGCAAAGGAACTTAAATCGCTCTAAATGGTGACTTTCGATTCTAGAAGCAATTTTACCCAGATTTAGTGTGAAACGTTGACGTGAATTCATTGTTCTTGTTAAAAGGAATGACGAGTTCACTGTCGATGAAGATGAAAATATTTCGAGCAGAACGAAAGTGAAATTGTCAATTTGTCGGAAATCCCCTTAGAGCGTAAGCGCTACTAATTTTCCGTCCGCTGGGCAACGGTAACGTGGTCCTTGGGAAAGAGACAAGAGATTGCTGTAACACAACCTTCTCCCACACGGTAAGGGGCCGGTCATTATTCATTCAATTTTTTAAGCAAGGACCAGCTTACAAAAAAGAAGGACCGGATCCTAATAAAGGATCTAATCAGCAATAAGTGAAAATATAAGACAAAAAGCAAGGCTAATTTTACAGTCGGGAATATATTATCTTTTAACCAATATTTCGGAAGGCACGGCCTTCCTTCTTCAGGGTCTAAGGAAGGCCGTGCGTTCCGAAATATTGGTTAAAAGATAATATATTCCCGACTGTTAAATCAGCCTTGCTTTTTTGTCTCATTATTTATTGCCGAGGTGGGGCGGAGGATTTGGAGCTAAACAAAGTGAAATGTAGCCGATCCCTCTTTTGAATGTTACTTCACTGAAGTGAACCCCCCCCCCCCCCAATAACTTTTGATGACTCTCGCGATCCCCCCTCCCCATGTCTTCATTTTCCAAGAACATTTAAGTGGTCCCCCCTCTGAATCCCCCCTTTTTGTTCTCCTAAAAATCAAGTGTCCCCCCCCCCCCCCCCCCAAAAAAAAAATCCCCCCAGCGATAAATAATGAACGGTCCCTAAGGGCCGCAAGTTGACATTTTTGGTGCCTTTAAAAATTTCCGCGGTGGTAGTCACACCCTGTAGTGCTTATGATTTTGATGTAAACGATGTAATTCGTATGGAATGTACCTGCTAAGTGATTTCTCAATCTGATTTTCTAGTCGGATACAAAGCATTTATATGAGATTCCTTCTCAAGAGGAACCGTTCATTGAGTCTCCACGTGACAAAATCGAGTGATAGGTTTGTGGTGAATGCTAAAGTTATTGTTCATTTTGCTGTAAACTGTGAGCTTCTAAAGGCGCGAGCCGTCCAAAAACAGCAAATATTTTAATATTAATGTTTAAAAATGTGCAGAAATTCCAAATCAGTTTATTTCCAGTGCTTTTGTGATGATATCAAAAAACACTGGAATTATGGAAATATCTACACGTCAAGCACAACCGTACTGTACATTGAAATTCAATTTCACAAAAGTGAAAGTTTGCAATTCTTTTTTCCCATGACTTCGGTCACGCCTCTTTCCACCTAGACTTGCCTACAAGTCGTGCTCAAACCTTTTCACAAGCTCGTCGCGAAGCACGAGCGATAGATTTTTTGTGTTTTCTGCGGCGGAACCGGAAATGAGAAGCGAAGGTACTTTCCAGCGGGGTAAAATTTGAATAGGCCATTTCCGAGTTCTCCCTGGCCCCTGTATCAAAACGAGGTTAAGTGCTCAGCCTTTGATATGGAAATGATTTTTCATTCTCGTGCAAATAAAACTCATTTTCACAAGAAAAGTGAGGGTTTTTGGAACTCGGAAGTGGCCTATTATTCTATCACTGTCGGGATACATTTGGTTTTAGTCAAGACTACGTGACCAACACCAGAAGACGCAGAAGACCTTCTTGGAGAGTGTCCGTTAAAAGGGAGTTGAAAGTAAAGGGAACAACGAAGCCCGGTCAATGTCTTCTTAGTATTTTTATAAATATCTGTACATTCAAATGTAAATATTTGAACATTAAACTCGACAACTAGCATGGAAATAAACCTGAGGATAGGGGCCGGAAACAAGAATGATTAAAGAAAAAAATCACAACTCTAGTGTTTTAATATGCGACAAAATTGTTTTCTAGGCGAATTTTCGATTTGTTTTGTTTTGTTTTTTCTTTTACCGGGGATGGAAAATTACTGATACATGATGGTTTTGTGACGGTTTAAAAGACTAACCTTAAAGGGATGAAAAATGAACTGTTTTGGGAAATTAAAAAGAAAGAAAAGATGGATTAAATCAGAATTAAATGTCTTGTGCGGAGTTTGCGTGACTTAACAAAAGTTTGGCATATGATACTTATCTCTTTCTTTCATGTTCTTTAGATCCTGTCAAACTGAGTTTGGAGGTGTTTTGTCTTAAGAATAAATGACTAAACCCCTTTTGTTTTGCCTTTACTATACCACTCATAACTAAAGTGCCGAGATGTGATCGCTTTAATTCATAATTTCATGGTCAGAACCACTTAGGCAGATTAAACTTACGAAATTAAAAGAGGTGAGTCGTGTAATAAGTTGTCATCTTCTTTAATTTTAAGAATGCTATAATTTACAGTATTTTTTCTTGAGGGCATTAGAATAACATAGCTCTATATCTGGCCATAGTATTTTACAATAAGCCATAAGCTAAAGTCAAAGAAACGATAAGTCAAAAGAAACTTGATTAAACCATTCGATAATATAATAACATAGGATGAATGTGTGACATTGACGAGATTAAAATTCATGATACAGAATTGCTAATTTTTTAAGTTGAGGGTATCAAGATGTGCGGTTTACGGTGTGAGGAAGTTTAAAGATTTTCTGTCGTTGTGGTTGCAGGCAAGAGATTTTCTAGGTTTTTCTTATCACTTCCTCGTTCGTCCGTTCTGTTTTCGCGCGAACCTGCGCGCACGAGAATCGCTTCTTTTTCTTGCAGCTGACTTGACCTGATTATCCTGGTTGTGCTAGAGGAACTTTTGCTTCCTCTGTCTCTTCTAGAAAGCACAGTTCGAAAGCCTCTTCTGTAATTCTCGTTGAAAATCACGTAAATATAAGGATTAACAGCCGAATTTGCGTGTCCGAGAAAGAGTGTGAGGAAATCCATGTCGTAGGGTAACCCGCAGGCATAGCGATCAGACTCAGCGAAAATCACGAACATTCGCACGTATAACGGCAGCCACGATAACGCGAACACGATCACCACCGTTACCAGCATTTTCAAGACTTTTCTGTTGGTTTTTTCCTTGTTTTCCTGGTTGGAAGTAAGCTCTTGACCTGGTGCTTTTCTGCGCCACAACTTTAACATGATAACCGTGTAAAGAGAAGCGATGACGGTCAGAGGAAGGGCGTAGAGCAAAACAAAGAGTGCGATCGTGTAATCGCGTGAAGCGGTTGCCTCGTTGAAAGGTGGTTCCCACTTTTCGTTACACTGGGCAAAGCCCCTCTCACCAGTGGTCTTCAAAGTGTAAAGCGGAGGACCTGAGACGATAATCGCCGATACCCACGACGCCCCAATGATGAATTTAGCGACACGAAATGTGATGACGCGTTTCAGTGGTCTGAAAATGGCGAAAAAGCGATCGAACGCGATCGCACAGAGCGTGAAAACGGAGACTGTTATTGAGAGGGATTGCGCGAAGCTGAGAAGCTTGCAAAGGACATCCCCTATCCATCCTCCAATAGCCCACACATCAAAGCCGCTGAAAATCCAGTACAAAGTTGGTAACATGTTGAATACTGTGGTCAGTAGATCCGCCAGGGCCATGTTAATGATGAGGTAGTTGGTTATAGTTCGCATTCGTCGGTTTTTTTGGACCACACGTACCACCATAATGTTCCCAAACAGCGAAAGGAGGATCACTAAAATGTACGCCACCCCCTTGACTCCCTTGATATACTTATTAGCTATCGGTTCCGGACAAGCAGTGGAATTTGCGTTTGCCGAAGTAGGGACGGCGCCAGTGGATGATAAACCTTCGTCAAACATGGGAAGCAAAAGTTAAAGACCGTATGAAGACGTTGAAAGCAACGACTTGCGCCGCTTGGCATTAAGCAGAAACACCGAAGCCGTAAAGTGAGATTTTGCGCTCGATAATTAAATAGCGGCCACTTTTTAAGAGTGCTTAATTTTCCGTCTTATCGAGCTGATTATGTTTTTTGCGGCAATTTCAATAGTCGCGTCGTCCGAATAAGTGGTGATTTCCATACTTAAAAAGCAAGCGAAGCAAAACAAGGGTCAATAGTGGAAAATAGAAGACTGCAGCTATATATGATCACGGTATGTTTACAAAAGCCCTCTTTTAAAATGCAAATTTACCCTTTGCTGAACGTTGTGATTAAGGTGTAAATTAGGTTAAGGCGCTTTTCTGATCAGTGTAAATTCTGTGACATTCTCGCCAATTCCACAAAATGAATGCGGATATCGGCTTCTATTCGCGGGGCTTTTGTTTCATAGATTTAGATAAACATAATCATGATATAATACAGTTTGTAATCTTTAAAGGATTCTTATTACTTTTTCCTTTATATTCACCACCATAAAACCCTCAGACGTCCAAATCATTAGTAAAAAAGGAAAAAAACTGTTTACATGCACAAGTAAGGAGTGTAAGATCGAGATTTTGGGATCTTAGGATAAACAAGATGACTTATTTCGACGTTTCTTTTTCGTATAGGAAACGAAAATTAAATTGCCTTGCAAGAAAATAATTACAAAAATCATTGATAGTAACTATGAAAAACTGAAATAACGAGAACCAAGATATGAGCACAATATTTGACAGATATGATATTGAAAAAAAAAATCGGAAGAGTGAGAATGACACCGGTTTGATTATTACTTAATTCGGTATCTTTTAAAAATGGATACAGAGGAACAGATACCCATCTGTTCTGACTGCATACAGCTCGAACAACAATTTAAACGAACTGAATGTCCCGTAATTCCGATACTTTAGTAACCGAGAAACAAAATCAAAACTGTTACCCGAGAAAAGAAAGACATCCCCTGCGAAACTACGCTTTAATTCAACAACCGCAAACAAAAAGTCGCAGTTTAATTTACTTTTTTGAGAGGTTAAGCTTGTTATGGCTAGAGAAAGAATCACCGATGGATTTTATGATGAACAACAAAGTCTGTTTGCCTTTGGGGCACTAAACTTTTCAATGTGGTTTGTAGCCTTTGTGAACAAAAAAAAAAAATAAGCCAACGTTTTTGTTAAGCTCGATAATAATCAGCGGACATTTCGTTAAATGGAAAGACCATGTAAATATTCGAGCAGTTGAAAGTTTGCTGTTTTCAATTTTTTTTTTTGCCCAAGGAATCTTTGGTTGTCTAGGCACTAATAATCTATGCAAGATCATAAAAAATAAAGTGACTTTCAAAAAGGCTATAGAGCATTTCCTTTTAAAACAGACTTCTATGCTCTCAGGTTTTTTTGGCGTAGTTACAATGACGTCCGCGCATACGCTGTACATAACTTTCACTTCTGTTAAACGCGGCTATCCACAAATTCTAGCCGGCTCAAAGCAGAAGTCCCTGCAACATTTTTAATCCAGCTATAAGCCTAATTTGAGAAAGGGAAACAATTAATTACACAAAAAAGGCATTCTCCCCCCAAAAAAGTATGTTTGGAAATTTCTCGTTCAGTATTAGGTGTGAATCACAGAAATATCAACCAATTCCAAACCACAGAAATAAGTGCAAGGGCATTGAAAATACAAGTCTCGTTGATCTTTGAAACAGAAACTGAATACAGCATTAATTAGTTGCACTTGGATAAAATACATTTGGCAACAAATTTTAAACAATAAATGCTTCAAAGGCTCGACGGCCCTTATTTGATAGAAGCCGGAAGGCCTAACGGAAACTGTAATACTTAAGCCATAATAAGGCTTCGTTTGATTGGATTTCCATTCACAAAGATGCCATCATGAAAGTATGAGCTTATTGGTGTATGTCAAAAACTAGACAAAACTTTATTTAGTGGTTAATATCTTTGTCGTTGATACGCAGCGATTCTCCAACATCATCTGCGTGGAAGGCGCGCCAGGGTGGAAGAAATTAAGTCGGGGTCACTAATTTCTCGTCGCCCCATGAAAGGGAATAGGGATTCCGGAGTCCGGAAAAATTTTGCTCGTGGAATCAGGAATCCTGGGCTTTGAAATCCGTGATACAGGACGAAGAGTCCGGAATCCCATGCATTAACGATTGGAATCCCGAACCCAAGTTCCACTGACGCATAGGCCTCTTGGTGTTGCGGGGAGGCTGGGGAGAAAGAAAAAGAGAGCGCGCAGGACACGATGGGAAGGGGAAAGAGAAAAGAAGAAGCTCCTGCCTTTTCCCTCTTCCCATCATTCCCCGCGCGCTTTCTATTTTTTCAGTTATTGCTATTTTTATAGGGATACCCAGCGGGAACCTCCGCGGAGGGCTAAAATTCTGGGGAGAATCACTTTCTTGGGGAGCCCTAATCTCCATACTCCAAACTGACATTTCCCTCTCACAAGACATTCTGAGACATTTCCCATGTAGCCTACATGAAATTTCTAAGTACAGAGTCTAAGGGCGCTTTCCAAAAGTCAGAACTGGCCGACCGGGCCATGGCCGGACCGGTCATTTTGAAAATAAAATAAACTTTTTCCAAGAGGTCTTGATAAAATACGATTTCTTTCGTGAATGCTATTTAGGGTTTGACTGATCTGACTGGATAGCTTTGCTCAAAAGTGAAATTCTCATTACGACGTAAATGGCCTGGCCGGTCAGTTCTGACGAATGGAAAGTACGCTAAGTATCTACAATTTTTAAGGGGAAAAATTAAAAGGGCGTGAGGAAGAGTCGAACCCGAAGGTTAGAATCTGCAGTCCATCGTCCATATATACTATTAAGCCACTGAGGATTTGCTGACGAGTGATGGTTTGATTTGAAGATATATAACAACAACCCTAACCCCAAATAGAAGCTAACCGTTTATCGAGTCACCGCTTAACCCTAACTCGCTCTATTCTCAGGGCTTTACCCTTAACAACCTCTGCGGCCAGCTGAACATTGCATACAAACGGTTCAGGAAGGATTGGAAACTAAATGGGAAGGCTCGGTTACTATTCTTAGCTTAGTGGCCTAGCTCCCCAAGAAAGTGATCCCAAAAAACGTTTTTGCCTGCGGAGGAGAGAGACTGACAAAGACTGGAATCCAGCAACTGGAATCCGGAATACACGGAGTGAAATCCAGAAGATAAGAATGTCCTGGGCCCCAGTTGTTAAAAAGGTGGATAGCACTATCCGATGAATAAATCTCCATCCAGCGGATAAAGCAATTGGTTTCCCAGATACTTATCCGCTGGATAGTGATCTATCCAGTGGATAGCGCTATCCAACGTTTGAACAACCGGGTCCTGGGGCGCTTTTTTAGGCAAAATCTCCGGGTTGGAAATTCCGGAAACATTCCGGGTCAAATGAAAAGGCTTTCCAGCCGTAGAGTCTCGTTTGCACTGTTCGACCGTCACCATCACGTCCTTGGAGACTGTGCTGGCCATTTTGTGGAAATTTTTTTGGTGGATCTGCCATTACGAAATTCTTGCTTTTGTTTTTGCCAGCAAGAGACAAGAAGTTTTACGTGAAAATCCTGCTACCGTCCATCGGCCAGCGTTCTAGCATCGGACTCGCAGATGCCATTTTGAACGATAAGGTAAGAAATAAATTTTAAAAAATGCAACTGCCAGTGAACAATGCTCACCAGCAAACATTGGAAATGGTGGGTAAAATTTAGCCGCCAGCCGCCGGCCGAAACAGAATTGCGCAAATGGAACGGCAATTTCTGTTCCAACCGGCTGGAACGGAAAAAATGGAATACCTCGGAAGGTCGTCCGTTTGTTCCGGAAAATTTCCGGTCGAACCGCGCGTTCCAGTTGCATTTAAACCGGTTGAACCGGAAATGCTTTACAAGGGGCGATTTCTCGCGTCCCGTAAGTCCAAGAAGGGAAAATATACTTTTTTTTATGTAGAAGGGTTGAGAGTTGAAGTAATGCCACTTCCTTTAATGAGACGTAACCTAAAGAATGAACTAAGCTGAAGGGTAGTAAAGGAAACATATTACGATGTCAGTGCTACGCTTATAGCAACCTCGTTCTCAGGGTTCTTTCTCCCCTGGGAACAAGGTTGCACCTGTAGACCGTTTTCACGTTACGTCGCGTCCGCCACACTGGTGTCCCTAACAACAAATGGGAGGCCAAAATGATGCCCCAAATTTAACAAATAATGTATCATCATGATTTAAATCGTTCATTGCTTAAAGGAAATAGCTGGGGTACTTTCAAAAAGGCGCACTCGTACCGGAGAATCTCGGGTTGCAAATTGACTGCTCTTAAAGTCGCCATTGACTGTCGTACCGATCATGTGACTCGTAGTGAGTATTCTAGTAAAGTTGTTTATATGTTGGGGCTAATTAATTTAGCCAACGAGGTGAGACGAAGCCTCTTAAAAAGTGGAAATAGTTTAGTTTGTAAAGGCCAAATTCTTGTGTCGGCAGTAGCTCGTTATGAACGTTAACCATATTATAACATGACACACCATCAGAAAGAAACAAAACTATACTAACGTAGAAAGTTCACGATTCAGTTGCCTAAATTTCAAAACTATTCGAACCAAACTGCGTAGAATGACTTGTCACTTCCATTCGTCTCACTTGGTAGAGTTTGAAACCACACTTTAAAAGGCTAAACTTATAACGTTGAGAACTGAATATAAATAATTGTTTTCGCGAGAAAATTCTTAAACACGCTCTTTCCTGACAAAGGCGAATTTGATTGAAATCGACTTAACATCCATGGTCAGTCATTTAATTCGCCTTTTAAAAAAATGACCGAAAAATAAATTGTACTAGTTTCCACCAGGGGTTCCACTGCATACTTTGACTAAAATTTATTTTTACATAGCAGCGGCGTTTTTTCTGCTTGGCTAATTACACTGTTTGAAGTGGCTATATGGACGCCAATTAACTTTGCGCTTTAAAGAAAACTTAACAATGATGCTTATTAAAAACACGGAGAGTAGATTTGGAAATAATTAAATAACCATACAGATAACTTTTCATGATAAAGAGAGAGGGCATGTGAGAAGGCATTTCATGTATGTATAAAAATGTTTGGATCTATTTTGAGGCAGAAGGTTCCCGACTGAAAATACCGGCTGAGACAAAATCATGGTGTCAACGTCTTCTAGCTAAAATCAACAACGAAAAAATGAGAAAGAATATGAAATTGTGTACGCATCTAAAGAAAAAAGTACTCAAACGAAAAAATGCTTTAAAACGAAGTAAATTATTAAGTGAAACATTTCAGTCCAGATATTTCCTTTACGCACAATAGGAAAGTTCACGGACGCGACCACAAAAAGAAAACACTGATTAATGATGTGCATCCTGATTAAATTCTGAAATCTCATTAGAGTGTTTTCACTCACGTGGCCAGCCTGTATGCAAATTTATTGGAACAAAAGAAAACGTTTGCATAAGAAAAGAGTTCAACTCGCACAGGATTGGCTTGGGACAACAACATGGCCGCCGTTTCATTGTTTTGGGACACCAATATGGCCGCCGTGACGTCATGTGAAAACACTGTATAATTTGCTAGCACTCCAATTGTTTAGAAAGAGGTGATCTTGTTTTTAAAAAACTGCTAAAGAACTATTAAGCCTAAGGAAAACCATTCAATTCTCCAAAGTAAAAAGTAGTGAAAAATAATAATTTTTTATGTAAAGTGTACTTGGTATTTTGGTCAAATATATTGAACACTGATTGCTTCATTTACAAAAGAAGCATTCAGCCCAGTCTATGCATGCATTGTTAAGCTATTGTTTCTAAACAGTAAAGATTAAGACAAAATAGCCAACGAGCGTTAGGGTATATAGGTGTCTTGCGATTTATGAATCACGAAGTTTAGGTATCTTGTAATTTACAAATCGCAAAGTCAGACATCTTTGGATTTGCAATGCGGGGTATCTTGCATTCAATTATAAAGTTGCAAAGTTAAGTATCTTGCGATCGCAAAGCTAGTTTATGAAGCAGCGAATAGGTTGAAAGTTTAAGATTAATAAAACACGAAGTTAGGTACCTGTGATTTATAAATCGAAAATGTCTTTGAATGTGTTATTTACAAAACGCAAGACGATTCCGGAGCTATTTATTAAATAGCAGTCAAAATATTGCGAAAACATTGTGTATTCTAAATAATATTTTTACATTTGGTGCTACACACGTATGCAGTTGTCAGACCTACAATTCGAAATAGTATGCAGAACAATGAGATCATGTGATAGTCCGTGATCAACTTGCTTTTACGACTTCAAATTAATAACCTTGAAAGAAAGTATTTTAGGATTACATTTATTTTACATCGATTATTGTCACATTTACGACGTATTAACCTACTGCAAGGGAATCTTTTACAATTTCCTGCCCAAAATTACTGTTATTATTATTATTATTATTACTATTAATCGAAAATGCCTTTCCTATCAGAGGACGCGATTAGCTGCTAATGAGATTCATTTACATAGTCGTAGACAATCATAAACAGCCACAAAAATAGCGGAAGACCTAGAATTTTCTGAAGCTGGCCGGAAAACGTTTTATCGGTATAATACCAAAAGGAATGCATCAATGAACTTCTTAAGAAAGGATTCAAAAAGAAGACTCACTATGTCCAAAATCATGCGGCTTTTTTCGTGCTTATTCGTCCCGCAAAAACTGCGGGCAGAAAAGCCTAAAGACACACTATAATCTAATTATTTGCTAAGAGGCGTCTTTGCATGGATGACTGAATCTAAAACTTTAATAGATGAATAAAGAATAAACTCTGTAAGAAGCGTCTCTCTGAAACATTGTAGGCAGTCATGTAGAAAAAAGGGCACAAGAGAATTTTAAAACCATGATGAAAGTGCAAGATACGTATGGAATTCGTACCCTTTCACAGAAACTCGTAAAACTACGCTTAATGTGGCTTGTAGAGCAAGACAGCACTTTTTCTTAAACTTACTTTGTTTATTTTCAATTAAATTTCGATCTGTTGTTATCTGCGTGAGCAATAGATTGTTTACTGACCATGTCGGAAGTTTATGGTGAATTTATTAAATGAAAATCAACCAAGTGAAACGAACAGAAAGGGAAAAAAGGAGAAAGAAAATATGGGTCTTTCTGCAGGTACCGGAAAGCTTTGTATTTTTGGTCACTTGGGATTAGTCTTTATTTGGAGTTGTTTTGTTTCCCATCTTTTATTTCTTTTGTATTACGTCATCTGTGCTCCGGTACTCACAGAAGGAACCGAAAATATCGGATGACTGTGAACTGGCTGTTACTACGTAGGACATTTTAATCTCGGTTTTCTTTTTTCCCAAAACTGTATTATTCTTAGTTATCGCCCAAGGTCCCAAAATATTTCGTTGCTCCATTCAAACTTTGCACCAACTTTCAAAGCGTCGTCTCACATTATTGGTTGCTTCAGTGACCTCAGCAATCGCAGCTATTCTAGAAAAACACCCTTTACAGCAAAGAAGGTTTTTAAGTTTTAACTCTGTTAAACAAATCGAAAACCTTACCATAAGAACAGAACTAATATAACCAGCAAAGAAACCAGTTTCTTTTCAAGACTGTATATTTCTGGTAGTGTAAGTGGTGACTTCGGCTAAAAAAGACTAGCATATTCCAAATTTGCATATTATCAAATTATGATACTAAATTGCGTAAAAACACAAGCCACAAATCTGCCAATGCGATTTTTATGGCTCATTAGCCTGGGATGATTTCAACTATTTGCATGAGTTAAAAACAAGTTAGTGCAAAGAGGCACGTGGACTTCAGAGCAACAACACTATAAGATATAAAATTCATTAAATTTACTGCATAATTGCATTTATCAATCGTGTTCTCATCAAATTCGCGCAAAGGATTTGTTCTGAAACACGCGGAAAAACAGAATCTTGTACAAGTTTATTATGCATGCCTACCCTAGGAAAAAAGGCGTGTTTTAATTCAAAAGCAACTCAGCGTCTAACTAAATTCGGCTTTTTTCTTTATTGTTCGCCCAAAACAATGGACGCTTTTCCTACCATGCATGAAATATGCAAGTACGAGTAAAAAACAATTAAATAGCTTTGAAGGGTTAACTTTTATTCAGTCGTTTGGCGTCCAACCAGTGTCAACTACACATTCAACAAGAAAACTCCAAGATGAATCGCCTAGTCGGAATTGCAGTTTTTCTTATCGTATTCATTGAAATCATCAACGGTTTTCCAAGACATAGAGCCGGTAAGTTTTTACTCCCATTTAATTTTGTTGGGATTAATTTTTTAAGCTACATTTATATTAAGTTCCGATTTAAGCTACACCCTTGTCAACCCCTGCAGCGAAGCAAGCAAAGTGGTAAAGACATCTGAAAATTCTTATTTCCTGAACAATTTGAGTGCTATTTTATGGCAAGCAAAAACCTCTTTCCCTACAAGAAATTTGGAGGATTTTTGAAAAAATTGACTACCACAAATGTTCCAAAATTTCTCCTTACTTAGTAAACAATTGTCGCTGTTGAAATGTCCTTCCTGAGACAAATTTTAACTACTGAGCTATATACAGGTTTTGCTTAAAGAGAGCACACAGAATTTTGGCTCGTATATTGTTATTATTTGCCAATACAGCAACCCCACAAAAGAGGATTATTACCCGGTGCTTCTGAAGTTCATTGGTCCAAAAACTTGGTCACGTAGCGGCTGAAGGTTCTATGTATGTAACAATTTTCACGGGCTTGCAAAGCTAGCTGCACGAAGTTATATATAATCATTTGGGCTTATAAACTGAGCTCAATGCTTTTACCAACCCTTAATACAGCATATACACTACACCCAACAGTGTCCTTGAAAGGGTGCTCCAAGAGGTCATGGTTTATTTTAAAGGTTTTATGATACATCATTTCTAATTGCAAAAACGAAGTGTGCAAAACTTTCTGTGGGGGTGGGGAACCGGGAGGGTCTGATTAATGAAACGTAACTCAAGTGTGACACAACATTTATCCTGATTGCGTTCAATAGAGAGGAGAAGTGTGACGTCACGTTACAATGGTAGCAAAGGCAACAACGACGGCGACGGCGACGGCAACGAGAACGGCAAAAAAAATGAGTTTATATCAGTAAAACAACAACTTCGGACGTGCATCACGCTTTTTTGCATATTTTTTAGCAATCGTTGCACGTTTTCACTCTCCCGCTTTACGGAGTAGGTGAACACAATACAAAAAGGTTCTCTTTTTTTCTAAACTCAGATACGCTCCTTTCGGATTCAATCCAGAAAATTTTGCCAACATTTGACAAATTAAATGAAACTGAATAAGATCGATGAAGTTTGAAACAGTGCGAATTTACTTTTTAAGTGAATTTTCGGTTTGTTGTCATCCAAAAATTTGGCTACCATGGCAACGTGACGTAACGACTTCTGCTCTCTGTAGAGCTTCGTTATATCAAGGTGTCTTTGAAATTATGTGCAAGTACAGGACATTTTAACGAATGTCTTCTTTCTTTGTTAATTTTTAACTGGATTACTGGAGGGTGGGTACTTCAGGTAGGGAGAGGGAAAATGTCATAAACATTTCAGATGATTTTAGCATTGTTTTAAAATCAGGCCACTTAATAAAAAAAAACACTTGCATCCAAACTAACACATAACATACTATTTGGTTATGTATCCTAGCTTACTCAGATCGTTTTGAAGACGAAAAAAGAAGCCCTTTTACTCGGGATTTCCGTCAACGTAGTTACATTCCAATCAAAAAGCAGACCTTGTTGCAGCCAGATTCTGAGCTATCAAAACTGATTGCTGAACACCAACTACTAGAGAGAAATCTGCAAAAGCTGATAGAGGACGAAAAAGAAGAGGAGGAAGAAGAAAAGGCAGGTGAGGAGGAGGAGGAAGAGGAGGAAGAATCGGGCGAAGAAGAAGAGGAGGAAGAAGAAAAGGAAGGCGAGGAAGAGGAAGAAGAGGAGGAGGAAGAGGGCAAAGAAGAAGAGGAGGAAGAAGAAAAGGAGGGCGAGAAAGAGGAAGAAGAGGAGGAAGAAGAAAAGGAAGGCGAGGAAGAGGAAGAAGAGGAGGAAGAAGAAGAGCCAACGGAAACAAAACGGCATCTTCCATTATACCGCAGTAGAGATGCGATAATCCAGAGACTCCGTAAGCTAAATTTGCTTTAAGATGATAAGATAACGGAAAATGCAACATGTAAACAAATTTCGTTGCAATTCGGTTGCACTGCAAACAACTACTAAGTAACACTGAAAACTTCAGTCAAACGGACAGATTTCATATAGCACAGGAGATAACAATTTCAATTAACAGCCAGAAGACAGTTATTACCGTAATTTTCCTTAATTACAATTTCTTGGGAGATAATCATTTTATTTTTTAACCACAAAATTATTTTCATAAATGCAAAATCGTCGTGGAGGATGTTAACGAACACTTATCTGTTCCTTTTTTTTCTCTTTATGAAAAGAAATACTACAACTATAGCTGCCATCACTAGTACCTTTTGTTGCACTAGATATAATAATTGTGTAAAGTAGGATGAAATAAATTCGTCATATTTGAGAAACAGGTGTTTTAATTGTCTGGGCCGAGTTGTTCAAAGCTGGGTTAAGATAACCCAGGGCTAGTGCGAGATTTGAATTCAGATTTGAAAGCTTAAAAAGCATTTCAGTTTTAATTCTTTTGGCCTACAAGTTGATGATTGGAAGCTCTAAAAATAACAGAGAAAATTATCCGAGAAAATGCTTTTGAACACAAGAAAAAAAAAAAAACCAGGGTTAAATTTAACCCTGGGTTGAGCGCTAATCGGCCTTCGAACAACTGGGCCCTGTCTGTAGTATAGACAAAGGAGAATAAAAAGGGGGTAGGGCCACAGCTAATGAAAAGTTGGATACAGTAGTTCTGATCTGGGGCACCGGCTACTCACAGAAAATAAATTTTTTAAGCGGGACTATAAACCCATTGTATTTCACTTTATTCTAGGTCCAACAATTTGGTTCGGTTGATGTAAATGTGGGTAAATAAAGGTGTCACCCTCACGGCTGAATTTCTTTCCCCGGCCACTCAAAATGCAATGAAATGCACTTTTTAGCCCCCCCGCCCCCAATCAAATTTTTTCAGGGCAGGCCCTAAGACTTTCCCAATGAAAAGGGATAGCCCTCTTCCCATACATGTACCTACCCCTCCACAGTCCTGCTAAGTAAAAAATATTAAGAAGTGCCTTATGATCTAATCAGTTGATACCTAGAGAGAACCGTATCAGCGTCCTGTTTACAGTTACATTCCTCCCCAAGTTATTCCCTATCCCTTAATAGATACTTCTTGCAGCAAACTATGCAAATGATAGAGCGATTTTTGTATGACCTTGAAATGAAAACGCGTGAACAAAACAGAAACAACAAACGAACGGAATAGAGTGATTTGATTGATTTATCGAACGGATACAAACAAGCATGGCTTTTGGTTGGTTAAGCCAACTCTCGGGAGAAAAAATTTCATGCCCGAGAACTTTCTAGAAATCAACCAACACTTCTCTATGGTGTCATATTGCAACACAATTGACCAATCGAACAATGCCTTCTCCATATTAGGGTTTTCTTTGGCAGGAAAATGAAGAGGCTATGTAATAATAACCTTTATTTACTACCTTTGGCGATAAGAATTACGGTAATATTACAGTAAAAATTCAAAACACTACATATTATATATACATAATTAAATTAAGTTAAGTTTAGCACCTCTAGGAATAAATGATTGTTTGTGCCTAACAGTGCGTGATACAGGTATTCTGAGGTGCGCTGGGTTAGTCTTACAAGATCTCAGATTATGGCCATGATCCACTGGCTTTTCTAAAAAACGTTTACAAGGATGTGCCTCTGACTCCAGGATACGTTTAAATTCTTTCCTCGTCAAACTCTGACGTCTAGTTACAAGTGACTCAACAGTATCCCTAGGGAGACCAATGACATTTAGACATCTATTCTGCACTCTCTGTAGATCTTCTTCGAGGTAAATGGGCAGCCCTCCCCATACAGGCGAGGGTTTTGATCTTTTCATCCATTGGCTGATAAAACAAATAACAAACACGTACCAAAACCATTTTTCAATGTCATACAAAAATCGCTCTAGGATTGATTGATCAAGTTCTTAGTACAAAACTTTTTTTATTGACTCCTCAAGTCCCAAGATTAACAAACATCAATTTTCTCTTAACATTAGAGAAATGGCCATCTTGGGGTTGCGTAGGGAACTGGGGCGAGTTTCAAATTTAAAATAAATTGATAAACTGACACCACCATATAAAAGGTCATGTTGAGATTGGTTATTTGACCAAGTTTGGTGCTCTTAAGTTGAACAGGGATCAAGTTATGACTCTTGAAATTTGAAACTCGCCCCAGTTCCCTACGCAATTCCGAAATGGCCAAAAGGCTATCAGAATTAATAAAATGATTTTAAAGGGAAACAGCTTTCATTAATCTTTTATTAAATGCTCATAATTGTTTAAGGAAAAGTACAGAGATCAGTGAGGGGAATTTGTATGTAGATATTGGGGCTGTAGTCAATTCAACACTTTCAAAAGATTAAAAAGATAAGAGGTTTCAAGCCTTTCACCAGAGTGAGTTTCAACCTTTCATTGATGCTGTCAGTCTAACCGGATGTTCAAAATAAAGATTGCCATTTATGGACACTTAAATAAAACTCAAGCCACAATCGACTGAAAATGTTGTCAATCTCAGAATATACTATTAGATTATGGGCAATTAGCCTGCAAAGGCAGATGTATTTCTGGTTGTCGCTTCTCTCCACCGAGTGGAGAGAAAGCGTCACCAGGAAACAGGCTAATGTGCAATGCATCAATTAATTTAAAAGCTGTTTACATACAGTGGATGCAGTATAAGTCAGCTACCTGTTTCAGATCTTAATTGGGGCAGACAGAAGTTCTAAAAAGAGTCAACCTTGAACAGATCATTCAGCAGTGAATGCAGTACAAGTCAGCTACCTGTTTCAGATCTTAATTGGGGCAGACAGAAGTTATAAAAAGAGTCAACCTTGAACACATCATTCAGGGACTTCCACTGCACCCAGCCATGATCATGAAGCATTGCCTTGTCAGCCTTGCCACAGAAATGAGGGTCCTATATAAACATGGAACAACATACAATCATAAATCAGTTTATTATCCCAAATTCCACCTGGTGAGGGACAAACTCACAAATAATTATATCTAAAATAAATATGTAGGCAAAAGGGCCAACATTGTACAGTTCAACCCCTCTTGATAGGGACAGTAAGGGGGCTATAGAAAGTGTCCACATTAAATTAAAGGGGTGTCCGTATTAAGCAGGTTGAATTTAGAGAAAATTAATGTAAGGGCTTTCTTTTCTTTGGGACAAAAAAAACTGTCCGTAATAATGAAGTGTCCATATTAAGACATTTAAGTGGGTATCCACAAAATGGGGTTGACTGTACCCCAGGCACAGCCTACACATTTGAAATTAAAGTGTTTGAGCTCTTCCATCTGAGTTGGTTATGAAGTAAAAGTTTCGGTCTAGAAAACTGAAATTTATTTGAAAAAATGATTATTGGTTACAATATAATACACCCAATAAGGTTTTTAGTTCTGGCATTTAGTGTACCATAGGATTACAAAAATGATACTGATGATGGTTCAGTATAGCCTCCGCACAGACGTCCTAGGGAACAAAAACAAACCCCACAGGATGTCTGCGGGGAGGCTAGGTTCAGTTTGTATGCTATATACAAGGTGAATAGTCACCGAGGCGACTAATTGCCACGTTGCCTGAGGCGACTAATTGTTTAGTATATTACACCGACGATTATTTGAGAAAATAAAAATATTGATCAATTTCCGACTCCGAAACATGAAAAAATCTGGCTGCCATTTTGAAAACTGCTAGCCTTCAATGTTATAATCACTGTGCAGTGATTATAGCGGGATAAAGCAAAGCTCCTAGCCAATCACAGTGCTCTATTTTCAATAATCATCAATGTAATTATACTAATGAGCTATATAAATATCATTAATATTATTGGACAGGTTTCAGAGTTCCACTAGTGATGCTCCATACTAGCTTTAAAACAAGAATGTGAACATGAGAATTTTGCAGATGAATAAGAGGAAAACACACAAAATTTTCCATCTTATGTCAAATTTTCAGCAAGTTCTGACTGGATCAAGAAGTACTGACTGGGCCCAACACAAACACACATATCCATGTAGTTTACTAACTTGAATGAGTAAACTAAAATTTGCATGGATTATGTTTCCATTCATGACAGTAAGAGCGTTTTTAAACATTAAGGGCCAGTGTTTAACAAAACCGTATTCTAAGCTATTTTCAATAATTGCCCAACTGTTTATCTAATAAAAGCTTTTTTGTTAACAGTTTTATGAAAGTATATAGAGTAGACCAGAAAATCATTTATTTTCTTAAAAAATACTGTAAAATTCCGAAAATAACCCCCCAAAACAAGTAACACAAAAAACCCTCCATTAAATCGCCCCCCAATTTTCCAAGTAAAAGCCCCCTGGGGGCTTGTACTTGGAAAATTGCCCTCAAATACAAAGTAAAACAAAGCAAAAATGATAAATTTACTTCCAACTATAGGCTAGCCCAATCGATTTTGAAACGCAAATTTCCCTCCATAGATAAGCCCCTCCGAATATAAACCCCTCGAAAATTAAGCCCCTCAAAAAGGGCCTTTGAAAAATATAAGCACCAGAGCTTATTTTCAGAATTTACAGTAACCCACTAAGAAAGAGACCTGGAGGTCCAAAGGTTTGTTAAGCCACAGCTTAAGTTAGACTTTGTTTAAATAACCGACCCACAGTATTTAAGATCTAAAGAGCTAGGTTTTCCCAGTCTTAACTTACTGCAATTAGGAAGTAAAAGCCTTTATTTGTTTTGCATACTCCAAGCAGTGTCTTTGAGGATGCATCTATATCACCACCTGTCAAAGCAAACAAAAGAAAATATCTTAAGTGGGCAGACAGGTCAATAATTATAAATCTCAAATTAAATGTTGTAGTACTTGTACTGGTACTTGTATGAGCAAAATTCTATCACATATAAGTAAACATAACAACAACAAACTGCCAGGAAAACATATTGATAGTTTCAAAGTTTTGTTTTATAAAAGCTGAACAAGACCGTCAAGATTGCCTATAATAAATTACAAAGACTGCCACTAAACTCCATAACAGAATAACCCACTAAAGTACATAACAGTATACAACAGTCACTGTTAGTAGCATCACAGGAAGTTTGAAGACATGTACTTGTACTGTCTAATACATGCGGGGGGACAGGGGGTGGAAAGCCAGGAAAATGGGGAAGGGAGGGGTACAGGTGGCAGAAGAAGAAAGATTGGGAGGTGGGATTACTAAAAGGTTGGAAAGCAGGAGAAGTATGTATAAAATAAGAGTAATGCAACATAATTATTATGCTTAATCTCTTGCAATCAAGAAAGGGCTACAGGAAGGAAGCCAATAAAAAAGGGAAGGAACCTTGGAAAGCAAGGTATGGGAGGCGGGAGGTTGAACCCCACTCTCCCCACCCCAACCCCCACCCCTTCCTATACATGGACATCAGGGCTGGCTGCCCATAGCCAATCATATTAGATCTCATAAATTAATACAGTAAATGTTGACCACTGATTTTTTATTTTGCAGCAAACATGAAAAACACTGGCCAGGGTGGCTATAGCCTGTACACAGACATTGTGTTATTTTTCATTTCATTCTTTTCAAAAACATTGGCAAGCGTGCGAGCAAGTGTGCAGCACGACAAGCATGGAGCGAGAAAAATAAAAATAAAGAACGTCTGTAGACATCTTTGGAAAAAAAGAGTTTAGAAAGTCCCTCCCCATGTCAACGCCTTGTCATTATCACTTCCACTTTCACAGTACCCTGCTCGACCGATTTTGAAAAGAAAATAGAGGGTCTGTGAACATGCTAGGGTAGCTATTCTGCACTAGTCTTCTCAGTACTACAAGCTGCAAGGTACGATAGTTGATGGGGAGCAGAATGAATCTGGCTACCTATGTAGGAGAACTAAACACTGTCCATCTCAATAGGGTAACTTGAAGACACCCCTTCAGAATGTCTGAGGTGTACTGAAGAATGACCATACTTTAACCAGGGTGTTTTAACCCATTCGCCCCTGAACCGCCCGTGCGGATCCACATCCTTTCTAACCCTTGTGAAGTCATCAGTTTTAACAGTCAAAGCCAACTTTGTCCGCTAACTTGTGCAGAATGAAGAGATCTTTCAAACCATACCAGAATGGGCACAATTCAGCCAAGGACACTGGAGAAAATGGCAAAAAACCATGCATGATTGACCTGTAAATCTCCATGAAAATCTTGTTCCATTACCCACCTCCCTTTCCTTTCACCTAATCCTAAGATCCTAAAAGCTTTCCAAAAAACTCTTCCCATCAAAATGAAGCCTACTAAATGCCCAGCAAGAGAAAAAAAAATGAGCAAGAAAAGCAAAAAACGAGGGGAGGAGAGAAAGGGAAAAGTAAAAGTCAAGACTGCTGTGTCACTTTTAAACCCAAAAACTATGTTGAAATTTTGCTTTCTGTGCATGCCCGAACTTCGCAAGCTGATATTTTGCATCTGGATGAGAAGGCCGTGAAGAGTACGACCAGCAAACGGGTTTGTGGTAAGTTTTAGCTCTTTATAGCATGAAAGTGACCAGAAAACCACTCGACTAGTTTTATAAAAACTCGTTTTTTGGCAAAATCTCCAGGATCGAATGGGTTAAGCAAGAGAAACAGGATATCAAGCTACCAACCTATCATAACAGGTGACCCAAAGTGTTTGAAATGTTCCAGAAGAACCAATGCAGCATCCTGCTCAACACAATCCCCTCCACTGACATGCACTATTTTGCTACAAACCTAAAACAATTAACACATTATTTTCTTTATAACAATATTATAATTTATAGACACAAATAAGTGCTATTGGATTTAGTACAAAACTACTTTACAGCTGGACAAAATTCTGTCTTAATTTCCTTCCTCTATTTTTTTTTTTTTTTTTAACAAATTAAGATAAGCTGGGCATCAATGCTGGGCAATAAAGCTTGGCACTCGGCACTTATCAAATACACTGTATAATAATAATAATAATTCTGTTATTTACCCTCAGCAGTATTTTAATAGCACTTATGCCAGTAGGGCCAAGCAAATGCCTGAAACAAATAATTCAAATTGAACTTAACAAGGTTAAGGATCCCAACTGGCTGGAGGCAAACCAGTTGGAAATTTACAAGCATGGCCAAGGATTTGAACTCGGGACTACCATCAACAAATCCAGCAAGCGGTCAGGGTGGGACTTGAACTTGGGGCCTACGAATTGCAAGTCTGGGACTCTAACCACTCAGCCACCCTGCCTCCCCTCCCTGCCTCCTCATGTACATCCCCATAAGCATGTGATAAGCCTACAATAAGCAGTTGTCCATTCAGATCAACAAGTGTTGAGATGACAATCAATTAACGAGTCTAATGCCCTGAAAATAGGGGTCATTCAAGGGGTTGGACCTGCAGGATAGGCCAGTTGTGGACAACCTTTATTTATTTATTCATTCAACACTTATTGATATTTTTCACTCTTAGACTTTTAATGAAATTACAAGACTACATGTAGGATTAAACTGACATTCCATGAAATTCCATAAAAACTTACAAGAGATGTGGCATCTTGTACACAGAAAACATACAACTTCCTTATGTACAAGTTACATCTATGATCTTAACAACAGGGACCTTAAGATACACTATTTCTACCTATGGGTACAGGTAGTTGAGAATGTTTGCCACCTGGTTCTAAAAAAGGCAATCATGATTTCCCACATATCACAATAGTATCACCATTTTACCCAGTAACCTACCTGTTTCTCCAGGGTAAGAGGCAATCTACCCATATTTTTGGCTATGGCTATATGGGTAATTTACCCATAAGCAGACAAGGTCTCTAACAATATCGCCAACATGGTAAGTTGATCCCGGCTATGACCATGTCATAGATCATGATTGTATCATTTTAATTGGGCAGCAAAGACAGTGCCATTGTCTTTTTCATCCCTCCTTATCAATTTGAAGGTAATGGATAAGAACCCACAATACTTTGTGCTGCTATAAAAAAAAAAGTCTTTGCAGGACATACTTTACACTCTGGGAGGCTATTAAGGGAACCAACTTGCACGAGTCTTCTGTCCCGATAAGCAGCAGTTTATGTACTGGATATTAAGTACTACACAACAAGTTGTAACTAACAATAGATCACAACACCACCATGTGAAAAGAAAATGAAATACAACCTACAAACACACCCCAAAAATTTGATCCACACATAGACAGGCTTCTACAGAGCCAATCCATTCCCTTGAGCCAACAAAAGAACATGGTTTGTCACCTACAGTCACCAATGTCTGCTGTATTTCTTGAAGGTTTGGTACTGTTAAAACCTTCTTTTGGCTTTTCAGTGAATGATGGACCCAGGAACTGATAGTCTGAAGCGTCCTATAGCCACAGCCCCAACCCTACAGTATTAGAGATTACACTGTGATCAAGGTTCTGAGCAGCAACTTGACACAAACTACCTTAGTCTCATTTAATTTTGTGAGTATGAAATTTTGCAAAAAATTGAGAGCCATATTTTGCAATTATTTAATTTTGCAATTTTTAGGGAAAGGTAAAAATTGGAGTGTATTAATTTTTGTGATTTTTCTATTCTTTAATGTGTAAAGGAAACTTTGACCTCAGAACAGTAACAACAGAATTAATAATTTTATCGTAAACAACTGCAAAGAAAGACAATTTAAAACAAAAGAAGCTAAACATAACAAAGCAAAATGTTTTCAACAGTCTAAAAAGGTACCCAGAGTGATGTATGGAAGGCTGATGGACAAAATTAAACTAAAAAATCCCAAACTTGAATCTAAGACGTGTTGGAATAGCTAATTGCGCAACAACTTGAATTTCGTTACTTTATGAAGATGTATATGTCTGGTATTAAAGTTTGCAGTTTTAATCTTTGCCAGTATTAGATTACATGAGTATTAAATTTCACGATTATTCCCAAATAAAAAAAATTGCAAAATTTAATACTCATTAAATCAGGGTTCGTACCCGTTTTTGAACAAAAAATTCAAGGACTTTTCAAGGACTTTCAAGGACACATTTCCCATATTTCAAGGACTCTGTTCGATTAAAAAAGAGCCTTAATTCTATGTCTTTTTTTAGTTCTTCCACAACATAGGTAATTTTATCTTGAAGGTCTTTCTGTGTTTGCTCCTTTTCCTTTGGAGTTCTACTTAAATTATAAAGTTAGCACCAAAATTCAAGGACTTTCCAGCACTGACTGCAATTTTCAAGGACTTTTAAGGACTTTCAAGGCGTGTGCGAACCCTGTTAAATTAAGTGACAATAAGGTACAATGTACCCTTTCTTAGTGACCCTCTGTCCCTTCTCTAGCAATAAAATAGCCTGCATGGAGTGGGAGAAAAGCATGAAATCCCCCTATTTTCCCCTTCCTCCTAATCCCCTTTTAAGCCCTACGATCCACATGCAAATTCTCCAGACTGACGTCCATAGATTTCTTTTAAGAATAGTTAAGAGAATTTGGTTTAAGATCAAAGTGTTCTCCCTTTGGTAATCAATAAAGAAATACTCATAACCTTTACTCTTGATGATCTGCTGATGTTGTCAGGAGAAAATTGATGTCGGTCACTCTTGGGATCTAAAGCTGGTTAAGAGAGTACCCCTGCCCTCCCCTGAAGATGCCTACACTATGTTATACTTCTAGGAGCCTTTTTCGAGTCATATAGGGAATTTTTATAAAGGACAAGATCGTGTAGATCCTAGGATGTCTGAGGAATTCCAAGGGTTTGTCAAAGTTATCCTTTCCCCTTTGAAACCCTACAAACCACCGGACTCTCTTTGTCGAATGTCGGTTTAAACTGAAATATGCTTGACCGGTATAAATTTCCCAACACACTGACATAATTACAAGCTTACCCTGTCATCCACTCCATCGATTTTATAATGGTAAAATTCGTATTTTCCCCGCACAACGCCAAAATCGATAAGTTCAGAGGGAAGATCTAACCCCTCGTGTACATCACTCAACATTTCACAGTTTCACGGGTAGTGATTCATGTAGGCGTCACATACTGTCCCAAAAACTCTCCGTCGGGGACTCTGACCTTGAGGGGCAACCTCGTTCCCAGGGTTCTCTCCTACCCGTCCCTACAGAGCGAGAGAGAGAACCTGGGAACGAGATTGCTTGAGGGGATACGGGTATACCTGGCGGGGGGGGGGGGGGGGGTATGGCTTTTGGCCTCTCTAGCTCTGTCCTGAACAAGATCAAGAGCCATAATAGTCCTATTATGGCTCTTGACAAGATGTATAATTTCGCGTTAGTCTGTCAGCTGGGTCTTTTTTTTTTCAACTTTTGACATGGACAAGTTAGGAAAAATCCATCGACACCACTGAAAAGATCGTCTTAAGATGAGTAAAATTGCCTAGTAAATTTGAAAGTGATTTGTTGAAAACTGACGAAGATAGCTCCTCAAAGTCGCAGAATTTTACAGATGTTTGTATCTTGGGGGCACAAACTTGCCCCCCACCATATATACATTCGCAACTTTGCGGAGCAATATCTTCGCTTTCTTAAGATATCTTAGCCCTCGACGAACAAACCCCAAAGGACGTCTGCGGGGAGGCTAAAGACGTTTCGCTTTCAAATTTGGCTATTCAACTTACATTAAGGTGCTCTTTCCAGTGGTGTCGACGGGTTTTCCCTAACTTGTCCATGTCAAGAGTTGAAAAAACCGTGAAAAGGTCTGTTGCCTTCACGATTGATTTGATTTACAAGGTAAATTTCGTTTATACTTTAACATTGATTGAGAAAACGCTAAAGGAAAGCCAGTTTGTTGAAGAATCTAACGAACCAACAGCAAGACTTTGCTCAGCTTCATTCCCCACAAACTGAACGGATGAAAAAGAAATTAATACTTGTAAACGGCATGCATTTCCTCCATTGTGTAATAAAATTGAGAGTGTTGTCTCCTAAACAGGGTATGTATTTTACTGTGCTGGCCATACTGAGAAGTTGTTACTGACGTGGCTTCAGTGCTGAAATTGGTATGTGTATTTTAGGAATTTTTTGTCTTAAACCAGCAGGGTTAGGGTTTTTAAACCCTCAGCGCCCATCTATGATTCACCTATACCCAAGTATTGGTCCAGCATTCCCCCGGGACGAGTTTATCCCGCCGGCACAACCTCGTCCCCAGAGCGCTTTTCCCTGGCTTTGGAGGTATTGCGCCCCACCTCCAAAGCCAGGGAAAAGCGCCCTGATGACAAGGGTACCTCCAGCGGTGTCTTGTCGTTTGGTATATACGTCGTTTCGCTGACATCCCGGAATGTCTATATAACTCTTTCTTCCAGTATGATACGTTGAAGTCAGATACATATGATAACTCGTTTGATTAAAGAAGTTAGGGAACTGACTTAGCACGTTAGCGAAACGACTCAGTAAGACGTTTGATAATAGTACGTTGACGAAACGACTCGTAACGACCGTAAATCCGTTCCCGCCCAAACGGTATAGCTTTTGCCTCTCTGACTCTGTTAGACTCTAGAATAGGATCGAATTTCCCCCCCCCCCCCCCCTACCCCCTATAAGCCTAGCCTGAATTTCATCCGATTACTTCGAGTCGTTTAGACTTGCTCACAAGTCGAGCTTTTGAGCGCGTAGCGCGACAGTGAGCGCGAAGCGCGAGCGAGCGAAAGCTACAACACCAGACCAGAAAACCAAGCGAACGACTTTGAGAAAGTCTACGAGTCGTTATTACTCCCTCATTAACGACTCGAAGCAATCGGATGAATTTCAGGCTACTATAAGCCCTGATGATTATTGTCGATCAAGCTTGAATACTGTGCGAAACTACACTATAGAAAATGTCCCACGTCTTTTTTACGTCCCCTCATCGTTTAAGCTTTAGCAACGACGACGGCGACAGCAGCGAAAACGATATTTCATCAAACTGAATTAACGTTTCAACGTTCCCCACCTTCCCTGCTCAACCAACATTAGAAAGGGAAGGGAAAATAAATTTAGTCGTCGCGCGTTTACTTTCTCTAGAATGCGTCGAATAATAAAATGAAGTTTCACGTCGTAGTCGTGCAATGACTGTAAATATCAAAAACTAAAAAAAAGCAATTAAGCAATTAAGATCATGTTGGCGAATCGACCGCAGTATAGGCGAAAAGACCGAGATTCGCATGGGTGCGAGAGAAAACAAAACGATTGAAGACCGGGATTTCCCTTCTCTTTTCCAGTTCTGTTTTCCACGGTTTTCATCCATATTTTATTTGAATTTCTCCTGATTCCACATGTTTTCTTCTCTTTTTTTCTCTGTGCTCTAATGTTTCCACTTTATTTCTCCTGTTAAATATTTCCTTCTTCTTTCCTATCCGGTGTCTCCGGAGCAAATTTCGCTCACTCTCAGCAGCCACGTGCAACTATAAGTATTTCAGAAGGTAGCCAGCCGAGTTTAATGACACCGTACCCCTTTCGGAGCAGACGATTCATGACAACGGCCAGCGTCGGGCCAGCATCTCTCTTTTTGTTCCCTTTTCTTTATTTTTTGCCTGAGATCCCTGAACGCCTGGAACAGATTCGGAACAGGCTAGTTCAGTCCTACCTATAGACTTCCATATGCAACCTTTATTTCTGAGCGAAGCTTTGGGGTGAAAGATAATCAACTCCTGGTGAAAACAAAGGAAGAAACGAAGAAAAGAGGCAGTGGATCGGGAAAATCGAAGGGGTAAGAACAACACAGGTGGCGATAGGGCCCCGGATAGCTAGGGCGGATTTGGAGGCATGGGAAAAAGAGAGACATTTAAAATTCTGCAAGCAGAATACTGCAAAGCCGATCGTACTACGTGAACTTATAAACTCTACAAGACATCAACACAACACCGAAAGAACTCAAATCAGGGCTGGATTGTAGCCATAGACAGCTGTTTTGCTATTATTGTAGCTCTTCAGTAGGGCGTAACAACCAGAGAAAGTCTGATGTAGTATCCGCGCACTCTGATTTAGGCCCTAACCCATAACTCTCATACCCACACAATCACACCATCACGTGTCTTCTGGAGGGCAAGAGTCCAAGTGTCAAGTCTATGTCTCACAGGGAAAATAAAAGATTGGCCAAAAACAACCTCAAAAAAGATGGACAGAACCATGCAAAAATTACAGCATATCCGGGATCTATAACTGAGAGCCCTGATCTACGGCCCAAAAATACATAAAATACAAACATTAACCACAAAGGACTGCATAACCACAAACAAAAATTATGCCGAAGAACGTCCGTATCGTGGGGACCGCGCGAGCGCATAGAACATGCTATATTGTGCCCGCGGTTAAGAAGCTACTGGGTCAGCAAAGAAAGACATGCGCAAAGAGATCAGGGGGTAGTCTTTCAACTTTCCTCGAGGGAGGATGGGACACCGCCATTTAATAAAGTCACATGTCCATCCCTTACGTAGAACTATTTCTTCCGTCCAAGGAAATCAATCTTTTTATTCTAAGCTTTTTATCATCTAGGAAAAACTTTAATCCACTTAGTTTTCACCGAGGAGCATTTTTTCTCATGTTAAGTACTTTCACTATCCCTCCCCTACTGGGTACTTTAGCGTGATTTCACTCCAGCTCGAAGGATCTCTTTCTCAGTTTGAACAGAGTGAATGTTGAAAGGAAGTTGTCTTTCTGTTCCAATTGATATTCTTCAGAGGCGTTTTGGGACCAGGAATGGTCAATGCAACTTCTAAAGAGGTAGTTTCTGTCAATAATTCGAGTCCTGCCGATGAACCGACAGTGCTATGTATTGTGAAGGATGAAACGACAGCGAACTGGAAACACAACATTCACACGGTCAATTTGCCAGCTTCCACACCAGTACACGAACTTTATTCTCATGTAGCTAAGCAAGTTAACTATGAAGAGGACTCTTTCCTCCTAGTGTGGTGTAATACAGCCGGAGGAAGCAGCGAGGATGAAGTTGTTCTCAATGCGGAAAAGAATAAATCATTGCAAGAGGTTGGTTTGGCATCGAATGGAAAAAAGAACAATTTCTTACTAAAAGACAAAGATGGAGTACAACCAAGGAAAAGCAAGGTCGGTGAATTAGTAGCCGTTTAGTACGCGTTGCCAAACAAAACATATTGTCAATCGATGTTAATTATATTGATTTCTTCAGAGAGAGCCTTTGATTTCTCGAACTATCACTTTAGTTAGACTCACAGTATATTATTTATATTTTAAACTTAGTACAACAACTTAGGCTTTTTAATCTCTATCCTTTAAAAGTTTAAGACCATCAAATCTACATGGTGACGACAATGTGTCAAATTTTCCTGAAAATCATAAAAAGAGTTTCTGAAAGACTTCTAAATTATTGGAGAGAAAATAATGTTAAGCACGATGCACTCCATTGAGCTTAAAAAAATTGGTGGAACAAGACTTCTATTATTTAATTGTTAGGTGCCAACAAAAGATTTCATTAGCAAATGATACTTTTGGGTTAAAACTTAAAAACTGTATCTTAATCCTAGCTAAGTGGTGAAGTTTTCATTCAGTTTTAACGTCAAGTAATATTTCTGCTCTCATAATTCATGGGAAATTGACAATGCACATTGTGTGTAGTAAAGACTATGCCATCAGACACAAGAAAACTGATCAAATGATAGAACCTGCCAAATTAAAGCAAATTTTCCAGTTTTGTGTCATTTATTTCTGAAGAGAGCCTTTTTTGAGAACATTAAAGAATGTCTCTGTTTTGTGTTGTCTTGAGTTTTTCTTGTTTTTCAATTGGTAAGTGTTCATTAGTAGTAGATGAATATATTATTTGTCAATAAACTATTGTGTAGCAAACAATTTCCAGCCAGGAAATCATAGCTACTATATAAACACTTATGTATTGAGCCTTATTTTTCCCTATGCAGTCTGTCTTAGTTAATGTTATATGTAAGAGAAACAATGGGAGAGACATGCAATCTTTCAGATCTATGCTGATGGCTTTTCAGTTTCTAAGGACCAAATGCAATGTGATAACTGTACATTCCACTGGCTTTCATAACGGTTGGATCCATAAAATTCAGAAAGAGATGGGGGAGGGGTCCAGGACACTTGCCAGCAATATTAGACACTATTTAATATACTGAGAATTCCTTTAAAATACTATAAAATCTCACAGATAAAAAGGGTGTTGTCCCCTTGGACTACCCTTAATCCACCCATGACACTATCAGTCCACTACCAAGCTTTAATACTCTAACCCACCCAACCTGTGATGCTTGTGATTTGTGAATTGGTATTAGAGGTAGAAGTAGATTAAACCAACAGGAAAATGTCCCTTATGGGAGTTCTTTTTTAGTTGTATAGTTTTGGGTTGGTTCATGTCCCCTTTAAATTTACCAAAAACGAAAGATGGAGGAGGTAACACCTATAACTTAAGGTAGTAAAATTGCTATAAAGTCAAAATATGATCCTGCTTGTAAAATGACTTATTTGAAATGTATTTACTCTTAACCTGAACTCAAATTCCAAAAATGAAGCATTTTCGTTGAATAGAAGCTGAGAAAATGAAGGCGAAAGTTGGTATCTAAGGGCTCTATTTTGGAAGTATTAATAATCACAGGGTTAAAATGTGATGCGATGCTCTCCGTTGTTGACTGAAATGTTGCAATTTTCACAACCTGGCATGCAATAACGCGTTGTGAGTTTCAAGTGAGCTAGGGGAAATTATAGCAAAATTCTCTTACATTCTGCTTCCCAAAATAAAGTACGATTGTTTTGATATTTCTAAATCATTTCTATGGCTGCAAAAAGCCTTCTAGAGACACATTAGATATGTGATCCTTGCAAGGTGGATGACAGATAAGAGACTGTAGTTAAATGACCTATTATGCAAATTAGGATGTTGCTAAGGCTAAAACATTGTTTACGAGGCCATATTGAGAGCATGTCATGTAATGAGTTCAAACGAGGATTTTCACATTTTCTCACCACTTTCCATGCTACAATTGGATCAGCATCACAACAAACATTAAGAGCAGTGGTTTGCTCATAAGAATTCAAGATGGCGACGAAGAAAACAGTGCAGCGCAATGAAAATTAGGGGCGAGTTAGGGTAAGTTAAGGTGTTGGATTGCACTGAAAACAAACTGATATAAAAGTACGAGGTTTATAACCTATTATTTACCACGCTGAAACTTGCCTCCCAGGTTTATTCACATAATGTTATGGAAAAAATGTATTAAATTCCCAGCAATTGCCGGACTATTCTGGAATTTTGGTGGCAGCCTGAAGTTATAGGGCATTGCAAAAAAATTCCACCTCTATATCTCAGGAAAAATTTACTGACTACTGCCTGGAATTTAAAGGTAATGAACAATCTAATTATAAGTCAGTTCCATTTTGATTTGTAAAAAAGTCTCCCTAAACTAAAAGAATTGGTCGCCAAATGGCAACCAATCAAAACTTTAACTTGGAGAGTTGTTGAGCTTGGAATATAAATCGGAAATAGGGCTTAGCTTTAAACTCAGACTCTTCATTAAGCAAACCTGTGTTTAACGAACAGATTCAGCATAAAGACATGTGCATGTACCTCCCAACTCAAGATACCAGTGAATTCTTACATGGAGTATTGATTCTAAACATAAGCTATTATGGGACAATGGCTCTGTGAAGTCAACCTCAACTCCACCTTAATAACATGTATTTCTCTTTGTTGACTCGCAGGAAAGTTCAGAGGAGATACTTGCTGATAGTGTCAGCAACTTGTTCCAAAGTAGTTCGAACCCTTCATACTCATCATATTCCTCAAGTGACAGCTACACATCAACAAAGTCTGAAACAGGTTTGTACAATTCTGCGATTTACCTTTGCCTTTTGTTTCACAGGTAAAAGCAACATATACATGTATCAAGAGTGCCTGATTTTTTATCTGCTTTTCATTGTAGGGTTTGTTGGTCTTGTCAACCAGGCAATGACATGCTATCTTAACAGTCTTCTTCAGACACTTTTCATGACTCCAGAGTTCAGGAATGCAATATACAGGTTGGTTCTTTTCTGCAAAACAGTGTTGAGAGTATTCAAGCCCAGGACCATCAACAAATGTAAATGAGTGAGTAAGACTCACAGTGCTGCTTTTGAGCACTTAGCATGTTGCTGGTACCTATTTGAAAACTTGGGTGAAGAAAGATGAAATGAAATAATGTTTCTTGTTTAAGGAAGCAACGCAGTACTTGTAAGTACAAGGTTTAAACTCCAAACCTACAGAGTGAAAGTTTGAGCTGCCAACTGCTCAGCTACATTTTTCACTTTTATTTTTTCAATTTTATTCATTTTTCATGAGGTTAAATAAATATTTAACACAGTTAACAACAAGGAGCGCGGGCATGTTCAGCGGTCAGTCGTTTGGCTCAAGCATGGTCAGCCTTCCTTGCATCACCTTCATGTGCTAAGTACAGTGTTTTCCTGGCGGCCATTCTCTTCGTTCAGCCTTTGGATCATTCTTTTACCCCCATCCCTCCCCCCCTTTTATTCTTCTGCTGTTGAATCAGTGTAACAGGTGCCTGGTTCCATTGGCATGGGGGCTTATGGCTGGAGGGCGCGGGTTTGCCAGCCATGGGGGCGCAACTCTTTCTAGGGGCTGGCTGTGCCATAGGTGGAAGCCCATGGACATCACGGGCACCCACCTCCACTAAGCGACGCAGTTGTTAACAATACATTTTTCCCTTTTACTGTTCATATTTGCCATTACTTTTAAGGATATGACTTTGGCTGAATAAACTGAGATTACCTTGTTGGGTTCCCCCTTCTTATAATATTCAAAACACTCTAGTAAAAGCCTGTAAGGGTTTCTTAAATTCCCCATATTGGTGTAATTATATCTGTTCAATATAATAAAGGTAATGTTGTTGTTGTTAACCATTACAAACACAATAACTAAATAGACTACATTAACTTACATAAAAACAACTATATAGGAAATTTGTGTAAATAGTAGGACCAAGTACACAAGATATAAGTGACTCAATGTAAGGTGGCTGAACAGAGTTTTGTGGGCGGTCAGCGGCAACTCGCTTGGCGGCGAGTGTTTTAAATTAGATAAGCAAACATGGTGGCGAAAAAGCAATGGTATAAAGAAGACGATTTCTCAAAATCTACACACTTAAATTTTGTGATATTTGGCAGAAGTTTTACTTTTATCATATTTTAAATAATGAAAACTTTAAAATAGAAGTTGAACAGACGAATTTTGCGACACATCTAATAATTACAGTACAATTATATTATTGATTATATAAAAACCCATCTGTTAAAATTTGGTCAAATAAGTTTCAAGTGGTAATGATTAATATTATAATAAGCTGTGTGCAAGTTTATAGGAAAATCTAATGAACGAATTTTACGTAAACTGAGCAAAAGTGAAAATTTCATGTTGCCATGAAAACTGCGAAAACGTCAAATTTTAATCTTTCATCAGTATATTTTTCACTAGCCAAGTTTCAGCTTGTGAGCTGCAACCTATTTCTTGCCATGATTTGGTATATACTCACAAACTGCCTTAACTGTGTTCAGCCATCTTAAAGACAAATAAATGATAACAAAGAAAAGTTAAAGTAAGAAATTAGGGGAACATGGCGGGAGTCTATATTTTGCAGGCAACAAAAGGAGCCCACAATCCTAATCTCCAGGTTGTTATTAAGCATGCGTCGCATGTATTTAGCCAGCATTCATTTGGACTTCCACTAAGAATGGATAGAATGCATGAAACGCAATTTGATCACATGCGTTTCCACCTTCTACTCCTAGTAATCTGATCCGCACATGCTTTGACCATCTGTCAACTGAAACTTAGGCAAAGCACAGCATTGGAGCAACTGAGTGTTTGGACTTGCAATCATTGTCGCCTGCACTTCCTAACCTTTGGTTATTACTAGTAATAATAGTATTTCTAGACAACTTAGACAACCCGTGCACCTAAACTATTACAATCACAACCTATCTATAATATTATAGATAATTTTTTGCAGGCTATGTCAACTTTATGCTTGGTTATTGTGATAATTATAATTATTTTTATTACAATAACAAAGCATAAATGACATCTTAAGAATGTACTGTTTTTGAGAATTTAGTATTTTTGAAAAATTATGCATAGGTGGGAATTTACTGGAACTGAAGATGAAGGAGCTAAAAGCATCCCCTATCAGCTTCAGAAGCTTTTCCTTCATTTACAGGTACTTTGACATTTAACATTAATAGAAAGCTTGTGACTGTAGTGGGAAATTTGTGCACCAAGTGTGTACCAGGGGTGTGAGATTTTACTAGCATGAAGTCCAGTTGATCCAACATTGTGCACAGTAGTTCCAGAAAATGTCTTCCCCCCACAGAAAGCATTTTTCTACCAAACCACCCCTATCTTGAAATCCCAAATTATCAAACCTCATACCAGTACTGTAAATTTCTTTTATTGATTAATTTATGTTAGTTTGAGATGGTCCATGCTGATGTGTTTGGGGAAACTTCTTATTTGTGTAACTAGAAATGAAGCTGTTGATATTATGTTATGGCCATAGTTGCTAGTAAAGTTGTACTCAAGGTATTGTGATTAATTATTGTCGTAGACATTAAAAATATCATGTGGTTGATCTGTGAACTAGCTCAAATGTACAATCTGTGATTGCAAAATAAAATATTGTATATATATTAAAATAATGTTATTATTCATTCAAAATATTTCCCCAATTCTGATTGGCTAAAAGCACATGCATAATTCACCATAACCAGTTACTGATGACCAAAATTGGAAGAATTTTGTGTTTAACGAGGAATTGACATCAAAAATGCAGCCTGCTACAGGTTAGTACACTGTTACCTGAGATGACCAGGGGACGAGGTTGAGTTGTTTTGGTTGTGAAAACAAAAATGGTTGACACTTCACTTGTTTGCAAGAGTAAAAACTACAGCTGGAACTAGGCGAAATAATAGCTAAAAACATAGCAAAAACACCAAGAAGCACAACTCGGAGGGCGACATCTGCTATTAATTTTGTGGAGCTGTACAAACCCAAACGTACACTATCAAAGATGAACTTAACATTGATGGAGGTAATCATGTTTTAGCTATGTTTTTAAACTAGGAATTATTTTGAATGAATAATAAAACAGTTATTGAATTCGGCTTTCGTATCTCGGAGGGTGTTATCTGCCTATAACACCCTCCTCAATCTCCATAATTCTTCATAGGATACTCAGCCTCATTCATTAATAGTTAATTTCTATCTCTCAAAAATGTTTTCAGACAAGTTCTAAGAGGGCTGTGGAGACAACAGATGTGACGAAAAGCTTTGGATGGGACAGTAGTGATGGTAAGGCATCGTTATAATATTATTATTATTATTATTATCATTAATATTATTATAAAAAAGCAAAGGAAATGAAACTTGATCCATAGTGGGACCATAGTTACTGGTATACATGTATATTATTTTAGCTTCCATGGAAGTGAGTCTGGATTTTGTTTTTTTGAATGACACATTAATTTTCTATATTACTGGTTGTCCATGAGCATCTTTTGAACAAGGTCTTACACCCTTTTCAGTGTTGTATTCAGCTACATTAATGAATGATATGGATTGAGTTTACTCTCATGACCACCTAAAATAAGAATCACAAAGTGATTTATCTTTAACTAGTAAAAATACCAAAAAATCAAACAGCAGCGAAGAAACATTCTCCAGATATGTTTCTTTGCATAGTCACACCATAGAACTTCATCAACCCCCAACAGACTCCCAAAATATTGTACCTCATGTTCCCAACTTACTCTTAGGGCCAATTATTTAAACAGAGTTTAGCCAGTGTTTAGCAAAACCTCATTCTAACCCATTTTCATTTTTCGTAATGCTTTTATCCTAAAACTATTTATCATGGAAAGTTGCTTGAAGGCATAAGGCATGGATAAGAAAGGCATTTATCTTCTTAAATTAAAATAACCCACTAAGGACAAAATCTGAAGGTCCGAAGATTTGCTAAACCTTGGCCTAAGTTAGACTTCGTTTAAATAACCAACCCTTAATGTTTCATGGTTAAATGTGTCACAGTTTTCAATAACTTTTTCCATAAATTTCTGCCAGTGTTTGAACTGACGGCTGAAAGACGCCATAGTAATCTTAATAAGATCTTAACACAAACAGCAGAAAGAGGCCCTATGTATCCTATAGGCAGTGATACACTGCCAGCGACTGTCTTTTATTGAATCCCCTGTAAGTTGAGAGGTGCTTATTTTCAGCTTGGCAGCAACATGATGTACAAGAATTGTGTAGAGTCATGTTTGATGCTTTGGAAAGCAAGTTCAAAAACACCGATCAGGTCTGTTGTCCATAGAACTTTCCCAACTCATGATAAGACCTTAGTTCAACGAGTGTTAGGTTGACCCAGTCTACATCTTATTACCAGTACATCTCTCTCTGATGTACTTTTCGTTTCTGTTTACACGGCTTAAGTTTTGTGTAAATTGTTTCAAAATTTGTTCAAATAAAAGTATGATACATTACAAATTAATTATACAATGTAGCAGTATGAGCAGAGGGAAATTTTTCTCAAGGATAATTAGCAAGCAGATTTAATAACACCCACTTTTGGAACAAGGAAAATCAACAAACCCGGGTTCCATATTAGCTGCTGTCTAATAGAAGAGAAGTAGAGAAGTATGGTAGCACGAAAACTATTACACACTCAATCAAAATGCATGAAAAGTCCTCATATCCCCTGAAGATAAGGCTTTGAAAAAATACTAAACATGGATCCCTGAACAAACATCACAGTGCCTTTGTAAAAAAAACTAACTAAAAAAAGCTAACTGCAAAAAATCCCATCTTGCAGTTTATGAAGTATTAATTTGTAATCACGGATTAAATTAAACTTTCTGCTTTTCTGCTAGGATGATCTTATTAACAAGCTTTATCAAGGAAAACTCAAAGATTATGTTAAATGTCGACAGGTAAGAGTGATAACAACTGCCATAAACACTTTTCCACTTGAAGTTTAGCCTTAAAAAATATCTAGAAAAAGCTACCTGTAGTCAATCCTTTTTATGGCCTCCATACAGCCAAAATGGAGACGTGTCCAAGAGATTTTTTTACTGACTGATGTTCTTAGTGTGGAATACCTGTACAGTGTAGCCTCTCCTTACGGACACCTCTATTATCGACAGTTCGTTTGGTCCCAGAAATGCCAAAAATCATACATTCCGTACCTCTATAATACGGACACCTCTTTAAAGCGGACACTTAGTCCTATCCCTTTGGTCTCCATATCAAAGAGGTTTGACTGTACATGTAAGTTCATTAAATGATACATAAGGCAAAGTAATTTTTTTGGACAAGAAATTGACACTGCAAGTGTTGTTTATCATGCTTTTCTCTCCCGTTCTTATTGCTTGTCTTTCTTATTCTATTTTATTTTATTGTGTTTTAATTGGTTTTTACTTGGCTTTATTTTTTATGGTAAGTAGATGTGCCAGGCTGTCACCTAGATTTCAGGTTGCACACCAGTGTAGGCAATTAGTAGATGGGAAATTAAATAAACAACTGTGAAGTTCCTTTGGTTTTACATTCCTCTTGTTTCTATGAAAATAGCCGGGGGTGGTGCTCATGGTTGCCCAGGGGACATTCATGGTCCCTGCAGGGCCTAAGTGACAGTCCTGGATGTGGGTATTGGCCAAGATTTTTGTTCAGATTTTCAGTGAGTTTTGAAAACAGGCATCTAGACATTAAATTTTACAATAAGCTTGTTTGTCTGACACAACTCTTAACAATGATTATAGTTTTTTTATTTTGCTGAGTAAAATGATTATTTTAAGGGCCTGGGGCCTGTTTCTCGAAAGTCCCTGTAACTTTTCAGGCCAGAAAGCTGCTTTGTGTTTGCCGTGTTTACATTGAAGTCAAAGTTTCAATAATTTTGAAAATATTTAAATGAAACGATCAGTTAACGAAGCCAAATGGACTGGTTTATGGGCTAGGAACGGTGCTGCAATTCAATAGGTTTGGATTTTAAAATTTGCCTTCGGGCCCGAAAAGTTCCTGGGCCTTTCGAGAAACTGGCCCCAGAGCTTTAACTAAAAATGTAAAAATAAATAAAATTTCAGGCATAATGTTAATTACTGCCTTATATATTTCTGATTGATTCCTCAGTGTGGTAACGAAAGTGCACGGACTGACACATATCTAGACATTCCACTGGCAATCAGGCCTTTTGGGTCTAAGCAAGGCTTGGGCAGTGTGGTGAGTCTAGGACTGCCATCATGAGAAATTAATATTCTGAGAAAGGGTTAAGTTTGTAGCTCACCAGTTGCTTAATGTTTTAAATGCTCTTGGGAATTAGTAATTCAATTCAATTTTATTCACAATTAAAATTAATTATAAAATATTTACATTATAAAGAAGAAGAAAGAGGAAAAAAAGAAAATTAATGGCTTGGATAGAGGGGTACAGTGGTCAGAGGAGCTTAGCTTTCGAGCTAACCACCACAAATAAGTAGTGGTTGTTGAGGAAACAGCCTCAAAATTTAATACCAGTGACAAGGCAATAACTTAAAAATTGTATTATTTCTGACTAATAATATTAATTGAATTCCCATACAAATCCTTTATATTCACGGCCATTTTAAGGATTACACAGTATGAAGCCATATGTATTAATGATGCAGTTTAATTTTGTAATTACTTTCTACTGTAAAACATTAAGTAATTTAAGTTAAGTGATGTCAACAACTTATTATTAAAATGTTAAGATTTAATTCCTCAGGAAACTGCTTTGGAAGAATTTGTTGTTGCTGAAACCCTGGAAGGTGCAAATCAGGTGCAAGATATCATACAAAGATGCTTTTTGGCTTTTGTGATTCCCTGCAAAATTTTAGAGTTTTTAATAGTTATAGTTATAACCATTTAGTATAGTAAATACTCAACTATTAAAAAAATAATTACAATGATTTTTTTCCTTTTCTCATATCTTCAGTATTTCTGTGAGAAGTGCAACAAAAAGTGTGATGCCCACAAGGCAAGTACCACATTAATATTGCTAATTCTGTTTAATATCATTGGCTTTAACCCTTTAAGCCCCAAGAATCACATACAAATTCTCAAAACTGATCCCTGCACATTTCCATAAAGAATAAGTTAAGAGAATTTGGTAGAAGATTAAAGCATTTTCCCTTAGGTCATTATTTCATTAATTCTCACAACCTTTTCTCTTGATTGTGTATTGATATTCTTAGGAGAAAATTGATGTTTGTCACTTTTAGGACTTTGTACAGTATACAGTCAAATCTCTCTAAGAAGGACACCTTAGAGAACAATACTAAGTGTCCCTCTTGGAGAGATGTCAGTCAAAGAAATGAAGAAAGGCCGGGACCAACTCTAGGTGTCCAAATTTCTGACTAAGGTGTCCATCTTTCAGAGGTGTTTGTTAAGGGAGTGTCAACTGAACTCGTGACCATGTTGTAAATGATTGCTTACAAATTAACACAATGATTTTTCAATCGCAGGGCTTAAAGTTCATCTCCTTCCCTTACCTGCTTACTTTACAACTGAAGAGGTTTGCATTTGACTACAACACACTTCACAGAGTCAAGTTAAATGACAGGTCAGTTAAACAGTTGACTGCAGCATGGCCTAATGGAAGCAGTGGTTGTTTACCTTTCATGAAATTTCTCCATTAAATCCAGTGGGAAAGTAAATGAACACGACTTTTTGGTTTGTTCCAGCGGAACTTTTTCAGGCATAATGTAACAGAACATCTGAAAGGGTAGTTCTGTTTTTCTGAGTGGAATGTTCCGAAGAGAAATTTGTGTTCCATTTGTCAAATCACATCTTGATACCAGTTTCAGGCCTGTGCAGTCATTTTTTGATAACGGGAACTAATTTGTACAAATGGTAAACAAGATTCCAAGACAAAATTTACCAGTCTTAAATTTTGCTTACCATTGCCCAAACTGTGAACTGACCAGTTTGCCCATTAAAATGGTAAACAACCTGTGTGTCCTACTACAAGTAGTCAGTGTCTCTTTGCTCTGACCACTCGCTGGATTAATAATTTCTTAGTACTTAAGTCATACTGTTAATAGCAAGTTACAGTGTAGTTTACTTTCTGTCAGTTCAAATTTTGGAGCATGGTTGTATTTTATATTGATTGTGGTATGCTTCTGTTTTTATGACTGGTGTACCTGTAAACAACTAGCCATAAACAAAGCATATTCTCTGCTGCTTCACTACCTCAACAGCTACAACCTCTCAGTTGTCTTCATTTACATGGTAACAAAAGCTATCTTAAGAACACCCTATTTTTCCAGGACATCTTGGGACCTGGGTATTTGATCAAATTGAAAATAGTGAACATTGTAAGAGGATTCCCAAAAGGTTTATAATATCAAGCACTTGTAAGGAACAAAGTGCAATTTCAAACTTAAAATGACTGAATTTAACATTTTTAGTGGGAGAAGAAGTAGATAAATATTAATAATACATTTTTTAAAATAATAATCCTGTCAGTTTAAATATATTAACTTTTTAAACTGACAGGATTGTCATCTGCCCCTGTAATAACATTTTCTGTGCCTTTGGTTATGTCGATAGGATGGCATTTCCAAAATACCTCAACTTAAGAAGTTTCATCAGTGAGGAGAATGAAGAGGTATGGAATCATTTATTCTTTAATTATTCCCTTAATATTTTGTGGTGTAATGCACATGCAAGCATGGTGCCATTTGCCACTTTAGAAATGAGAGGGAACCTGGGCTGAGTAAAATTTGCAAAGACTTCTGGGGACAGTTACTGGGGACGGGGGAAAATGGCCAATAGCTGACTGGCAGATACCCAGAAATGATCCCAGAAGTCTCCAGTTTCCTTCTCTTTACCCTTTAAGTCCCAAGATGGACCAACATTAGTTTTCTCACCACAATATCAATAGACAATCAAGAGGAAAGGTTATGAGAATTAATACAATGATCACCAAAGACAATGCTTTGATCTTTGGTCAAATTCCCTCAACTAATTCGTAAAGGAAATGTATAGAGTTCAGTCTGGAGAATTTGTATGTGGATATTGAGGCTTAAAGGGTTAAGACAGTGGTAAATAGTGGCCATAGCTACCGGTACAGTATGCCCACTCCACCCACTGCATCACCAATGAATAGCTCCAGTTCCTCCTAGACAAACCCTTATATTAAACCTTACTGCCTATCATTATGAGTACCAGAGATGCAAAAATACTTAAATAGTTTTTTTTCGTATTAATTTTTTTTGTTTGAGCAAGAATGGTGCAGATGAAGATGCCAGCCTGAAGGGGGATTCCCCCAGCAGTACAGAAACAGACAGTGGGGTGAGTGAAGGTTGCTCTGATAATGGCATGTCCACTGAAGAAGAAGATGTTGACAATGCAAGTGGAGGAATTGACACAGCAGATGGGACTTCAGAAATGACAAGAGTGGAACTAACTGAAGACTTGCTTAACAGTGGTCTGGCTCACACTATGAAGGTTTGTGTTTTGATTCTGATCCATTAATTGCTGTTACAGCAAATGGTACCTTTCAACACCAACCAACCATTTATTTTTCCCATTTAAGAAAGTCTACAAGAACATAATAAATAAACTAGATCAAGCAAAAAACTGCTCAGAATAGCATAGGGTTGTAATGCGTGAAAAATAAAGGGGAAAAAAGAAGGAGACTAAATTACATTTAGAAAAATTAATAAATAAATAAATAATAATAAAACAAAGTAAAACAGAACTGTACCAGATACCTTAAGGCTAGATTGCATATAAACAGAAGAAAGTGAAAAAAGATGAAAACTAGAGCTAAAACTACATGACCTCATGACAACTTTTCCAGGATCTAAATTAACTCATTCGCCCCTAAACCGCCCGTAACCGCCTGTGCTTATCCACGTCCTTTGTACCCCTTGTGACATCATCAGTTTTAACACTCAAGGCCAACTCTGTCTGCTAACTTGTGCAGAGTGAAGAGATCTTTTGAACCATACCAGAATGAGCACAATTCAGTCAAGGACACCAGAGAAAAAGGCAAAAAACCATGCAAGATTGACCTGTAAATCTCCGTGAAAATCTTGTTCCATTGCCCACCTACCTTTCCTTTCACCTAACCCTAAGATCCTAAAAGCTTTCCTAAAAACTCTTCCCATCAAAATGAAGCCTACTAATAATGCCCAGCAAGAGAAAAAAAATGAGCAAGAAAAGCAAAAAAAGAGGGGAGGAGAGAAAGGGAAAAGTAAGGGAAATTTTGCTTTCTGCGCATGCCCGAACTTCGCAAGCTGATATTTTGCATCTGGATCAGAAGGCCGTGAAGTGTACAACCGGTAAACGGGTTTGTGGTAAGTTTTAGCTCTTTATAGCATGACAGTGACGAGAAAACCACTGGACTAGCTTCAAAACGCATTTTTCAGCAAAATCTCCAGGAGCGAATGGGTTAAGAAACCTGCTGGCTTTTGCTTTTATCTCAGAAGCTTCTGTAGGAGGAGTTAAAGTGAATTTAAGTTTGATGTCCTCTGTAGATGGGCAGGAGGTCATAGCTCTGCCTCTTCTGTGGCTAGCTGTAGCTTAGCAGAGTATTCTGATGCCCTTTGCAGATCTGTCAGAATTAATTGTGGAGTGAAAATTCAAGTGTTAGAAATATTCCATAAGCCCTGTCGAGCATTATCCCTAGCAGGCTGCAATTAGGTGAAGCAAAAGAATACATCCTTGACTTGGAGGGAGTCAAGCTCATGGGCTCCGAATAAGATACTGTTGCTCTGCCAACAGTATCAGGCAGGAGGAATTTGAGACAGTGGGATTGAGGTGGTGATAGACCTTCCCAGTATTGTAATCATGATCTTTAAATCTTGTCACATTGTTGATTTTCTTTTCCAGCAGTAGTCACATTGTTGTTTTTTCCAGTCATGCACTAGTATTGCAGAGTTCAGGGTTTGAATCCCAGCACACCTGAATTTTCTGGCTTTCTTTTTGCAACTTCATAAGTTGAATCTTTAACTATGATGATCTTCTTTATTTCTTCATTTTGTGGTTCCAGTAATATATGAAATTCATGTATTCATCGGTAGTAATTTCTCTTGATTAAAGTTGCACCATGCCCTTGTTGTACCTTTGAACTTTTGAATTCTTCTCAGGGTCCCTACTGGTATGAATTGTTCTCTATTATGATCCACTCTGGGAGTGCCACAGGAGGACACTACTATGCTTATATCAAGTAAGACTTGCAAATTGTTATTCATAAATTAAACAGCAATTTACAAAATAAAGGAGACCTAGACTAATGCAACTCCCCTTTCTTAAAAAAAAGCACAGCAGCCAATATTAAGCTACATGTAGCATTTGTGTGCCCTTTGGAACATTTAGTCTAATAATTATTTTGTATGTGAAGTCACAATATTTCAAGCATTCTCATTGTGTTGTTACCCTCAGAATATATATATAACTTTTTTGGAAAAATATATAACTTTATTTGATTTACCACAAAATATAAATAACGATAAAACAAGACAGTTACACAAAAGCAAATGAAAGTGGCGAGGAAGCCCAAAAAGAAACCATGAGGCTTATAGACATTGGGCTCCCTCAGAGTAAAATTAAATTAACAGTAACAGTAAGGCTCTATTCATAGGTCCTTTACAAATGGTCAGTGGTACTGCTTCAATGACCAGAGTGTATCAAGGGTAAGTCTCTTTCAGTTTCATTTTACTGTGAAAACCTTACCTTTTTTCCCTAAAATCTAGTATTTTGAATTCATGTTGTGCAAGGGCAAAACCCACAATTAACCTAGCACTTTCCTACCAATGGATCAAAGGACTGGTTTCTGAAGGCAAGAGAAAAAGAAGTAGGATCAAGGTCATTAAAGATGTGAATATTGTTCATCGTCGTGTCAGATAGGAATGAACGTTTGTTCATTTGTCTCACGATAGAATCGCTTTGAGATATTGATCGCGACGTTTCGACTGCAATACTGCTAGTCTTCATCAGGCGATGAGGTCGATTGTTTACGTGTAGCTATTTATGCATGTTGGTTTGCTGTGATTGGTGTATTTCGATCCTCATTATTCCGACTAGCAGATGATGTTCCCTCAGGGGTCCGCTTTGTAGTTGAACGGCTGTTATGCTTTCTGATCGTAGGCATCCATGCTTCAGGAATTTCGATTCCGTTGTCTCTATTGATGTTATTAGAATGAAGTCTTATTTGGATGGCTTCTTTGACCCTACGTGTGTATCGGTGAGGGTCACGATCGATAAACTTGACTTGATTCCATAAAGGAAGATGCCCCGTTTCGTTTGCATGCTCTGAAACTGCGGAGGTTTGTGTATGAGCAAGCCGTATATCTCTGTCAGGTTCTTTTATCCTGTCTTGCATTGCTCTCCCTGTTTCGCCTATATATACCTTGCCGCATTTACATGGAATTCTGTATACAACACCTTCTTGTTTGCCTGGTTCTAGAGCGTCTTTCGGTCGCACTAAGTAAGACCGAAGAGTTGTGTCAGATTTAAAGACGGTGCGAACGCCTTGTTGTTGTAGGCAGCGGCAAAGAACCTCTGATACACCTTTAATATAGGGTAAAACAGCAGTAGATTTAAATTCCTGCGTGGGTTCGTTGTTGGCTGTTGGTCTTGTGGTTTTAACAAGTTTTCGTATGAACGAAGAAGGATAACCGTTGGAAACAAGTACCGATGATAAATGTTTCTTTTCTTCAGAGATAACTGATGGTTTTGTTATGAGTTGTTTGGCTCGGTCATATAGACACTTGACAATACCACGCTTCACTGACTGAGGATGGTGTGAGTCATAGGCTAAGTATTGATCAGTGTGTGTGGGCTTTCTGTACACACTGGTAGTAAGAAGGCCATTTGAGTCCCTTATAACTGACGTATCGAGAAAGGGAATGCTGTTATCTTTCTCGGTTTCCATGGTGAAACGAATAGTGGGCTGTTGGTTATTAAGATGTTGTAAAAAGCCGTCGACTTGGTCTCAATCTAATATAGTAAAAGTGTCATCTACATATCGCTTCCAGATCTTAGGTTTGTAGATCGCACTTTCTATCGCATGCTCCTCAAAATCTTCCATGAATATGTTAGCTATAACCGCGGAGACAGGGCTCCCCATAGCGGCTCCGTCCTTTTATAAAGACCCCACAGATCGAGTCAGCCGTAAACTCACTGAGAAGCTTCTTAGTTTGAAACGAAGTGGGCATCTATCAGAAACTGTCTACAACAAGGTCAGGCCTCAGCACAAACAGCCACCTAGGATCTACGGTCAGCCTAAGATACACAAACCAAATGTACCATTGAGACCTATTGTATCGTGCATAAACACCTTTGCTTATGATTTGTCGGCTCATTTAGCTGACATCCTGTCCCCACTGACAGGCAAATCGGAGTACGCAGTTTCCAACTCTACTCATTTCGTGAATACCATCAACCATGAAAGAATACAAGAAAAGGAAATCATGGTGTCATTTGACGTAGAGTCTTTATTTACGAACGTACCGATCGAAGATGCCGTAAAGGCCACACTTCACAAACTAGAAAACGATCCCGGTTTTGCCAACCGCACAAACCTAACACCTGCACAAATTGCCGACCTTTTAAACTTTGTTTTACGATCCACGTATTTCCAGTACAATGGATCAATTTACAAACAAAAGGACGGAGCTGCTATGGGGAGCCCTGTCTCCGCAGTTATAGCTAACATCTTCATGGAAGATTTTGAGGAGCATGCGATCGAAAGTGCGATCTACAAACCTAAGATCTGGAAGCGATATGTAGATGACACTTTTACTATATTAGATCGAGACCAAGTCGACGGCTTTTTACAACATCTTAATAATCAACAGCCCACTATTCGTTTCACCATGGAAACCGAGAAAGATAACAGCATTCCCTTTCTCGATACATCAGTTATAAGGGACTCAAACGGCCTTCTTACTACCAGTGTGTACAGAAAGCCCACACACACTGATCAATACGTAGCCTATGACTCACACCATCCTCAGTCAGTGAAGCGTGGTATTGTCAAGTGTCTATATGACCGAGCCAAACAACTCATAACAAAACCATCAGTTATCTCTGAAGAAAAGAAACATTTATCATCGGTACTTGTTTCCAACGGTTATCCTTCTTCGTTCATACGAAAACTTGTTAAAACCACAAGACCAACAGCCAACAACGAACCCACGCAGGAATTTAATCTACTGCGGTTTTACCCTATATTAAAGGTGTATCAGAGGTTCTTCGCCGCTGCCTACAACAACAAGGCGTTCGCACCGTCTTTAAATCTGACACAACTCTTCGGTCTTACTTAGTGCGACCGAAAGACGCCCTAGAACCAGGCAAACAAGGTGTTGTATACAGAATTCCATGTGAATGCGGCAAGGTATATATAGGCGAAACAGGGAGAGCAATGCAAGACAGGATAAAAGAACATGACAGAGATATACGGCTTGCTCATACACAAACCTCCGCAGTTTCGGAGCATGCAAACGAAACGGGGCATCTTCCTTTATGGAATCAAGTCAAGTTTATCGATCGTGACCCTCACCGATACACACGTAGGGTCAAAGAAGCCATCCAAATAAGACTTCATTCTAATAACATCAATAGAGACAACGGAATCGAAATTCCTGAAGCATGGATGCCTACGATCAGAAAGCATAACAGCCGTTCAACTACAAAGCGGACCCCTGAGGGAACATCATCTGCTAGTCGGAATAATGAGGATCGAAATACACCACAGCGAACCAACGTGCATAAATAGCTACACGTAAACAATCGACCTCATCGCCTGATGAAGACTAGCAGTATAATTGCAGTCGAAACGTCGCGATCAATATCTCAAAGCGATTCTATCGTGAGACAAATGAATAAACGTTCATTCCTAAGTAGGATCAATCTGCACAACAAGAAAACTTGCACCTTGTCACCCTGTTGCTGTAGTTCTTTAAACCCTGTCCGGCAGAGCTTAACTTAGGCGGCACATTGAGTTTAGCAAGTGTCTGCAAGACACTTCTAGTTTAAACTTATAAATAAATAAATAAATAATAGCTTTATTTAACCAGCGAACACCATCAGATAACTGTTCCCTCTAGTGCCCCTGACAAACTTATCTTTCAGCTAAGGATTTTAAAATTATTGTACCAATGAGATTTGTCATTTTCTGTAACCCTCCATTACAAATTTCACAAATTAATGCACTCTGTCAAACTAGCATTTTTTTTGGTGCAGCAATTGACCCCTAAGTCTCACCTGAAGGAACTCCAAAGACCTTTGACCCTCTTTAACTATAAACAGCAATGACTACAGAATGATTGAGTGTCAAAGTCCCACACAACAGAAATTGGAAAATGAAAAACCCAAAAGAACATCTGTGTGGGAGACTAGACTAACTAAGTAGCAATGTATTGTCTTACATTTACCAGGTTTATGATGATGACATTGAACGCACCTATGGTGGACTGGAATCTTCGAGATATTACTATTCATCAGCTTATTCAAGGTGCTTAATTAATTACATATCCGGCAGTAATTTCCTGATTTTTTTTTGGTCATACACTTAGCAAGTAAGAGGGTCAAAAGCAGGGGGGGAAGCTACTTCCCATACATTCTCTTAAGTGAAATCCAACGATGTTCTCACAACTTGCAAAGCGATCATCAAGGGTTTTGCCAGCGGTTTTGGTACTGATCATGCGCATTACGTCAAAATCCATAGATCAACGGTCTTGAGAAGAAACAAAAACATGGCGGTCAAAGGCGGGACTGTTTCTCACTATTATATTTTGGTAATTCACAAATTTATTAATTTGATGTCGCTTTTCAGACATAGTGTGTGGTTTTCTTTTTCTGTTAAACAATTTCCCTCTGCAGAGTTTGGAATATGCAACATATAGCTCCGTACTGATAAGAACCGCCGAAGAGTTGAGCTATCAAGCAGTGTTTTGCGTCAAACCTAAGGAAAGTTAAAGTCGCTTCAAGGTACAGAGCGTGCAGTAGTAGTTCTGATTTGTTTATTAGGATCGTTTTGAATTTTAACTTTGGATTCAAGGCGTTGACTGATCGTAATAAATGAAGTGAAATGTTATGAAGTGTGAATGTTTATCTGATGTTAATTCAGTTATGATATGTAGAGCTGTAAGCTCATATTTTTTAAGCTTTCTGAATATTCTTGCTTCCAATAAATTTGACACTTTCTCCAGTAATTTTTATCGGCATCAAGTTATCCTTGCTCGGCAAAACGATGTAACCTATAAATCGATCGAGCGCATCTAACAAAGATGCATGATATTATTTTTTTCAATTTTTTAAGCATTTCTGATTTCCTCTACCAGTGCGCTTCTTGCTTCTAAAAAATATTTACTGTGGGAAAAATGCTGCAATTATCCGCTGGCCATCACGCAGGGTGATCGCTTTGCAAGTTGTGAGAACATCGTTTCTCGGTCCCAGACCTCGTCTCTTCCCCCCCCCCCCCCCTGGTCAAAAGTAACTGGGTATTGAGTAGCTCCTTCTTAAGGTTTGATTTTCGCTTTAATTATTTGCTAATTATTTTAAAAACTATTTGCACATATGTGACCCTCCAAGCGAAAAGGGGGCTTAACGTAATTTTGAATAAACGCTTTAAACGCAGCGTTTAAAACAAAAATAAATGGGTTTCAAACAGTTTAAAACCCGTTTCAAACATTTTGAAACGCTTAGGGTTTCAAACGGGGCAAACGGCGTTTATGGCGTTTGAAATGCTAGATTAACATGTGTATAATTACTGAATTCGAGGTCCACACGGAATTCATTCAGTGTGTTTACAGAATGCTGGTGATGCAATGCAATAAATTAAACTTTATTTCAACTCGAATTTAATATCAAAAATACATGCCAATATCTCCATGATATCAAACAGAAACTACTTTGATGAGTCTAAGTGCATTTGTTTTACTTAGTATTGTTCTATTTTACACAGTAAACGTCGCTAAAAGTCTCGGTAGTGCTAACGTACAGCATGAAACCTTATGTATTCGCAAAATTGTTACCTTCTTAACATGGCAGCACTCTTTTGTCGGAAGGGTGCTTTCAACAAAGACACATGCGAGAAACTATGAAAGGCCGCCATGGCCGCCAAAACCGAACAGCAAAACCAAAAGCCACGAATATCACTAGCTTCACATTTTGCATGATCGAAGAGTACAGTGTTCCATTATTATTACTTTACATGAGCAATTCTCTTTGCAGATGAATAGATATGTTTCTCAAAGCCTCATATCCAAACAGGGATCGTCGCTGGCTTCCCTGCGAGCTTGTTCTTGCCTTTGCTATCGGTTGATAGTTTTACACATTTAAAAAGATAACGCCTTTGAAAATGAATCTCCACCAAGTATTTGTGATGAATTTTTGCGCTGCTGTCGCGACTTTGTGTCTTTAATCACACGTACCCTGGTTAAGTTAGTTATGTAATTTGTGGTTTTACATTTTACGTCCATAAATGGGCATGAAGAATTGCAGACTAATACGGAAAAGCGTGCAACAAACGTCGTCGTTTAAATGACTGTTCAATGCCTCTCCAACTAATCTTCTGTCAACCAGCGAATTGTGACTTTATCGTTTACAGACATTGATGCGAATAAGCTCTTATAGTTCGCGCGACGACAAGAAACTAGAGGTCCAACTTTGCTTTTAAGAGAACTGATAACTCGGGTGAGGAAGAGAGAGGTATTGTGTTACAATGGTGACCATTGTTTTGGTAGTTCGATAAAAATCGCTCAGAGCAGATTGCAAAGTTTGATTGTGTGAGTGTACTGAAGCCAGTAAACCCATTTGTCTTTTACATATAGAAAACCCACACCAAACTAAAAACGAAAACACAATGTAAGAATAAAGTTAACAATTGTGACTCGCACGCCAACATGGATCATTTACGGTTGGATTCAACCTTCACAGAAACATAATTTCTTGAGCTCTTTCGGAACAAAAAGGTGAGATAAGGATACGATATAAGGTCACAAATGTTGTTCAGGTTGTGCATATGTTGTTCTAAGTCTGCATCAACACATAGAAGTAATGTCATGACTAATGTTGGAAACGTGTTTCTTACGGTTCTTATACTGTTTGCACTATGTACAGCTGATGTATCCCGATTTCACATCAAACAACAGGAATATCTTTGCGTTATTGCAGAATTGTATCATTAAGTTGATTTGTTTTATTTTGATTTTGATTTCGGTCTTAACTTCACTGTTTCACGATTTTAAAGCTACTATTTTTGTTTTCAAACACCATAATCGGATAACCATTCCTGACTTGTGTGGAATGATTATGTTTGTACCTGAAATAATTTTAGCCATTGACAGATTTACAAAAGGTCTGGCGTTTGAAACACATGCAAACGTGTTTCGTTGCATTTTAAACGCCTAGCATTTGAAACCCGTTTCAAACATTTTTAAACGAGTTTCAAACACGTTTCAAACATAAATGCCTTTGAAACGCTTTGAGTTAAGCCCCCTTTTCGCTTGGAGGGTCACATATGAACTGTTTATTTACAGTTCAGTAGATACTGTATTTTATAACTGATATTCTATTGTGCAATCATGCTGTCAATAATAATTTATCCAGTTTTTCTTTGTGTAATATTATTAATATTCACATTTTCGGATTTGAGATTATTCAGGCTGTTTGCCCCAGCCCTTTCAAGTTCTGATAATACAGGTTCAGTGGTGAGGCATTTGGATAGCATCTACTACTGTTTCTCTCTAATAATCATTGCAGTTCTACCAATGCATACATGCTGATGTACAGGCAGGTTGCTCCAGGAAGAAATGCTAAATTCCTGGAGCAATATGACATGCCTAAACACATAATTGAGTTAATTCAAAAATTGAGGCATTTGGAAGAAGTGGAAAGAAAGAGAAGAGAAATGGAAAGGTCCATGTGCAAGGTACAGCTAAATAAGATGTTGCATGATTCTCGGGGTTGTCACTAAGACCTGATGCCCACTGGCATCCCACAGAAAATTCTCTTGGGAATCTTCCTCTTTTAAACCTTGATTATGAATGTTGAATGCCTAAAGAGGCCCCATATTTTCCTTCAGGGAGAAAGGATCCATGACGTATTTATAAAGAACTATGTCTTTGATACTTACCCCACAGTTAGTGTCTGATACATACACCTGAGTCTGCTCTTCCTGTGTTCAAATTATTTTTTGCCTGACAATTCACCACTTTGGAAATGAGAAGGGACCTGGAACCGAAATGCGTCCCGCAATTGTTCCTGGGATTGTTACTGGGGACGTGTCGGTCAGCTATTGGCCGATTTTTTTCCATCCCTAGGAACGGTCCCAGAAGTCTTTGCGAAAAAATTACTTGGCGCAGTTCACCTCTCATTTCTAAAGTGGCAAATGGTGTATTATCAGGTGAATGACTGCAAATGTAAGGGGAACAGGGCTAAATATGAAAGTTTGTGCAAGTTTTGCTGAGATCTAATAACCATATGAAGGGTTTATTATCTGATCTGCTTGCTTTTGTTTTGATTCCTTCAGATAAAGGTCTTTTGTGAACATCCAATCAGGAGGATAATGGTAGAACAAAAATTAGAAATTCATAAGGATTGCACACTGAATGAGGCAGTAGCCGCTGCGCATAAGGTGAGAGAGAGTTAAGATTGTACAGTATCACTCTCTCTGACAGATGGACACCTCCCTTGAACTTAACACCTTCCTAGCAGTTTGTCATGTGTTCTAAATTAGTGAATTTCCAAAGGTGGCCACCTCTTGGTGAAGAACCCTTCCAAAAAAGGATGCCTGAAGTTAGGAAGCAGGAATTTGTATTTTCACTGTACATGTATTTGTATGGCATTTTAATATTTTAATAAAATGTTATACTAGAGGAACTTGCAATGCTTATAACCTTAAAATTTTTGCTTTTCTTATACTTGAAGTTGAATTTAAAATGGTCAGCAGCATTATTGATAATTATTATACAGAGTCAGGGCTGTGTTCTAGTAGAGCCCAATGGCCCCTGGCACCCAACGTTTGCACTGGGGTGACTAGAAAATCTTAGTGTTACCATACAAATCATATGCTGGGCATCCTAGATTTTACAGGTTCGGAGCACTGGGCTCCCTTGCAATTTACCTTAGAGTACAACCTTAAGAGTAAAAAAATATATCCCACTCTGAGCAGCAGAACTGCAAATCAAGGTCACATTTTTCCTGTCTCAAGACAGTTAACATGTTAGAACATGTGTTCTTTGTTGTATTCTAGCTGTAGATAAAGAATGCAAGTATATTGATTTCATTACAAGTTGTGCTAAAGGTTTGTTGTTGTGAATTCAAAGTGATTTCTTAATAATTTTAGTGAACTGTTTTTTTCTATGACTAGCTTTTCCATCTGGACAAGATACTTCCTGTTGAACAGTGCAGAATTGTGAAGTATGATGAATACTATGACTACATTGAAAGGTCATTTGATGGAGAAGACGTGAGTGTCAGAGTTGATCCTTTTAGACCCTTAAGATAAGAGCAAGGACCCTGTTAATGTAGCTACTATCAGTCCATAAGAGTTTGGTCTTACCAATGCATACAAGGTGGCCATTGTAAGGGGTGGATTTGAGGAGCCATATTTATAAGGTGGAGTCCCGAAACTCTGTCCATTAGGATCTTTGTCTACAGTACAAGTTGAGATGACATCAGTTTCAATGTTTAAAGACAGCTTTGTCTTCTACCTGGTACAATAATTGAAGAGTCCATACTACCCCCAATTGAGCATGATTCAGTTACAACAGGTTAAATGGAGAAAGATGCAAAAAATTATTGACCTGAAAATTCCAATGAAAAACCACTTCCCTCATGCACTCTTACAATCCTTAAAAGTTTTTCCAAAAACCTCTCACACCAAAATGTAAAATTACAAAACAGGGCAAGAAAAGTGTAAGAAGCAGTGATCATGAAGAAAGAAAGCAAAGGTAAAAGTCAAGGCAGCCGTGTCTTGTTTAAACCCAAAAAATCAAGCTTGTATCTTTTGTGGAAGCCCAAACTTTGGAAGCATGTATTTTGCACCAGGAACAGAAGGCAGCCTAGTGCTTGACTTATCAACAGTGTTTTGCAAATTAAGAACAAAAAAATATTCAACTTAAATTTCATTGTTTCCATTTTCAGGAAAATGATTGATCATACCTAAAAAAATCAATTCATTTTTGTCCAAATTTTAAGTAGATTCTATTACCTAATTTTTTCCAGCCACTAGCAGTATTGTCACAAATATTGTTTTGCCAATTGCAGGATGATCCAATGGGAAAGGTCCTCTGTGGAGTGAAGCAGTCCTACATGTTTGACCTCCTCCTTGAAACAAGAAAGCCACATGAAAAATTTTCTACATACAAACATGGTGGTTAGTAACCCTTGTCAACTAGCGACTATGTAAAACTATCTGATCTGACTGAGTCCTGGCTGTTACCATTAATTTTTGTACGTAATAATCTATAATATTATTATCTGTATTAAAGAGTTTTTTCTCAAAACATCTTCTGATTAAATATCGTAAAGACCCTTTTCAGTGACATCAGCCTAAAATTTAAATTTATTTTGGTGGAAAATCAATACCAACACTTGAAGACCACCTCTTGTAAAGTTTTGTTAGGTTGTGAACTACTTGTAGGGACTTCCTGATGTCAATTTTGTAGTTTTGAACTGTTTGTTTCCTCCTTTCAGCCCATAACCTAAGCCTAACCTTGCGAGGTTACCAAACAAGAGGTGGTCTTCCTGCTAAAATTAATTGGAATATTCAGTTGAGGTCACTGAGGCTGGCTGACTGAGGTCTTCATTTGCTAATCTTACAATCAAATTAAGTTTCCAAATTATGCTCTTTTAAAAAGGTAATATTTTATTTATGGTTTACAATTACAGCTGTTTCAGATAACACACAACCTGCAATGTCAAAAACACCTTTGGGTGTTCTGTAATGTCAATCAAACTCTGACGAATCGGCGCTTTCTTGCTTTCACATCTTCGCGGACCTCTTAGGAAGCAAAAGGCCATGGTTAGTGATTTGTGATGGGTGGATTTGGATCCGTTTTATATGTTTCTAGGGTCATAAGCTTTTGAACTTCAGAGTTCAGTCACGTGTTTTTGAAAAGCAGAGGCAGAGTAATATAAATTACCCAATCTCTAAGTTTTTTAATCTTCTTTATACTGAAACATGGCAAGTTCAGATTGTTCCTATAGAGCTTCCAAATCCGGAAGAAACACATATGGAGGGTGAATCGGTATGTTCCTGCCAACATTCTGCTCATTATTGCTGCCTTTATTTGACATAACACAGTGGATGCTATGGTAAAAGTTTGATTGACTTCACAGAAAACCCAAAGTCCTGAAACATTCTTGACAATGCAGGTTGTGTGCTATCCGAAACAGCTGTAAGAAAACCATAATGTACTAGTGCCTAGTACTTATAACCACTGATTCCACAACTGGCTCCTATAACTGCAACAAAGTCAGTGATATAGGTGACTTGGAAGTAAATAATTGATTCTGAGTACTCCCAACCAGAGTGGAACCTATGACCTTCCGGTTACTCTGACTGCAAAGGATGAATATTGTATGTCAACATCAATATTGCCTCTTATCTTTATAGGAACAACTGTCAAAGTTCATGTAGTTGATCTTGAAAAAGAAAAAGTTGCTCCACCCACTAATGTTCGACCACTGCTAAGCTGGACTGTGAAAGACCTGTACAGTCTCATTCATGAGGTAATAAGGAACAGGTCTTTTTCATGATGATGAGGTTTGAACAACAATAGCTTTAATTTGTACAAGAAAACAACAAACTGAAGGATTCTGATGGTTATATTGTAACTAAAAATGATGTCATGTACTTGCATCAGTGTCACACCACTGTTGGTACAGTATTTTTAGGGATGTGATAGAGCCATTGTCAGTACTGATCTTCAGCGAAAAGATTAGAGTGGAGGATAAAACTTAAAATAATGAAAAATGCATTTTTTTTTTCCTTAGAAATTTAGCCTTCCCTTAGAAACTATGAGAGTAGTGTTTGAAGGAACATACAATGAACTTAAGTTGCTGAACAACCCCAGTAAAGTACTAAAAGACCTTGGATTCTTCAAATCTAACAAGGTAAAACTTATTATAATAATTGCATTATTCAATTGACAGATCAATTATATTTTTTGTATTGCCAATAATCACTTCTGATCAAAAGGAAGTGATTATTTATCTGGGCTGAGCTCGTGGAAAGCCAACTCACACTAATCCACGGTTACACAGAGTTTAGAATAAACTATTTTCTTTAAGAAACTGGTAACTGGGGTTAATGAGGTATTATTCAACATTTTTGTTCAAAAGCTTAGTTATGTTAACCCAAAATGACAGTTGAAAGCAGTTTATGTTAAAGTAATATTTTATTGTAATCGTGCAGGATTAAATTTTGATTCTGGATTAAAGTTAATCACCTTTCAAGAAACTGCAGTGTGGGCTAATGTAAACACTGCGGCAAAACATCTACGCATGCGCCAGTTTTAGCATTTCCGGTCTCTTTTTCAGTCACACTTTCCAGTCAGATCAAAGTCTCCCGCGCGCGTTCGGATTCATTCTGTGTGCAGCTTGTGGTTCAGTTGTTCTGCTTCATGCTGCTCGTGTTTTTGACTATTTTGTTCTTATTGAAATTGCTTTTATGGATAACCAGGTACAGATCACTGAAACAATTAGTCGATTAGATTCAGAAAAGGTAAGTTGATAATAACTCAGTGTTTAATTTTGGCTAGGGCATCAGGTAAACTGATTTTCATTCACGCAAACGAAGTTTTTGACTTTTATTTTTCACTTATTAAACCTGGCTGAAACTAAGACATAAAAAGTTATCATTGCAAGCTTGTGTATTGTAGTTCTAATTTTCAGTTCTTCAATTTCTCAGTCTTCATGTCTTAAAGCCGATTCAGGCTTTATCTTGAAAACGACAACACACAATCGCTTGTTAGTTTTATTTACCAGTGAGTTTTACCGTGTTTTGAAACGAAACTCTTCAGAGTTGATTGCCATGGAACAGAAGCTTAATTATACTGTTGAGGTTAGCAGCAAGTTGACAACTCTATTTATTTTTTTTTTTTTCATTCTCAGAACTAGAGAGCGTTTGATGGCTTTTAGAAGTTGAATTCATGCCATGTATTTAGCAGTTGGAAGTTTCGTGTTTGCATGAGATGCAGCCGAGCCGCACAGTCTGAAATTACTGAAGTCTTCTGAACCAAAGAACAACCATGTAAAAGAATTAAATAGGCATTTTCTTGAATGAAAGTCATTCATAGGCATGTTTAGTTTCCCGGCACTGAAAGCTCCGGGTGTTCGTGACAGCAGTCGTCAAAGTCGAAGTTGTTATTAAATTATGTTTTGAGTTATTGTTTTCTCTGATAATAAAAACATTATTGAACAGGCTAAAATTTTGTTTCCTCGTTCTAGTGTTAATGATAATGATGACGTCTTTATTTGGGTTTCTTTCATAAGTGTTGCCATCCTTTTCTTAGTTATCGCTTTCTCCCAAAAACTTATGCCAAACCAGTAGCATGCATGCAAGAAAGCCAGTAAAAACAAATTCGTCTTGTCGAGCGCTCGCGACCTGCAAACTTCAAACATCATTTTCACCATTGGTGCAAACAGATAACCATGTGGTGCAAAAGTTTAACACTAGAAAAATGTATAAGCTTTCGAATGAAGTGATTTTTTCGGCCCCCTTTTTTGTCTGTTTTGCCCTTTTTGCTTTTAAACTTGACGCGACAGCAATGTTATGCTTACGCAATTGGTTTATATACTAGACCGGAAATAAAAAGCTGACCGGATGTTAAATTTTGTGCTCATGCGCAGTGCGTTTTGCCGCGGTGTTGCTAATGTATCACTTTGGGGACAACAAGGACAGGGAAACTAATGCATGGATGCATGGAAGATAATATTAAAAGAATTGTTTTAATTTTTTATTGCGTGCAGTTTTTTTAAACATTAAAATTTAGGGGTTGTGTTTGTATCATTGCGATGCAATCGCTAATGATTTTCCTGCATTAATAATTCTGGAGGTCAAAGGTGGTGGTGTGACAAGAGCACTGAAAACCTGAGAAAACAGCCACCATTTTGCGACACCACCAACAGTTTCCCATGATATAATGTTTGAGTTAGCGGAGAATTTAAGTTTTCCAAATTCGAGTTAACTGAGTAAAAATGACTGAAAAGTGGGGTAAAATCTAAGAGAAATGGGACCTAGTTCGAGTTATCCAAGGTTAAATAATTGATGTTCTACTGTGTACCAAATTATAGCAAATTAACTCACCACGAAATTAAGGTACTGGAATTAATGTGAATTTAGTGGAAACAACTTTCAAATAAAGGAAATTATCACAAAAGGGAGTGTAACAGTTCAAAGTGAAGGAAATTAACGCGATGTTCACAAAGAAACAAAACTTGTTGAGACAACAGGAAGGAACAAAGTTAAATGTGTAATCCAACATGGAACTTTGTTTGTTGCTCTTTCTCTAAACGTACAAAGGGGATCAAGGGAAGAAATCTGGCCACCCCAAGGGCTTTTCACAGATTTGAACATTGTTGCAGGCAGATCTCCAACCTGATTAATAAATACTCCTCTTCCGTAGGTCTAAAGAATGTCAGAAGCATTATTGAGAATTTGGAGTCAAAATAATGGAAATTAAGGTTGTGGAAATTAATGCTCCACTTAATTAATGGTGGGGAAATTAATGTTTACAAAAATTAACATGACTTTAATTAACGCAGATTTTTGACATTTCTGTTAATTTCATGAAGCATTAATTTCCTATAATAAGGCTTGATTTTATTTGTATTCATAGGTGTTTGTTGAAGCATCATCCCTGGAGGAAGATCTCTCCTTTGAAAAATCTCAGTTGTACAAAGTGTTGGATGTTTTTCAGCACACCATTCAGCTCTGTGTTTTCTTACCTGATCCTTCCAAGAAACCACTAGGTTGGTTTACCAGGAGTTTTTCTCACAACACAAAATCTTCCAGCTTTTTTGCTGTAGTTTTTAAAAGGGGCCTTAGGGGTCAGTAAGCCAACTTTTCTCAATGAACAATAATTATTTTTTTAATGAATAGAAGTAATGATTTTGTTCAAGTGAGATGGTGGGTGGTATGTTGTATGAGTGTAACCTTAATAATATTTATTACTTTCATTTATTTACATTTAGAAAGTGCAAGTAGATATATATGTGAGGCTGCTGTTGATGCTGACAAGAATGAAAAGGGAAAAGGTAATGTTCATTAAACAGGTGTATGCCAGCTTTCTGGCTTTATAATTGAAAGCTTAGCCAAACCTTTGCCTACTGCCTTTTATTTCCTAGAAATTTGAACTTGTTAACAGTTTTTTTTTTTTCATGTAGTTATTTACAGTTTTGTTTCAAATATGAAAAACTAACATTCTGAGGGTCAGCCTTTTGTCAGATCAGTAAACTAAACCTTGGAGAGACCAAGAGCTAACACTAAAAACATCAGCTTTTCAATCCTCTTACATTTGTGGTAAACTGACCATAGTATAATAATATCAACTCTGCCATTGCTAAAACCAATTTTTGTATATGAGCCCACTAATACCAGGCAATTTTTTTTTCAAAACGAACCCATTGAACCAAGCTCAAAGTGAAAGAAGTCACCTTTTGGTGACAGTTGTAAAATTATAAAATGGTCACCAGAGATAAAATATTGGTCGTCAGAAAATATATAACAGTAAAATTATTGACACTTTGTGCAACGATTATTACAGTCCTGAAAGTTTAAACAACCAAAAAGGGCTGCCAAACTATGCAGTTAGACCTTGTCACAGATAATTGTCATGTTCCTCAACTTGACCTTTTTTCAGTGGACTAATAGTAATCAAATTATTATGCAAATTATTTTCTTATAATGTGTAGCTCTATGCTATTGTTAATTAGAAATGTAAGGAGACTACTGTGTGGAATAATTTGCATGTCAAAAAATTATATTACATGAGCTTAAAGGTTAGAAACCTTATGGATGTATTCTTATTTTAATGGGACTTCTATCTTTCTTTTCTTACCATTAGAAAAACTTTTCTCTGTTGACAAGAGAATCACACTTGAAAAACTGAAAGAAATTCTACAAAATGATGTACAGTGCTCTCCTGAATTTTTTAGGGTAAGTTGGTAATTGAAATTCCTTTTTGTGAAGCAAGTACAATAAAACCCTGCTCACTCAAACTCCAGTAATAATACATGTATTATTACATTATTCTCAGGTTTATAGAGTTTACTCAAATAACCAAGAAATTGAATACAGCCACTTGTCAGATTCTTTGACAAACTTTGCTGATGACTCTAAGGTATGTTCCCTGTTTCTTTAATATTATGTGTACTGTACATATTTATTTTTGATGGATTTCATTCATTGAGTTCAAGAACTTGCCAATGACAATCTGTAAGAGCATACATACTAGTGAATCATTTCATATATTTCACATCATTTCACTCCTCACTGGAGTTATGAACTCAATAAATTGACCTCGCTCCCAATGTGTGGCTTCATAGCTCAATTGGTAGAGCAACGTACTGGCAACGCGGAGGTCACGGGTTCGAATCCCGTTGAAGCCCTGATTTTTTTCAGGCGTCTTCTTTCCAATTGTTTAAATTGGAAAATTCACTGCTATGATCATTCTTCACTTTCATACTAGTACTATTGTTGTTGTCATTGTTGCTATCATTAGTAGTAGTACTATTATTACTATTGACATTATTTTCCATTGTAGCTGCGAGTCAAATATAGCCGTGCTCTCAAGAAAGGGGAGCATCAACTGAAAATATTTTTGCTGACTCCAGCTGAAAAGGAGGTAAGTTTATTTTCAAACCTTATTAAATAAAATAGGGTTGAAATAAACTTTCTTAAAAGGCAAACAGTATGCTCAGAAAAGAGTAGCATAATTATTATTCCATTCATTTCTGGGCATACTGTTTGCTTTGTAAGAAGTCTTGTTTTAACTCCATTCAAAACAAAATCTTTGTGGTGCAGTGGAGGAGGTTATGGCCTGGCCTGGGGTAATTTACTAACCCCCTCTAAAACATTTGAAAAATTCAATGTGTGATGGCTACCATAATCACTTAAGACCACTTTTTTTCTGTAGAAAAAATTTTGATGTAATTAGCGGAAAACTTAGGAAACTGAGTTTTTTGTAACTATAAAGCAAAGTGAGTTCTTATGTTAAACAAAACAAATTAAATTAACCGTGAACATCACAACTTTGTGCAAAATTATTTATTTAAAGAATTATGGTCATGATTCAGAATGGATGCCACCATCAGATCTGCTATCTTGTATTAATTAATTTTGTGTAGGGCTAGATTGGTCAGTGATCTATAGAGAATGAAATGTCTACCAGGAAAGTCAGATGATTGCCATAATATTATTATTAATAATAATACTTATTATACAGGGGTTTCAATAAAAATTGAAGTAGTCAGCAGTTTGGGTAGAGTAACTGACTGTATCAACAAGGGGCCGTTGGTCCCCTTTTCTAGAGGGGGGGGGTTCTAAGCATGTTCGGCCTCAGAAAATTTTGAAATTTCAAAGCCCTAAAAATGCGATTTTCAGCATTCTGGGGGCTAAATTTGAGGACAAAAGAGTGTGTTTTTCATTCAAGAAAATGTAGCTTTCAATTTATCAGTCACACAATCAATTCCTACGAGCAATGAACAAATGATGAAAACTAAATTACATACTTTTACACGCAAACAAATTCTGCGTAAACCTATAAGAAACTTTTGAAAAAATGACTCAAATATAGCTTTCACATGACTAAGGCATAACGTAAAAACCAGTGGGCCTTTTGGAAAACAAATCACAATTATGTACTCTCATTCAGATTTTATGCTATATTTTTTGTTTACAGCGTTATTCTTTCTGTAAAAAAGTAGGCAACCTCTATGAGCAAAGCAGCCGACATGTTTCGTTGGCCGTCAGTGCTTATTGAAACCCCTGTTATATAAAGGACATACATGTTTCGTCTTTCAGCCTTTCAAATACTTTTGTGACTGGATAGTTAGTGATGGAATGACGGTAAAAACCTGCAAAGAACTTTTGCTACCAGAGATCTGCCAAAGATGTGGCATTGATGTACCAGTTGAAAAGTATGTTTTATTAGTTTGTTTGAATATGGATTAGTGAGAAAACATACCTGTTCAAGATAATGGCCATCAAACCAACTGCAGTCTATACCATCAAATTAATCTCAATTTCTCGGCATGGCTAGATGTATGTCACTACTTGTCCTCTTTTTTCTTCTTACACAGTGTCAAATAATATCTGAACTCATTTTCCAACTACATTACAGAAACCTTGATATAACGAACCCCGATTTATATAACAAAGTCCTTGGTGTAAAAAATGTATACTTTGCCCCAGAAATAGCACAGTATGTGAAAAAGAACCTCAAAATAATGAAACCTCTTTATAGCAAACAAATTTTGCCAGTCCCTTGGACCTTTTTGAATTGAGGTTCCACTGTAACTTCAGTAGATTGCTAGACAATTTAACAAATGTTTTGTTAATTTTCTAATTTTCATGGTGTTTGGTCCACTGTTAAAAATTTCTTTCAGAAGAAAGTCTCCTTTAACATAAGTCTTTGTGATTTATGAATTTTAGTCTCAGAATGAGAAGAAAAAACTGGAAAAATCCCGGAAGAGTCTATGTTGACAGCCAAGTATTTGAAGAAAACATCCAAGTTTATGCAAGCTTTGAAGTGTTTCTGGAAATACTAGAAGGTCTGTCAATCTCTTCATCAAGTTATCAGATCACTGAAATTACTTGTAGTGTACTTCATTTTCTCAATCCATGCTGGCATTAGCACAAGGATGTTTGAGTTTACAATATAAGCTTGATAATTATAAGGCAGCAGATTCAGAATCATATAATTCCCCTAGGGTAGAGTAATGTAGGCACCAACAAATAAGTGTAATTTGGTTTGCATTCCGCCCAAACACTAGAGCGTTACCGCGTGGACATGTTAAATAGCGGTTATTACATAGTGTTAATTAATTCCCACAAGGACATTTTTAGGTATATAAGCGGCCACGCGGTATTAGACGAGGACGATCAAGATAGAGCAGAAAATGTAACCAGGTTTTTTTGATTCTCTCCCTCGGAGTCTTCAGTGTTTCAAGTGTGTACAGAGAAGATTACAGTATACCGAATAAACCTGTTGAAAGTGCAAAAAACTGGTTCGTGATACTCTTCTAAGTGGATACGACATATATCCAATTCATAATTTGTCATTGGGAAAGAGCAGTTTCTTGATGAGCGTATTTCTTTGTTACTTAATGTGCTTGTGGTAATGCTTTTTTTTAACTTGTCCATTCCTTACTGGCAATCATAAGCATATTAAGTTCAATTAAGGAGAACAAAAGATGTTCATATTCTTATGCAGTTTCTATGGGGACCTGCCTCCAATTTCAACAAGTTTCCAGATACGTCGGCTGCAGTTTAGTGGCTACTGTTGGAGAAGCAAGAATGAGATTGTTTCCCAACTACTTTTTTGGGAACCAAAACATGGCCGACGCCCAAGGAGGCCCCCAGCAACAACCAACAACATTTATTGACCAACGTGGAGAGTGACACCAGTCTTTCGAGGCAGGATCTCGCATCTGTCATGGCCAACAGATGGGAATGGGACAGACTTGTAAAATCAGTGCGGGTGCGCCCAAAATACATAGACAGATAGATGCAGCTTCCCCTTTTGCTTAAAATTAATTTTATGTTTCAGGTTTCCTCGCTGGCACACAGTGGTGAGACCTGGGCTATGATGCGTATATTAACTGCCAGTTATTACATTCTAACCATCAGGTCCTGAAAGAATGACCTCAGCAGATCAGCTGTCATTGTATGTTAGACATTGGCATCCTTCAACGTTAACAATTGACCCTCCAAAAGAAGTTGTTCTAAAGGAGAGCTTGGTTGAACATTTAAAAGAAGAGGTAACAATACTCTTTATTGGATTAATGATTATTTTATTAATAACACTTTCTTTTATTTTATGACTAAAGCAATGTTATCCTTAATTTTGTCAGATGAGTACACTTAGTGACATTCCAGTGGAAAATTTAGAGCTTTGCAAGGTATGAACTAGGCAAAAAGTGTGTGGGAAAATAATGTTATCAGAAATGTTTTCTTTGTTCCATGTTCATGTTGGGCTGATTACCACATCTTGCACATTCATTAATTTTACAGAGCTTAAAATTCAGCATCTTGCTATATTTTATATGATGTGTTAAATTATAACTCAGTCAAAATTTGTGTTAATTTTTATTATATGATACAAACTTGGGTCCAGGTCCCCATATATGCAGCCAATAGAAAAATTACTGTACTAAATATAAAAAATTATCACTGTTTGACTGCAAAAAGGAAGTTGGAGTTAGTTGCAATAAACCTGAAGGTTTGAATTCAGATTTCCTCTGCATCCAGTTATAATTCATAGTTATTCACTGACAGATGCAATACATAGTCCCTCATTTCTGGTTTCCAGGGCCGTGGCCAGTTCCCTTGTGATGCACCAGTCCTTGAGATTCATGGAAATGACTTTGGTTGGACAGCTGACTTGACGTCTCTCGGGGCTAGTCCTTTATTTATCAATGACGACGGGGCAGTGGTATTTTACAGGTGTGTAAAGATTACCAACATAACAGACTCAACCTGAATCTGCCTTGGGGACCTGCATTTATTGCATGGTTGCAGTCTGCAAAATTGCCCAACAGACAACAGAGAAACAAGTCAGAGTAGCTTTCCACTGGCTCCAGAGTTCTGATGGCATGCAGAGAGTTGGAAAAATTAATGTTTCCTTGCATTCTTTTTAGAATGTGGTTAATCAACCTCACTGTAATTAATAACCTGAACACTTTTACTAAAGATCTAAGAGAGGGGGCTCTGGAAATGAAAATGGTGATCCTCCAATTTTGAGGTTGCACATTCATTAGACCATTTTTATCCCCCCCACCCCACATTTTAAAAATTTACCCAACTTCACACTGTCATTATCATTATAGGTCTTGTATGTTCCCATTGGTGAATTTAATAGAGCACCAACAGAAACTGTAGCAGCCTTATTATTTGCCACAATGATAGAAAGGAGCTAAACGATGATGTAAATTTATAAATAAAACACCAGCCCAGCATATATTGTTGTAGTCTGGTGTTTAAAGGCAACTTTCGCATTTTTTCAGTTTCCTATAAGCTCTGCTGTAATTTTTTGTCCTTTTTATGTGCGTATGAGACAGGTGGAAAAACAAGACATGGTCATAGACTATTATAATCTACTTTGTGTTACTGGAATCTAGAATTTACTTCTCATTTTTGCAGAGATAAAACAGAACATCTAATGGAAATATCAGAAGAAAAGAAACAGGAAATCATGAAAAAAGAAAATGCCAAGTGAGTCTTTCTGTTTTAAAACAGTGTAGTTTAATCAGTCTAAAGCTTGTGATTTTTTCTAATTTTTTGAAGTTTCTTTCTGTGATTCATTCTTGGGCTGAGCCCCTAAAAGTTAATGGCATCAGCTACCTGGCAAGGCAGCAATATTCTATGTTTTTTGTGTGTGATCCATCTCCAGGAGTTACTTTGTTGATACAGCAGTGCCCAGTCATCCGCTAGAGTTATTAATAACAATTTTCCCAAACATAATTATTTTCAAGGAAACTTAAAACAACAGTGTAACTACGATCAAAGCTGTCTAACAGATGCTCCCATAAGCAGAGTGCTCTCTGTACAGCCTTAAAAAAAATCTGTTTGAACTCCCATACAACAGACACTACATTTTTATATTTCCATGAGGCAGATACAGACATTTAATATTAAGAGAAAACTATTTCTGGTTTTTATTCTCCTGTGAACGAATTGTATAATAAGGCGATGAAAGAAACAGGTAAACAATAATATCAATGCATGGTCACACTGTATTGCTCTTTTGTTAGTACAATATTTTAGTGTGAATTTTTATAAGCTACTACCCTCTCTTAAAGGGACACAGTCAGCTATGTGACTGCGCTGACCTGGACACTACTTTTGTCAGTTTTGAAAAGAGTTTACCTCAACCCGAAATCAAATGAACACGTCGGCTACATCTAGAAATCCGCTTCAATCCTTCCTAGTGTTTCATTTGATCCTCGATCTTTTACAGAAAACCTCTTTTTGAGCAAACTTTAACTCATCCTATGACATTATATTTAATACATTTATCATATTTGGTTAAAAACAGTATCCAAAGGAACATGAACAGAAGAGCTGAGAAACGCGTAGGCTCCTGGCGGGAGAAATTGCTTTCGTTTACCAAAATAACAAAAGAAATGAATCAATAACATTGGCGAGCAAATAATCATTATATGTATTTGGAAAATCGATGGAAAAGGTTACATAATTATGTTTGGAAAATCAAACTTTCTCAACCTTGAACCTTCGACAATGATTCATGCCGACTCCCTGTCATTCCTCACCTCTACTGATGATCGAGTTCAGAAGTATTAATTTGTCAATGTTTGGCTTTTCCTAGACAAATCCATCGATGAATTCTCAATGGTATATAAAAAATGTGTGCTCTGATGTGGCTTAACACAGCCTTGGGCCAGCTCCAGCTAGAAACACATTCTCTGTTTCTTGAGGGTGTTTGTTTTCAGTAGCTTGTCTGTTGCAAAATGTATTCTAACACCAACTAGTAATATCTGCAAAGCAGTGCCAAGTTCCTTGTTTCAGGCCTGGCTGAGAGACAGACTTAACCAGAGGGTTGGTTTCATCTGTGACACAGGCTAATCTTTGGGAGTTTCAACTGAGTGTATAATAATATCAATTTAAAAATAGAATACGATGTTTTGATGACTCCATGCCATCATCATCAAATGCAGAGAAAATTAGCATGAATTGGTGATAAAAGAAAGTGTCAAGTCCAAATTGAAGCGTGAAAATGGAGCAAACTATCAATTATATAAAATCAATTCATGCTAATGTTCTTTGCATTTGATAATGTCACATGGAGTCATCAAAACGTTTAAATCGATTGTTACCAAAAATAGAATAACTCGCTTGGGAAAAGGTTTGATACTTAGCAGCTCTTTTGAAACAAAAAGAGCTAATTGTAATGTTCTCTAGACTTTGAAAACCAGAATCAGAATCAGAAGGAAATTAATATTATTCTTACTGTTTATTTCAGAACCAACAGCTCTAGTTCAAGAGTTGGCAGACTTTTACACAAAGAAAGAGCTCTTAAAATTTATACTCATGACGATAAACCCAGTAACTGAAAGCAGGAGGAAACACCGATCATTGCAAAGTAAAACAAAATCAATTAAGAAGGACCTAGTCTGCCTAAACCTGGATACCCTGGATTGAGTAGACAGTGTAAACAAAGGTGGTTTTTTAGAGTCCAATAATTATTATTGTAACATATTTTTTGCAGGATTGTGTGTTAGAATGATTTTACAGTAGGACTTTTCATGTTGACTATCAGTAGGCTTTTGAAAATGAAACCGTATTAATACAAGAGTTTGATTTGTTTTCACATAAATGATATTTTTTTGCTCAGTGCATGCACCCCAACCTTAGTCCCAGGGTTTTCTTGTAGGAGAGGACCCTGGGAAGAAGCAATTATGCTTGCATGCACCCCAGGGGGTACTACAGTCAATGCAATAGGCCACTTCCGAGTTCCAAAAACCCTCACTTTCAAAATGAGGCTAGGTGCACAACCTTTCTTGTGAAAATGAGTTTTATTTGCATGAGAATGAAAAATGATTTCCATATCAAATGCTGAGCACCTACCCTCGTTTTGAAACAGAGGCCCTGGGGGAACTCGGAAATGGTCTATTAGATTTGTGAATATAGCTTTAATACTGTTCAGTTTCCTCTCGCCTGAGAAAACAGACGACATTTCGCCATGCCACCAATAGTCTCCCCACCAATTGGCATCTGAGAAACAAGCGCAGAAATTCCATACTGATGACACATCACTACCCATATCTGTGTAGTGCTTCTGATTGGTCGAAAAAAATTTCACAAGCAGCACGACCAATTCAAAGCACTACACGGATCTGGGTAGTGACGCATCATCATTATGAAATTTCAGCTCTCATTTCTCAGAAGTCAATTCGTGGGAAAACCATTGGTGACATTGCAAAATGTTGACTTTGTTTTCTCAGGCTAAGTTGCCTCTAGAACTGAATGTATTTGATTGGTAGTGTAAGTTACTACTTCGTGTATTGAACAACCAATGGATAAAATTCCAGAATACACCACAGTTTGATTTTTGTGCTCTACACGTTATGCAACTCAAAGCAAAACATACTTCCAGGTGAAAAATTGCAAGCTGAAAACTATTCTTTGTACCTCCACCCCCACCCACCCTCCTGCCATTTTGCCCTGAGATGCATCCAGGAACAAAATGATTTGTTCTTTATTAATTTTTGAATACTTACTCCCGGTTCTGGGAGGAGAAGGTTAGTCTCAAAACTTTTTACATTCCAGATTTGTATTGTGGTCTATATTAACTGCCAATCACCTATTTGTTTTTAGTATTGTGCAACAGCTGGTCACTGCTGACCCACCTAATTTTTCTTCTTGTTTGGATAGTCAGTAATGTAAGACTGAAATGTCTCAACAGTATATATCATCAGTTACATCTAAGCCTGTACATGTGAGGAACAAGCATGTTATACTTGTATGCAAACACGACATGTTTTGCTGCCAAACATTCGAAGTTTGGAGTAGGTGGCTGTTGTCGACTTGATTTGTTTTCGCTCAACAAAATATTATTTAAAAGAATTTTTAGACGTTAAGAATAATTTCTGGAGGCAAGTGCGCTGTTTCTGAGCGAGAATTGTGCCTGAAAGTTGAGAAAAATGAAATATGGGTGGAACACACTGATCAAAATCATACAAACAATTTAGCTTTGGCGCAACAGTTTGCATTAGTGGCTGTCAAACTTCAAATGTTTGGTAGCAAAACCTTGTCATGTCTGGCACCCTGTTAGAACATGTTTTTTTGTCTCGTGTCCATGCTTAGATGTAGCTGACGTTAGTTAGCGTCAAGTACATAATTATGTTGTTTCACATCGTAAGTTCTTGTAGAAAGATTTGTGCAACATATTTTCTTGAAAGTTGTCTCCTTTTGAGAATCGTAATTTCATTCTGACAGAAACTCTTGATTGGCACACCAAATGTCCATGATAAAATTGTATACTTAATAGTTCATATGGTGCTTTTTGTACTTTTTTGTGGTAAATTGCAATCTTCCTAATAATATTAACAGTCAAGATCCTAATATTTGTCTTGTACCTATCATGGAAAGTAATTCAAAGTCCAAATCAGTAATAACAAAAGATGTCCCATTTGTAAGCAGCTGTCTGTGTACATTGAATTTGTTTGGTGAAACAAAGTACTTTTTGTATAGTAATGTGACTATTAATGCTCAGTTAGTTAAAAATAATATAATGACATACATGATTGTAATACTAGGGAGTGAAATGGTGTATTATCCAAATAGGTTGCTTCTTAGGCAAAATAAAATCACTCTTTTTTTATGTCAACCAAATGAATGTTATTATTTTACTATGGCTTGCACACTGCATCATCACTGTACTGCTGATATTACTGCCATGGAAGTATGGTATTTCTTAGAATTTTTAGTAACTTCCCAGAACAATCATATGGGCGATTTCTATCAATGTGGTCAAAATTTTCCAGCAATGATCCGAAACTTTGGGATTATCTGGATCAGGATTTATTATCCAAGATCACTCAGATCAAGGTGTGTCAAAGGTGCCTGAAGACTACAGGAGTGAAATTATTGCCTGAATTTTGTCCTCTAATCATAATGGACCAGTTGTATGTGGAACATAATACAATTTAAGGTCTGGACACATTTGTTTGGACAGGACCTTATTCCATACAAGTTACCATAATTTGTAGGTCCACAATGTCACTAAACTTCCTTTGTAATACTTTGAGTGGTGTGTAGAACATCAGCAAACGTGCATGGAGATGAGGCTGTGTGTCAAGTGGTCACTGACAAGAGGTTATAAAGCAGAGGAAAGTATTAAAAGTATCATGCACCCCAAGCCGTGGCTGCTTACAAGAGGTAGTTGTTTATGAGAAATTCCAACTTTAGAGCTTTGACTGAAAAAATTTGGTGGTTTGGATGTCAGGGTTCTCATTAAGTTTTAAAGTAGACAGCAGTGATGTAAATGTAAGCGGCTTGGTAACTGAGCGCTGTAGGCTTCACTCTCTCACTTTACCCTATTTCCCCAAAAAGTAGAGGGGTCAAACATCCAAGTAGCTGTTTTTTTAGGTGGCTGCCGGCACTTTATTGGTGGTCACTTATGGGGGGTCAGGTCACACATAGAGGTTCAACTGTATGGTAGAGTTATGCAACTTAGTTTACTTTTTAATGGTAGATGCGGTGGACTTCGCATAAAAGTACAACCTCACAATAATGTTACTTTCACTTTGCCAATAATTTTATTACCATGGCTGGCTGCCAGTCAGAATTTCAAAAAGGTGTATATAAATAGTCAATATTCACACAGTAGGCTATTTACAGGCAAAACAAACCTCACAATAAATGATTCTTTAAAATGTTTTGCAATATATTATTATTGTAAAAATAATTTACCCGGTAAATACTTTTAAAAATGTGCTTGATGCATGCATGAAAAATATGAAAATTAAAAACCCACATTTTAATACTAGTGTAAATGCATATTAAATTTCAATCATGATTCACGTCTTCAAACATATAAGAACTATAATGAAAATGCCAAAATATGTGTTAGGTTTAAAAACCTCACACATTAGGCACTGGCACCAGTACTCCTTAATTTCTTTCGAAAAGGGAAAGTTGTGTAACTTAAGTCATGTAACTTAGGCGTATGGAAAGCCATAACTGCCTTATGTGATCGTTAATCATTACGTTTTGACGTTTCGTCATTATGTGATGTGGTCCTGTCATGTTGTATCTTCCATATTCCGTTACGTGGTGCAGTTTTGGCATTATGTTTTGAAGGTGCTTCATTATGATTTCCGCTTTTGTCATTATGTGATGAGGTTTGATCATTATGTGATGTGGTTCCTTCGTTATGTGTTGTTGTTTTATCATTATGTGTTGAAGTTATTTCATTACGTGCTGGGGTCTTTCTATTATGTTGTGTCGTTGTTTCTTTATGTGTTGCAGTTCCTTCATTATGTGGTGCGGTTCCTTCGTTATGTGGTTTCACCATTATGTGTTGTGGTTTTACCATTATGTAATGTTATTCTATTTTTGGCAATTCGAGTTTACTTCCGGTGTCAATCATTATTTCCCAGGTCCCTCTCGTCTTTAAGAACCCGCTTAACCGGTTTGCTCTACAAGATACTTTGTGTAGCATACTTAAAGTGTGTTTTGCCTTTTTGCCTTTCGGCGGGAAAAAAATCATGGAGGACATTTTGAAGGAGTTGCATTTGGAATCTCTTATTCCCCATTTTTTAGCTGAACGAATCGAGCCTGCGAACGTGGCGGCATTATCGGACGAAGAACTCTGTCGTGTAGGCGTAACAACGATTGGAGATCGCCTTCATCTCCGTGATCTTTGTGCCGTCGCCGAAAAAGATCGTACGCGCGAGTCAGTGGCGTCAAATGTTCTCCAGGAACGCATGGCTCTGTTTAATGGTCGTAATAGCAGAAGGGCTGATCGCAAAAAAAAGGCAGTTGCAAAAAGGAGTTGGACAGTTAGTTTCGTTTGTGTTGCTGATCGCCACCAAAGCAAAATTCCCACCTCTACAGAGAAACAAGTTCATTTTCAGGCAGGCCTTGGTGTGAAGAAAATCAAGCTCGACTTAGAAGACGACGAGCAGAGCGTTTTGGAGAAGATAACTTGTGGTGACAAAGGGGATGATGGTGAGTTGAAAGGATTTCCTCAGTTGAAGGAATGCGGAGGCTTTGAGATCATGTACTGCATTTCCGGATGCAAGGAACTGAAGCCGTTAAATTGCTGTTGGAGTGCCAAGGAGCTAAAATCAAATGTTGGTTCACAGTCAAAACTATACGTAAGGCCAATCCAAAAAAGTCTGTCCACAGTTAGTATAGTGCCACAAAACAAGTCGAAAGTGAAGGAAAAGTGTAACGTCTGTAATAAAGAAGTGCTAATGAAGGACCTTAGATACCATGTTTTAATGTGCAAAACAAAAGAAGGTCTTGTCAGCTCAGACTCTGATGATGAGGGCTTGAGAAGCCCTGCCTTTTCAGCGTGGAGAATGACAGAAAGTACCACTTCGGGGCAACAAGGGCAATACCAGAATCCCAATAACCCTGGAAGCTCTTCATTGCCTGGCAACCTAGCTGCACCTGCACCAGTGGTTAACCTGGTTGATGATCTGATTAACCCTGCCTTTCATCCGGGAAGGATACCAGAAAGTACCACAGAGCAACAAAGGCAACACCAGAATCCGAATGACTCTGGAAGCTCTTCTGGTGACCTCACTGTACCTGCTGCAGTGGTTAACCCAGATGATGGTGATGATAACCACGTGGATGAAGTTAACAATGCAGCATTATCTGTTGATGACATTGTTGATAAGGTAGTGGGCTATTGTATTGCACAAAACATCCACAATCCAGTTGAAATTCTAAGATGCCTACAAAAAGATTTAGTAATTGGGCAGCCACTTGAAATTACAGATATCACACAGTGCAAGAGTGGTCAGAAAATTTTCATCTTAGTCAACAGAGACAAACTACTTTCTACTGCATTTGATGAGTTAGAATCTTATGATGACTTTCGCTTAACTCTGGAGGTCCAATTTTACGATGAGGTAAGTGCTATCTTAAATTATTACTATCTTTGGTGTTTTTGCTGGTCATTATAACCATGCATGACTGTAGTCTAATAATGTGGAAGAACAGCACAGTTGATTGAAAAATGAATTAAAAGAGTACAGCTGTATGATGAAGTTACCAAGATTGTGAAGTTTTAGGCTCCTTGATATTTCTGTTGAGAGTTTGCCCCAAATAATAGCTATTATGTTTTTACAGTTAGAGTGTACAGTACTTTGTTATTCACTTTAATACTGTTAAAGGAATGTTTGTCCATAAATCACTTATTTTTGGTAATTTATTTCTAGTTAGCAGAAGATTATGGTGGACCACGAAAAGAGTTTTTCAGACTTGCTCTCTCTGAAATAAAGCAGACCTACTTCGACCAAGGAATCCGTGAGCATCTTTAAGATTACTTAATGGTGGGACTAATTATGGGTGATTATTGTCTCAACAAATCATTAGATATATAAAATCACAGAAAGCTGTTTGCTGGGTGACAAATATTCTTGTTATATTTCAGTATTCTGCTATGCAATGTTTGGTGTTCCTTTCCTTTTACAAGAAAGGGAAGTATTCTTATCAATTTGAATTAGTAATGAGGTCCCATGGTCATGGGTACATGCAGCTTAGTAGTTCATATATGAAAAAGAAAAGAGACTCATCAGACTGTACTTACTTGCAAGAAACCTGCAAAGAAAATTGTTAGGCAATTCCACCTGCCCAGCCCATTCAAGCTTGGATTGATATTTCATTAACCCAGTCTCTCTTTTGTCTTGGGTTTGTTTCAGGCTATAGCTGCTCTGCTCTGCATATCTCTTTAATAAGCAATGTCCAAGGGGCTTTTTCATTCAAACACTGTTATTTAAAGAAAATAGATCATGACAAAAACATTAAACATGTGGCAAAGCATTTTCATATGTGTTTTGTTCCCTTTTTTATTATCCCCATTTAGGACTGAGTGTTGTTCAAAATGGCAAAATTCCCAAATTTCTGGGGGAAGAGATGCTGGTGGAAATTTTCCAGAAACCTGAAGCGACTTTGTCTCCTTCTCTTGCAAACCTTCGAAAAGGTCTTCAAAAAACTGGCATATTCCAGGTGTGAAAAGTGTATCCCTTATGATGCTTCCTTGTGTGTCTTGTATTCCAGTTTTGTCCCAGTTGGTTGTATTTTTAGTTTTGCTTCCATACATTGGAGCATTTTTTATCAGCATATGCAAGTTCTTAACTGATATAGGAGATGTACCTTATGCTTGCTCTAATACAGACAATGCATAGTACATGTGCGCTGCTTATTGTGTATATCTCCAATTTCAGATATGTGATGCAATGCCAGAATTTCTGTACCTGTTTAGGCAAGAGGAATGTGTACTGACTATGAAAATGGTTACAACTTTATTGAAACCCAGCTTTAGCGAAACTGGTTCTAATAAAAGGCGTTTTGAGAATGAGGTGTATGCTGCATTTACCAAGTACTTAAGGGAAGTGGCAAGTAAGTGCATTGGCCCTGTCAAAGATTAATGAAGTAATTTTTTTGTTTCATTTTTGCAATAATGATTATGTTAGGATGACTTTAAAAAATGCCAGTGAACCATTATTTCAGTTTTGTTTTTTACATCAAGTGAACATAAAAATGAACCTTGTTGTGTTAGACCATGGGTGCAAGAGTATTTACACTTTTGGTCCTAAGTAAAACCTTGGCCTACAAAGTATGCACAGAGCTTAAAATGCTTATAATTTAGCACTAGGGAGCATTATTTATTGTAATATAATGAACTTGGTTGTATTTGTAACTATGTGCTGTTACCTCTATATAAATAGGTGGCAGAAGAGGTGGTCTTAGCCTAGGCCATGTATTACAGTTTGTAACAGGAGCCGATGAAGAGCCAGCATTGGGTTTTGAGAACCATCCATCCCTCATCTTCACTGAAGTGAAAAATTCCTTTCTACCAACAGCACATGCATGTAGTAATACCTTGCATTTGCCACATGCAACCACAAGTACACCTCTGATTGAAATTGAATGCCTGTTTCAGTTGTATGACTATGCATTTGTTAATGCATATTTTGGTAAAGTTTAAGCTATTTGAACAGGTTTGGTCTACCTGTAACAGATCCTTTTCCTATTCCGGGTGCACCTTGTTCACAAATCAAGTTTACAAATCAAGCTCGTTGTGAAGGAACTGTATTTGGCATTTCTCTGTATGTCTGAAAACAAGCAAAGACTAATCCTATTGTTGGTGAACTGTTGTTGTTGAAAGCATATTCATATAGGCTGTATCTTCTTTCTTCCTTTCTAGTTTTCCAAAGAACCTGTCACTAAAAATGATTTTCAAAACCTACATGTACATGAAACAAAGTAAAAATCTTTCAAAACAGACAGACCTTGTAACCTCATCGCCCTGATTGCCCCCTTTTATGGTGAATCGTCCCTAGTATGTTGCTGTTTTTATTCTCTACCATGAGTGCCCAATTCCGCCTATGAGACGCAACTGCAGGGAATCATGGTAGTTGTATTCAACGTTGCCAAGTCTTCAATGTGTTTTGTTGAATACAACTCCTATGATTCCCTGCAGGTGCATGTCATAGAGGAAGTTAGCCATTCATGTCCGAAGAGTAAGTTAATATTATCATTTCAGTTAAGAATGATTTACACTGCAGGTTGTTTAATGATAAATTTGAATAACTACTGAAACCTATTCATGTAGTAATGTTATCACTGCAATTTAAAATGTATAACCTTGAGTTAAACTGATAATAAAATACACTACTGTTGTTAAGTTTGAAGATATCAAAAGTTCAGTGCATGTTGCTTGATTATTTCAACTGCTTTCAAGTAATGTTCCACTCCATAATTTTCTGATGACCAAGAGGAAGGAACTTGACTAGCCAGTTGTGATTTGCATTGATCAGTGAGAGAAATCGAAAGAGATTGTAGAATGGGCCTGCTGTCACCTTCCCCTTCTCTACTAATGTCTACAATGCCTTCTACCCCATAATATTCTATGGTTGATCCCGCTAATTCAATACCTAACGGATTTTGTAGCTGCCCAGAGACCCACATACGAATTGGGGAAGATCTTGTTGTTCGCATTCTGTGGCGTGACCAAGCGTTACTCCAGACTTTCAGCTTCTCATTTATTACTGGCAAATAAACAAAGTGAAGAGCAGCAAGATGGATCTCATTCAAGGGATCAAGAAATCCTTCATCTTCCATGAAGTAAAACAGTCTATAATATAGTCCTAAAACACCCTCGAAAATGTCTCGCCACAAGCGTTCAATCCTTTGATTGTGTGTACTTTTTCCAACAATGGCACTTCCTCTATTGACCCCTCTTCTCGAAATCATGTAGTCTGCAATATCGACGTTCTCCATGCCCTTATCAGTTCTTATTCTGCTGGGTAACCCAAATTCATCTACGGCAGACAAAAAGCACTTGAAAATTGTTTCAGCTTTGTTGTTGTCTGTGCATGATAACATGACTGGTAGGCGGCTAAAGCCATCGATGCCCCCGATAACTACTAAATGCCAACGCCCAAGTTTGTGGTTAGTGTCAATGTGCCATAAGTGGTTGGGACCTTGAACATTGTAAGTGCATCGGCAGAGACGGCCCCTTTTTCTATTTTCAACACCTTCACGATCAACTCTATGAATGCTGTCGCGGAGTCTCATTCGTTGAATCCTTATTCTCCGATCTTTAAGTATTGGCATCACCATCCTCTCTCCACAAGAAGGGTATTCCCTAGTAATTTCCTCCACGACCTTATCTAGGTCTCCGTCTGATATCTCTGTGAACTGCAACACACTGAGGCCGTAACGACCCATCCGGCGGTAAACAGTACGTTCACAAACAGAAAGTAATGTAGCAATATCCTTTATTGTGAAGCCATCCTCCAGATAACCCTCTAAAACGGACTTTGATAAAATACTCAGGTGCACCACAACCTTGCGTTCCAGGTTTCCTTGGCGGTGGATTGCTTCCAAAGGTTAGACACTCTAACCTTAAATTCATCATTGTGCTTCGATCGTTTATGCCTAAGTATTCCATTTGTTTGAACGATAACTTACATATTTGATCCACTGTTACTTTTTCACGTTGAAAGTTTTCGAGAAGATGTCCAATATGCAGCTTTTCAAGCACCCTTGATAGTCTTGGCAGATTAGCTTTCGGTTCTTCCGCCATCTTGAAACTTCGAAAGAGCAGGTACTGGACCCTAAGATAAAAACTGGTAAAACGGGTTCTTAAAGACGAGAGGGACCTGGGAAATAATGATTGACACCGGAAGTAAACTCGAATTGCCAAAAATAGAATAACAATACATAATGGTAAAACCACAACACACAATGGTGAAACCACATAACAAAGGAACCGCACCACATAATGAAGGAACTGCAACACATAAAGAAACAACGACACAACATAATAGAAAGACCCCAGCACGTAATGAAATAACTTCAACACATAATGATAAAACAACAACACATAACGAAGGAACCACATCACATAATGATCAAACCTCATCACATAATGACAAAAGCGGAAATCATAATGAAGAACCTTCAAAACATAATGCCAAAACTGCACCACGTAACTGAATATGGAAGATACAACATGACAGGACCACATCACATAATGACGAAACGTCAAAACGTAATGATTAACGATCACATAAGGCAGTTATGGCTTTCCATATAGGCGGGTCAAAGATTGAATTGCTGCCACTGCTGTCTTGACTACTGTTTACAAGACTGAGGCAGATGTTTTCATGGTAAGAAGCTGATCAAGGTTAAAAGACTCATAAATTAATGACAATTAGGATGACATGGAACGCATTGGATCAAACTTAAATCCCAACGTGAATTCAGCCTTACAATGAGCTTCGTTTGTCACATGGCAAATTTACTTACAATTGTCCAGTGGGGAACTGTTGTATAAAAATATCATAGTGGTGTTTCTGGAAAAGTTTCAGCCTTTCTTCCTTTTCTTTAAGCGTCATTTGCAAATTGTCAATGATGAAAGTCATTAGTTCACTTAAAGATTGGCTGGTTGTAAATTGCTTTTGGTGTTTGAACTCCAAAGCTGATATCTGGAGACAAAATTTGGACTGTAGGAGTGGACACATTCCCCTTTGAGTGCAAGACATATTTCGCTTAAAATGGTCCTTGAGATGAGCAGCGGTCGTAAACATCTGTTTCTGATGTTTTATCATGGACAAAACTAGTTGCTGGCCAGCATCCTGGAAATGGAAAAGCAATTGTGTTAAAATGTGTAGTAAGTAGTAAACAAAACAGCCAGTAAACAAAAAATTTTTCGCAGGGCGCAGGCAAAAATAGGGTTGTTAGCATAGTATAGCTAGGGCTTGAAGGGATTTTTTAACCTGACTATGATCTTACAGTTTATATGGAGGGCAGTGGCCTTTTCTAACTTAGTCTCCTCTGCAGCCATTTTTGGGATGTCACGCAATGCTCCCAAAAATGGCTGCGAAGATTTTCAAAGAAAATCCATGTGAGGAGGCTAAACCACAGAGGCACTAAAAGGAAATGAAAATGATATGACTTTGCTCTTGTGATTGTATTAATTTTGCATTGCTGTGTTGCATGCATCAGCGTAGATAATGAGAACACACACAAGACAGTGCTGGCTATTACAGGCTATTCTGTTTGCATGTCTGTGCTGTTGTTAAATGTTTGTCTTATACATGTAATTTGTACTCAGCTGTATTTTGACTTTTTTCACCCATAAATACAGAATAAACTGGGAAGAAAAGATTATGTACCTTATTTTGAATGGACTTCGGTAAGATAGCTCCCATGAACTTCTTGACAATAAATCGTCCACTGTTTGTGTCCACGGACCACCCAATGAAGTTCAACAACTTTTTTAGGTGTTCTTGCTGGCTTGTTGGTAGTATCAGTGCCAAAAGTGGCAGAAATGTAACAACTTTGGAGCAGTCGTTAGCCAGTGCAGAAATCATGCCATTGACTAAGTCTGCAAAGTTCGAGGGAATGAGTGAATCAAGAAGTGATCCATAATACTCTGCAAGAATCTGCTGGATCCCCATCTCTTTGATATTCATTGTGTTCAAAAAGCCTGTGTCAGCACGCTGTGGCAATGGGTGTTCTCTCTGCAAATGAATGCATTCCATCCCTGGTGTTAACCACACATTGCATGATTCCGAACTGTCATTTTCTTTATCAGAATTCTGTTTCATCTGCAAATTCTCAACACTTGATCCTGGAATATTATTTGATATGACTATCACTCCTGGGCCATCATGTGTCATTGTTGGAGTCAGTATATCCTCCAGAAAGGGAACATCTGTGAGCTGTAGGAGTTCAGATAATGCAACTTCAAACCAAATCTCACTGTCATTACTGTGATCAGATGTTGAATCAGACAGAACAGCCAGCTTGCTCTTTCTGTTTTTAAAAGAAATAATGCAATTTCAGGTGTTGCACTGGACCATCCTACATCATACACAAAAATTCATGAAAACCCATCCTTTCTGTTTTTTAATGGTTCTTCTCTGGATGAAAAACTGTTTATCTACTTTTAATCAGGCTTGTTTTCTACAAAAAGAGTCACAACTGATGTTGTTTTTTTTTTTCTTATAAATGATAATGCTGTCTATTATTTTGACTTTTTATCAGCTATTTCAGATGATCACATTGTTGGGTGGTGACAGGAGCCCATAGTGGTGACCGTAAGCAGTAAGAGTTGGTCTTGCAATCTCCTGCATTCTTCCCTAACAATTCAAAGGGAAATATAAAAGAACCCACACTGCTAGTTTAACAGAAGGAATGGGACGTAGACCCAAATGGCATGGTATGGTCTTACTGTTATTATATGGACATGCAGTAATGCACCTATCAATGGTTTGCCCCAGGGGGCAACCCACGGGAATTAGACTCAGTGAAGCACACACGGGTAGGGAATTTTACATCGTGAATGTTCCCAGGGTGGGAAATTTGACCCAGTCGCCATCTTGGAAAGTGGAGGACCAGGTAATGAGAGATAAAAAGTCGGCCATCTTAGAAAATACCCAGTAGTTGTTTGGATGAGTTTCCCACATTTTGATGTGATCATTTCTTTGTGAATGATGGCAGAACGAAACTTGCTTTCTAAGATTTTGAAGTATTATGACAAAAAGTATTTTGTCCCTCAGCATTGAGAAGCAATACTTGGACAAAGTCTCATTTTGAAAATATGCTTTCTACTTGCTGCCCTGCCACAAGTTTTTGATAAAATGAAAGATAAAAAATCATACGTAAAGACATGAAAGAGTCCTAAAATTCTGTGTCAGATTTGCTGGTATACTCAAAATGTCCAATTAAATGAAATTCTGGACCACAGGTACAAAACACCAGCCCTTAGACATTAACCCTTCTTGATGATGGCATGTCATGTTCTGGCATTGCACATTTTGCATTGCCGTAAACACTGTGTCAAACAATTCAAAGATACTTTCAGGAGTATAGCATGTGTGTTAAATTGCCAGCAGCACTAAATATTCAGCTAGAATATGTCTTCTACACTTGGGGAAATGCACAAAGTTTGTGGGTACCATTATTTTTTCGTCACCAAGTAATTATTACTCGCTGGAGACGCTCAGTGCTGCAATAAAGACTCTTGTCAGTGCCTATTAGTTCGCTCCAGGGATGGGAATTTGACTCAAATGGAGACCCAAGGGTGGGGAAATTGACATTTGAAAACTGAAAATGTCAAATTTCCAGTGGGTTGCCCCCTCCCCCCCCCCCCCCCCCGCCTCCCCATCCTGGGGCAAACCATTGATAGGTGCATAATTGACTTTACGCCGTTACGCCGTTATGATAAAATAAACTATTTTATAGATAAATACATGTATGGTAAAACTCAAAAAGGGATCTTGCCTTTCAGACTGCAACTTGACCAGTTTAATTTTGTGAACACGTGTTAAACAACTACTTCTCTTCGTCTCTTCTCTTCTCTATTTATCCAAAAAACGTACTATTTGTCAAAATTTTCAGATTTCCCGAGCCTAGAAGTTTATTATATATACACACATGTAAATGTATGATGATTTTAGCATTTATGCAAAAATCAGAATATAAATGCTTAGATAAAAAAATATAAATCATAACGAGGCCGAACATAAATTTTAGATAGTCCTTGTTTTGATACCTTATACCAAGCCCAGCGTCCAAACTGAGTCTTCTTCGCTTCTTTGGTACTTCAAGCGAACTCAAACAATGAACTTCAGGAGACTGCAAGGTGGATGATGGCATTAACAAAATATCAGCTAATCTCTTTTGCGCGCTGGGAGTAAAATTTAACGACATCCTTCTCGTTATTCTTTTGTCGCCTCTTCCTAGCAAACTTCTTCTTCCATTTATCTTTCTCTCAGCTCGAGAATTAGGAGAAGAAGTAACGTGCTTAGAGGGACCGGACGAAAATCTGTACAACTTGTTTCCATCCTCAAAGCTGTCTCTCTTTGATTTGCTGCTGCCGCCATCTGAAGTTACACACTCGATGACCTTTTTCTCCAGCAAAATCTGACAGAGAGAACGTACTTGGATGCGAGTGGCATCTTTAGACAAATCAGGATTGCTGTGGACGTAAGTGTGGAGAACTTCAACCACATCACCACCACGAAAACAATTTTCGTAGTACTGAAACTTCCACCTTCTTCGACGCTGTTCGACGCTCGTTCGCAGATGTTCGATGAGTTCGTTCCAAATTTTTGTGGCCTTGAATGGATCTCGACTCAGATCATTGTCATTGCTAGGGCGGCATAATTTCTTACGTTCATTCATTATGTGAAGCTGTCAACTTGACGCTATCTTTTTGAAATCTTTAAAAATATTTTAGCTAAAGTTACAAAGCTTCTTGCCGCTGGCAAAACTTGATTTGAATCAACCGCCAGCAATGTGTGACGTCAATGCCGAACTTGCCTCGTTTCCAAGTGTTTTCTCTTTTTCCTTTTTCTTCGCTTTGCATCAGGGCCCGGTTGTTCGAAGCTGGGTTAAGATAACCCAGGGTTAGCGCGAAATTTGAACGCAAATATGAGAGCTTAAAAGACAAATTCAGTTTAATTCTCTTTGCCTACAATTTGATGATTGGATACTCTAAAAAGAATAGAGAAAATTATCCGAGAAACTGCTTTTGATAACAAGAAAAAGAAACCCAGGTTAAAATTTAACCCCAGGTCAGCGCTAACCGGCGTTCGAACAACTGGGCCCAGGGGAACTGGAACTTCAATTAAAAAAAATAGCCTCTGCCGCCGAGATCGAGAGGGCGAGAGGAATAATTGTTTTAGTAAAATCCAACTAGTTGGTCAAACATATCGAGAATAAAAAAAAAATAGCTAATTAAAGCTAGACTTTAATCCTTTTTTGCCGCCAAAAAGCCCGCGCTTTTCGCTGCATATAGCCTAGTAGTAGCTCAACTAATCAGAACGCAGCATTGATAATAGACCACTAGCTGGATTTTACTAATACTGAGTATATACATATCTTCCTTCGGCCTTGTCTTGACTTTTCACCTCTCTTCGTACAGGGTTATTGCTGCCATTAGATTTTCTCTTGGTTTCCAACGGGTAGAAAACATAAGACAAAAAGGCAAGGCTGATTTAACAGTCGGGAATATATTATCTTTTAACCGATATTTCGGAAGGCACGGCCTTCCTTCTTCAGGGTCTTACATATACGGAGACGTTACAATTTGAAAATAAGAAATAGCGTGCAATATGATACTATGATAGCACATGAACTTTGAAAACAAAAACCGTTGAAATGGTGATTGAAAGAAATTTGAAATAGAAAAATAGAAAAATAAATGATAACAAAAAGAGGAATAAAGACGGTATTACATTTCATCTTTCTTATTAATACCTAAAGGTTCAAGAGTTTTACCTCTCTCGATAAGGTATGCCTCTCTAGCTTTTCCTACACTGTCTCTATTAGATTTGGTAAGCTCTAGTGGGATTAGTGTGATGTCGTTAGCAGAGTGATCATTGGTAAGAAAGTGTTCTGAAACTGTGGTGGGTTTAGAGATATTAGATGGGTTATCAACTGGTCTGCGGTGTTCGTTGAAGCGGTCTTTGAGTCGTCGTTTGGTTTCACCTATGTATTGTTTGGAGCAGTGGTTGCATTGTATCATGTAAATGACGTTTTTAGAGTTACAGTCAATGTGATTAGTGATAGGTCTTGTTTCACCTGTAGCGTGGAATATGTATGAAGTTTGTCCGTCAGATATGTACTTGCAAGTGAGACAGTTTTTTCCGCAAGGGTATGAGCCCCGGGGCTGGTTGTGTTGTGTAAGATTGCGAAGTTGAGCCCTCACTAGAAAATCACTGAGGTTACTACTACGTCTATAAGCTACAATGGGTGCAGCTTTAAAGACGTTGTAGCAACGGGGGGATGAAATAAGGATGTGAAAGTGTTTGCGAATAATGGATGAGATGGAACGAAGGGCTGGGTTGTAGGTGATAACAAAGGGAACACGTTCTGGTTTGTCCAGTGTGGAAGCGTCAGGGGGCGTGAGTGCTTCTGTCCGTGTGATATTGTTAACTCGTTGTATTTCCCGTTGAAGGAAATATCGGTTATAACCACGTTTGTGAAGATAGTCAATAAGTTCATTGGAGCGTAGTGTGAATGTCTTGTTGGTGGAACAAATGCAGCGGAGTCTAAGAGCTAGACTGAAAGGAATGGCACGTTTGGTGCGTATGGGATGACATGACGAATGTAGTAAGTGTTGGTGTTTGTCTGTAGGTTTGGTGTAAAGGTCAGTGACGATTTTGCCATTGCGAAGTGAGACGTTGACGTCGAGAAAGGGTATGGATGTGAAGGAATGGTCGCATGTGAATTTTATGGTGGGGTGAATGTCATTGAGAAAGGAAGTGAATGTGTTAAGGTCCTGTACTGATCGTGTCCATATCATGAAGATGTCGTCTGTGTAACGCCACCATATGAAGGGTTGGAAAGGGGCACGTAATAAGGCGTCCGTCTCGAATTTAGCGAGGAAAAGGTTGGCGTATGAAGGAGCCATCCTTGTCCCCATAGCGGTATCATGTGTCTGTAAGTAATGTTTGTCGTTGAAAGAGAAGTTGTTCATTGTGAGAATCATGCGTATGAGGTCACAGTGTTTCAGTGCCTATGGGTGAAGCGTTGCGGTCGCGTGTATTAAAAAAATGACGACAGGCATCTAGACCCTCGTTATGAGGAATGTTGGTGTAGAGGGATGACACATCTAGGGTGACAAGAAAAGCTTTTTCGGGTAGCTGCCCAAGATACTCCAGTTTGTTAAGAAAGTGTGTAGTGTCTTTTATGAATGAATGTGTAGTATGTACTACTAAGGCTTTGAGATGGTGGTCTACAAATTGTGAAATACGTTCAGAAGGATGACTGTTGCTGGAAACAATGGGCCGACCGGGGTTGCCCGTCTTTTGTATTTTGGGTAAAATGTAGAAACGTCCGGGTTTAGGGTTAGACTGTATCAAGAAACGTTTAGTGTTGTCGTCAATGATTTTGTCACGAAGCATGCGTTCAACGTAGACCTGTACCCGTTTTTGGATGTCAACGGTAATGTCGTTGTCAAGCGGTCGGTAGAATTTGGTGTCATTGAGTTGTCGTAAGCATTCGTTTATATACCAGTCTCTGTCTATAACTACTATGGCTGATCCTTTGTCAACGGATTTAATAACAATGTCGTTGCGTTTGTTAAGTGATTTAAGGGCATGTCGTTCGCGTGAGGTCAAGTTGTCACGTACAGGTTCAGGTTTTATGTTACGTACGTCGTGTTCCACTGCGTCTAAGAAAGTGTCCAGTGCGATTTCGCGGTGGGGAGGAGGAGTCCAAGTACCTCTAGGACGAAATGGGTTAGGACTGGCTTGGGGTGGGTAGAAAACAGCCGACTTTTCGCTGCGCTATTTCCCCGCGAAACGACGGCTGTTTCCTCAGCTAAGCTTTGTCGCGGGTTTAATAAGTTGCTAATAAGGCCAAAACGAGACGCGCAAAGACGAAGACCTAAACAAGGAGAAGAGAGGAAACTGCTAGTAGGGCCCAAACAACGAGTGGTGGAGCGCAGAGAAGAAAGTGGTAACTGGTACAGAATACCCGAGAATATGATTCACTATGGCCGATCGCTGTACTACACAGTTCGGTTTAAGACTACGCCACAAAAAAGTCAGGTCACAAGAAAACACACTACGATCCCAGATACAAAAATGCACATTTTATTAATGATGTGTGCAAGCATTGTCTGGTATCCCAAGGCAGCGGAATGTAGTAGACCGCGAGCGGTCGTCCTTCTTTCGATCGAATAAGTAAAATTATGTATATTGATGCTCATAGATCTAAGCGAAATTAGACCGTAATCATCGGATCCACTGAATAAAAGCCCACTAAGACGAAAGCAGAAAGACTATTTTATATTACAAAACCGCCGAAAACGAAAAATATTCGAGGATGGCAAAGATTCAAGGCGATGAATTCGGTATGTAGATCGTCCCGCGAAACTTGAAAAAGTTGGGCCAATCTTTTCAAGTTGACTCGTATAGTTGCCGAGCATGCGCAGTTTTGTGACATAGCTCCTTTAAAAGGAGCAGACTGAGATTGTGGAGTTTTTTTTCTTGGCTCGGGCTTCCGCCTTCGTTCCCGCGTCTTTGCCGCTCGCCCCTCCAACATCACCTATGCTCTCGACCAACTGTGATTCAAAAGAAAAATAAGAGTCTGCTCGCAGTCTAGGAAAGTAGCGGAGTTTTAAAGTTATTTTTTACAAATCCTAGTTCACTATGCTAGCTGGCAGGCGCTTTAATAATCAGTTTTCTTCATAAACAAATTGTCGAAGTTGTAAACTTATTTTAAAAACTCAAACGCCTTTTGTTCAAAAGAATTTCAAAAACAATTTAATCGTAGTTGTGTTAATATTTAGAAATTTAATTTGTTTCTTTTCTGATCAAAGCAAGGTGTAAAGAGACATTTTATCGAAACCGTATTAGTTCACTGAATTGCAGTTCGTTCTATTGGGGTTCCATTTTAAATTTTGAAAGAATAACGTACGAAATGAACTGTCGGTGTCCGTTTCTATGGTAACGATTAGTCCCTCACTTGTCAGGAATAGACGTTTATCACGCTGCTGACATTTTGCACGAAAACAAATAGATGCGTTTATGTTTTTTTGTTTCTGGAAAACCAAGTTCAATGACCACATTTTGCACGTCCAGCCTCGCATTGAAAAGCTTGAGACGTGTAAAAACAAAGCTCTTCATTCTCTGGAAACTTAATATAACATGGCCCCCCGCATGAAAGGGTCTATAGAGATAGTATGTAAAATATTTTAACAACTACAGCCACTTTGAAAGGGGAGGACACGGGAGCGAAAGCCCGGGAGAATAAGGGACCGGAAGATCGGGAGGATAGAGTTCTGAAAGGGCAGGAAGCGGAAGAAACAGAGGAAAATTATGCAACAATGCTTAATATTTCGCAATTTAAAAAGGGCTTCGAAAGGGGCGCAAGCTAAGAATGGCAAGGCACAGAAGGTGAGAGGTTTGTACTCTCTTTTGCCCCCTACTTTTAACACGACTGAGTTAACGTCCTTCATCGGCGACCATCGCACGTGCATTTTCTTGTTTAGTATCTTCATAGTGATTTTCGTGATTGTTCTCTGGAATGTCAGTGTGGCTCTCTTTTAAGAGACCAGTTTAAGGAAACTCGAGACAGCTCCTTTCTTCTAGTTCCTCCAAATACCCCATGTGTGACTCAACAGCTCTTTGGAAATAAGGTAATCGAGTAACTGAGTGTGTTACAGTCTTCAGTGAAAGCTGATGCAATGCATAGATGCAACATGTAGCTTTAAAAACGTTCATGAACTGATTCTTGTCAAAAGTTTTTCCACTGAAGTTTTCGAGCTGTTCTTGGTAAAAACGCACTAAGATCGTGCGAGTGGTGACGTCACATTTTCCAGGGAGAACAAAGGCGAGGAATTCAACCACGTCGTGTTGAGGTACATGAATTGTTGCCATTTCCCAGTCGTAAATGCAAGACTGTCGGAATAGTGATCTATTGGTTGTTATTAGGTGGTCATTGTGTCTTTCTTCGGTTGCTTCTTGCTTACGTAAACACACATTTCTTGGAGTAAAATCATAGTGAACCAGAGTTCGAGGAAATGGTTCGATAACTTGCCACACGCGGTCAAGGTTGTCAATAAAATTGCCAACAAGTCGCGTCCTAAAATAGAAAACATAAGGTCATTTTTGAGCATTTTTGATAGAGGACTAGGTTTTAGACTCTATGGGTATTTCCGACGAAATCAAAGTCGCGATGAACGCTATTGATGATCGCTATTGATATGGCACTGATCCCGATAACTTGATCGGAATCAATGGCAGATCAAGGCAAAGAAATACACCAAAAAGTGTTCTGCAAGTTCGAATTTTTATTTTCCTTATAAACCTGTTACTTTGTAGTTTCTTGTTTCCGTCATCATCGTGGTTGCTCGACTCGGCTCGCTGGTAGTGTTATCACGCAAAAAATTCTTGATATGCAGGGGCGTAGCCAGGATTTTTCAAAGGGGGGGTCACAGAGGCTACTCAGCAGATCAAAATCCGGGAATCGCCGACTATATGTGGTTTTTACCGCTGCTTTCCCTCGTGTATCAGCGGGCTCAGTCGTATTATCGCGGCATGAAGGCCCTTATTAACTAAAGACAAGAGCTGTTGACGAAAATACTTTACAAAAAAAATTTTCAACAATGGCTTATACGGCCAAGATATTGTCATGGCATTTTCGCCACCTGAATATTGTAGGTTGTTTGCTCAAAAGAAGGCCTACCAAGGGGGAGTCACGGGCACCCTAGCTACGCCCCTGGATATGGGACGATTTCTCGAGATTTCTTTCAAGAACTAACTAGTTTGATGTAAAACGCACGACGAAAACGACATCCACAGCTACCCACCCATATATAGAGGTTCATATATTAGGGAATGGAAGTCACCTGTTCTGCGTCCAGATGTCAGGAAACATCATGTGACTGTTACGTAAGAGAGCTCGCCAAAACTCCTTCAACGATTTTATAACACTACCAGTGATCACATACATCCACGATTCTGAGGTGAGGCTGGTTACGTCACCAAGGTGGATGCTGTGAAACCGGGCGATATCTCGAAGCACAACCTTTGGGGTTGAAGGTTGAATAAAGAATCAAGCGATTAGAATACTGCTGAGAATAAATAACATGCAAATGGTCATGTAGCAGTTTGAAAAAGAAATCGCTCGTTATCTAAAAGATAGTCATCTTTTTTATAGAAAATGTTCCTAGAACCGACTTAAGAGACGAATTCGGAGAGGTACCTACAAGAAAAGACAATTGACCCGGCCTCCTGGCTATATTAAGACCAGTCCAAACTCTTTTTGCTTTACTAAAAGGAAATTTTTTATGAGGGCCGGGAACTCTGACAGAATTCTTCATTATTTTGAGATTTTGTTATTTCACTGAGAAAGTGAGAGCTACATAGATGCTACATAACTTGTTGGACCTTGCTAAGCCAATTACAATTCGGAAAACTTGACTGAGGTAAATTCTGGCTACATAAAGACCAAATCATGGCCTGCGAACAGCAGACGCATTTCCGGTCGTCGCTTCTCTCCGGAAATGCGTCTGCTGTTCGCAGGCTAACCAAACTGTACTTGTATTTGCCTGTTTGATCATGTCTCCTAATGTACAATTCACAAATAAGGACCGGAATACGTCATCAGAGCTGGTGTTGCAATCTAGATGAGTGCTGTATTTGTAATTTTTCACCATTCTTTCCGTACAACCAAAGAAATAAATACTTCCTTTTTGACAAAAAATTAAAAAAAAAAGGAAATCAACAGGAAAAACTGCTGTTTGTGATATTAGAAGGAAGTACAGGTAGTTCTGGGGACAGGTGGCATTTAACAAATTATAAAACTATAACAAAAAGATGTAAAGCTGTCGTCGGCCTGTTGGTCTAGTGGCATGATTCTCGCTTTGGGTGCGAGAGGTCCCGGGTTCGACTCCCGGACAGGCCCGATTCGTTTTATTTTATTCTTACTATTACTTTTTGTTGTACGTTGTCGGACACCGAGAAGTGTTTCAAAAAACTGGATAGCGAGTACTGTATTTACATGGCATTTGCTAGCACCAACACGAACTTATTACACCTTTTGCTGTTCATTACGAGGAAATACGCAATCATTTGCATAAAACCGCGACCAATAGCGCGGAGATTGGGATTTGGCCCCAGTTTCACTCCGTTAAATGTATATCCCTCAAAAACCACGCTATTCAAACATTTTGGGAGGTAGGTTTGTATGAAATGGTACCCCTTAGCACATTTAGCTGCGGTTACAATGTCATGTTTCTGCGCAGAGCTTCAAGCACTGCAGTTGTTGTTTCCGAACTCCGCTAGCAGGATTGTTAGGACTTTGCCCTCATTCCTGTAATACATCTTTAAATTTCTGGACTCGAGATGCCGCTTTCAGACAACTTAAATCCTTTTCAACGATATCGAGGGGAAAGCATAAGCTGTGTATGTGGGGCGGGAATGGCCAATTCTAGGTGGGCTGGCACCCCGTCATACGCAAAGACCACCGATTTATCGGGATCCATTATTTCCTCGCCCGTACCAGAAAAAAACCGACACAGTATTCATTACTCCAGCAGATGCCGAGGAAAACATTGATAGGTGATATTGCCGTGGTCATAGTCAAGTTTCGTCCTCTTTGGCCGCACTCTTAGCGGTACGCCCTCCACTCCCTGTCGCGCCCCACCATGACTTCTGGCCGGCTAAGGAAAATGTATACCCGCAGCCGTCGACGAACAAGCAGTGGCGAAGTACGGCGTGATTCCTTAAACAAATTCAGGCCAATTCTGGGGGGAATCGGTATTGTTTAATTGAAAATAGATTTTTGTATATTAAATGTAAAGAACGCTCAATTGATTGTACATGCGCATTAATGTTTGTCTTACCCATTCTAAAGCTGTCCAGGAACGCTATTGAATTGCAAAGAATGTCATAAAACTGTTAATGAATAGCGTTTCCACTTAAATGTTTGTCTATTGTCCTTAATGATTTTCAACTTAATGTTAATGACTCGCATGTTGGCGTTAAGGAAAACATATATTTCTCTTTTGTATGTCGAATGACGCAAATGAATGCCCAAAAATGTTATTGAATGTTGATTAAAATGCAAAAATCGAAAAATTCAAAAATTCAATTCAAAAATTGAATCTGATTTATGCGCAAATGTTCGCTTTTTCGCGCTAATGAATGTATCTTCGCGCTGTTGGTCGACGATTCACGCAAATGAATGCGTATTTTCTCGTAATGAACAGCAAAAGGTGTAGTCACGCTAAAACGGGCAATAAAGACGCAACTTGCAAAACGAGTTGAATGGCGATGTTGCGTGCTTTATCACCCACCAATCAAAACTGTCTTACAGCAAATCAGGTTGTTGCAGAAAGTAGAAAGTAGTTCTAATTTTTGCAACAAAATCTGTACATGATATGTTGCCCGTTTTACCGGCTCAAGGCAAACTTGTTGTGCAGCAAGTGACGTAAATCCTGTGTAATTTTAACCAATCATAAGTTAGTATTCGCGCAATTGGCAAAAACCTGATTTGTTGCAAGACAGGTTTGAACGTGGGTGGTAAAACGAACATCGTAGCTTTTCAACTCGTGTTGCAGCAATGTTGCGAAACAAGTTGCACGTTTTACCGTACCTAGTTAGCGTTAAAACACAACTGAATGGAATTCAAACCTTTATATCTTTCTGGTCCCAAACCTGTGGTGCATAATTGACGGTATTGAGGTGAGTCACATGGTCTGTGAAATCTTCCATAACTATAACGAAAAGTTCCTACCGTAAAGACAAAAAAACAGGAAGGGAGAATTATACACTTAATAACTGGTCCCGAAGGAACAGTTAGTTTTGTTTCCCCGAGAATCTCAGTGTTGGAAATTCATTAAACCTCGCTGTAACGGCGGTCATCGGTCAACATTTGCGGGTCACAGAACACCGTTACCCTTTGATGTCAAAGATTATGCAATGTTGCCCCCTCAGAGATTTTGGCGAGAAACAGTTTCATTGTTAGATACCATTTGACCTCGAGGTAACCAAAGAAAGCGCGCGCTGATGGAAAAAAATTCCAACTATATAACAATATCACTTAAAGGTTACTAGAGGAAATGTGGGATTACTGTTAACTGCCGCTGATAAGTCCAGGGCTTTTTCATCTTAATTCGTAAGGAGTTTTAAGAGGGCTTACAGACGGAGAGGGTTATATCCAAGGGGGCTTTTTACCAAAAATAAAAAAAGCGCTTTAAAATAAGCCATAGCAGTGCTCACCAAAATATACAAGCTTTGCATTTACTGCCGGGTGTTCAAAAGTCTCAAAACATCATAATAAATTGAATCCATTTCAGTACAAGCTAGAGGGGATTTATAAGGCCGGGGGCTTATACTCGGATGTGTCTTTTTTAATTCCCAGGGAAGTGGGCCTAGCCCTACAACAGCGGGGCTGTAGGTGGGGCAACGAGGAACGGTATTCACCAGCCTAGTCCTTAGACGTTCTCTGCTTTGTCGCCTGGACTTTTCTTTCTCGCTGTGGCGTCTGCGAGAGAGACTACCCGTTCCTAGACTTCCCGTGGGCAACGCGGCAAGAGAGAACGCCTGGGCGGCTGGGTATTCACAGCATACCTTAACTGGGTTACATATGGTGTAGTAAACTTTTGGCGCGATGTCCGTAAACCTTTGGTCTTGCGTACTCATCACTTTTATCTCCCTTACATCTGAGTTCCTTCAATTTAAGTGAAACAAAATATAGTACTCTTTAAATACGTGTACATCATCTTTGCCATAACTGCTAGGATCAAATGACCAATGATGGCCTCACGGCGTTTCTTTACAAAAGGGCATTGGTCACAATGGTCTATATTAAAGAAAGATTCACGTTTTTTTTGGACTGCAAAACAGCCCGTGTTTTTGTGTAGGCCAAGAACGCGCGAGTGGTCAAATGAAAGTTCTGGAACATGCGCAAGGATGAAAACGCAGAGTGAAAATGAAGAGTAAAGAGAAAAATCCTTGTCTTCGCGCGAAAATCTCACGCCGTAGGTTTGCGCTTAATAAAAAAACCGATTTTCTGAAATAAACCGACTGCCAAACTTAGTTTTGCACTTTGTATATTTTTCGAGCTCCGTACTTCAGTTTGCAACATAAACCTTAATAATTTACTCAGCAAACTAACCTAAAATACGATGTACACTTGAACAGCTCCGCGTACTGATTCACCTCTCCTGGTTGTTGACTTATCCAATCTGCAAAAATTTTCACAAATCTGTCCGCCGATGGCTTACACTTGGCAACGACGCGTAGCGTTTTGGTGGCGGTTGTTCTTGGTCCTTCTCCTGTGTAGTTTTGGAAAATGGTGAAGAAAAAAAGTGACAGAACAGGAGACAAGTAAGTAAGCTATGGTTGAATGATCTTCCCTGGGTAGCCTCACACTTAAATTAATCGGGACGAGCGAAAAGATTTTAAAACACTCTTGCCAAACAGAGAGAGGTCAGATGATGTTATACCATTCAAACCGCACTGAAACTTGGTATAAAGACAGAAAATCATGCACGCCAAGTAGCATATTGTCTCTTACGTACTTCATTGGGGAATTTTATAAGTGAGTCTCATAAAATACTTCGGTGTTGGACCGCGAAATGTAGCCTGTGATTATTACTGTCTATTTGTGTATCGTCGCTTACGTCGTTTTATACAGTATAGGATCACATACTTCAAAAGTCTTACCACAGTTCGGTCTGTACTCGATTTCGAAACCATGGAGACCGATAAAACTGTCATCCTCTTGTCTGGTCTTACAGGTGGTGGTCAGACCTATTTTTTGTAGCGGTACCTGGTGAAAAAACCACGGATGTTCTAGGATGTTTTATGCGCAAAAGTATACCTAGAGTGACCTTAATGGTCTTGATAATGACCTTTTTTGATTAAATGCCAAGATAAGGGTGAGGGTAGAGATTAAGGGGATTTGGTATTTCCTGGAATAACCCCGGGCAACACAAGTACAGCCCGGGCAGTAAATGTTTCTGTAACGGTCGTAACGGGGAATTTGGGCATTGAGTGAATTCCATATCCGTAAGATACGGAGAACCGTTTGTGTCAAATCCATGAGATAGCAATAAAGCCTCCATTCCCGACACACACTGAAACTTTGCCATACAAGAGTGCATAAGAACGTCTTTCTTACTTCAAAAGGCTGCCAGGAAATTACAGTTCCTCTTAAACCAATGATTTCTTGAAAGAAATTGTCAGTTAACAGAGATTTAGTCGCCCCTTTCGAAGCGTCTTCTGACAAGAAAGAGCTTCTGCAGGTGTAAGGTACCGATGTGGGAAAATCTTCTGTGAGTGCCTATGGACAAAAGTAACGTGCGGATTATTTTAGTTAAAAGGTTAAAGCGCTATATTTGAGCCACAACAGAAAAAGAAAGTGCGAAGAACACTACAATTACCGTAATCCTCTATTAAGCCCCCGGGGGGCTTATTTTTTCAAGCACTTTTGAGGAAGGGCTTAATAGAGAGGGGGGCTTATTCAATTTAGCGAAACGCATCAACAGGAGCAAGGTTTCTCGAAGACGGACTTGTGGTTCCCAGGCGTTAAACTGCTTTTGTTAACAATAAGAAAATGAGTAGGTTGAGTTAGATCGTCCGGGTGAACGAAGTCCTGAATAGGACTGTTGTTGTTGACAGTGACTGACGTTTCGACAACCTGTGCGGTAGTCATCTTCAGAGTCAAAGTAAGTTGTATCACGTCAGAAGATGGTATTATATACTCTGGTTATTAATAATATAATACCATCTACTGACGTGATACAACTCACTTTGACTCTGAAGAGGACTACCGCACAGGTTGTCGAAACGTCAGTCACTGTCAACAACAACAGTCCTATTCAGGACTTCGTTCACCCGGACGATCAAACTCAACCTACTTTTGAAATGACTCCTGGGTTCAAACCTTTCACAGTAATAAGAAAGTGGTAACAATTCTCCATAGAGAACTGAGCGTAAAGTTGAAAAAGTTAAGCACATGACGGTTGGAGGTCACGCTGCCGAAGACCAAAAACAATATGAATTTCCAGCCTGAATAAACCATAACTGATCAGTCCACGTAAAATTGTTTGTGAAGAATGGAGGGGAGGGGAGGGAGGGGGCTTATTAGAGGGGGGCATATTTGAGAGAGGGAGAATATTTTAGAGGGGGCGGTAGAAAAAAACCAACTGATTTGTTCTCTGTCCGTCAGCGACCTACATTCACAAGCTCATTGCCACTGACACGGCTGGATCGTCGATATCACCTATTTGCATATGCACCTTTTACAATCGTTTAGAGCTCCATTCCTCACATCCTCGGAGACCCAGGGGCAGATAGTGGGGACAAGGAAAAGTCTAAACGGGCGGAAAAATATATGGCACGAAGAAAAGTAAAGAACGGCGAGAAGAGCCCCTGGGGACAATGTCTTACCAGACCAGAGATGGTCTTACAATGTCTGGTAAGACATTGTCCCATAGGGCTCTTCTCGCCGTTGTTTACTTTTCTTCGTGCCATATATTTTTCCGCCCGTTTAGACTTTTCCTCGTCCCCACTATCTGCCACTGGGTCTCCGAGGATGCATTCCTCAACAATATTGTAAATTATTGAGTTCAATGCTGCTGTAGACATTTATGACATTTACCAGTAAACGTACATCAAGGTTGTGACCAAGAAATACTTACCATTAGCAAGCTGTTTAATTTAAATCCATCGATCGTGAACTGAAATTAAAATCAAAGCACATCAATATCCGTTATTGCTCTGTGGAGATACATTAAGAAAACAGCAAATGTACGACAAGTGTTTAGTAACTCTAGTGACAATGAAATCAAGGCAGTGACTCTACACTACATGTAAATGCTCATACCAGAGTTTGTTCACATTTTAACGACCTTTATCATACTGAGTTTGTGTTTGCATTATACCGCAAGTTCCATGGCTGCGATACTGCGCTTTTGAGCTTGACGGAACAGTGGAGAAAAGAGCTGGACAAGCACAGGATAATTGGGCTGGTCTCTATGTAGCCTCCCCGCAGATAGTCTGCTACACAGTCGGAATTGGTATTATTTAACTGAAAATTGATTTTTGCATATTAAATGTAAAGAACGCTCAATTGATTGTACAAGTGCATTAATGTTTGTCTTATCCATCCTAAAGTTGTCCAGGAATGCTATTGAATTGCAAACAGTGTCATAAAAATGTTAATGAATAGCGTTTGCACTTTAATGTTTGTCTGTTGTCCCTATTGACTTTCAAGATGGTGTTAATGACTTTGATGTTGGCGTTAATGAAAGTATATTTTTCTCTTTTGTATGCCGAATAACGCATATGAATGCCCAAAAGTGTTATTGATTGTTGATTAAAATGCAAAAATCGTTATTGAATCTGATTTATGCGCAAATGTTCGTATTTTCGCGCTAATGAATGTATGTTTGCACTATCCGTGGTTTTCACATGAGGTCACTAAAATTCAAACTAAAAAACTATCGATCCTACCGAGATTTTAATTTCACGATGCATTACAGCAGCTGAAAGCTAATTTTCATACAAATTTACGCTTTAAAAGGGTTCTTGGTTTTGTGATAGAGTACGCTTGAATTTCTAAGCTTTTGCGTGACGCGGCATTTACATGACGGCCAAGAGAGCTGTCATGTAGATTAAAAAAATGTCTTATTTCAGGAAATTTTGCTATCTAAACATTTCATGTTTTAGAAAAAGTATTACTTTAATGTTTATGAGTTTCTCGAAGAATAAATTCACGCTTTTGTGGCAAAACTCGGTAACAGATGTTTCTGTTGGTTTCCGTCCGCCATGTTGGAGCTCATCGAGGTGAGCACCAGCATGGCGTCTCCATACAAATCTCTATAAGTTTGGGTAAAACATTTCTTCGGATATCTCATATACGAAATATTCCTCTGACCTGAATCTTGGCGAGGGTCTTTGTGTATGTACCTCCTTTCATTTCCCAGATTCTTGACTTGATCTATTGAACGGTTTTGATTTTTTATTTTGATCTATTTTGAATGGCGTGACAATGAAAACCAGCAATTGGTCGCTGTTTCACACAAATGATTGCGTATTTTCTCTTAATGAACAGCAAAAGGTGTAGTTCAGGACTAGCTAGCATAGACACTAACTCAGTCCCCGCTAACGTATACTGGATGCCTTACCCTTTTATGTACTATTTTTGACAGAAAAGGTACCCCTTTAGCCTGCGAACAGCAGACGCATTTCCGGTCGTCGTCGCCTCTTCCTCCGAAAAATAGAGAGAGAGAAGCGACGACCGGAAATGCGTCTGCTGTTCGCAGGCTAGTGCCCCTTTCGTATACTTTCAATTGACAAATTGTACTCCTTTCGCATATCTTTCGTCTCACCTCTTTTTTCACACCTTTCCATCCCTTTTAACTGCTGTAATAGCCTGCGAACAGCAGACGCATTTCCGGTCGTGCGGAAATGCGTCTGTTCGCAGGCTACTGCTGTAAATGTAGCCTGCGTAGCAAGCGTTTCCGTGCGATTTAGGAGCAAAGAATGAGGAACGAGAGTCTAAAATGGCGCCAATAAAAGAGCTGGGAGGGGGTGGGGAAGAAAGGAAGGAAGTTTTCTTCCTTCCCTTCCCCCTCCCCCCTCTTTCATTTTTTTGGCTCTTGTTTCATTTCTCGCGCGGTCAAAACCTAGAATACCGTTCCTCGGTCTTTCTTTGCTCCGAAACCAAACGGAAACGCTTGCTACGCAGGCTACTGTAAATGCACTGTCTTTTAAATGTGAATAAACCACAAAACCAGAACATTTTCTCGACTATTTCGCAGCCATAAAATCCTTCTGTAGCCCTTTTAAGTCATAGTGAAGACCGCAATGACAGATTTCCCTAACCTTTCATAAACTTCAACTAGTGAAATCCCTACCCTTTCCTATACCTGAGCCCCTTTTGGGCGTACCCTTCCCCGGACACCTTACATGCGCTTTCGACCTATTTTGACCCAAAAGAAAAATAAGAGACTCCTCGCAGTCTATTTATCTAACATACAACGCTTTAATATTTTAAAGTTCCTTGCATCAAGTGTCTGTGACTCTCGTTCATTTCTGAGATATACCTCTAAAATGACAGAAACCCACGCGAGGGAGGGTCGCGCGGGTTGTCACCTACTCGCAATGAGCTGTCACCAGGGTGTCACATTGAAGTTGTTTCAGGCAAGGACTTGTTTTTCGTGCATTTTTAGATAATGCTTACGAAACATTTTGATTGCGTGGAAGAAAGAAAATACAAGATGGTCAAATTAAATGTTAAGCTTTAACTTAACGAAAACTGAATTCATTTTAACTTAACTTCTTTTCAGTTACATGTAGTTTGTAGTTACAATGTATCGGCACAGTCATGGCACTGTGATTGAACAATGGTACTTGTAGACTCGGGGATAGTTTTTTTCTACAAGCTTAGGATCTCCAATCTTGGTATTACATGCACGAATTCCTGAAAATGGCAAAAAAAGTGTGAGTATCCAAGTTCTCTTCCATAAAGAGTACGCGTTAATGTGCATTTTGTGAATTCTCAGTTACTGTTGACCAATATCCTAGACAGCTGAAAGAGTATTGGCTATTCTGGATCTGTAGAACGTGAATCGACGAGTGATCATAAAAACCCTAGCTTACCTTACTATATTAGCACTTGGTAAACAACTCTAAGATATTCATTAGCTTCCCAGCGAGACCAGTAGAGTGCAAACTTTTGCAGTAGTTTCTGGGAAGTAGCTGACTTTCCTCCCCGTCTCTGTTTGCATCTGTCTTCGCAGGCGCTGTCAGCTTAGTATATTTAAATTACTCGTGTTTTTCAGACGATACGGATGCGATCTTCACACATCGTCACGGCCACATTTGAGCGACGCTTGTCGACCGGAAGTGAACGTTTTTCTCTTTTAACACGCCTTGGCGCTACCAAATTTGTATTCCTAAGTGTCTTTACTCTTCACTCCGATATCAAACTTACGGTTAACATCTGCCTCTACAGATTTTCGTGACATGTCACGCAGTCTGGGGTCAGTCAAAAACACGTTAATTTTCGAACATTTTCTTATTTTTCGTGTATTCCACTTGAATTGCTATCTTTCTTACCTTCAGTTTATAAAACTAACATATATAAGCTTTCTATACCACTGCATTCGAAGGCAATCATTAAAATATTTCGTTCGGGATTTTTAGACTTTTGGTTAGCGATTCAGACATGTTGAACAGACGTTCATGCCACATGCAAGCTTACATGCAAGCACTGGCCATAGAGTCTGGGGCTAGAACTCTAAGGCGCATAAACAAAACTGGTCATTACCACGAAATACGAAAAGAGGAATCAATTTGGCGTAATTTGATGTATAAATGTATAATACATGAGGTTTGAATATTGTTTGGGTTCGGGAAATGGGACTCGAAGTTTACACGCTGGTGATTTTGTCCTCGTTGGCTCTTTTCGCGGTGGTGGTAGATGCACAAAACGATTTTGGCGAGGAAACAAGTGGTCCAAAAGGGGATAAATTGCCTTGGTTTTCGTAATAAACAAGTAAGTAAAAAATACGTTAATTCAAACCCGTTTCATTCTGTTAATGTTTTGTTTTCTCATCGAGATGATTTTTTTAAATTTTTTTTAATTTTTTAATCAGCTATCTCATATATTCCCTGTCGAAGAAGCCCGTTGAGGAACCCAACGACGAAAGTGCCGATTCTGTAATTGCAGGAATAGTACAAAAAATCTTGAGGGAATCTGGGATTCGCGGAGTTGTCGTTAATTCCAGAATTATCAACGCCTTCAGGAAAAAGGTTTCTCTCCTCCATTCAGTTCAAGAAATTTTCACGACGTGGGGGGGGGGGAAGAGTATAAGTAAGCTTATTGACTAATGGAAGGTAAAAAACTACTCATTCAAAATTTTCTATCACTAGCTTCAAAGCAATTCATTGATTGAGGAAAACCAACAGCTCCGTGGGCAGAAAAGTAAAGATGAACTGGATTTACCCGCAGAGCAGGCAAAGAGACTAAAAATTGAGCAGAAGCTTGAAGATGTCATTAGGGATTCGGAAAACAGAAATAAACAGTACAAAGAAAAATTTAGGAGATTAGTGAAAAAAGCAGCAAGGATGCAAAAAAAGGGACAAAGAGGTCCAAACAAAAGTAAAACATTCACTGATTACACTAAACAGCACCAGGCAAGGATGAGGCGAGGATTTAAAGAAGACTGCCACTCAGCACTGTGATTTTTAGGCCTGTATGATTTTATTGCCACCAAGGTTGAAGTATTTAATAATGACACTCAGCAGTATGAAACCATTTCATTGGTAGAAGAGGGAGAATTGAAACTACTGGAAACTGAGCCAAAAGAACTGACTGACAATGATATTGATGACATTAACATGTGGGTTTACTTAAAAGGACAAATTTAATATATCTAATGAAGCCTGGCACAAGTTGGCCATGAAGTGTAAAATATAAAATATGCAAACATCTAGATAAGCTAAATGCCAATTGGAATCTGAAAAGTACACCAGGGGAGGCAGAGGGAATACAGATTTCTTTCAAGGAGAGTCTTGAGGAACAGATAAAAAAGCTGCAAAAAAAATGGAGTATTGGACAAGGCTACTACTATTAAAGTAAAGATCAGTGGTGATGGTACTAACATTGAGAGGAGACTTAAACTTGAAAATGTCACATATACAATTTTGAATGAAAAGGATGCAGCAATGAACGAAAAAGGGAACTATGTTTTAGCAGTAATCAAGACAACAGAGAACTATGACAATCTTAAAGAAAGCCTTGCTGATCTAATTAATGAAATGTCAAATTTAAAAGAAATAACTGTAAATAATCATAAGTGTAGCATCGAGTATTTTTTAGGAGAAGACTGGAAGTTTCTAGCCAGTGTGTCTGTGGTCTACGAGCTGCAAATCAGAATTTTACCTGTATTTGGTGTAAGTGCCCAAAACATGAAAGGTTTGACATAAGCAAAAAGTGGTCTTTAACTGACAGATCTGTTGGGGCAAGAGACTTACAAGAAATAGGTAAGCATGCAAAATCGAAACAATATAATTGTAAAAGCAATCCATTATTTAATTTTATTCCCATTGACCATGTAATAATTATTGATACACTACATTTGTTTTTGAGAATATCTGATAATTTAATTGAACTTCTTATCAGGGAACTTCGCAGAAAAGATGCCATTGACAAGGTATCTACTTTTTCAAATGGGTTTTGTCGAAACAGGTATAGACACATGGCTGGGTATGAAAAACTTCTAAAAGAAATTGGAATTAGTTTTGAATGGAAAATCAATAAGGACACCAAGAAGTTGGAGTACAGAGATCTTACAGGACCTGAAAAACTCTTGCTTTTTCAGCACATAAATTTCCATTCAATAATTTCAGAATGCCATAACACGGATAAGCTGCAAGCCCTTTGGAGTAGTTTCATGGATATTATAGGTGATCTTAAACTAGACTACACAACAGATGATGCTATCTCTAGCCTTGAAGACAAGATAAAAAAATGGTTTCAAAAATTCCTTGACCTATACCAAGCTAAAGATGTGACACCTTATATGCATGCTTTGTATGCTCATGTGCCTGAATTTTTAAAGCTTTACCAAAATTTAGCATAATATTACACCCAGCAAGGTATGGAGAAGTACAATGACACTGTATCGAAGGGCTACTTTAGATCATCAAATCATAGAGGGGGTTTCTGCACTAAAGCAACTTTTCTTGAAAAAACAAAGAATACAGCTTTTGGAAGCAGCTGGTGTGGAAAGGGTGAAGGAAAGCTACAATTGTGGACACTGTTCAACTTCTGGCCATACCATCAAAACATGTACTGCAAAATGCAGCAAATGTGATGCTCCTCCTTTCTGTGTACATCTTGTTAAAATAGATGGTAAATGAAGCCAAGATGTGAATTAATCAATCAGTAATCATATAATATATCAATGTGTTAAAGGAGTGTATTACCCAATAACTGTAGAAGTTGTGTAGAATGATTTTGCTATAACTGTGAAATATGTTTGTTGAATACAGTTTTCGGGTAGTCTTTTTCACAATTCTACCACATCGATTACAACAGAATCACAGACTGAAATATATGGGTAATTTACACCCACATGTATACATTGTACATAACTAATTCTAAATGTAGGCAGCTTTCAACTGATTAGCAAAGCCTTGTAACTTTCCACAAAGGTACTGGTAATTAGAGTTTACCCCCGTATATCCATTTTGGATAATATAAATTTTAGTGACATACAAAAATAAATTGAATTTAGCTTTGTTGAGTTTAAGACTTTGACAAATCAGGGAATCAAAATCTGCCCTAATAAAAACTATATAGGTGAGAATTAAGTGAAAATGTAAACATGAACATAGATGAATATGCACTAATTTTGTCAATCATATTAAAAAGAATTAAAATATTCCACTGATGTACTGCCTCCTGTTGCCATCTCCTCTGACAAAGGTGAAAACCAATATATGTAAGCCTTCTATCTCTGATCGGACAAATTTTCCTCCCATGTATTTAAACTCAATAATTGGGTTTTTCTTTGTCAACCAGTATTTCACTGTTCCCTTGACAACATAAGCGAAGTCACCATTTTCATTAAACACTCTTTCATTTCACTTCAAACCTAGCAAATGATCTAGGTTGGAATTATCGTTTATGCTGTACACCTTCCTTCCTCTGATCTGAATTCCTCTCACAATTTGACCAAGTCCTCCATCAAATACATCAGCATCTAGTCTACATTAATTTCAATTCTTATGTCTGGGTCATCACGCCTCCCTGACCATAACTTGCGCTTTATTTCGTGATACACACGTTCATGAAAAATTTGTATTCTGTCCTCCAAAGACGTTTCTTTAGGTGTGTACGTTTTCTCTAACCGTACAAGGGGAAAAGTGACCTCTTCTTGTCCTTCCTGATAATAACGCCATTCGTCGATCGAATTCTTCTGAGAAACCCGTAAAGTGGATTTTCACCTTTTTTCCCTGTTTATCGATCGCCACTATTTAAACTTCATACAAGCGATTGTCTTTCACCATTTTCTTCTCCCTTTTAGCGTTCGAAACTGGAACGTATTCACCTAAAAGTCGTTTAGGTGGCTGCGACCGACGCTTGGTCCTTTCCGCCATTTTTAATGTTCTGTCCTGTGGCATTAGCGCATGCGCATTTCTCAATTTTGCAAACCACGTCAAATAAGATCACTCAAAAGCAAATGTTCCACGCTGAGGGGAAAGAGTTTTATTTGATATAGAGACGATTTGCCCAAAATTGTGTTCAAAATCACAGATCAAGAGTGCAGAAAAACCCATTTGCGGTTGACGTGCGTCGCTCCAAAACGACCCTGCTTAAACTCTTAAAGTACTTTTGAGAAAAGTGGCCCCTGTCACGCGTTCACTTCCGGTTGCTATAAACGTTCTTATAGCGGAGCTCCACACAGGAAAACCAATGTTTACTTTCACACTTTCTAACTACTTTGGGAACCCAGGAGGAAGCTAATTGCACAAAATTGCAAAATGCCACGCGTATCAAACGCTTTTGAAGATTACACATCTTTATAAAACCATTAGATAAAAAATAAACATAATAAATTCTTTATTATGTTGAAGTGTATAACTCTATTAATGTTAATTTAAACAGTCCACTTTGACGCTTGTCAAAAGTGAGAACCGGCTAGCCGTATAGGTGATTTGGGAAATTTTTTTAACGGTTTCGCTAAAAGCCCACGCGTGCTTCGATCGTCCTGAATACTGAATGAGTGCAATTTGTATTGCAAAATTGTGAAATACTGCATTCTGTCCGAGGTCTGTACTGTTTCACCTCAGATGTGACGTATAAAAAGTATAAAAGGTTGGTTTACACGTCACCAGACTTGTTGGCAAGATTTTGTAAAGTAAACTTGTCGAACGCAAAAACTTAGGCCTCATTTGTTTTCCAAGAATTTGTTTTTCCAGTCCTTATCTACTATGATCAAGAGCCGTTATGGCTATGCTATTTTTTGGGTGTACATATAAGGCTATCAACTAGATGTAAGATTAAGTTCACTCTTAGCTTGGACTATTTGCAAATTATTTTTCTCTAAAATCACTTAGCCTTTCCCTCAAAATGTCACATGAATGTGCTCTAAAGTTAACTGATTTGTGGAAAACAAGTTTGTTGTTTTATTTAAATTATAAATTCGATGTAATAGGAGCTTCGCTTTTAGCTCTGGCTAAATCTATATATTATAGAACAACAGGGTTTTCCTTTTTTAGCTAAGTATAGATTTCTTATTTAGCAAAGCGGAGGTTTTTTGTTTACCAACACAGACAATTCTGCTTTTGCGTGCCGGGCAGGCACATTATTCTATTGGTAGGAAAATTGGTAGGGTTCGCCCGTCGGGTAGTAAGTACTAGTAATCTAGGCCCGGTGGACGCTCGCCCAACAAAGGCCTGGGGACTCAAGAGATAAGTTACGGGACATGCGAGTCCGCAGGCGAGGAGGCGAAAGGGCTAGACCCAGATAAGAGCAAAATTAGGGGGGGGAGGGGAAACAGACGACCCTACCAGTGGACCCCCCTCCCCCAGAAGGGGACACCGCAGGAATCCTCTCAACTGGCGCTTGCATCTAAACTGGACAAAATCCCTTACACACGAGTTTATTAAATACAGAAATTCACTCCCGAGGGAGATTGCTAAACCCACGCCTGAAAATACCACTCTAGCGAGTAATTGGACCGAAAATAAGGCCCGTGTTGCACGAGCGAGCACTGGGAATAGGATATGAGCCAATATCAGCAGAGGTAAATATATTCAAATTACCCAGAATCCTTAACGAGCTTGTCAATCATTTTATTTACGGTGTATTTTTACTTTTCTCTCGTCACAGAAATGGCGGGTGCAACGAACAGTGATCTTGTTCCGTTTTTGTAGCCTCATGAGAAATACGGTAAGCCTGTGTTTATGATTTTTATATAAGCTATCTGTGAAAGCGTGCATATTTCTTAGTTGATAGAAAATTACTGCAAATTAGATATACTTTTTATTCCTTTGCAAATGAGGTCCGAACAAATACAAGGCGAAAACAGCAGGAAAACAGGGACGAAAAATTGACTTTAGTCTCAGTCAGTATTTTTTTTTTCGATGCAGGGCAAGTCAGTCATAATATTATGTAATTGCTGTGTTCTTTTGAGCCATTTCTTTGACGTGAACTGAAAAAATGCATTTCAGTTGAAGATGTAAAGATGTTGTTTTAATCTCGTCTCTAACTGACTTTGGTTTCGAATCGTGGCATGCATTGGCTTGTTGTAATGTAAATAACCAGGGTTCAAGGATGGATTTCTCGATGTCACTTTGTAATCAAGTCTTAAGCTTACCTTTCCGAACCTTCATTAAATTTCGTGCACTGGAAATAACGTTTGGTCACGGCTGAAAGATAATATTCGCTTGTTTATATCAGCTGCATTCATGCTTGCATTTAGATGGAAAGAGCTTTTTTATAAATCTTGATTGTGAAGTTTAATCCTCGTCTGAGTTCAGTGAAACTCTTTTTTGGTGATGTTTACATTAAGTCGTCAAGCCAGAAGCTTCTCTTTCTTTTTTTTTGAATAATATTCTCATCTGTTTTGTGTCAGAATATGCTGTGCGTTTTAAAAGGGCCAATATATATAATAAGTTATATTGCGGCTTTATTGAGAGTAATCATCTTATTTAACAAAGGAAGGATTTGAATATTAAATCATTTGCACTCAGTTCAATAGCAGGTTAAAACTGTGTTTGCCAAGTTCACAATACAACTTAATGTTTTATGACATTTTCATTAAAATATTCTGATAGTAAAGTTATTACTGTTTATTAATATGCTCTGTCCAAGGCCAGGGGGCAGGGGCATGGTTACAAACTATGGGAGTGTAATAAATTGTTATTCGTGTCACACAACAACTGGCTTAGTTATTTGTTTGATGGGGGTTTTCATTTGAGACCTGTCAGCTCGTTAGAAGCTGTTAAATGTTTTCAGTGCAAGAGCCTTAAAGTGACTGCAATTTGAAAAACTTCAAACCATCGCAAACATCAGTTGGAAGAGAGAGATTGTGGATAAGCAGACACCCCCCAACAGTGAAATGTTTTGGATGGTCCTAGAGACTAAGCCAATATACATACAGGATTTTGTAGTAATTTCTTTTTTGCACAATTGACAATTTGATCAAAGTACCATAAACGTAGATTACACCTGAAATTGTTAGGTGTCTTGAGTGAATTAATAGAGGTGCCCTCTACTTTTTTTATTTTTTACAGTTGGGGTAAATAAGAGAAATAATTTTTGTTTGAAATTATTTACTTTATTAATGACTCCACAAATATTACATGTAACCAGAAACTCATAAGGGGTTGAAACGTGTAACTCTCATATGTTTGCTTTGTCTGATGTTCGTGATTATTCAATTTCGAAAGTACCATATTTGGAACGAGAAGAAGAGATAACTGATCAATCAAACTTCGTAAACAACGTGACGTAATTTTCCTTCAGGTTCCCGCGCCCGCTTAAAAAAATGGCCAAGAAACGGGGGAAAAACTCCCAAAAGCCGAGAAAGCTTTCAAAGGTTGAAACCAGGAATATTACCGAAACACTGAGCAGGATATTATTGCCTTACCACCCGGGCCAAACGTAACATTAAAAAACCCATTGACGGCCTCGCAACTTCTTGAAGTTGTCACTTCAAAAAATGATGCCTCGTTGACCCTCTGCACAGTAAACTTATACTGCAAATGGGCTTTTAAAATTCTTGTTTTAAAAGTCTAGAATAAACAGTGAAAAATATTTTCGAATAAAATTCATTAGCTGCGTATCGAAAGTGTCCAAAACCTGAACCTGACATCTTCGCAAAAAGTGATGCTTGTAATGAACCTGGTGAGAAGCATTTTAAAAGCTCGAATTAAACTTAGATGTTGTAGTCATGATCGTGTTTTGAGCTAATTTTATGAATGAACAAACTCAAAACAATAGACAGAGAAACCGTTTCTTGAAAATTTTTTTATTCAAAGTCCAAAAAGTTAATCCTTTAATTTAGCAATTCGGAAAACACTATCTGGATAGTGGATCCATTCATGCAAGTGACATCAGCTAAGCACATGGCAAAATTCAACACAAAATCCATCTCAAATCAGGTCACATTTTGTAATTTTTTTTAGCGCCGAAGATTAAAATTTATAAAACGTCTATGAAACACTTAAAAATACATAAATTCCCTTTCAAAAACGTAATTGTCTTGGCCATAGAGTGCAAAATGTACCTGAAAATTAAATTCAGCAAAACCTTCGCTGACTTGGTTGCATTTCAAAACAGACCATGGGCTCCGCTTTGAAGAAAACAAGGTTGAAGTCCTTGAAGAATAATTTCTTGATGAAAAGCTTCCCTTTCTCCACAAAAAGAAAGCTGAGCATTCTTTTGAACTTTCTCTTTCCATTTTTTGTCCTTTAACGGTGTATTTTTAACCTTGAAATGCAGATCGCTTGTCTTAAAACATCTGCATGGTGATCGCGCAGCAGCCATTTTGTTGAAAATGGATATCTGTCACTAAGATTTCCAAATATGGTCAAAATGAATATTCACGAGCATTGAACGTGAGTTACACGTTTCAACGCCTTATGGGTTTCTGATATAACTATATAACTACTCATAATATTAAAAACACAATACAAATAGAAAAAAAATCAGTTCATAGTACAGATAGAGAGAAAAGATCAACCCCAAAGATGAACGCTCTTTATTAAATAGTTTAACTTAATTCATCCTAATAGCATAACTGTTATGAAAAAGGGGGCTTGGGAATATTAATCAAAGATTAGGTATAGGAATGCATTCTTGCTATGAGAAAAGAACCTGAAAGTGTTCCCTGTACAGTACATGTAGCGGATCGAAAGCCTTTGTATTTATGAGGCTGTTAATAACTGAGGACAAAAATAATGATAATGTGTTCTAGCAGCCCCCAGTGGCCCCTGATGCCTCAGTTTTTCTCTTGGGCAACTGGGGAATCTTAGCTTTTTAATAGAAATCCTTTGCTGGGCAGCCTTGATTTCACAGGTTCAGAGCACCAGACTCCCTTAAATATTTTTCTTTGAGCACAGACTTGGATAGTATCAAAACATGAAAACTCAGCTGATCACAGAAACCTTATGATGAAGTAATAGCGTCAACTTATTTCTGAATACAGCTGGAGGACACCAGCTGTGGATACATTGCGCACCACTATAATGGCACTATATATGGAAACTAAGTACAAGTATTTGTCTAAAAGGATAAATTATTTAATACACAAGGAAGATAATTTGTTTGTATTACATCAAGATTGTAATGTTGTCAATTTTTAAGGGATCTGCCTGGCAGTTGTCAGTTTATGAATAATGGAGAGGATTTCCATAGATGCTGTGGAATGGATACCATAAATAAGCCAGCTCAAGACAGTGGTCCAGTGACCAGCAATAGTTGTGTGGAAGAGGAGGCCAGTCTAACCACTGGAGATGAGTCATTTCTGTTGGAAGATGATCAAGGTGCTGAAGACTTCTCTGAAAACCAAAGAACCAGTACACCTAGAAAAACCTTTGCCCATTTTGAAGAAGATGGTCTAACTGACAGTGACACTTTGTCCCCTGTTTTGCAGTCTGAAACTGAAAATGGAACTCTGACCAGTGACCAAAGTTCTAGCTCTCCTGTTGGAAGTTCTTCTCAGGAAAACTCTGGAGAAGTGTCAAAGTCATTGTATACATCTGCTTTGTCAAACGTAAATGCAACAATGACATCTGATAGTTACTTTGGAGAGAGGGACCAGCATGTAGTTGAGAGTACATTGTCTCTTGAAAAAGTGGGTGAATGTTCCACAGGGGACAGCACATGGGCCACTGCTCATGGATCTTTACAAGAAGACTCTGATTTGAGAGATGATACCATCAAGCATGAGTTTAGTCCTGGACATTTCTCATCAAGTAAAGATAATTCTAATTACTATAGGAATCATGGTGAATCAACTTTTGGAAACACGACTTTGGCTAATACAGAAGATCTGGATTCTACACTTAGCAAAGGTAGCAAATCTGAAGATACCAAAAACTTTGAGGAAGTGAGTTCTCCTGATTTAGACTTGTTGAATGAAATCTGTGAAGAGGCCACTACCATGACAATTAAAGAGGCCTTGATCTGCTCATTAAACCCGGAAGTACGAGCTGGTCTACGAGAGGGTAGACTATCACTAAATGAAAGTGAAATCTTGGCTTTAGAGCAGTACTGTGAACAGTTCATTGAGAATTTGATTTCTCAGCTTTTAGTTGGGGATTGGTCTGAGAGAATTACTGAAGAAAAAAACAAACCACAACCACGTGAAGACAAGACTAAAATCATGGCACAAAAGCTAAGTGATTTTGGTCTGGAGACATTGAAATCTAACTGTGATAGATTTGTTCATAGTGTGATCACAGAATCATTGCATGAATCCTGTCTAAGATTTCAGGGCAAATTTAATGAAATCTCACCAGAAAGGGAAACAATGGTTAAAACCAAGCAAATGGAAGAAAGTAGTTTAGATGAAGACAGTGTTGAGATCCTGCTTCCACTCGTTAAACGATCAAAAGCAATTCAAGATTATATTGGATTTCTTGCTGCTGATGTTATAAAGTCAGCATTGACAAATTTATCAACTTCCATAGCAACCAAAAATGATGAGAAAAATGACCACATGATGTTGAATAAAATAAGAACCTCAGGTGACACAACAAATACAAAAACAACACATTATTTAGCTGAACACAAGGAGACAACCCAGCTGGAGACAAGTAATGATACATGGAAATCTCAAAGTGATAGTTTACAAACCAAAGTCAAAAGAGACTTGATGTCGTCAGTAACTAGTGATAATGACTTTGACAAACAGTATGCAAAAGAGATAGAAGGAACTTTAGATGATGAACATATGATATCTGCTAGCTTCAATGGTGCTTTGGAGACTTCATTGGAGTTTGATGTGAGCGATTGGGAAGGTGGAGGATTCTTGGAGGATTTTAATTCTCTAGATGCAGGTTAGTCATTTTCAGTTAAAATCTAGACTTTTTCCTCTAAGATTTAATATTCATACTTTTAGAGGTAGGTTTGCAGTTTTCATTAAAATTCCAGACTTCTGAATCTCATTACTTGAAATTTTTATTACTTTATATTTTAAGCCATTATTGAAAATTTACTGTGAACACAGTGAACATTGTTTGAAAAGGAAAAATAACCTTTAGCATACTTTGAAGCCAGTGTTTAGATTGTTTTTTTTTTATAAGTAAGGTGCTATTTTTTGCCCTCTTCCAGTAGACATGATATTTTATGGTAAGAATTAAATGATACTTCAAGCATTGTCTGGCCAAATGACTACCATCGATAAGGGGTTGTTGAAAGAGGACAGACAGCAAGTTGTTGTTGCTGAAAATTTCTGTGTGTCAGTGGGATGCCTGAAATGTATGTAATTCCACATTATTGGTTTTGGCTCCATTGGTTTTATATTCTAGAAAAATATTAATTTAGGAGGAGCCACCCACGATATGAGCACAGTGACTGACAAGCTACCAGTATTTAAATTAGGAAAACAATGCAAAGTTAATAAAAATGTATTGTACTTTAAATTTAATCAACCAAATGCTTACATCTCAACTTAGTTATTAACACCCCTGCCGGGTTTTGTGACTTCAAATGATATTAAAAGAATACAGTCTATTCAGTTGGCAGTTTCAAGACTTTTTTTGTAATTTGATTTTAGAAAGAAGACAAAAGATACTGCTTAAAGAACTGTCATTTGATGAGCGTGCAGATGTTGCTGGGACAGAATTGCTGGCACCAGTTTTTTTAGCAATTGCTGAAGAGAATGACGCAGACACTGGGATCCAAGGAATGAGAAGAAAGGCACAGTCCATTGAGGACTTGTGTGGCATCATTGATGAACCAGGTGAAGGATAATTTCTTGTGTAGATTTGTCTCTATGTAAATAGAGAATAAAGTGACTTGACCTGTTTTGATTGTCTATATGTTTGGCCAAGGCCCAGTTCAAGCTTCAAACTTTTATGTACCCAACTCAATAGGTAAAACCCAAATGATATGTATAAATCAATTTGTTTTCATGATGTACAATGATCTACAATGTGATATAGTAATTTATGCATTTGATTTAGCAGATGAAAGATTTGACATTTGGAATGAAGTAGCTTCACAACTGAAATTCCCATGTGGGCCACTCAAACTTAATTTATGGGTCAATCCAAATTAGGCGTACATGTCGGACTTAACAGAAACATTGACCTTTTTATGTTCTACAGTACCGCTCAAAAGTAAGGAAATATAAGAGGACATAAACATCGTCAAATTAAAAATTATTTTCTAACCTTCAAAAAGTTGTCATTCCATTGACTAAATCCATGAAAGCCTCACAAATCGCTCATCTGTACATTACTTAATAAAAGCTGTGAGCTCTCTGCATAACTCATTTGATGCCAAAATAGTTTGAAATTGACGTCTGCAAATCATCCTATGCGGTGTACTACCTTTGGAAGGAAAAGTCTATTACAGCAAGTAGCACATAATGAAGTGTCCACATTAGTGAGGTTGACTTTCTATGAGAATCTGTTGATTGGACAAGAAACTAGTGTCTGTTATCCACATTAATGGGTGTCTGTATTAAGCAGGCTGAATTTAGAGAAAACGTACAGGCCTTTCCAGGGACAAATAAAACTGTCCGAAATTATGACAGAGGTGTCCATATTAAGCAAGTGCCCATAAAGTGGGTTTTGAGTACACATTAATTTGATAAATACACTTTGGTGGTGGCTGCTCACACAGTTGCCTTGGATAGTTTGGATAGATAGATGATAGAGGTGGGCAGTGGTGGTTAATGACAGTTTCATTGACTCCAGCTTACCTTGAGTAGCAGGCTCACTGTTCTAGAGCTAATGATTTAACCCTCTGTACAAGTTGAATTTGTCAATCATTTCTTGTTTCTTGTTTTTTTTTTCTTGTGTTGGCTAAATGAAGATGCTACAGTGTGATATCTGAATAAAATTCCACTTTCTTAAAGCTGCACTGTAGATAATTAAAGGGGATTTGCCTTCTGTTAAATAAGTGAATATCTTTAATTTGATAAATTTCTTTTTATCTTATAAATGTGTAATTTACATAATTATAAGGTGCAAAGAAAAAGCTACAGAGAAGCTACTCAGCTCCTAAGACAATCACACCACTGCTGCATCAAACTTCTGAGACTGAGTTTAGTCTAGAACAAGGTGATGTTGACGAGGAGTCTCTTGAAGGAGAGGAAAATGAGATGGTGGATGATCAGGAAGATGAGGATGAAAAAGAGAACAGGGAGGAGGAACAGAGTGAACACCCACAAAATAAAGAGCAAGATGGACAAATGAGTCCTGATGATAGAAATAATTTTCGTTGGTACACTGTTAGTGTCAGTGGAAGGGACAAGATATTGGATTTGAAGCTTCTAGAACCTTACATGAAAGTTATCTCTCATGGTGGTAAGGCAGCACATTGAAACTTTTTCTTCTCCTAGTACACTGATTTCCTTTCTCAGGGCTGTCACTTGGATTAGGGGATCAGAGATTTCACCTGGCTACTATGTGCAAGACTGTGCTAACTAACTGGTCTGGCAATGGTCCAGCCAGCCAGTTCTGACAAGTGGAAAGTGCCCTTAACATCAGCCTTGCTTTTATAGGGCTGGTGATATATGGGTGACAATGAAACCATGCAGGCATTTCAACACGGATCAATATGCCAGGCTAAAATAATTCTTTTCTATTGTTGATAGTTGAGGCCATTATAAGTGGGTGATGACACCAACACTTATCCCTGCTCTGTTTTGAACTAGCTTTCTTTTTTTGAAGGTGCAGTGGAACCTCAATGTAACTAACCAGCAAAGTCCTCGATACAACAAACAATTTGTTTTACCCCAGTAATAATAAAATATATGGAAAATGACCTCGCCATAATGAATCTTGATATAGCAGACAAACTTTGCCAGTCCCTTTGCCCTTCATTACAGCAAGCTTCTACTGTAGTTTACATTTAATATTCACAGGTTATTTTAGCAATACTAAATCAACGATTGTTGTATTGGCTGCCTGCTACCTCCCAGACAGAAGTATCAAGAACTATGATTTCCTCATGGAACAGCTTTTCTTGTAAGTTATTATTATCATTAAATTTATTATTATGAATCATTAAATTTATTATTGGTTGAATGTTAAGTATTGTCAGTGGTTTCTATCTCAGCTAATGGCTTTTGCATAGACTGAGGTAATAGTAATTGTGATGTTGTTTCAGGCTCACTGCCTCTAATCTACTCCCACCCTCTAACCTGCCTTTTTTCATCGTTTCCAAATTAAATCAAATGTGTGCCTGTACCTCCTTTCCCCTGAAGATGACCAGCAGTGCACTGTCCATGGCTATTTGATGCTTGGAGACTTACAGCAAGGAACCCAAAGGTGTGACTGCTTTTGATTTATTCTCATTCTTTCGTATAGATTATCCAATCAGAAGCCAGCTGGAAACTGTCCTCAACTTCTGAAGGTTAATGTCTGCACGAAAGAATTTGGGTTAATTAAAGGCGGTCACACTTGGGCTCCTTGCTGTAACAGATCTTATTTAAGTGTAGATCTTTCTGTCATTTCATGTCTTTACTCTCACTTCCCTTAAAAACGCCTCACCCCTATAAGATTGCCTTAGAAACAACAATGATGTTACTATGTTCAGGGCTGTCACTAATGGGCCAGGGATTTCCCCTGGCTTCTATAAGCATGACCCTGGCTACTTTTATAGGCAACAAAAGGAAAACAGAGCCAAACGAACATCCTGGTTGCCTTATTTTCCACCTAGTAATTGCATTTGGCACCTTGAACTCCTGGCAATAGCCCTGTTTATCAAATGATACCTCTTTTTAACTGTGTGTATGAACTATGAAGTGGCCTAATCATTTACACGTCTTTCTATATGACTGTAGTTATGTTATAAGTACCTTGGAGCTGCTGGCCATCCACGACGATTACTACTTAGTTTATCTGAATGGTGGCACAAGACAGCAAAACATGCCTTCTGTTGCATGGATGAGGAGGTTTTACCAGTATATTGAAGGAGGGTAAGAAGAATTATACCAAACCTACTTGTCATTTTATTATCTGTTTGAGGCAAGTTGTCATTACCCAAGACCACTTACAAGAAAATGTGACCATTAATATTATTAACCCATTCCCCTCTGAACCGCCTGTAACTACCCATGCAGATCCACGTGCCCTCTACCACCAGTGATGTTATCAGTTTTAACAGTCAAGACAACTTTGTCTGCTAACTTGTGCAGGGTAGAGAGATCTTTCAAACCATACCAGAATGAGCATGATTCAGTCAAGGAGACTGGAGAAAAAGGCAAAAAACATGTAATGTTGACCCGAAAATTTCCATGAAAATCTTGTTTCACTACACCTACCCACCTTTCCTTTGAGCTAATCCCAAGATCCTGAAAGCTTTCCAAAATATTTTTTCCTCCAAAATGAAGCCTACTAAATGCCCAGCAAAAGGAAAAAAAATGATGCAAGAAAAGCAAAAGAAGTAGGAGAGGAGAGAAAGTGAAAAGAAAAAGTCAATAATCCTGTGTCACTTTAAACTCTAAAACTAGCTCGAAATTTTGCCTTCTGCGCATTCCTGAACTTCACAAGCTAATGTTTTGTGATCAGAAGGCCGCGGAGTGTACAATCTGTGACAGTTTTGTGGTACGTTTGAGTTCTTTATAGCCAGGCAATGACTAGAAAACTGCTCGACTGGCTTCAAAACGCGTTTTTTTAGCAAAATTCCCAGTGTTGAATGGGTCAACCATCGTGAAGTGAAATCAGGAAATATAAATGTGATTATCTTAATTTCACGTTTGTTGTATTTATTTATTTTATTTATTTTATTTTATTTATTTATTTGCCACACACACGATTACAATAATTACAAAAAAGTATACCAAAAAAAGAAATGTAGGAAGAAATGGCGAGGAGGCCTAAAGGAAACTATAGAGCTTATATTAATTAGGCCTCCTCAGTTACAATTTTTAGAAGATGGCACAAAAATTATGGCGATGGATACAAAATAATATCAGGTGGAAAATTAAACTAATAAGTGTTACAGAATTTTACAAGAAATGTTGAATATTAAAAAGCATTTTCGTAAGATTTCAGTTGGAGTATACTAATAATTTTTACAAATAAATGCCTTAAGTGCTCTTTTAAAGGAAGAAGGTGAGGAAGCATTGATGATATTGGTGTTTAAGGTGTTGTAAAATTTAGGTCCTTGATAAAAAACGGAAAATTGTTTGGTTTGAGTACGACAGAAAGGCAGACGAAATTTACACGAGTTTCTTGTATTATACGAATGAATTTGACTTTGTAAGGTAAATTTACAATGAAATTTTAAAGGTAGAGTATGGTTTTGATAGGAGTACATGAATAAGCCTAGTTGTAGTAAGTATATATCATGAAATTTTAAGATACCAAGATTTTGAAAGACTGGACCAGTATGTGCATCGAAAGTGGTTTTAGCTATAGTTCTGATCACTCGTTTCTGTAAAATCTCAAGACGAATAAGGTTAGTTCTGTAGGTAGAGGCCCAAACTAAGTTACAATAAAAAAAGTATGGATAGACTAGAGAAAAATATAGTGTTCGTAAGGTTTTCGTAGATAAATAGAAACTGGATTTACGAATAATTCCTATACATTTAGAAACTTTATTGGCAACATGCGAGATTTCAGATTTCCAACCTAAGTTTTCATCCATAATTACTCCCAAGAAAACTGTTTCTTTTACTTGATCAATTTTTTGGCTATTAATTAAAAGTTGAATAGTTTGATTTGTACGCTTTTGGCATGGTTTAAATACAATGAATTTGGTTTTTTTCAAGTTTAATGAAAGCCTGTTAGCTCTAAACCATAATGACAACTTATTTAGCTCAGCGTTCAGTATATTAGCCAGGCAGTCTTTATCCGTGTGAGACACAAAAACGTTTGTATCATGGGCAAATAATATCAGCTGTAATATTGTTGACGTGTTGATTATATCGTTGATGTAGAGCAGAAAAAACAAAGGCCCTAGTATTGAACCTTGGGGAACGCCACACATGATATTAGCACAAGACGAAACATAACCATTGTATTCTACAAATTGAAGTCTGTTAGAAAAATAGTTCTTAATCTATTTCAGAGCCAAGCCACGTATGCCATAGTGTTCAAGTTTATCAAATAAGATGGAATGATTGACTGTATCGAAAGCTTTCGAGAGATCTAAAAAAACACCAACCACTAATTCACCACGATCAATAGCAGATGAAATTTTTTCATGTAAATCAATCATGTAAATCATGTAAATCAATGCTTTATATGAAATGGTCAAAACCACCTCGGTGCTACAGGGTGCAAAAAAAGTCATTTTTACAGCTTGCCTGAATGGCAAGCTGAAGTTAGCATTTACTAACCCAGACGTCATTTCAACTAGCCCCAAAAGCTTTTTGACAAGCAGAATTGATTTCATGGTTCTTCTGTTATTCGAATTCCTTAAAAGATATCACTTGCCCATCGGGCAGGTTAAAAACAGAATTCTCTAGCCAGATGGCAAAATCTACTTGCCGGCCCGGGCTATCGGACACTACTTTCTTTGCACCCACTGCTATAATCCTCATTGTCCTATCACATATGTTACTTTTTGTAGAAAGGGAGTTTAAAAAGTGATGTTGAGCAGCACATGCTTGCTATGATAGTAGTCCTCAGTATTGTACTTGCTTACACAATCTGAAGAACCATGTTAACTCTAGGTGTCTAGTTACAGCCAAACTCATTAACGCAGTGTTTGAATTGATTTTTTTCACTTTGTAGACTGAAGAAAAAAATGAAAGAAATGTTTATCGTGCACCCCAGTTTTCGACTCAAAGCAGTTATTACACTTTCAAAGCCATTTCTCAAGTAAGATATATAATATTTTTAGAAACTTATTTAACTTTTGTTAAATAGAACTGTGGGCAGAGGTTTTTGAATGAGTTGTACCAGCTGTGCTGTGGTGAATCAAATGTCCTGAAGTTTCTCAGTGTGGCTAGTCAAGGGCACCCAATGACGTTGTCCACCTAAATACAGTTCTTATTACTTTTAGATCTCTAGATATGCACTCTAAGCATTTCTGTATAATTTGTATCTGTTGGGTTATCCTTGGTGAACTTGAGTCTTTTCGAAATTACAGTGACACTCCGCCTTAAGGCGACCTTGGTAATACAGTCACCTCATTATTACAGCCACTTGGCCACCTGGCAAAACGGCCATACATTTTCTTGTAAATGCATTATAAAAGTGAGAAATTTTCTGATTCCTCTCTCTATCACATTTTTGAATCCAAAACTATTAGGTTTCCTTTTTTCAACGAAAAATAGCCTAACCTTGAGAGTGGAATGTGTAAAATTATTAAACTTCAGAAAATCATAGGGAATTTATTACCGGTAGATAAGTGTTGAAAATTGTACATGAATGGAGCAGTCATCTAGAAATTGTCAGTTGTTCTCAAATAGTAGAAAATTGTAAGCAATATTTGCTTCTTCGAACATATATTTCACTGAAAACAGTCATTGGGTGCCCCTGACTAGTGACTATGGACACTGGACTGATGCTGGAAGGGTCATCCTGCATAAATGAAGATGACTTTCCTTTCTTGTCCTTTCCTTATACTCTACCCTACTAGCTGCTCTCTTCCTCTCTACTCGAGTGTGCTCTACTCTTCTTGACTCAACTCATTTCTACTGTGGTGTAGTGTATTTTATCTTAATCTGTTCCACCCTGCTCTACCCTACCCCACTCCATTCTACTCTACAATATCCCATACTAACCTTCCGTACTCTGTTCTACTGCACTCCACTTTGCTTTTCTTCACTCCACTCCACTTCCCCTCATTCCATCCCCCTTCATCTACCCCACTCCACTCCACTCCTTCTAGTCGAGTCTTTGGCCATCTTGTAAAGTTTGCCTCTGTGAACCTGTGATTTATGTCTAAAGAATATCTTCTTTACAACTGCCAAGATTTTGTCAAGAACTATGATAATTTTCATTAAAGTCTTTTCCACATTTTTAGTGCTAGCTTTTGGAGGAAACTTGGTTTTGTCCACTCCCTTCGCATCCTGTCAAGTCACATTCCTGTAGATTACATTTACATTCCTGATGAGGTTATGAGGTAAGCTATTAACTCAACTACTCTTTGTACACTCAGCAATAATTATGAGTGATGTTTGGCCCTGATGCACTGAGATGCCCAACTTTTCATGAGGTAAACCTAAGATCTAGTAAGCATGTGAAAAGTCTCATGTCGTAATCAACATAGAACATCTGTTTGAATTTAGAACAGCTCATCCGTTATTCCTTCTTGGGTTAGCCAGGAATCAGCCATTTAACTGCTTTGCTTCAGACACCAAATGTTTCTTCTACCCAACCAAATGCATTTTCAGTTTTAAGGGCGAGGGAATGTCTCTTTCCAATCATTTATTATTGTTAGGTGTAGAAGGACACTAGTTCTAGTCTGTTGACTCCAGTTGAACGCCTACTAACAGTTATCTCTACCCATCAGCCACTTTTTTGCTGGGCGGACAGTCCATGCATTCACTCTTGTTGTAACTTCTCCATAGCAGCCAACTGCCGACGACGGCAGTGGCCACCCCAGTCTGTCCCAGCAGCCAAAATAACCTGTATACCATGCCCCTGGGGGGGGGGGGGGTACTCCCATATATGGGCTATATAGGTACATGCCGCGGAATAGGGTATGGTTTTTGAGGTTCTCGGTCCTTAAATAGGGTATCTTGTTTGACCCTTTTGTTTCTGTGTCCCTGGCGTGGTCCTTAGATAGGGTAGCTTAATTGTATTATCTAATACTGGAGTGTGAAAGTGCCCGCCGGTTATGATTGCATATTATTAAACTAGGCTTATTCTAGTATTTTATGCCTGATGCTATACATCTAATGTTACAGAGAAGAAATAAAGTTTTCCTTTTCATGCTATTAATAATTTTGTTTTTCCCTTGAATAGGGTGTCATTTTTCGGCTTTGGGCCTTAAAAAGGGTATCATTATTTGCTTTCTTAGTCCTTAAATAGGGTTAGGGTTCACGAACCTTCGCGGCACACCCCTATCCAAAATTCGCGGGAGTACCCCCCCGGGGCCATGCCCATTTAAAAGCAAGAGATGCAACCAGATTTACTCGATGTACCATGCTCTTTGTTTTCTGATCAGTTTTGTTCAAGGCACTCAGTTCAATTTCGCTTGGGACGACTGTATGCCAGGAGAAATTGCAAACAGTGCTTTGCAATGATTTGTTTTGGGGGACAAACAAGGTGCATTATAGGCAGACAGCAGGGCTTTCAGTGGTTGCTTACTTTTGTCCCCAAGATGGCTAATGTGGAGAGATTCGGCTGTAAAAAGGTTGTTTATTCTCTTAGTTTGTCATTTATTTCATATTTCCCTTGCAGAGTGGATCCAGCTTACAGGCAAGCACATGGCCGATGAAGACTGGGCTCCTGGCAAGTAATATTCATGAACAGTGTATGTGCCATGCGGAAAAAAGAAAACTATAATAAAACAGAGAAAGAATGTTTTAAGTACAAGCGTTAGGCACATTAAAATGGACTGTGGACTTAAGTTGGTTGTTGCCAATGCCGGCAGTCAACTCTCACTGTGCCACATATAACCACATGTTTAAGATGGATTCTAAATTATCGTTTATCTCAGTCCACCTAAGACTGGTTCAAGTTGTTTAAGTGAAGGTATAAAGAGACATTATGTGTAACATAGTTATATGGTCTGTATTATTTCTGTTTAAAGAATAGCCTGGGTTGCAGGCGTCAAAAGGCGTAGGGGGTTGGGAGGTTTCCGGTTTTCTCCCTTTCCGCTTTTTGCGCCTGCCATACAGACTATTAAAGAATGAAAGACGACGATCGTAGTAGGCGTAAATGGTTGTTGTGGACTTAATAGTAGAATTTCTTGAGCAACAGCTCCCCGAGATACCGGCTTACTCGAAGGTAATGGTTATTTCAGGAGGCCTGGCAGCATTTCACAAAAGTTATGACTACCCGACGCACCAATCTTTGGAAAACTTTGTGATACGGGCTTCTTCGATGAGAGTAAAGGGGGGGGGGGGGGGGGGCGGCGTTTGCTTTTGGAATTCCATAGTATTAGGCTTAAATACCTGCTTTTGCGGTCGTATTTTCTTTTATTCAGTTAAGAAAATGTAGACAAGCCGATTCCAAAAACATCCTCATTTCAATCGGTGGGAGCTCTGAAACCATACCTCTTCAGAAGAAATGTGTAATTAATTTAAAATTACTTGTTTGGTTTCGAAAGTCTATACTGCCGTTTTCCTGAGGTGAAAATAACTCCTCCCTTTCATTGATTGCATTATACCTGATATGCCTATTGAGAGTTTATCATAAAAGGTTATTTACATTTTGGGCCAAAGTGTTTGGCCTGTGGCGAGCTTGTTTACAGTAATGTAACATAATGTAGTGTTTTATGGTGTTTGATTTCTGTGTGAGAACACCTTAAGAGAGTAACTTATGCTGGATTCGAGTTATTGCTAAAACAGTAAAAATGGTCAATTTCCTGTAAACAATAAATGGGACATTTTACCTATAAAAAGGTATTAGGTTAAACACAAAGCTTCAATAATCAGGTCCTTAATGTAAGTGTATTTTCGTATAAACGTTTTTATAACGAGTGGATCCTCTGTTATTGAAAGTTTTTTTATTCAATAAAGGAAATAAATGAAAGTTCTCTTTTTTCTTTGCTTAATGCAAACGCGCCGGTTTTGCTTCACGGCGTTTTTTTCCCACATAATACAAAATATATTATAAGCAAAATTTAAAATCAGGAAGACGTGTTTAATCATATTCTGCACTACGATATCAAAACCTCTTCAAAGAATCGTGGAATTGTGACTAAACTGCATTACAGTTCGTGCGTCATCGCGTTATTTTACCTTGGCTCCCTGGTGTTCTCGCTAAAGAGATTCGCACAAAAAGTGATTGACTGGAAAGAAAGAAAGCGCGGGCTCATTTCCCGAACAGCCGCGCTGACGAGTTTATGACTCCCTCCTGTACCTACCCATACTATAACTTCCCCCGCTCTCTCGAGTCCAGTTTTTGTCCCCCCACAGTAGTTATAAGAGGATGCTATCCCATTCAATTTCACCCCTGATTATTTCCTGTCATTTCCTGATTAACCCTGTCAAGAAACCACTTAGTCCCAAAATGACAGAAAATAATCAGAGTTTTTTTCAATTTTGCCCGATATTCTGCTTCAAAAACCAAAATATTCTGATTCACCTCTGTTGACAGAGGTGGAAATTGGTGGAAAATGACAACAGTAATCGCTCGCCACTGCGTGGCTCGCGGAAATGACAGAAAATAATCAGGGGTGAAATTGGAAGGGATAGCATCCTCTTATAACTACTCCCTGGGGAAGGAGTAGTGAGAAAGAGAATCTTGAAAAACATTATTACAAAAATATAAAGAGAAAGAAAAATAATATATATATAAAAAAGTTTTATTTGAAAATATTTTGTAGAAATGTTTATCGGAATTTGGATTGAAAGTTATTTACAACTTCACAAAATTAATTACAGAAATGAAATGTTTTTTATTGTAAAAATTATACAAATCTGAAGAGAAAATCTGTAGTTTTTGATTGGTTGAGAAGGAATCATGTGACTGTCAGTAGTTAAGACTCATATCCTGTTTACCAGACATGTCTAGACTTGTTCTAGTGGGGGATTATCCCTAAAATAATCTAATCAAATACTAAAATGGGATACGATCACTCTTTTCATTTTATTAAAGATGATTTAGTCGATCCAAATAATGCTTTTATACAAAATGTGGATAATTTTCTGTTTTGTATTTATTTTGGTTACTTTAACAGATATAAAAGTGAAATTAAGGAAGAAAGAAATAATGTTTTAGAAGCTTTTTTCTGCAATATTAAAACTTCATTGATGAGTAAAGGTGTATCTATTGGTAATAGTATGTACGAATTGATAGATTTACAATTTAAAGGTAGAAAAATGAATTTTGCTGAAATGCAGATTAACTTAATTTTATATTGCATCTTGGTAAATGGCTTAAATAAAACAAAAGGGATAAAATTTAAATATATTAAGAAGAAATTGTATCCTTTAACAAAAATATTGAAAGAGATTTTTTGTGAATTTGATAAGAATGAAATACACAAAGACTCAACCTTTATTTTTCCATTAAGGTCGCCTAATGGTACTGATGATAATTTCTATATTATTAATTATAAAGATGATTTGTTAAGAAGATCTTTTGGTTGTTATGATGATGTTACTTATTCTGATGATGAAAAAATTTTTGATGATATTCATAGTGGAGAATATGATAGAGATGAATATAAATATAAGAAAGATTATAACATAAGGACTATGTTTTTACATCGTAATACTAATAAAGATGAAGAAGATGAAAGGAAATTTAAATATTACAGTGTTGTTTTAAGTGAATCTTTACATGAAGGAAACAAAGAACATAGACTTTAAAAAAAAAAAAAATATGATTTAAAGAAATGATATTTTGAATATAATAAAAATGCAATTGACAAGCTACGATCGTCTTACTCAAGAAAATATCGTTTTTAATGAAGCAAAAGAATTCAAAGTAAAGGATAGCAAAATCAAATACAAACGTATACCAATAGAAGTGAAATACCCAAATGGAAAGAAAGGAGCTTTGGTAATTGAAACTCCTCTTCTTTTTTCTTTTGGAGTAAGTGAAAAGAGAAATCAAGAAACAGGAAAGTTAGTTGGTTATAGTATTCCAGTTTGTCTCTGGGGAAAAGATAGTGAAGCAAATGAAACGGAAAAAGCATTTTTTGATACTTTGACTAATATAAGGGAATTATGTTGCAAACATCTTGAAAGTGAATATGGAGCTGATATGGCATCGACTCTGTCTTCTTTATTCTATTACAAACAGGTTGAATATACTAATAATAAAGGAAAAAAGAAAACACGACCAGATGAGTCTTCCGCTCCAGTTCTTTACGCAAAACTTATCTATTCTGAAAAGTCAAAAAAAATACTTTCTTTGTTTAACACAAAGGGAAAGAAAGCTTTGAATCCTCTTAAATATGTTGATCAGTACTGTAATGTTAAAATGGCTTTGATAATAGAAGGAATATTTTTGAGCAAGACTGTTACATCTATTCAAATAAAAGTACATGAGTGTTATGTTAAACCATTGAAACCTAGAGAATCTTTGTTAACAATAAAAGAGGATGAAGAAGGAGATAGTGATAGTGAGGTTGATGAGAAACTTGAAAATTTTCATATCTCAGATTTAGAAATTTCTGATGAGGAGAAATAAACTGATTGGATTTTTAATACAATTTTGTATTAAAAATTAACCAAATCCTTGAAACTAATCCATGAGTTAAACTTATCAGGATATCCATTCCATTTTACTAATGCTATTTTTTTCTTGTTATCTCTCCTAATAATTTTTTCTATTCTAAAAGTTTGCTGTTTTGCTTTTTGTAATTCTTGTTCGTAAAAAGAACCCCTGATCGATTCCCCCATCAAGTCAACAATAGAATAAGTAACAGGCTTTGTTGGGTTAATCTGTTCAATCACAAATATTTCCTCTGTCCAGTTTGGTGTGTAACCTTTATCAAATACCTTTCTCTTATACTTTGAAATTCTAACATGATCTCCAATCTTAAACTTTGGTTTGCCAGGTTTCAAGTAAATCAAATCACCATACAAATTCAACCAAACTTTTTTCTCATTCTTCTTTTTACTAGCTTCAAAAGGAGTCATTTTAATACTAGAATGTCTCGTATTATTGTAATCATTAACTAACTTATCCAATTTATCAAAGTAAACAGTGTTGTTATTAACAGTAAACATTTTCCACATCCTGTTTTTCATTGTCCTGTTCCATCTTTCAACAACACTAGATTTTTCTTCATTTTCAGTGTGATATAGTTTAATATCTTGGCTTTTCAAAAAATCTTTGGAATGTTTGCTTATAAACTCAGAACCTTTATCAGTCCACAACATCTTTGGTTGTCGCCCTCTTTCAAAAATATCATCAAATGCTTCTTTCACAGTTTCAGTTTTCTTGTCTTTTAAACCTCTTATCCAACCATACTTACTAAACACATCAATAACCATCAGCAAATATTTAATCCCTTTGTTCCACTTAGCAAACTTTTGCATTTCAACTAAATCAGCAGCCCAGATATCATCAATTCCATTTGAGATTACTTTTCTCTTTTGAAAGTTTCTTGTGATTGGTTTGTGAAGTTCATCGGCCAGTTGTTGAGACCAATCACTACTCAACGCCGACTCGCGTTTTTTTGAAGACCAAGTCCAAGTTTTTGTTTTGTGTTAATCATTGTTCTTGCCATAGCATGACCCCATTGTCTTTGTTTCCAAGGAATTGCATCCAGGGATTTTATCATTTTCCTGTCAGCTTCATTTTTACATTTTACTTGTTCATTGGTTGGTTTGTTTCCACAGACAGAGTAATCAACATCGTGTTGCATACTTACAGCATCTGTTCGTCCGGTTGGTTGATCAAAGATTTCCAATATCTCACCAGTTTGAGGATTGTATCTCAATTGTGTTTCCAATGGATTTCCTGGGCCAGTATACTTATGACCAGGAAGTGTAAATCCTTTGCTTGGTGCTACTTTAAGAATAGCTTTATGAATATCAACTCCTGCTCCCCATCCCATTTCCTTTACAAAAGAGTTATAAGATTTTTTGTAACCATTTGCTTTTGCTTTTTTATATTCATCTTTGTAATACCTTACCAATGCGAGTGCATCTTCTTTTGGTATTTTGTATACTGGAGCAAACAATTCAGGATCAGTAAGTAATTCAACCCCTTTTTTAATATCAACATGAAAGGGAGAACCAAAAGCGCCTGATTTTAACGCACTATCAACCATTCCTCGTCCGTCCAAATCTTTTCGATCGGTTTTATATCTTTTATTGGGCCGGACTTTGGTTGACAATTCATCCATTGCTGATCCAACACTTTTTTGAATAAAAGGAGTCAGTTTATTGATTCCCACATTTACAACCTTCTTTTGCAGTTTTTTATTTCTCATAAGTTCACTTGCTCCATAACGCCCCATTTCAACTGTTTTTTTTGCCATCCAGGGAAGAGCATGTTCAACAAATGCATCTGTTGCTGTTCCAACAACAGTGTCAAATACATCTCCTCCAGTTTGTTTGCCCGCCTTCTCAGACGGGCTTATTAGTTTTTTGTCTTCTTCTTAGTTTTTCTTTTCTTTCCCCCAGTTCCAGTTTGGGTGGTTGTTCCCATTTTAACATATCTTACTTTTTTGATTCCACAAACAGCACAATGACAAAAGAATTGTTTTCTTTCTCTTTTATCAGTTTGGTAACCACTTGGCTCGGTGCAAGGAGTTACTCTTTTATCTTTAATGCAATATGATTCTTTCATTTTAGTATAAGGTTTAGATAAAATGACAGAGAGGGTAGATTTTGTAAAAAGTGAGATAGTGAGGATTTATAATAAATTAAATGATACTTATGTATTTGTAGATAACAAAAACAACCATGGAGTAACAAGATTGGATAATGATACTCGATTTTTTAAATTAAATGCTTTGTTAATGGCGTTAACTAATAATGCTAATACTCTTAAACAAGTAGCAAGAGGAGTTAGTATAAACTAAATATAAAAATGGAAGCTAAATTCTTTTCAGAAATAGAGAAAAAAATGGAGGTTAAAACAATCAAAGAGTTTGAGAAAGAAACGAGGACAAAAATAAATAATGAGTTGGAGATTCTCAGGAATAAAAATGAGGATCTTTCACGCATTTTAACGGTTGGCGAAAGTGAGATGTGGGGAAAAATAAGAAGAGGTGAATATTCTTGGTTGAAGTTTAAGTCTGAAAAAAAGAAGAAAAGACTTTTTAGACTTATTGATATATATTCAAATTTTGAATCTATAGTTGTTAATGTAAAGGAATTGGAAAAGAAAGTAGAGAATGTTAAAAAGTTGAAGGATCTGCCTGTGGATAAAGAATAAATCTAAATTTGATAAATAATATTACAAAATATATTTAGAAAAGATTATTTTTATATATATAAAAAAGTTTTATTTAAAAATATTTTGTAATAATATTTATCTTTCTATCAGATTAGATATAATATTATATCTAATCTTTATCTATTCTTTTAAAGTAAGCTTTTATAAAATCACTGTTGTCATTATCAAAATGGGGATTATGAATTATATCAAGAATACTTTTTCCATTTTGTCTTTCTAACAAATAGTAAAGACACCAATAACCACAGAGAACAGTATTTCGATTTTGTATTTCATCCAACGAATAAACAATATGCTTCCCAGAAGTTCTGAAATAATTCAAAGCCTCATTTGGCATTATCAAACCAAATGGATCAAAATATTCAACCATTGAATCCAAGTTTCTGTAACAAACCCAATGAGTACCAGGGCCTTTAAAAGTATCCAGATTGATTATTCCACATTCTTTTTTTATTTCTTTTGGCAGACGGTCTCGACTGTAAATTCCTCTGAAATACTTTATTCCAAGTTGTTTCACCCATTCCATCAAATCAAAGTTTGAAAGGGGTTTAATTATAAAATGTTTCATAGACCTTTGACTTTGGGTTTTTTTTTCCCCTTTTTTATTCCCATTCCTGTTGGATTTTCCCAAGTTCCAATAAAGGGAGGTGGAAAGTGGCCTTCTCCTTTTGATGGAGGTACATAAACATTTCTAGTATTACTAGCCATTCCCCTGTCAACCTGAAGACCAGAACCAATCAACTTTGAAGCCAGACTAATAGCTGCTGGAATTCCGATTGCTGCCAATGTTCCCAGGAATCCTCCTTCTATCTGTTTTCGAGTTGGTCTGATAACTAATTTTCCTCCCGACTGATAAGCTTTATTAATTAAATCTATTTGTGCTTGGGTAAACTCATTAGCAAAAGGGGGGAGAAATTGTAAATACTTTTTGGGAATATTAATACCTTTTCCAAACAGTTTCTTTATTCCAAGGTCTCCAAGTGCAGATGCAGCTCCTTTGGCTACTTCAGGTGCAATTTTTGAAAATCCCTTTACTGCAACGGGAACAAGTTTTGAACCAAGTTTTATCAAACTTGAGAAAAGGTTTCCTCCATGTTTTACTGATCGTGTAATCTGTGTTTCACTTATTTTCAAGTCTGCTCCTGTGCCATTTGCAAGTGATTTTTTTATTTTTTGAAGTTGCCTTTGGGTTAACATTAATTCATCATTCCCGCTGAGATGAGAATGTTTTAATCGAAGTGTAATTGCTGATTTATTTTGAATAGCTTTCAGGAGTTTAGATTTTTGCCCTTCTGAAAGTTTTACTCCATATTCGAAATAAGTTGCCATTTTATATAATATGGTATATTAAACTTTTTAATTTCTGATTACTAGTACTCCACTTTCTTGTCTTAATTCTGCTTCTCTTTCATGCAGTACAAGAGCGTAAATATTATAATTTGCAGCAGTCGCTCCAGATAATTCATAATGAAAAGCAAGTTTTGTAACTCCATCTTTCAAGTCTAATTTTTGCTTTGTCAAATCAAAATACACAAATGGAAAAATCTTTTGAAAATTTTGCCTATTAAGGAGTGTTCCTCCTTGAAAATCATTGTTGGCATATACATATGACATTACTTCTCTAAAAACTCTTGAGGGATCTTTTGAAGGTTTGAAGTGAATATCAGGGTATTCATTTCCATTTCCAACTTCAAGATAGCATCTATCGAGAGTCCGTGGATCTGTAGAAACGCTGAAAGTATTGTATAAAAATGGATTTGCTGTCTGTGATTCCATATTTGGAGTATTTATAAAGAAAACAAATACATGCCGTGGTTTTGAAATTCCGTTTGTAATCCTGAAATTACCAACAGCTTGGTTTCCACTCATGTTAGGTTGAATAACTTCATTAAGATATTTCAATTTGACAGGTTCGAGATAGTCTTTCATATAAATTTTACTTCCATCTGCATTGAATACTAATCGAGGCACAAACAGTTGAAGACGGGTGATGACTACCCGACAACGATTTCCGCCAGATCTCCATATAAGATTATCATCTGTTTCAATCTCAAAGTTTATCTCGATTCTAGTGTTTGGAAGAAGTTTGTCTTCAAGTGCCTCAAAGAAAGAATATCTGTTGAGAGGAATTTCACAGCTTACTGTTCTTGAAGCTCCAAGCAGAGCTTTTCTAGTTGCAAATCCTTTATTATATGATGAAGGAGTGTTATCAAGCATAAAACCTCTTTCAGCTCCATTATTGGCTGCATTTTGTCGATGTTCAACATCTCTTCTAAGAAATCTATTTTTATTAGCACTTCTGGATGTATCAAGAAAATAAAATTCATTTGTTGCCACACTTTCAGCATAAGATTTATTATACTCAAGCAGGTTTTTTATGTTTACACTGTGATTAGCATAATTACACTGATAAAGTTCTTTTCCATTTGCCAGCACAGATAATCTTGAAATAAAAGAATTAGCGCCATTTACTATTCCCATTTGGTCATTTTGGTAAGCAGTAATTTGAGCTGCTCTGTTTTGAGTAAGATTATCATCAAATACATTAGCGCCAATAACAAAATCAGTTCCATCATGTTGCTCAACTTTAAAATCCATTGATATTCTAGCATTATACCAATCAAATGGAGTGGCTTCACCTGTATTGTCAGCAACGAATTTAAGATTACTTCTTACTTGAGTAGTGTTGTTATCAGGGTTAATTTTAATAGGGTTTTCAAGGTCAAAAAGAACATCTTCGTATCTTTCAAGATGTATTGGATTTCTAAAAGACATCTTCATTTTTATTTTAGTATTATATTAATTTTTTCTTCCCAGTTCCAGACATAATATGAAGTGCTATATCGTTGTGATCTGGTTTTCTTCGAGATGGTTGATTTCCTTGAGAAAGATATTTTGCTATTTTATCACCAGGTTTTTTATTTTTTTTGGATGGAGGTGGGGTAATTTTTATCTTTTTTCGAGATTGACGATTTTCTTGAGAAAGATATTTTGCTATTTTATCCCCAGCCTTTTTACTTGAACTTGAAGGCGGGGTAATATTTAACTTTTTCTTTGTTGGTTTTTTAAGTACAAAAGATTTTATTGTATCCATTATTCCTTCTCCATAAATATGTTTTCTTATAAATTTTCCTCTATCAGGATCATATTTTTTTTTAAACTCTGATTGTCGCATCATTTTATTTATATAATTATACAACATTGCTATCTTCAGTATGGCGAAGCAATAGTGTCATAAACCAATCAATACTATTCAAGTCAATACCATGACCGAGAGAGTCATTTACTGTTATTCGCATTTCTGAAATATTATTAGAACTTACTGGACAGTATAGTGTTCTTTTTGGTTCAAAAGTGAATGGAAAAGACCTCGTTAAATTATCTGTTGGAATAACAGCAATTGTGTTTGTATTCACTCCATTCACAATAGAGTCTTTTATAGCACTACAGTTTATGTTAAGAGAGTCAATTGATTTTGTAATATTTGGAAGTTTAGTACCATACTCAGTTTTAGTCACCAATTTCTTTTCAAATCCGATCAATTCTCCAAAATCTGTTCCTCTGAGATCAAGTCGATAACTGTCATCAATAGATATAAGGACTCGATAGGTGGAGAGAATGAAGGACAGGTTTATTGAGTAAGTTTTTTCTCCCTTGGAGTCTGTTGAGTGATGCGACTTTTGATCCATATACTGATGGATGTAATCATTAATGTCAGAGTAAGAATACATTCCATCTGAAAATGTGATAGTGTTCCATGTTGTTCCATCATGTGTATATTTAATTGTATTATTATTATAATCACTCCTGATGTTATACCAAGAGTAAGTCATCGATAATCTGTCCAAGGCGAGAAAATGCCTGAATTGAGGGTCAAGTTTCAAAGGAGGATTAAATTTAATAAGGAAATCATGAGGTTTGTTTACTCCTATTTTTTCTCTTTTAACAGAAGAAATATGAATAGCACTTTCATTCATTTAGTAATAGCCTAGATAACTTTTCTAAGGAGTGAATTAAGTTGGTTATTAGACAGGATCCCGTGATCTCTTAGTCGATGAGCTATTTGAATGAATTCAGGCAGCACACCATTGTTTCCTGCAACAAGTGATCCTTTGAGTAGTTCAAATCTATGAAGTAGTTCTTGGGGAGAGGAGTAAAGACCCTGCCCTACTTTATATTCAAGAGATTTAAAATAATCTTTCATTATATTTCTATATTTCATTAGTGTTGCTTTTTGTTCTTCTTTTAGAAGAGTAAAAGCTACATAATCTTCATTAGGATTTTTACTTCTTTTTCTTCCATTAATCTGACCAGTTAATGTTTTTATATCAGTGTTTACATCTTCTAAATCTTTTTCTAAATCTTGAATATTAGAATTATAAAAATCATTTGGTCTCGTATATTTAAATTCTCCTAATGTAAAAATATCATTCTTATCAAAATTTTTTTCTAAGTCTAAATTTACTATTGAAGTTTTATCCTCTTTTGGCAGCGGAGCTCGAGCTTCATCGTCTTTATCATCTTCTCCATCTTCAATAGCTCCTACTCCTGGTAACTCTTGCATATCAGCCAATCGCTCAAACTGACTAAATCCATCTGTAATGGCTTTTTGATTGGCTTTGAGACCTTCTGTAAGAGCCAACTGATTTTGCAACATTTTTTGGTTTTGAGTAAATATATTTTGTGTTTTGGAATCTTTTCCAGGATCTTCAAACTGAGAAATCAGAGGTTTGAATGTTTCAGTAAATCCTTCTCTCTGATTCTGTTTTTCCCAAGTATATTCTTTTATTTTCTTTCTTACCTGTTGAACAAGGAAGTCAGCTTCTATCTTTTTTTTCAAATAATTTTTTACTTCTTCTACATCCATTTTATATAATAAATATATAAAATGGAAATACCAAATTATGATAGTAATAATAAAACTTCTAAAAAATTCAAGCAGAAGTTTCCTTTCATGCCATCAGATACTTTTCGAATGTTGATTTGTGGAAATAGTGGAAGTGGTAAAACTAATTTGCTTTATCACATGTTAATGAAACCTCTGTTGTATTACGATGAGATTTATCTTTACGCTCGAAATTTGGAGCAAGAAAAATATAAGAGTTTGATGGAAAAAATGAGTAAATTATCGCATAAATTTGGTTATCAAATACTAAATGTGAGTAATGACGAAATAATGCCAGTAAGTGAAATGGATTACGAAGACAATCAAAAAATTGTGATATTTGATGATTATGTGTGTGATAAAAATCAGAGAGAAATCGTTGATTATTTTATTCAAGGACGGCACAAGAATTGTTCCGTGATTTATCTGAGTCAGTCATTTTATAAAACTCCAAAAGATATTCGATTGAATTGTTCTCACTATTGCCTGTATGAATTTCCATCCTCCAGAGAATCAAGCAGAATAACATCTGAGTTGGGAGTTGATAAAAATGTTTACAGGGAGGCAACACGAAAACCATTTTCATTTCTTTACGTGGATAAACCAAAAAAAACCATTTCAAAAAATTTTACTGATTATATAAACATTAAATAAGATGGGAATATTTAACGAACATTCTTTTAATCAACAACAATTTGGGAAAGGAGCTCAAGGAGCTCCAGGAATTGGTTTTAATCTTACTGCAGATGGAAATTATGATTTGAACGCAAAAAGACTTACAAATGTTGGAGCGCCAACATCAAATACTGATTCAGCAACAAAAAAATACGTTGATGATAATTCTGCTGGAAAAACATCATTAATAACAGTCGATTCAAATATTGATATGAAAAGCCAATTCTCCATTACAAAACTCAGAACGCCATCAAGTAATGATGATGCTGCAACAAAGAAATATGTAGACGACTCCAAAGTTGATGGAAGTGTCTTTTTAAAATTGGATGGAACAAGACAAATGACTGGAGATTTGAATATGAATAACAATCAAATATTCAATATTCCAAATCCAACTGGTTCCAAACAACCAATACCATTAGCTTATGGTGATTTAGCTTATCTCCACGTTGATGGGTCAAATATGATGACTAATCATATGAACATGAATAATAAAAAAATAACCCACTTACAAACACCAACAAATAACACAGATGCTGCAACCAAAAAGTATGTGGATGATAAATCAAAACCCCAAGATCTAAGTCCCTTCTTTAAGAAAGATGGGAGCGCCCCAATGACAGGAAATTTTAATATTAATGGTAATAAAATAATTAATCTTGAAGATCCAGCTTCAGATAATGATGCAGTAAATAAAAAGTATGTTGATGGCCATCTGCACCAATCCCAAGTTCAACCAAGTCATTACAAAGATGAGTTTGCTTTTTTGATGACAAATCCAAATCAATGGACAGATGAAATAGATACTAGAACTAGTTTTATTCCAAAAAAGATAGCAGACCTTTCAACCAAAAAAGGAAGATCTGGATTGATCTTTTCGAATTTTGAAATGTCTTTTACTTTGACAGGAAAAACAATTCCTTTTGTATTCAAACTGTTTTCTTTTGATTTCAAATCTGTTAATCGGAAATCATTCTTTTCTCTTGGATAAAGATATCTCAGTACACACCATAAAAAGCATTTATCATCTTGATTTCTAAGACTAACTATCGCTTTCTTTCTTACTATCCAATCCGGAAGAGGAATATAAGATGAACCTCGCATTGGGTGATAATTAACAGTGTGAATTTCAAGATGAATTACTTCCTTGAAATACCATCCACTTCCATTAAACTGATAAACCTCTATTTTTTCTATAATGGAACGAATAGCCTTGGACAATATTTCTTTTTCAACTGATGATTCAAGATTAATATAAGTATCTGAATGAAAAAAGGCTTTATCTTCAAAGTTAATGCGTTTTTCACCATCGCTCCCGTCTCGTTCGCCTTTTTCCATCATACAAACAAGAACATATCTGACTTTAATGTTTCGGTGATTTCTGAGAAACTCCTTCAGATAACTGGCTTTGGCTTTAAAAAAATCAAAGGGCGAACCTTCAGTTTCTGCTTTTACCAAATATTTATTAACTAATCCTTCCAAAGATGTTTTCTCTTTTTCTATTCCTTGCTCGTGCTCTCTGATAGCTCTCCTGATTGCTTTGCGCAGATAAGAAGGGGCATCTGGAGGAATTGTTTTATTCTTGGTACACTCCTGAAAATAATCTTTATATGAAATGGATTTGGATTTCTTTTTGGGTTTCGGTTTCGGTTTCGGTTTAATTGTATCTCTTACTTTTCGTAATTTATTTATATCATTAATTAACTTTTGTTTGTAATTATTTTTGATTTCTTCTTTCATTTTTTTCCGCATTTTTTTTAAGTCTGAAATAGAAAGTTTAGATAAATCCAAGGGCATCTTTATTTATTGTTTTTATATTTTTTTAAATCAAAATTTTTTTCTGCTTCACAGTCTTGTATCAAATTGATAGAAGACTTAAATTTCAGATGGATGAATACCAACATCCCATAGTTTTTTTGCTATCTGAAGGAATCTCTCTCTAATGTTATCTGGTGTCTGATTCCTTTTTTCTTCGTCGTATCTCATATCCATTTCTTCATTCAAAAAATCCCATATTCCACCAAACTCTTTACCAAAAGCAAAATCATCTGTTTCTACAATATAAATTTTGTCATATTCATTCTTAAATTCATCGATATATTCTTCTGTTACTTTAAGGATATCATCAAATTCCGGCCTTCCTCTAATTGGAGGATAAAGTAATTCTAATTTTTTATTGATATTATTAACCTTTAGATAAATTTGTCTAGAAGGAAATAACAATTTATGAAATGAATAATCTTTTTGCGATGCTGATTTGAATCCCATTTTTTATTGCTTTTTGCAATTCTTTAAATCTTTATTTTTTCTGCTTCACCCCCAGACCACAGCAAATTAACAGGTTATCAAAAGTATATTCATTTCCGGCAACCAAGGGTTTCAGCAACGAGTTTTTTGGCCATTTCAACAACTTTTTTGAAAACTTCTTCTTTTATATCATCCGTTGTTTCTTCTTCTTCTTCATCTTCATCTTCATCTTCATCTTCATCTTCGTCTTCATATTCGTCTTCGTCTTCGTCTTCATATTCTTCTTCATCTTCATATTCTTCTTCATCTGTTGTTTCTTCTTCCTCAGGAAGATAATCAGGGTCTTCATCATGATTATATCCATCATCAACAATAAAATCACGATCTTCAGGAAGCATATTTTCCATTTTTATTATTTGTTTAGATTAAAAATCTTCCTCATAATTCAATCCTTTATTCCTTATTTCAGATATTTTATTAATTAAATAACCTCGATAAAAGGAAAGATTATCCTTCGGTAATTTATTATCTTTATACTCTTTGAAGGTATTTTTTATCAAAAAGAAAGATGGATCTTCAAATGGGTCGTAATTAAAAACTTTTTCAATAAGAAAAGGATCATCACTTATCGCTATCATATCATTCAACAATTTTATTAATTCTTCTGTTATTTCATCATCATCATCTTCAATGAATAATAAAATAACCTCAACCAAAATTTTGGTATCTAATCCTTTCAAATCAAATTGCATATCCCTGCATATATCTAATAAATCTTTTCTGTCTTCATCTAATTCCTTTTCTTTTTGCATAAAATTGTATCGTCTTTTTACTTCTCCTTCCCTTTCTTCATAAATTACCAATTCATACCCATCAATTCTTATTTTTTTACCACTCAAATAAAATTTGTCTAAATCTATATAAGTTTTCTTTTTAATAAAAAGAAATAAATAATCTACTAAACCCTTTAATTCTTTAAACGACCTTTTCAATTCGGGAAAAGATGTATCCATTTTCTGCTTGTAATCTTGCAGAACTTTACGATCAAAATACCATAATTTAAGAAGTGTTAAATAATTATAATTTCTTATAAATTCAATTTCATATTCTCTTAAAAAGTTTTGCAATCTTTTTTCAACACAAGTAAAAACCATCCTTTTATAGATAAACTCAAAACTCATCTTTTTATTATATAAATAAATAACTTTGAATCCAGAATCCGATAAACATTTCTACAAAATATTTTCAAATAAATCTTTTTTATATATATATTATTTTTCTTTCTTTTATAACTATGAAATGCATTGATGTCATAATATAAACCTTAAATAAAATGATCACTTATGGCCCCGAATTTGATAAATTCCTTGTTGAACCAGGGATGGAAATTGAGCCATTTGATATGAAACAAGCAGAAGAAATATTCCTTAATCATCCTTTCAAAATTTTATTATATTATCTTAGAAAACACCTTCCATATGGTAGCTATTTTAGTGAAGTAGACATCAGTGATTTTTACTTCAAATTGTTGGATGACTATAATAGATATGGAATTGCTTTTGAAGGTGAAAATAATCTTTTTCCTGATAATAATTTATATGTAATCGAAAATGACAATTCTAAAAAACCAAATTATGAATTACATTTTGATAGTAATTATGTCTTACTTTTTAATAATAACTATGATAAAAAAAACTTTATTATTTAATAAAGTAAAAAAGATTGATTTGAATAAATATGATAGAGGAGAAAAACCTCTATCAGAATGGGAAAAAGAAAAAAGAGATTGTATCAAAGAACAAAGAAATAAATATCTTCAAATTGCAATTATGGACCCAAAATTCTATAATAATGATTTACTTTTTGAAAATTTAATTTATGGTAAATTATATGATTATAACGGTGAATTTATAACTTATTCTTCATTGATGTTTACAGATAAAAAATATGATGAATATTTTAAAAAGACATATAAAGAACAAATAGAAATGGTAAAAAAAATTCATTATCTTATTGAAGAAGGAAATAGTGAATATTTAGGTATAATAGATTAATCTTCTACTCCTTCCCCAGGGAGTAGTTATAAGAGGATGCTATCCCTTCCAATTTCACCCCTGATTATTTTCTGTCATTTCCGCGAGCCACGCAGTGGCGAGCGATTACTGTTGTCATTTTCCACCAATTTCCACCTCTGTCAACAGAGGTGAATCAGAATATTTTGGTTTTTGAAGCAGAATATCGGGCAAAATTGAAAAAAACTCTGATTATTTTCTGTCATTTTGGGACTAAGTGGTTTCTTGACAGGGTTAATCAGGAAATGACAGGAAATAATCAGGGGTGAAATTGAATGGGATAGCATCCTCTTATAACTACTCCCCACCCCCCAAGAAGGGACGGCTGGACAGGTGAATTGCCAATCCTATCTGTGACGTTAGTTCAAATGTTAATCCACCCGTCCAACCGTCTTTCCGGGGGACGAGGGAAGGTTCATTTATCGAACAGTCGCTGAAAATCGCGCTTAACTTCGCACAGAAGAAGGTTAGGTGGTCAAGTTGCAAGCAAAGTGTTGGATGTAAGTAGTATACGGGGTCGCTAAAAACCCTTGAAAAAGGGGTGTCCTGAAGTGGACATTCGCGTTGATACCTTCACTACACTTTCATGGACAGTATGTTTAAGCGTTTAAGCAGGGCAACGTTCTTGTGTAGAAGTCGACTAGACTTAGAATGGTTGGCTTGTATTATTAACAATATGCGATTTTGCTAGATTTGCGAGCCAGTTTCATCAAGTCACCAACCAAAGCAAAGGAGGCGGCCGAAATTAGCTCTTTGGACATGTTACCTCTACTTAAAAAGGCCTTTCTACCACTTTGCTCCACAGGCAACCAGTCACTGTTCTTGAAATTTCTTTAGTTTTGTAGAAATCTTTTGGATCTCTAGTAACGTTTAAGGGCCAGTCATGACGAGCCGTCAACCCTAGTCAAAGGGACTTTATGGAGGGCCCAGGTAAGTCATAGACTCTGCAGGCTACCCTTTGGTTGGCCATGGGCCTTGGGTTGTTTCTTCTTTGGCGTCAGCTAAGTCTGAATGTTCTGGAGCTTCTGGCAACACAGCGCAATCTCTGGTCAATGTGGGAGAGATCCCTTTTCTCCTTTTGTGAGTGCGGCAATACAAAACCTCTGCGAGTAGATGCCCCTTTGTGGTTGAAACGTCTAAAAGCAAAAGAAGACAAGCTAACTTCATTTAGGGAGGGTGACATTTGACAGTGTTGGGAACTGATAAACCCTGTCTTCTTAAGTGTCCTCAACTAATTGGAGAAACTTTTCAGATCGAATTAGAATTTTGGACTTGTTGGCAGACAGGTGTATCCGGAGAAAAACTTCTCGTGGCAGATAACCAACAACAAACTCAACCACAGCTCAACACCGGAACGTTACCCCAGGCCACATTGGTGGACGGCGAGTGCTCTCATAATTGGGCCATTCCTTCCAACGGTATGCTCTTTACATCTGCTCTTGATCACTTGTATTCAGAGAATAAAAGTACAAAAACATGCATTCTATTTTATCGGCATTCTGTGCATACTGGGTGTCCCGTTAATCAGGTTGAATGGCATACACATCCCCCTCTCCAATGTACGCATGAAGAGATTATGTGATGGTATCATGAACTAAAGTTCTGAAGGAGATTAGCGAAAATGGGCCAAGTATATCCCAATCCCTCTACAGCAAAGGTGGAGTGTAGCGTCCCACCAACACATAGGGGATCAATTTAGGTGTTTGGGAAACTGCCCACCTACCCCTTCCCTAAGCCAACATTTTGCCCTAAGCGATAAGTAAGTGTTAATGTTAGCTTAGGGGAGGGGTAGGTGAGCAGTTTCCCAGAAACTTAAATTGATCCACATAGGTCTAAGGATGCAACGGAGTATATCTGTTATGGATACCCTTGGGCTCGAGTTTGATCCCTCCTCCCTAATAAGATATGCTTCTTGAGCTTTATGTGCACGAGTTGTGATGGAATGAGGTCTATATGGGTAGATGAAAAATCGTGGAATAGAAAATAGTCTGAAACTGCACTGGTTCTAGAAAAAGAAGCGGTAGATCTGTCGACTAAAGTGGTCTTTAAGTCGTCCTCTTGTGTCCCTTATGTACTGTTTGTGATAACGACGGCGTACTCCCTGAATTAAAATAGGATTTAGGAGTCACTTTCAGTATAAGCAATGATGCCATCAAGCCAATTTGTGATCGCTTGTCCCCTACCGCACTGTTTATCAGTCGCTCAAAGCTGGCGGGCACCTTAGAGTCCTTAGACAATCCAAATGGATCATCACATACTACCACGGTCCTCTACTTTCTAAATCTATCGTCGAGAACCATTTCGACACAATTTAATCTTCAAGTGCAGTTTCTATTTCATAACTAAACCAAATTAAAAAGGATTTGAATGGAGTCATATAAGAATACAACTATCTCATTGCCAATTCGCAGTGAGAAGCTTGGTTTGGGCAAGGAGGCGTTTTTATGACACTCTTTGTGGTATCTAGTAGGTATTGCAAACTACAACATTATGTTTTAAAAGACAGCAACAAAAAGCTGAACGACCAAAAACCTCAACGGTAGCAAAAAAGATAGACTACATAGCCCTACCCTACTTGGGTTTTCAGAGTAAAGTAATCACACTAGGCAGCTCAAATTTTGTATTAGTAAATTTTTATGGTTGCATCGACCTTAGAGTTATTTTCAATACTACTCGTAACATTAAGTCCTTTTTTCCCCGTAATAAGGATAGATTAGCTCGATCTCTTATGTCCAAGGTTATCTACAAAGCTAGTTGCTGGGATTGTAGTGAATGTTACATCGGTAAACAAAGCGTAGGTTACACGACCGGAAATCTGAACATTTCACAGCGTTGTCAGGTAACAATAGCACATCAGCTCTTGCCGATCTCGCAAACTCAACTGGGACCACTTTGAAATTCTAGCCACTGGAAGGTCTGATCTATATTGTACCACAAAAGAAACTCTTTTTATAAGTGATCTTCAGCCATGCTTAAAAAAATACGTTAGCACCCGGAAAAGTTGTATCTTTACTAATTAGTTTTACACGTGTATGTTTTACATGCATACATAGTGTCATAGTTTATTGTTTTACCGTTTTCTTTATTTAGTTGCAGTATTGTATTACCTCCTTTGTTTTTGTTAATATTATCTCATTGGCTACTCAAATTACTGTTATTATATATTTCAAAATTTTAAGCTTACGGTTACTTCTGAAGATGTATGTTGAGGCATACGAAACGTTAAGTCAGTGGATGATATTCTATTTTAGCTATGCCGTTGTTTAGCTTCATGTTTGTCACCGCAGTTTGCGTTTTATTTCAAATCAAGCTTCGCTGACCACTGAGACGAAGTCTTAGTTCAGATCAGTTCTACAAAGCAGAAGGGAGAACTCTGGAGCAAAAGGGGGCAGTGCCCACTTTTCCGGTTTATTTACCACTCGGTTCCCTTTTAATCCACTCAGACAACAAGCAAGACTTAGTGAAATGTTCGACACGGATTTGTATGTAGATGAGCTAGTTGGTGCACAAAACGAACTCGTTTAAAACCTCAAGCATGTCAAGGCATAGCCCCTTCTCTGATCTTAGACCCCCCCTCCCCCCCGCGAAGAAATTAGCGTCCTTAATAGAAGTACATGTACTGCTATTTTTGCTCCTTCGACCATTTGAAGGACGAAACAGAAATAATTCAACATCCTTAATATTTTAAGGCTTTTTAAACTGTGGTCACGTGTTTGATGACGTCATGATTAAAGAAAAAGAGAAAATGAAATGGCCAATGGTGTTTAACTATCGCAGGCAAAAAGCCATGCAGTATTCATTGCCTTGGTGTATAGATTCAACTTCTGTCCAGAACGGATAAAAATCTCAATTGGAAGAATAAAATGGTTAGGTGACCCAATTTTTAAAATTATTGTTTAACGGTCAATGGTAGTCATCCATTCTGGACAGATTCTTAAGTGGGGAATACGCTGGTGTTTTAACACAACCCCATTACATGTCTTCTCAACGGCCCATTTTCACTTTCTCTTCGCCTAAGAAAACTATAACAGGTCACGTGACCCCCGAATCCCCCCTTTTTTAAAAAAATAGAACACTAACTTAAGGATGTCAAGTTTTATGTTATTACCAAGATTCATCACGTCTACGTAAATTCTCTTTAAGTTATGGCTCTTTGCAGCTTTTAAGCAAAGTAGGGTTTGGGTCACGCCACAACATGATTGAGACTATGGCAGATTTGGTCCTTCTACAATCGGCAGCAAAACAATCTACACCCCTCGCCCTCAAATTGTAAGCTGGAACGTTTGCTGTTTGTAACATTTTGCTTCCAGAGACGAGGGAATCAAAAATTCCATTTTTCCTTCTTGAAGTACTGTTGAAGTCAACAAAACCTCAGAAAGACTCTTTTGGGGAAAGTGTCCCAACTATTTCTATTGTTAGGGCCTTTTTTTCACTTTTTATACGGAAGTCCGGAACTCATTGAGTCGTGTTTATTGATTTCATTGCAGGGTTTGGGCATATGTATTGTAGATGTTGAAGCTGTGGTAGCCTGAGAAAACAATTGACATTTTCTGACGCCAACGCTGGTTTCCCCTCAAAATGGCGTCTGAGCAACGACTGTAGAAATTCCATACTGATGACGTTCACTACCCAGATCTTGGTAGTGCTTCTCCACGACAATCGCCCCGGCACGACCAATCAGAAGCACTGCCAAGATCTGGGAAGTGAATGTCATCAGTATGGAATTTCTATAGTCGTTGGTCAGACGTCATTTCGCGGGATAGCCAATGGTGACGTCGCGAAATATCAGTTGTTTTCTCACGCTAAAGCTGTGTAAATTGCAGAAGCAAAAACGCTAATGACTCACTTATTCCTTGTAAAATATCGAGTTTTTGAAACAGAACTTCTCCAAACGTATCGGTTATAACGGATTCAACTATGATCTTTAAATAGTCAAATTTGGTATTCATTAGAGGATGAGCATTTCCGATGAAATGAGCCAAAATTGTAAACAGCGATTTGCAGACATCTTGCACTATTTTTCACCAAACAATATTAAGTCATTGTAGAACTGTTGATTATCTATTCCAGATCTTGCACCAACTGACTTAATCCCATGTTTGCAGCAACAGTCCTCAACCCCAGACAGCAAGCTATTGTTCGAGGAAGCGTGACGTGATCTGTATGAGATCACGTCACGCTTTACATTTACTGTATGTTGCTAACAAAACAGATTAAAGTCAGGACACCGTTGTTGCTCTGATAAAGGTGCCAACCCTTGCTTCTCTTTGCCGTGACATCCGTACTGTGTTCACTTGTTGCTTGAGTAAAGTTTTTACATGCAAAATGTTGAAAATGTTTTACCAAAATTGCAAAAAACCTAGTTAGTAAAGAGTAGATAAACTAGTTGGTTTATAAGAGTAGATGCAAAAGCTTACTTATGACTTGTGCAACAGCGAAACATACTAGCCTAAAATCATGTTCTTAAGTTTTCATTCATTACCATACAAGCAGTTACTTCCCTTCAAAGCCTTTGATATTCCCTAATTAACTGAAACGTTTTAGCCCTAAAAGAGCGACTTGATTTTAGCAGCTCATTCCTTAGACAATGACAGTGTCTAATGTTTTGTTATTCCTCATTATTGAAACTCACAGAAAGTGAAACTACTGACGACCTGCAAGCCAACGTTCCATTTGGGGATATCAGCCACGAATGGTGACGTGAGAGCAAGAGGCGAGGGGCGGGGGGTGAGGGGGGGGGGGTGAATGGACTTTCCCCTGCCCCTGACAACAAGCTAATCGCTCGCATGTTCCTACACTGCTAGCAGTACCTCAGGATGGTGCTATTTAGGTGCATCGTGTTACATTTGATGTGTCAATATGTTAGAATGTCATAAATTGCAATGACAACGCGCTGATAGCATCCTATTGTTTATCAACCAATCCAACTCTCCGATGCTGGGGCTGCGGAGAAATTTGAACGCATCGGTTACAAAAGAGAATGCAGTCCCTCTTCTTCCCGCCTCTCTCCAGTTTCCCTCTCGGCCATTTCGCCCTCTCCCGTCCTGCCGAGCTTAGACTCGAATGACTGAAGAGGGACTGCTCGCAGTCTAGCATGTTCCTGGCGGCTTGCTCGGCTTGCCCTTGGAATGGAGAGCTTGCTCACAGGCTATGAAACTACAGCCAACTCTTACGTGGCGACACCTCGTCACTAAAGACAACCTGAAAATACGGATTATGGCTAAATCCCCCCCCCCCCCCCCCTACAAAATATATAGATGTTTGGACTATTGCTATTTTAAAAGGACAATGACTCATGGTCACAGCGTTTTCAATAATATAAGGGAGTCAACTAACAATCTTTCTTAGAACACAACAACCTGGAATATTCTAACAATTTTATATACTGTACAACCCCAAAATAAAATTACTTTGAGCTGGGAATAACTCTGTCCTTACAGGTTTATTGATATTGTAATATTGATAATTATACTTATAAAAATAGAATAAATCTAGGGCTATTTAAAGGATGGCAGGTTAATATGTGGTAGTGAAGGCATAGATGGTAGATTTATATTGGGTTTTGGTAAATTGTGTAGGTTAGGACTAATATTTCTGACAGCAGACATGGCTCTTTGAGGTGCAGCACTGATACCAGCCTAAATGAGACAAAAAGTGCAATGTTAATAGCTCATTTAAAATTTACCACATCTGTAGTGACAAATTGCTGAACGTACTTCAGATCAACTTGCTTGCTACCAAATCTCCTTAAATTACTAAATATACTGGCACTCACGGACAGAAAAATGGCCATTAACATTTCAGAGACCCTAAATTGCCCCCATCTCATGAGAGATGAATCATAGTATAGTGTTGGCACAATTCTCTACAAAGCCGTAAACTCTTAATATAGAGGATAAAAAATTCTTGCCCAGCTTGCAGTCCTCTATTTTTAGGTGCGGGGTTCTAATTACATTTTAAAGTAGACAGGTAAGATGTAAAAGTAGGTGGCTTGGCAATCAAGTGCTGTAGGCAATTTGAGGCTTTAATCTCTCACTTTACCCATTTTTCAGCACAAGTAGATGGCTCAGAGCTCAAAGTAGAACGTTTTTTAGCTGTTTGCTGGCACTTACATGTAATGAGAGCCCTGTAGGTGGCTTCAAAACTGGCTTACATGCAAACAATTAAATTACAAGGAACAAACATGTATGGAAAATAATGAAAAAATTGTGTTTCCTAGACTGGAGGACTCACCTCTGATTTTTCAAGTTTATTTTGTGCCTCAATGTGGGTTAAAATTTCTGACATGTTAGTTTCTAACACCATTCCACCCATGACAATCTCTTGTAAAATGTAGTGAACCTGAACAACAAACATAAAGTTGTAAAGAGGGACTGGGATGAACATAGCCAGCAGGAACTCAAAGAAATGCAAATACACACTTAACCTATTTTACTATTATTGTCCATTTTATCTGCCATTTTGGAATGTAGGGCATAGACAAAGGTGATGCTATAATTTATTGCTTTATTCTCAGTTCAGAGTGGTTTCATTGACCTTTCATGCAGACAAAACTAGTACATGATACCAATGGTGCCTCTCACAAGACAGCTACTGATCTGTGCAAACCTTAAGATAAGGGACTTATCTTTTTATTGCCGCATCCAAAGTTAGATCCCTTAGCTGACTGCCCAGAATATAACCAAAGATTGATAAATTTTCAGTATTACCAGATGTCACATTCTACTTTTTTGCCATCATAATATTGCTATTGTGGATCACATGGCAAAGTTGCATGCTTGGATACAATGGCTCCAGCTGTTCAAAAGATTGCTAACGCTATCCATCAGATAAATCTCTATCCAGTGGATAGTGCAATATTAGTTTTCCAATACTCATCCACTAAATAGTGATTTATTCAGTGTGTGGCACTATATTTTAAACAACTGGGGCCAGGATTTTTTTATCTGATGACTCAGTTGTAACTCAAGAAATGTATCCTTAAATTTAACCAAACTTAGCCCATACCAATGAAATTAAGTGTAAGGTAAACTAGCCATCATTTGTTGTTTGGTGACATACCTTGTCCATGTGAAATATCAGATCTAGTTCACAGACATTTTCAAAACATTTGTCTAATGTTTCCACAAAAACCTACAAAATAATACACACACAAAACAGAAATGGTTAAGTCAATTGCCTAAAACTTAGCAGCAAAACAAGCAAAGCAAGTAAAACCAATAAAAAACTCCTGGCTCCATTTGTTCAGTGGTCCATAACACAATTATTGTCTGGATAAATCTCTAAGCAATGGGTAACTTTGCAAATTATTTGTTTCCCTCATAATTATCCACTGGATAGTGAATAATCCGTTAAATAGTGCTATCCAACTTTTAAACAACTGAGGCCTGTTTTACTTCATAATAAAACAAAATAGCATCAAGTGCAAGGGAAAAATGCACAGCTATAACCATACACGACATTTTCTATAGTAATCAAAATTAGAAAGCTAAGGAAATATCATTCTCTCTATGACCCTTAATATAAGCTAGAACCAAAGGTGTGTAATTTGTTAGGTCAGACACATACGATTTTAAGCACAATTTTGTCATTATCGTTTACCATTAAAATTCATATCAAAAAATTGATTCCACCCTGTCAGAAGTAGATTAAACAACATTTAACAGGACATAATCACAAACATACCTGGATAAGATCAAGAATTCCTAGCTCACTTTCTGAAGAATCCACACAGAAAACAAAGTAAAGTGTGGCATAGTGACGGTAAATTATCTTAAAGTCAGAACCTCCAATCAACCTGCAAAAGCATATTAAAAATTGTTACTAATACAACACCTTCACACAAGTTCAGGAAATGTTTCCCACCCAACCAACAGAATGATGATGGATAATGATCTACAATAATAAATTGATACTTCATTTATAGCATAGTCATAAAGATGTAATGCCCCCTTCCATAAATTGTCTTAAAACCTCTTTTTTATAAGGATGCAGTACGCTTAAAAGTCCCAAGTAAACCATCAAGTCCAGAATATAAGTGTACAGACAAAAACTGGGCATTGCCCTTATCTTGCTTTGCCAATACGACCTACCGTGTTTATTCGGCTATAGGCCGAGACCCCAAACTTTGAACGTGTAGACTCGGCATAACGAGAACCAAAAATAAATCGAAAACACCCGGCTATAAGGCGAGACCCATTCATTATTACAAGACTGAATTGTTAACTGCGGGAAAACCTACCATTTTCGAAAAAAATCACACTGATTGTCATAAATGAGGCTTAAAACTAACTGTGTTGTTGAGGTAAGCGGCCTCACCAGTCTACAAATCGATACCAAACAATCTCGTGTTCGCAATCGTTTATTTCAAGTCAAGTTGTCATAATGGCCAAGGCTCGTCGCACGTCGTACAACCTCGCGTTTAAACTTAAATAGTCGCCAAAGCACTGAGGAGCTGTTGAAAATAACTCTGAAATCGCCAGAGAATACGGCATCAGTGAGTCCATGGTCCGTCGCTGGAGGAAAGATCAAGCGAACCTTTTTAACGGCGAGATTAAATTGTCAGCGAAACGGAAGACGATGGGATGCTTCATGCCGAAGTATCCGGAACTCGATCAAAGAATACTGGAATGGTTTACAGAGCAGAGAAGCCAAGGTAAGTTTTCTGTCGAACAACAGAAACACGATCAAATCAATCAGCTGATTGCAGAGCGAATGTGAGTTGAATGTGTGACTCTCAAAACTATCGCGTATCATGTGACAACATATTGTGTATGAAAGATTGTCATTGGCCAGTTTTCACAAGCGTCAAGACAAATTCATCACATCATCAAATTTTTATCCTTTAGATCGTTTAGTAAGGTTCTCGCTTCGTTTCGCATAGGGATAGCTGTTAGTGGATTGATGCTACGTCTAAAAGCAAAAGAATTCAGCGATGATCCTGAGTTTAAAGCGTCCCTCGGTGGGTACAAGAAATGGAAGCGCCGCCATTCCGTCAGCCTTCGCATCAAAACAGAAGATTTGGAGCAGCAAAAACTCACGTTCCATCGATTTGTAATCACATCCCGTCAGCGTCACGGTTATTCCCTATCAAGAATCTTTAACATGGACGAGACACCGATGCGGTTCGAACTACCATCCAGTCGCACTTTCGAATTCAGCAACGATTGCATATTGTGTTTCTTTACTTTAGCTCGGCTTATAAGTAAATACATCCCGATTTAGTGGAGTTTCCATGCGCTGGAAAAAATTTTTTTTCAAAAACTTTCGGCTATAAGCCGAGACCCCTCTAGAGCCCAAATTTTAATCGACTTCAGTTTTAATTTGTGTAAAAATCGCTCGGCTTATAGTAGAATAAATACGGTATTTACTCAGCAGGGGAGGTAGAGAGAATGATACGCATTCCAAACAAAAAACTGTTCACATAGAATTTCAAACCCCCCTGGATAGTAAAAGACCTCCTACTTATTAGTATTATCTACATGCAAAACAAAAATTAATATTCTGTTCATGACCTCATCTGATTGAGAGAAAAATAGTACTTATAACTTACGTTCCCCCTTCTAAGAAATTACAGACATTGTCATCTCTCCTTGAGACAATATGAAATGTCTCTCTAATGATCTGATGCTGCATGTCTTCTGACTGAAAAAAAAACACAGTAAAGAATGTTATACTCTTGTATGATGCACACTATTTTTCTCCAAAACTTGTCTCAAAATTTGAGAGGTGCATTACTGTATACTGCCCCTGATTAAGCGCTGCATCTGGGAGAAAAGAAAAGTTGCTGTATTTTTTCGGTTATAAGGCACACTCGGTTATAAGATGCACCCCAAACTTTTCAACACGATTTTTCTAATATGACAAACTGAAAATTAAGCCACAATACCCGGCTATAAGGCACAACCACGATTTTTGGCGATGTTCACCTTAACTACAACAACATGCTTTCCAATGACGCTAATTACAGCCATTCACCTATGTGAACAAAAGCGAAAAATGTTACATATTTCGATCAAAAGCAAAAAAATCACACCTATTAACACAAAAAGCACTGTTTTCTAAAGCTGTGAATACTCAAGGACTCCGTTTTTGTTCCATAAACAAGTCAGTTGTCTTGGTTGCGGCATATTGACATCGGTGCTTGCATCGGTAGTATCCAGATAAAATCGATTGTGTAATACATAGACTTATTTTTAAATATAATTTAGTATAGTATTATTCTATCTTATATTACTCTTGTATTTTATTGTGTATCTTTTAATACTTTTTCACTGTAACTTAGGATATGTATTTTTATCCTTTGATTGAATAAAGACTATTATTATTATTATTATTATACATGAGCCTGAATATTTTGTTCATTAACTGCCAAATCTGGTAAATTAAGCCCTTGTTTATCAGAATAAACGCGATAAAAGAGCTCTCACAGTTCTATTAACAAATTTGGGAGCTTTCTCCAACCTCCATTCAGGGGACATCTCTATTGAGGGGACAATTGCCTTGGTCCCGAGGGTGCCCCTTGAATAGAGATCCCACTGTACTTGCAGCTCTGTAAATGGAGCAGCTATTTCAGCTCAGAAAGTTAGAATAAGGAAATAAATTTGGGGACTTCCGCCACTGTCTGCTTAATAGAGGGTGTTCGCTTAATGCAGGTTTCACTGTAATATTATAATTTGTGATGTAAATACTAATATTGTTAATTACTTGTAATATTTTAGTATGTAAAAAAATTAGTTAAATTAGTTTTGTATTTCTTCTTTTTTTTGGCTCGGCCCCATAAGTTTTTCAGCTTTAATTACTACCGTGGATAGATAAAAGTTATTGATTGATTGATAGAAAATGAGCAAAGCTGCAAGTGGAAGAAAAAACATTTGCGTGCATTCTGATCCTTTTAGATGCGTGCACACCTTGCTCATGGAGGCTATGACAAATTTTCGGTAGTTGAACCAACCTCAAATCGAGATTCTTTCTGCTAAATGCCGGTGCCCAGGCTTCTCCCATTCAGTTTAGGTTGCATTCTCCTAACGTCGAACGCAATTAAACTCACGGCTTCTCATTCTTAAAATAACTGGAAAAACTACACTAAAATAAAGTTGGAAGGAAGGAAATAACGTCATTTAAAATAGCGTTCACTTTATAAACGCTCGGGAGTTTTTGCGTTTGTGAAGTTGACAAAGGGAAGTAAGCCTTTAAGTGCAGTTTCTCGCAGCATCCTTCATAATTTCTCATGGGCCAGGTGTTGTCACAAATTTACTAGTGGAATTTTGGCAGCCCAAAAGACAGTACAAAATAGGTTATTTCCACTAGTCGTAGTTTCTTATGCATGATGACACTGTAGGTTAAAATACGGAACGGAAGCTTTTTATGTACCACACACAACTTTGTCTTTATCTACTTTTACTTCGTGCTCTTAAAAAGAAAACTCCATCGTTTGGAGGATATAATACTTACATAATGAGTGAAGAATTTGGTCATCCGTGGCTTCCCATGGTTATTGAATACAAGGATCGCCTTGATCATCTCAATAAAGGAATATAAAAATCAAAATACACCAAACGATACCCTTGATCAAGATGGCCGCCGCTCTTTCTCCCACAATTCTTTGTACGCTTGAGAAGTGAAGACCCTGGGAACGAGAAGGTGAAGCCGGAAGTGACCATGACCGAACCTAATGCGTGCTTGCTGAATTAATCAATCAAAAATCAATATTTCTTTTTCAGAGTTTGCCTCAAACCCCGAATCCGGAAAGCCCACGCCAAACGCCCAATGACTCTGAAGTTTAGTGTTTAGGGTTAGGAAACTGCCCTTTCCCCCACATAATTGAAGCTGAATATGTATTGAAAAAAATTACATAGACCCAAAGATGAGTTGTATTTGTAGTTTGACCACACATCATTATGGCTTGTAACAGAAACTTGACATTTGTTCATAATTCATTCAAATTAATATTTCTCCATTTCTGACAAGCATAAACCCCCCACTAATTCTTGGTAACCAGCTCCCAAAAACATGGCAAGAATGAACAAAGAGTTACACTGAAGCCCCCCTCCTCCCCTTTGTTCTTGAAGGATAGAAATGTATTGATCAATCACAACTGTCACACTTCACATAGACTAATCTAATCTGTTATAATTATTTATTCAAGTGATGAAAGTTGGGATTTGTTTTGGATCTTTGGCTGCATGACCTCCCTGTTCATGTGCCTGGGCATTTCCACTTTGTATTCTAATTTTTATGGAGAATATTGATACCATCATCTTTGCTAAATAAAGTAAGCCATCCCTCTCAAACCCCCCCCCCCCCCCCGCCCTCTTCAAATGTGCTTGAAATAAATAAGCCCCCTGGCTAGCCTGGGTCTTGATAGAGGATTTACAGTAAGTGTGTTTTGAGGTTGGTTATATTTTGAATGAATTCTAAACATTGGGTTTGGGTTTTTATAACACAAAAAGAATTACACAAATCTTGCAGCGTGTTATCCACCTTGGTCTTCTGAATCGGTGGTAACACCCTCCTTGATCTGCATTATTATAATTCTTCATATCATACAAAAGCCAAATCAAATAATTATTGCTAAATACTGCATTTATAAAGAGAAGAAAAGTTAGACAGTAATTGTTAATAAGTACAAGCTGCTTATTTATTTATTTTTTAAACACAATATTGCATTTTTACTATAAACAATGCACAATACCTCCTTTTCTACTATCTCAGACTAAATCTTAAGAGTGAGAAACAAAAGCTCCTGGTGTGTACTTAATTTCTTACTGAGACATGATTTGAGTCTTTGCTTGTGCTTGCCAATCATTTACTTAGCTAACCTTGAGAACAAAGATGAACTTTAGTTTTAGACTACTGCTTCTTAAAACGTTCCTAAAAGTACAATAGTTTCTCATGCGATAACATAATAACATACTGAATCACTGCAAGATTCTACATATACTTTTGAGCCTGAGATCCCAGGGTACCTACATGTAGTTAGGATGGGACTTAAAGGGTACAATAATAATATTGATAAAGCTCTTCAACAATTATTGTTGAAGAGCTTTATCAGGGAACTGGTAGCACCTCTGGCAACATACTCTTGCAGAAACAATTCCAGATCATTTGGACCCCCTACTTCTGATTGGCTAGAAAATATTTTCTGGATAATCAGAAGCACAGAACAGGTTCAGTAAGACTAAGGCCTCAAGTGCTCTCCCATTCTTCTTACAAACTATGCCTGTGATGATTTTACCCATAAAGTCCCACCATAGTCCACCAGCTCTTCATCCCTGGGGTGAGGGTGAACTAGTCTCCTTCGCAGCCATTTTTAAGCTCACCACACAACACTCATTGCGTGATGAGCCTAAAACAACTGCGAAGGAGACTAGGGGTGATCTTGCTGTGGTCAGCTTTCGTAACACTCGGTTAATGGGTGAAGTCACTTTCTTTCCCTGATGGTAAAGCAGAATGTTTATATTTAGAAGTCCATAGCATTCTGTTTCTCTCTTGACTCTGTCCAGGCTTTTGCAATGGTTCTCTTCATTTCATCATCTCCTTCATCATACATCTTTTTCATCAGATCCATTATCCCTTCTCCAGGATCCTTGGTCTCATCAAACTTCGGTTGCTGCTGTTTTATATTCTTCAAGTTCTCAGTCACTGTCAGACAAGACCAATTCTCTTCTTTTTCTTTCTTTAGCAGGATACTTAGTTTTCCTGATTTTACTTTCACAGAGCTTGACTCAGGAATAATAGGATGCAACAAGTGTACCATCTGAAACTCGTAGTTCTTGCTCTTAAGACCAAGTACTCGCAGCTCCAGTGACTTCCCAGTGAACTTCGAAGAAATCTTCTCCTCCGGGAGAGTTTCTACCTCTGGCAAAGTTATGTAAATTTTTACAAATTTTGGCGACTGATCCCAAGCGTACGATGTGATTTTTGTTAAGGATACTTGAGGTTTCTTCGATGGCTGCTTCTTTGTCCCTTCCGGGGAACCTGCATTTTCGATTCGTTTCTCCTCGGCATTGATCTCGAGTTCTACGCGAGCAAGCTCATCTTGTAGGAGCTTTTTAACCCGAGGTTGTGTAGCTGACGATAGGAGGCTCTTAATTTCGTTTCTCGTATCCTTTAGCTCTTGAAAATTCTCCATAATAATGAAAAAGAGTTTGCGAAATCTGCTCTTGACTACTATGCATTCAGCATCCACGACCATGTGAGTTTGCGTCACTCGACCGAGAGACTTGGGCGCTAGAATCCAGTCTCTTGTATGCCCTCAAACTTTTAGAATAGACATGTTCCTTTCTCATTTGAAGTCTGTAGATTTATTTGTTTTGATAGTTCTTTAGCTGACCATGAAAAAATGGATAGTCCTTCTTGGTGGGGCTCTATTCTGTGTCCTATTTCTCTCCATGTACTTGGTAGTAGATCAGTTAGGACGGCTTCCCACCTCTCAAGAAATCTTCCAAGACGAGGTAGGTTGCGAAGGTCTAGATCTCCAAAAGTAATTGTCTATGCATGCAACTTGTACATGTTAAACCCCCTAAAGCTGTTTATGAGACCTCTTAGCTTAAAGATATTTATTTAAACGTCCATCGAATAATTATAAGATCTTAATTTACCAAAAGACGGAAAGGTATAAATTGGTGTAAAACGGTTGTAAAAGCTCTTTGCAATCGATGTTGAATGAAAATTAATCATGTGAGATTTCTGACGCTTGTTGCCGGTTTTGCTACTTGTAATGAAATTCTGTTGGTTGCATGGAAACTATTTTCTGTCGATCCTTTACTTTATGCACATTTTCAGTGTAAAAGATGATAAAATATCGAATAGAAACGTTAGCCGCTGTGCATGCAAAATGCACGCAGTTCCCTCGAATTTTATATCGAATCGCAGAAGAAAGTCGATCTATAAATCTTTAAAGTGTATAGTTAATAAAAATATAAGCTTAAATATTCTTCTTGCGCATTTTATTACTTTTTTTATTCAGGTTTCGAATTTGCTGAAGCCTGAGAAATATGAAAATACCAAAAAAAGTATTGTTTATTCATGTGCACGGTTGCAGTGTGTAATAGATTATAGATGTTTGCTAAAGACGTTAGATTGAGAGTTAATCTTAATTTCTTGCAAGTTACTTACTTGCAATTTTGTAAGGAATGTAAATTTGATAAATGGAGTAATTTTTGTGGTGGAGCAAAGGTAGAGGCAATGATTTTTTTATTTGTGTATATTCATTGATTAATTCAGATAAAAGTATGGTAATTTATTAAAGTTAAACCACCTGTTAGGATACAGCTGAGGAAATAAAAAAAATTTGGGCATAGAAACTTATTTTTCCAAACTGCAGAGCAGTGTTTCTAGAATGCAAAATTATTATTCACTAATTTTTAAAAGAGAAAATAAGCAAGTCTCACAGAACTAATAAAAGTGCGGTAAACTGCAGCTTATAAGCCCTGGGGCCCGTTTCTCGAAAGTCCCGATAATTATCCGGGCCTGTAAAGCTGTTGTTGTTCACGTGCAAGATGGAGGTTTCAATAGTTTTGCCTCTAACATAATAAAACTAGCAGTTAATGAAACAAAATGGAGTACTTTGCTAGCCAGGACCCGTGCTCTTATTCTTTATATTTCGATTTGAATATTTGATTTCGGGCCCGAAAAGTTACCGGGACTTTCGAGAAATGGGCGCCTGGGCTTTTACATCTATGAAAAGGGTGTTGACAGGACCTTATAACTGGAATAAAAAACATGCTTCAAAATAAGGTACACATGTATATAGCAGTGCTGATCAAAATACATTCTGCATTTACTGGTTTAATTAAGGCTCAAACACATGTAACAAATCAAATTCATACGGCAGTGTTCCAAGCTCAACTTTTTTCATGGTGACCTAAAATTACAAAATGGTCGCCAGACATACAATTTCGGTTGTCAGAAAATAAGAAAAATAGAAAGCCATGACTTCAGTCCTACATTTACAAAATAAATGTGGTGATGAAACATCCAAAACTCGCACTCAATTCTAGTACATATGACAATGACACAAAACAAGGGTAGTGGTCACAACATTTGAGACTATTTGTGCCCATGTTGAAAAGCTATGTTAAATGTAGGACAGTACTCACAAGTATTATGTTGTGGTTCAATAATATTTTATCCTTGGTTTAATTTTTATTTTCCTTTTTTTTTGGTATGGTAATGTATGGTATTCAGTTTGAAACAAAAGAAAATTAATAAAAATTAAACCAAGGATAAAATTGAACCACTATCAATAATTTTTAATTCCATTGCTTTTATATAAAATTGTGAGTATAACTTTATGCACTTTTAATTTTCCTGTCTCTGTTATATGCTAATTAAATCTCTCATGCTAGTTAGTTGCATGTGGCAGTGACCAACTTGAAAGCCTAAGCTCCTTTGGTCACTGCGCACATTCCACCTTTGATGATTTATGTAATTTAATGTTGTCTTATTTTACTTTTGTTATGTACTGAAATTTTTTTTGTAGTAAACTATTGAAATAGTGCAATAAATAAACAACCAGAATCTGAATCTGAATCATATACAAAACAGATGTTAAGCGATAACAGCATTTTTCTTTCCTGGCTCTATAGTTCTGTTCTCAGGAATTAGGTAAGAAAAAATTCTTTGGCACTCAGAGTAACATTTTTCATGAATTTGAAGGAATGCAGTCGAGAGTTTTTATTAACAGGTCTGTTGGTATGAATTTAAATACTGTTGAACCTCCCGTAAGTGACCATCTGAAAAGCAATGACTTAGTAGTCGCTTTACTGGAAGTGGTCTTCCATACACTATGATGGAATTGAAATGTAGGAATCAAATTTCACTGCAGTTGCTGAGTATAGTTTGAAATATATGATTGACTTTAGAAAAGAGTCCAGCTGTGACCAAGGTCTGAACTGTTTTAGGATCGATTGACCAACTGTTGTTCAGGAAAGGAGCCTGTTTTCGGCGAGGAACAACACTGGACCCTGGAGAGTGGTTGAAATTGAGACTGGAACTAATCCCCTGCTATACGGGGCTTTTAACAAACTACATGGCCCAGGGAGCAGGGAAATCAGCAGTGTTTTAACACCAGGCCAATGTTAAATTCCCTGCTAAGTCCTGGAGGTCGGGGGACTGAAGTTTCAATTGACTGATGCATTAAGTGTTGAAAAAGTCTACTGGCATTCCCAAAACTTGCATATCTAATTTGATTTATTAACTCAGTATATTTTTACTTTTTTATTGTCCTTCAGATGAAACAAAAAGTTGAAGATCCTCTGAATGTTCTTGAAAGGGATATGAGTAAACTAGAAGGCAACTTAGAAAGAACTGGCAAAATTATGAACAGTATGCAGAAAACTGTAGACAAAATAAAATTCCATGGTGGCAAACCAGCTGACAATAAACAGCATGAAGACGTCTTAGGGAGGACATCACTAGACAAACAAGTTGAATCTCTTGTGAGAAAGCCAGAAGTACAAGGTGGAGATGTTGACAATGGCTGTGTGTTCTCAGCGACAGCATCAGGAAAATCGGCAAATGTGAAGGTAAACTTTTCTTTTCTTTCTTTTTTTTCAGATTATCTACATTTTTTCTTTGTCAGGGCTTGAAAAAAGTCTCATCCGGTTATGTGGGACTAGTAGCTTTTCTTGCTGAGCAAGTAACTTTTGAAACTCAGTTGCCCAATGGGCAGAAAAATATGCTAATGTGCTGTTTACATGAGGCATGTTTTTAGCTTATGGTCTCTGGTTTCTAAATTACCTCGGCTCACCCTCGCACAAGATTTTTCAGGGTTACGCGGGTAGGGGTAACTGGGGTTTATGTATGTTCATTAGGATCTGATTTTTGGGAGTTGGGGTGGTACTCCCTTATACAAGCCAAAAAATGGCATGGTTTTTGCACCATTTCAGTCTGTAAATGGGTATAGACTTTGCCCATTTTGGTCTGGAATTGGGCATGGACGATTTTGGAGGGAACTATCAGAGTGTATGAACATTTTGTTGTTTCAATTCAAATGAAGAAAAGAAAGAGTAATATGCTAATTCAAAATGGATTTTAAGAATCTTTTTGTTAGCATTCTAATCTTAACAATGATGACATTCATGTACTTTCTTAGAGGCCAGGTCTGAAACCAGGTATGGGTTTTAGTCAAACCAGGTGTGAGATGGGTGTGGAAAATGACATTTTTTGTATTTTTTTGGTCTGGAATAGGGCAAGGATTTGGGGAAACAGGCAACACTCCCATACCGACAATGCCTAGGAGTACCCCCCCTGGCCTGCAGACTGTATCCTGTGTTTTCTCACTTTGAATAATTGTTGTCATCAATTGATTATAGATGTTGGATATGTTTGATGTAATGCCATTTGATAATATTGATGGTGGTGCATGGAAACAAGGCTGGGATGTGAAGTACGATGACAGTGAATTTGATAAAGAACAACTTAACGTATTTGTGGTCCCTCACTCTCACAATGATCCAGGTAAATGCAGTTTTGTCTTGATGTAAAACCAGTGATCAACATTGGTACGACCTTTGAGTGATGTTAAGACTCTGTCAAGCATTACTTTCGTTTTTGATGAGTTTAATCCGCTGGACTTAGCACAGACAAAATTATTTGCTATTTAATAATAACTCTAAACTGAAAACTTAAGAGTGTTAAAGTTCAAATTCAAGAATGATACCAAATTTCTTTGTATTGAATCATTAAAAACAAATAGTCATATTCCAGAGTACTGCTAAAGAGGTTTCATATGAATGGTTACACCATAGGATTTTATCCTCAGACTCAAGAGTAAGAACTACATACCAAATAAATTACATTGTATACTACCTTTAATTGAAAGTACTACTGGAGACAGGTTTCATTTGAATGGCTACACCATAGGATTCTACCCACATGAATCAAACGTCGGTCTTCAGATCAGCCTTTCCCAAAAAATGCAATGCTTGCTGCTACATAAGCATTGCTAGAAATGATTATTCTGTGGTGTGTTATAGTTGGTGATATTGTCTCAGGCAGTGTTTCTCACAACAGCGATACAAGTCACTAGAACAAATGCCAAGTTTAACAGGCCTTTAGTGATCTCAAGAGCCGTGGCATTGAGATTTTTGCCCCCATGGTAGTTCTAACCATGCTGGCTTGGGCAAGGATGAGAGGACAGATTAAGAACAGCCTCTCCAGGTCTGGGGTGTGATACGGGCCCAATTACCCTTCTCTGTAATAAAATAATTTGATTGTGGAAATAGACTTAAAGTTTTAAAATTTATTTATAATTATTTTTTTGTCTTTTTTTCTTGTTCTAGGGTGGATCAAGACACTAGACCAGTATTACACTCAGCAGACAAGACACATTCTGGACAATGTAGTCGATTCCCTAGCAGTAGATAAAAGAAGAAAGTTCATTTGGGCAGAAATATCTTATTTCTCAATGTGGTGGGGAGAAGTTGATGACAGAAGGAAAAAGCTTGCTCTAGAGTAAGAACTTTTTCTGTTGGTATTACCGTTAAACCTCCATTAAGTGGCCACCCTCGAGGTGCTGGCAAGTGGTCGCTTATGGAGGCTGGCCGCTTGATAGAGTTTTGTTGTAAATTAGCATAATCTTTAGCAGAAACATCAATTTATTCAGAAACAAATTGCAGGAGAACCATTACTGGTCCACAGTCGGTTGTCAACTTCTATCTCAGACTATATTTTCCTTCATCACATTCTTGAAATGAAGCCAAACTAAGTGTATCAAGCACTTGATGGCTGCTTGACAGAGGTGACAACAATGAGAGAACTCTTGTTGGGACGGCCAAAAGGTGGCTTTGGCCACATAATAGAGGTTTAATTTCCCATTCTTCTTTACAATAGAGAGCTTTAGATTCTAAGATGAGTATGACTACGAGTATGAGATTTTCTCAATGCTAAGTAGTGCATGCGAGTGAGTCAGCGTCATTTTGGCAGGAAAACACGGTAGCCGTTGTCATTCTACTGTGAGTTTTCGAGCGAATGTTGTAGTGGTAAAAACAAAGATATCAAATGTTAGAAGTTTTATCATTTTGCATTCAGGAGAGCATGTAACCTCCTCCACTAAAGATAACAATGCTAACTATTCTTGTGAAAAATGGTAAAATGAAGCTTTCTGGGAAGTCTGTATTTTGAGAAGAAGTGAAAAAACTGCAAGTCAAATCTTGTAGTGGTTGTCGTCCTCCTCCTAGAATCTAAAGGTATCTATTCATTTCGGGACTTTGATTACTGGCTGCTTAATAGAGGGTAGCGGCTTAATGTAGGTTCAACTGTATTTAGTGATGGAAATTGAAGACCTTCCCTTTTTCTTTATACATGCAAAACCCTGAGTATTAGTCTGGGCCCAGTGACCAAACCGCCGACCTCCTGCTCTGCAGTCAAGTGCTTTACTGACCCAGGTAGTCCCGCAGTTGTTGATTGAATATAGACTACAGTTGAACTTAGGGCACTTTCCAAAAGTCAGAACTGGCTGGCTGGACCATGGCCGGACAAGTCATTTTGACAATGGAAAATGCTTTTCAATATGTATTTGTCGAAAAACCCTCTCCTTTGTAGATACTATTTCAAATTTGACTTATCTTAGACTGAAAAGTTATGATTAAACGTGAATTTCTCATCATGATGGGAATGGTCTGGCCAGTCAGTTTTGACAAATGGAAAGCTCTCTTAACATGTAGTCCTATACCTGGTCTTTGCCCTCTGTGCACCCCCCTTGTCATTCCCACCTCACCCACTATCACTGGGACCCTGGCAGAATGGCCAGACCTTTGCAGCATATTTGCCTAGATGACAAAGAAATTTCCCCCATTAGTGCCAGTATATGTATATGTTGATTTAGTTTGTGTTATATTCATTAACTCTTTACTCTTGACAAAAGGCCAATCCTTAAACTGACTTATTTGATTAAAAGTTCACTTCTTGATAACACACTAAATTAACATTTTATTCCTTATAGGCAGCTAAGCAATGGTCAACTAGAGATTGTAACTGGTGGGTGGGTCATGAATGATGAGGCCAATACTCATTACTATGCTATGCTGGATCAGTTGATTGAAGGGCATCAGTGGATTGCAAAGAATCTAGGTTCAGGTCAGTTAATTGTCATGGAACCTTATATTCTTTATGTCCACATAGGTATCCGAAAGATTTGCTTTAAAACAGGCCCTTGGTGACTCGATCCAATGACAAACTTCTCTCCTTATGTCACAAACAAACATGAGGCAATGTGGAGGGAGAATCTATGAATTTATCAGAAGTCAGTGGGGCTATTTTTCTGGCACCCTTAGGGTTCCTATACAATTGAGGACCAACCTGACGCCCCTAACTTACAGTTTGTGATTTGAATAGTCATTAAAACCAGCCACAGGAAAAAAATTGAAAAAAATTGTGGTTGGGCCATACAATCACATAATTATACATGTATATTGTGCTCATTCTTTTAACAATATCCTGTAGGTGATAAACTTACTTTTTGTTGTGATTGGTTTAATTTTTGACTAGCATTTTGTTTAGATTGTTAATTACATAAAATAATAATATTATCAAGGTACAATCACAGCAAGGAGGCCAAAAGTGTGACCTCCTTTAATTAACGCACATTCTTTAATACAGACTTTAACTAATCAGAAGTCAAGGACAGTTTCCAGCTGGCTTCTGGTTGGATTAAATCTGTATGGAAGAATGTGAATAAATCAAAAGCGGTCACACTTTTGGGCTCCTTCCTTTAATATGGTTGGGGTGGCATGTTTAAAGCAGAATTTTGGGATTATGCAGAACAAGTTACAGTATGCTGAAATCAACTGGGCAATCTTCCAGACCTCGCTAGTACCTTGTTCCATCTCCACTCACAAAAGTTCATTTGTTTTGGACCAGGTTTACATGTAAATGGCACAAGAAGCTGCCTACAGTGCTCTCTTAATCACTCACAGAATTGTTCTTAGATTGTAACAGCATAGGAATTACTCTCTGTGAGAAAGTACAGTAAAGGAACAGTGGGGGCTTTTAACTACTTTGTAGTCATTATTTTTCTTGTGTTTTACTAGAAATAAAGCCTATGTCAGGATGGGCCATTGATCCATTTGGGCACACGCCCACAATGGCATACCTTCTGCGACGCATGGGATTTAACTCCATGTTAATTCAACGAACTCATTATCAAGTAAAGAAACACCTTGCTAAAGATAAAAATCTGGAGTTCATGTGGAGACAAAACTGGGGTATTTAAATCTTTTTTAATTTATTGTGTTGCTATGTTGTATTTTCACACTCCTTTATTTACAATCCTATGCCTTCTTTTTTCGTTTGTTTTCATCATTGTTTTATTGCCAGTGGTTAACGTGTTTGTTCAAGCATTGTAGTGCATAGCAGGATAAAATAATGTTTCCTTGTTTCAGTTCATCCCGGCATGAGACGACTATAGCCACTCAGGCTCAGATCTAGGATAAAACCGATTTCCCAAATGAATACCAAAGGGGCATGCTCCTCAGGAAATTTTTTGATTTTAACTCCCTAAAGTCCCCTTTCCAAGGATTCTAAGCCATTCAGACAGGATATTGGCCAGGTCCATTCTCCTGGGATGAAGCCTTGCAACTTGAAAAGTTTTTTCTTTATTAAAAATGTAATTATTATAAAAAATCTGACTGATTTCTGTAAAACGATGGAAACCAGTGTGGATCTGCACCTGACTACTGTGAGAGTTCTATGGAGGGTTAAAAAAACTTGAGTTCCAGCATGTCCTTCTGACAAGCAGCTCTCCCATTTTACTTGCCTGGGGCAACTACTTGCTTGTCTTTGTTAATGCTTTTGTTGGAGAACTACTTGCCTGGACCATTGTCCATTGGAGTTACTTGCCCAGTGAGTTAAATGATGAAAAATAAGATCCATCTTACATAGGATGCATCCTAAATAAGACTCTAACTATGCCATGTAAACAGCACATTTCGTTTGAAATTTAGCTGAGACACGTCTTATCTAAGAATAGCCCTTAACACCTGTTCTTTGATAAGACGTGTCTTAATGTGCTGTTTGTACGGGATAGTTTGCGTTTTATTAAGGACGCATCCAATGAAAGATGCATCTTATTTTTCCTTGTATAAATGGCCCTAATATCTACTTGTCCTGGGACTTTTTTCAAGACCTGTTATGCGTATTGATTTAAAATTTGCTTCAAATTTCAGATCATGGATCATCGACAGATATGTTTTGTCATATGATGCCTTTTTACAGCTATGACATTCCCCACACTTGTGGTCCTGAACCTAAGGTATGGTAAAATGAAATATGCTGCCCTGTATCTGAAAGCCTATAATTGAAGCAATTACTGACAATAGCTTCAAACTTTATGAGAAATCCTGTGTTGTGTTGATAACATACTCCACTACTTGAGGCTTAACTCACCAGAGGCTTAATTAATGCAATTGACAGCTTCTTGGTCATAGCTGACTACACCAGTTTAGAATGGGCACAGGGCACTCTAAAATACCTTGGTACCTATAGAGAAAAATATCTTATGTGAATTAGAATTTATGCATCACACTTAAAGGATCCTATCAAAATCAATGATTGAATGAATGAATTCTATAAAATAGATTAGGTATTATTTGCATGCCCTAATCCAGGCCAATAGCCATGACTTCTTGTGATTTTATTAATTGTATGGGGCCTTTCTCCAATTTTATTATTGGATGGTTCATATGAAATGAATACAGTTCTGTAGTGGGTCAGTCTCTCTAACAGAATCAATTCAGTGCCTCTTTGCTCTTTCTTTAGATTTGCTGCCAGTTTGATTTCCGCCGCTTGCCTGGTGGTGGTGTTACCTGTCCTTGGAGAATTTCTCCTGTAAGAATTGATGACAACAATGTTGCCCAAAGGTATTTTACAGGTGTCTTTGAAAACTCTGTTCATTCTATTGGTGACTTATGCTCACCTGTGGGAGGGAGCTGTAACTTTTTTTAACACATTCATGTATTTCCTTAAAATAAGCATCCACACTGCACATTACTGGTAAGCACCCTCTCCTCAATATGGTTCTAATCTGTCAACCAAAATCTGAACCTATTAGACCCAGGCGTTAAACTATGGCCTTAAATTAAGGCCTGGGTCTAATAGATTTACTTTTGGGAAATGATTTATTTGCTATAATTAACTCTGGCACTGATTATGGACCTGAATCAAAATTTGGCACACATATAGAATTCGTCATCCTTAACATTCTAAAGTATAAATATTGTGTTAATAAGTGATATGATATGTCCAAGACCATTTTGCTATAAATCTTAAATCATTGACAAATTGGTGACAGGTTTAAGAAAAGAAATTGGGCGATAACATTTTTCTCATCCATGTTAATATCTCTAACACTTCACGTTTGCAATGACCATCCATTGCACTTCAATAAAAAATTATGAGGGAAACATCATTTTAATGCCTTAATTTAACCTTGAATTATTTAAAACCTTCATTTTAAACTTTTCATACATTCATTTCACACAAAGAAAGTTAGGTATATTTATCCTCTGTGAGAAAAGCCAAATTATTTATCCAAACAAAGTAAATTCATGTGACTTTTCATGTGACCATAATTAAATGTTAAGGCACAAGGAGACCTCAAGATTTACTTTTAGAGAAAATTTCAAATTGTTCTAGGTCTCCTAGCACGAGATATTGTCATTCAATCATTTTGCTTGGAACACACCTTTGACCCAGGCCTCCCCTTGAGATTGCAAATAAGCCCCTCCGTCCCCTCCCCCCCAACTTTTTTTAAATGGTAGAGAACAAGGATAATCTTTTCCTATTGGTACTTTGTTTAACCCACTCACGCTGCAAATTTGGCTGAAAAATGCCTTTTAAAGCTAGTTGAGCCTTTTTTGGTTACCAAAATGTGCAAAAACACTGTTTATAAGTTGAGCACTATGCTACTGCTCCTGATGGTTAACTTTAGTTTCCCAACATTGGGTATGTTTAATGCTTTCTCTCTTTCCACTTCTTTCACTTTTCTTGCCCTATTGTTTTTTTTTTTTTTTTTTCGGAGGGGGGCATTATACAAGACTTTATGTGAAATGTCTCGGGGAAAGCTGTTAGGATCGAAGGATTAGTTTGAGGATGTGTGGTCGGGTAGTATGGATGATGTAGTTTTTTTTTCACATGAAAAGGTAGCCAAAATAAAGTTATTGAAAGAAAAACTTAATAAGCACTCCCAGCTGCTTTGGTCAAGAGCACTATCCCATATCTCTTAATTTGTGCTGGAGGCCTAAATTGTACGGTCTTACAATCTTCTTGGAATACTATATCCCTCAGGAGTGGACTATGTTTACATAGAAGCACTTGGAAAAGGTTGAAACATTACAGGGAATATTGTGAAACAAGCTATGCTTTGAAACCTTCTTTCTGATGACTTCATTCTGTTTTCTTACAGGTCACGAATGCTATTAGATCAGTACAAAAAGAAGGCTCAACTCTACAGGACAAATGTCTTGTTTGTGCCATTGGGAGATGACTTTCGATATGAGACAACATTTGAAACTAATGCTCAGTATGGTAATTATCAGGTATGAGAACATATTGTTTGACCAAGTTTACACTCAGTTTCAGATTGTTGTTGTGATGAGTGGTTTCCTTTCTCCCTAGCAGTAAACTCCCTAGGGTCTTCTCTCTTTTTTTGCATGGAAGCAGGAAGGTAGTATTTGATGACTAAATGTAGAGCCTGTGTTATCAGTGCTTAGTATTTTGTGTAATTCTCCTTCACAGAGACTGATGGACCATATAAATTCTCATCCAGAGTTAAAGGCCAAGGTACCTATTTTCGTCTTACTTGATGATTAATCATCAAATTGTAACCAGCATTCTGATTTTACGTGCTGAATAATTTATGAAGTTGAAATACAGTGAAAATATTCATTATAATTATATTCTTTGACTTGAATGTTCTATTTATTCACCCTTCATCTCAGACTATTATCTGTGGCAATGTGCACACAGCTACTTCGTGGTGGTTTCATAAAACCATGTCATCATACAAGGGTAGAACAAAATTTTTAAAAAATTATAGGAGGTCATTTTTTCGAGACCTAGATTCAAGATAAATAGATTAATGAAGAAAGTCCTGTAAGCTTGCTACAATGAGGAATGAAAGCTCGTTGAGACACCTATACAATGGACCCTTTTTGCATGTAGTGGACATATCTGTCCCTCCCCCTCTGCACCCCACTCCCTCCCCCTAGAATCAATGTTGTATTTTAGACCCTCGACTCTTTCTTTTACTACAAACAACATTGATTCCAGGGTGGGGGGATTTATGGTGTTTAAATGGAATGAAATCATGATAAATTTATTAAATTGTTGATAAAAGCACCTGTTTAAGACAAGTGTGTAAGTTGTTGTCTCTGATTGTAGATGCAACCCAGTTGATTAGTGTAGTGTGAAACATACAGTAGGAACTTTCAATTTGTTCATGGGAAACACTACAAGAATGAAATATCTGTTAGTGTCTCACAGCAGTAACTTATTACAGTAACCTTATTTGATAACCAGCTATGCAGGCTCGAAGAAAACTTGAATTCAGTACCCTGTCCTTTTGGCAGGCAGCTCTTCCAATTTGCTTGAAGGGGCCACTGCTTGCTTGTCTGAGTTTATGATTTTGTTGGAAGATGACTTGCCTGGACCATTGTCCATTGTTCAAGCAAGCTTTAAAAGTTACTTGCATGACAAGAAGCTACTTGTCCCAGACCACCAGATGGGGCTTTTTACAAGCCCCTGTTATGTCTATACCAGGGTTTTAAGAAGCCAGCTGGTCGATTAAAGGGAAAAAACCTGATCATAGATTGACTAATGTGTTTTTCTCATTTATACAACCATACTACATGACTGTGAAAATACATGACCATCTTGAGAACATTTTTTAAATTCTTGTTTATGATAGTATATGCTTCTTTTTCATAGGTGCAATTTGGGACTCTAAGTGACTATTTCAATGCTCTGTTTAAAACCACTGGTAAGATTTCAATGGGTACTTTCTCTTACGTTAAATTCACATTTTACATTTTGATTGTGATTGACGTAATGAATCAAAGACCTCTTCTTCCTTTCCTTGGCTAATCCCTGAAATCAGTGTTGTAGCTAAGCTAGTCAAAACCATTATTTCTTACTAGGTGCTGCGCCTGGAAGTCAACCAAAAGGTTTTCCTGCCCTAAGTGGGGATTTCTACACATATGCTGATAGGTACTGCTGTTAATTTAGATGGACCATGGTGGGGGGGGGGGGGGGGGGGGAATTGAACTGAATCCCCCTTTCAGATTTGGAAGGCAATTATACTCCCTTGGCCAATTTCTGCTGCATTATAACAGTTTTGTCATTTGGGTGTGTGAAGCTATCTGAGCAATGCTTTACTTGAGGAAGTGATAGATGATAGCTTTTTAAAGCTTTCTTAGTATCAGCAGGCAATGTAATGGTGTTAGATGACTTGCATGTACATCAGATGGCTGTGACATATTAATTAGCACTGAAAAAAATGTAGCCTTTGTGTAGCCCCAAGGAGAAAAGAAATCTTATTTTTGCTTCTGCAGTTGAGCCAGAGGGTGTAACTGCACTCATTCTAAAAGGAATGATCCCTCTCTTGGTAATCAAAAAGTCTTTTTTTGACCCCCTCTCTCTGTATAGATAATGTCTTACTCCTTACCTGTGTTTCAATAGACTGCTTGATGTAAAATTGTGCAGTATTGTTTTCATGACTTTTAATGATTATTGCCTACAGTGTATGTCACAAGGCCATTAAATACATAACCTTTTTCACAGGGATGATCATTATTGGAGTGGTTACTACACCTCAAGACCATTTTACAAAAGTATGGACAGAGTTCTGGAGTCACACCACAGGTATTAATGCCTGCTCACTACAGTAGTCTGCTTAATTCAATGAATAAACTATGTTGCATTTGATTATCACCATTATCACACAGTAAGATCTTGTAGTAATTGAAAAGTAAGAAAATTAGCATGTTAGGTGATGTATTTTCTTTCTGTTTTTCTTGCTTTACTGGCTCATTTGTGTGCCAAGGTTCAACAACAAGGTATTTTTAGTGCCATGTGACCGTTTAGTTGAAAAAGGCTATTCTTGTCAAGCCTGAATTTCTTTTAGGTGTCTTTATTATTAATTTAATTTGAATACACGAATGTGAGGGTCTCTTCCAACACTCGTACATTTACCGTAAATTCTCTATTAAGCCCCCCTCTCAATAAACAAGCCCCCCCTTTTCAAGGGAAGAAGTAGATAAGCCCCCCTGCCCCTCCCCTCCCCTCCCCTCCCCTCCCCTCCTCTCCTCTCCTCTCCTCTCCCCTCCACTCCTCTCCCCTCCCCCTTATTTTTCTTCGCTAATAAATTATAAACTGTATTAATCAATCTCGACCACAAAAATTTGTGTGGACTGATCAAGGATGGTTTATTCATGCGCTGGAAGTTTGGATTTGTGTTTCATCCTCAGCTGCATGACCTCCATCATTCTTGTACTTTAGCTTTTACCCTTTGCATTCTTGTTTTTTTTATGGAGAACTGGTACCATCGTCTAAATTACTTAATTAAATAACTCCCCCATCTCTATTAAGACCCCCTCCCCACCACACCCCTCAAATGTGTTTTAAATAAATAAGCCCCTGGGGGACTTAATAGAGGATTTGCAGTAAATCTATCCTGCTTGCTAGTTTGTAGAGTATTAATGCATTTGTTAACTTGCTTTTTGTGTCTGTTTTGAAGAGCTGCTGAAATAATATTCTCCTTGGCTGAATCACATGCTCGGCACCATGGCAGTTCAAGCTTTGCTGTTGAGAAACTGTATGGCCTCCTGACGAATGCTCGCCAGAA
>JBBMOI010000002.1:41420000-41462500 GCA_038088405.1 Porites divaricata | reverse complement strand
TCTTTTCATCCATTGGCTGATGAAACAAAGAAGGAACACTTACCGAAACCATTTTTCAAGGTCATACGAAAATCGCTCTATTTAAGTAATAAGCTTCTATTCGGTTTAAACGCTTCACGCCTGAGTAAATTTATGTTGACGAAAGGGTGCGAAAGTTTCATTAGTTTCCTATTTCAAACACAAAGAAGTTTAGTAAATTAACAGCGTGTTTAAAATGTACACAACTATGAACAGTGAAAGTATCAACCTTAGTTTTGAAGTACTTTGTTTAACTTTGATAATAATAATTATAATGGTATTGATAATGATGGTGACGATGACGATGTTGTGCCTTGCAAATGTTTTTTGGATTTGTTTTTGGTGTTTTATCAGGTGAGCGATAGTGATGGAAAGGAAGTCCCAAGTCAAGTAAACGTGTGGTGGGATCACAGGAATAGAATATCAACTGCCAGATATGAAGTACGTATTGTAATTCCTTAGCCAAAGTTCAGGGCCGGGTTGTTCGAAGCTGGGTTAAGATAACCCAGGGTTAGAGCGAAATTTGAACTCAAATATGAGAGACTAAAAAGCAAATTCAGTTTTATTCTCTTTGCCTACAAATTGATGATTGGATACTCTAAAAAGAATAGAGAAAATTATCCGAGAAACTGCTTTTGATAACAAGAAAAAGAAACCCAGGTTAAAATTTAACCCCAGGTTAGCGCTAACCGGCGTTCGAACAACTGGGCCCAGGAACGCACTTCAGGGTGTTAGTGCATGGTGAAGAGGCGGTGATTAGCTCTTTTATAGCATACAGGCAAGCTATCTGTTTAATTCTCGCTCGAGAGCGACGAGGCCTAGTTCTCTTCTTAAACAGTGGATGGCATCATTAGGAACCAATTCTTTAAACAGGGTTTTTTGTAATGGATGCTCCGAATTAGGATGGAATGTTAATATTACAGAAATAGGATTAGGATCTCGCCTTGCTAGGTTAGTCAGCTCTTTTTGCACATCCTTTTTGATGTGTTTTAGAATTAAATTGCTCATTGTTCTACTTGTAGTTTTGTTTGCGATTTTGGAATAACAAGCTATAAAGAAAAAATTAGCTTTCAGTTAGCAGTCAGAAGCAAAAGCTGTAGACTATTTGGTGGTAAACGCAGAATTCTTAGGAGCAGTCGTATTATAACACTTAAAAATTGACTTTTTCACTAAAAGCGTTGTTTGTTTTGCTTTATTTTCAGGTCGTGTTTGTAGCCAAAGTTTCACCGCTGGCTTTGACCACATATTTTGTGTCATCAGGACTAGGGTCAAAACTGAACGAACGTTCTGCTATCACGGCATATAACGCACCTGAAACGTCTCAAAACTTAGGGTGAGATGTGTGATAAAATAGTGGACATTTTTTGCTTGTACGTTTTATTTTTCGAATGTGCCATTTGCACAATGGTGTCATTTTACTACTACGACCAAAATCCTTTCCGTTTTTCCTTTCATTTTCAAAAGCTCTAATTTGCACAAGAAAGTAAAACCTTGATGTTATCATGTAAATCGCCTATTCAGACCACGTGATGTTCTGAAAGGAATTGACCTTTTGTCTTTCAGTTAGTTATGCACGCATATGCAGGGGGAAGGCGCGAGATGTGAAAGAAACTGTTCTCTGGGGTAACATTATGTTGTCTGCAATGGGAAAATAAAAGATGCAAGCTAAAAAGGTCCATTGCTTTACAAAACCAAACCCTCTCGGCGCAAAGTTCCCAAATCAAATCAATAGTTGATTGCGTTCGACACAGGAGAGCGCATTCCTAATCTAGTGCTGATGTTTTTTGTCGGGGTTCCTTTGCGTCAAGGCAAATTCTTGATTTCGTAGATAGTCTTTCGACCTACCCCTTCCCTAGGAGGAGCTATAACGTTGTTGCTGTCGGTGTCCACAAGGTTTTCTCTTTTGTCTCGTTTTCACGCACAATTCTCTCACGTACCAACAAGCGCGTTTCTCGAGCGAAAACATTCTCAGTATGTTGGGCAAAATATAAGTAACACAAATCACACAATAGCCTGGTAGTAATTAGGGCAATGACCACAAACTGGAATAAGACATTCACATGCCACACGCGAGCCGTACTGACACGCTACCTTGAACGATTTCAGCGCGATTTTTGGGTTCACATTTTTATAACTCATCCTGTGAGTGGAGCGTTTGTTCTCGAGCCTGGTACACTGTTACAAATTTGTTGAACAGTCGAACCGCCACTAACGGCCATCTCTCTACAACGGCCACGTTTTTGGCAGACAGTCCATATATTGACTCTCGTTTAAACCTCCCTACAACAGTCAGCTCTCCATAACGGCCACTTTCTTCAGTCCCCAAGGTGGCCGTTTTGAAGAGGTTCTGCATGCGTTCAACTATAATCGTCTTGTTTCAGTTGACTGGTGTTTTTGTAATATACATGTGCGTGTGTTGAAAGTTTGACTTGAAGCAATATTTTTGTTTTCCTATTTTAGGGAAGGATTCAAATTTGATGTGAAAGAGGCTGGACGAGAAAATATTGTTTTAGAAAATGTGTTCATGAAAGTTGAGTTTGACAGTGTCAGAGGCCTTCTTAAGGTAAACCTTCACAGCTGACTGTGCACACTTTTTATGGCTTCACTTAAAACCCGGCTTTTTTCGCAAAATGCTAAAAATGATGTGTATGGATTGAACGTTTCTCTTCTGACTTGATGTTTGTCTTGAGTCTCGTTTATTCTCACAACATTTTGAAGTGAAACAGCCTCAACATCGCCCCACAACAAATGTGAGAAAAGAGAGATTTAGAATGACGGTTTATAGGGTAAACAGCTGTAAACGGCCCACGTGATATTCAAGTTGACATGAGCAGTGAAGAACTGTCCAAAAAATAATAGAATTTTCTACATGGTTTTCATTACCATCGTTATCTTCTTGTCAATTATTTATTCAAAAACGTATTTCCTGTTGAATTGGTAAGTTTTCGGTGACGTATTGCCTGTTGAAATTGGTAAGTGTACGGTGCAACTCCCAACTTTAGAAACTCTTGGGAGAATAGGTACAAGCTTTGGGTGCAGTGATTTCTGGGATCGTTTGGGTGGACGAGCTTTAGTTATGTTTGGTCGATTGTATTCAACGCAACCATTATCCAATCACAAATAAAGCTTGTCCACCCAAATGATCCCAGAAATCGTTGCGCCAAAAGCTTGTAGCTAGTTTCTGGGGTGGGGAACTACATTTACATGTTTTGTCCGATCTGAGGTAAAATTTTCATTTCAGAGCGTAACGCATAAGGACGATGGAAGTATGACAGAAGTGGCTATTGATTTTGCCACTTACGGCACAAAACCTTCTGGAGATAGGAGTGGTGCTTACCTGTTCATACCAGATGGTCCTGCCGAGGTCAGTGCTTTTTGGTCTGTTGCTGGGCAGTGCGCACAAAGTAATATGAAAATGAGTTAAATTTGTAATTGAATGGAAACTTGTTATCATGTATGAAAGGATGGGATTTAGATTTCCTGTTTGTGTAAAGCGCCATCATCCAAGCCTCATCAATTTCATTGTGTCTGCTTTTAAAAAAAATGCTTTTTATTTGAGTGTTAATGTATTTAGCTTGAAAGTACTAATTGGGGACACTACCTTTACGTCTCCAACTGGAGACGGGACCGCAATTTTACGTGGTCATCCGAGCCACGCGAAGGTCTAACCGTTTACAAGGTAGAGGCAGTATTTTCATTTCTCAGTTATTTTAAGACCCAGGGTATTGGTCCGGCCCCGGCAAATGAACCTCCCGCTCTGCAGTCAAGCGCTCTACCGCCTGAGCTAATTCTGGGTCTATCGGTCAATGGTCAGTGATTAGTAAGCATTGGTCTACGATTCTCGATTGAAGTGCTCTTTACAAGTGCAGCACTTGTTCTTTCTTGTTGACAATATTTGTTATTTCATGTCGTGACTGCTTAATTTGCAGGCTCACGCCCTAGGGGAGCAACCATCGATTTACGTAAGCAGAGGAAACCTGGTAAGTGACTGGTAACAAGGATAAAGAACAAGTCTTAAAAAAAGAACTTTACTTGGCGTAAAAATGCTTCTTTTTCCTGAAAGTCTCTTCTTAATGGTTGAGGGATTAGTATCTAGGAAAAGTTTCACGTGATTCTTCTTTGATTCTTCTTGTGAAAGCAAAAAACAAGTTACTGGACCGTGTTGAAAAGTAATGCCGCCATGAAGAATTCAAAAGCTGACTTTCTGTGTGTTACAGCGCCTCAAAACATTAACGTCTGTTCTCTTTAACATGTCCTCAGATGCAGGAAGTTCGAGTCGCCCTTCCTAATGTCGTTCATGTCGTCAGAGTGTATTCCATATCTGGTGAGTGTGTTGTATTTAGTTACAAAATTTGTTCACAAAGTTAATGGAGTTGGCACTGATCGTGGATAACGTGGATGTTTGTTTGTGAGACGCGTTACATGCGAGTGTTCGCCCGCCGAACCAACTCAGGCAACAGAGGAAGAGTTGAAGTACGTGAAGATTCTTTTCATTAGAAAAATTATAGAAAAATTTATTCCTCAATCACCAACAATAGGAAAATACAAAAAGGCCCTTTGTAGCAAGTCAGAGGAGCAAAGAAAACGCACTGGGACAAGACTAACATCATTCAAGATAGAAATTACCATTGTTGTTCCAGTGTGTTCCTTGCTTTCCAACAAGGCGTTTTTATACCAGGTGACTGACCAGCTGCATAGGTCCCACTGCTTGTAGCCAGTGAAAAGTGCTGGAAATCTCATGCAAGTGGATAAAAAAGTTGAGTTTTGTTCTGATTGACCGAGATCAAGTGCACAACTCCACTTTAGCCAATCACAAAGCCTAGTATTGTAATTCAACCAATTGAAAATTATTCTGAAAGTGAAAATTGACAAGTGTCTTGTTGATGGTACACTGCAGGTCCCGAAGGACGAACTTTGGATATCCAAAACAAAGTGGATATCAGGAATTTCGTGAACAAGGTAAGACAGCACTTATTAGTTGTTGTAAGGAATTAGCTGCATCCCGAGTGTGTGATAGATGTTGTGATGAAATCTGGTTGCTCTTGCTAAAATGCAACTTCCATTTACTCGTGTCAATGTGTTTTCACTGATCCGTTTGTTTGTAGTGTGCATTAGGAGTATCTCCTAGGTGTCACAAACCAGTCAGAAAAACCTACAGTCATGAAAATTTGGATTTTTTTACCTTTTAATGACGTTCGGTTTTCAAATAAAGAGTTTTAGCTTCACGTATTTTTCACTCATGTGGCCAGCATCTATGCAAATTTATTGAAACAGTAGAAGGCGTTTACATAAGAAAAGAGTTCAACTCCCACAGGACTGGTTTGGGACACAAACATGGCCGCCGTTTCATTGTTTTGGGACACAAATATGGCCGCCATGACGTCATGTGAAAACACACAATACTTCAAATGGCAAAAGCGAATTTTTACCACGTGATCTAGTTTCCCCTTTAATTGTCGTTTACTGTTCATTATTTCTAAACATAGATTAATAGTTTCGCGAATTTTTTTTCCATATGAATTGTTTTGAGCTCTTTTTATTTGCTCATTTTCTTTCTTTAGAAATTCTAAACTTGAATCGGACGTTTGGCGTTTACCGTATACATGAAGCTAAAACTCTGTAATAGCTCGTACTCTGTTGCTTTTACTTCGAATGCACTCATAGACGGAGCGGAGCTTCCATTTTCGCGGGAGAAAGTGCTCTAAAATGTAGCTAAAAATAAACCAGTTCGTAACCTAGTATGGAAGCCTCTTGCTACGGGTTATGTCGGGCTCCTAATATCAAGCAAACGTAAGCGCTGTAAATTAACACACATGTTTTTCTGCAGGAGTTAGTTATGAGAGTAAAGAGCAACATACAGAACACCAACAGGGATTTTTACACCGACTTGAATGGATTTCAGGTTAGAAAGAAATATTACTTAAAATATATAGATAATAACTTCTTTTCAAATTGCTGAAGTTCCGAAAGTTAAGCTACGTGACAAGTTTTCGAATATGCTGTTTTTACTTGTTTGTTGTGCGCACGTTACGAGAAGGATGTCATGCGGCAGGCGCCGTTTCCATTAGCGGCCTGCAAGCTCAGATAACTAGAGCTGAGATCTTATATGCTGCATGCTTTGAGGTCAAATCTCACTTGAGCCATTGATTTTTTTGGAAAGAAATTAATTTTTTGAAAACAGTTTGAGCTCTGTAATGCGTAAGGGAAGGATGTATGGACAGTTTGAAAAGTTCAGAAATTAACGAGAATTTGTATGGAAAACCACTCAACCGCGACTGGGTGGCAAGAGATGTTTTTCCTATACATTTGGCGCCGTTGCAATCATAGGCTCCGTTACCAGCCGTTGTTCGGGAAATGAGCCCGCGCTGCTTCCTGAAAAGAGTGGATGAGGATAACTTGTTCCAGGCGTTCAGATAGTGGGGCGCGATGCGAAGTAAAAAGGAGCGCGAAGAAATAAAAACGAGGGAGGGGGGGAGAGGAGAGAGAGGGATGGCCTGTTGTACAGCACCGCCCTCCCCAGTCCAGCTTCTACTTTTCCTCGCTTTCTTTACTTCCCATTCCTCCTCACTATCTGAAGGCCTGCCCTGGGAAAGGCTAGGATGAGGAACAAGACTGGACTCGAAAGAGCGGTGGATTGGAAATCGAGCCTATTGTATGGCTGTTTTGAAATATATGGAAAAATTTTTTCTCTGCCTTTTTTGTCTATATAAGTAGCAAAATGCTTGCAGTTAGTTGCTTTTATTTTGTCTGTAAGGAAACCGCGTTTGAGGTTATTAACTTTGGATGCAATGGCATCAGTGCAGTGCTGTTGCTCGAAAAGTTGCACAGAATGTGGCGCGTAATGTCGCATTGTGTGGCTACCGAGATTTTACAAGTTTAATAATTATTCAGATTGTTACAACACCTGTCATTACGTTTTGCTTGTCTTTTTTAGATGCAAAAGCGTAAAACGATGGATAAAATACCCATCCAGGCCAATTTTTACCCTCTTCCATCCATGGCTTTCCTTCAGGACGAATCGACTCGTTTGACACTGGTGTCGGCTCAATCCAATGGAGTGGCTGGTCTTCATCAAGGTAACTGGAGGAGTAAAATCTCGGTTTTAATCCTTGGGATTGGGTTTTGGCATGGGAAGGAAAAGGGGGAACCTGTAAGCGGCGTTGAAAACCGTCTCGAAACAAGTTGTTCTTGACAAGTACTTTATTTCATTGCAAGAAAAAAATTGAATACTCTGAAGAGGTAAAAAATCAAGATATAAGTAGGTACATCCAGATGTTCCCATAAAGCGAGGGAGAAGGGGAGGGGAGGGGAGGGGGGGGCTTATAACATCTAAAAAAAGCCCTTTCTTTTTTCAAGTAGATGAGCTTATAACCAGGAGTGTTTATGAGCAGGGTCTTATCAGGGCTGTCCTCTAGCAAAGCCCGGTGGCCCCTGGCGCCTAACTTTTGCCCTCGGGCGACTCGAAAGTCTTAGTTTTTTCATACAAATCATATGCTGTGCACCCTAAATTTTACAGGTTGAAGGCACTAGGTCCCTTCAATTTTCCTTGGAGCACAACCTTGCTTATCACTTGGTTTTACGTTATTGATTGGAAATTTCTCGGATATACATTTTGTGATAAAATTCACAACGTTTCGACCTCTCCGTGGTCATTTTCAGAAATAGCTTTAAAATAGGGTATGGATTTCACGGTCTTTAGTCTTAAAGGGCGTGGAGGTTGGCGATGAGCGGTCTACATTTGTGGTGGCAACAATTTTTTTCAAAAAACTGTAATTCCAGTTTTGAATATTGAACGAATCAGGTTATAAAATAATGTCACTTGTCTTGAGAAAAGAATAACGGTTGTTGTCTTTTGTCATGTGTCCTTGTGCTCTTTGACAAGTGGAAAGTAGGCTTAAGGTGATGTTACACTGGACGATTCGCCACGACGGTTTTTAGCGCAACACATCGTTGCAATGCGGGGACAATGTTGTAGCCATTCGACACAATGTCGCAACAATGTTACAACGCTGTGTTGCGCTAAAATTGTCGTTGCGAATCGTCTCGCGTATAGATAGATCTATCTATCTATCATCACCTTTACCAAGAAAGCAGTAATACGAAAGCAATTTCGTCTTTACAGGTGAATTTCAAGTTGTTCTTGATCGTCGTCTGTACCAGGATGATAATAGAGGCCTGGGTCAGGGAGTGACTGATAACAAGGTCACTCCAGCTAACTTCAGACTTGTGGTGGAACGATTTAAGACTCCAAATGAACCTGTAAGTACAGCTGCTCATCAGACGATTCGCAACGTCGATTTTTAGCGCAACACAGCGTTGCAAGATTGTTGCGACATTGTTTCGAATCATTCGAAACAATGTCGCAACGCTGTGTTGCACTAAAAATCGTCGCTGCGAATTGTCCCGTGTAACTTCACGTTTAAGCAACAACGAAGGCGACGGCTTCGAAAACGACCTTTAAAAAGTGAAGTCGTGCTACTTCAAACTTTATCGCGCTCTTTCCAGCTCGTTCAGTTCGTCAAATCTTGGCAATTGTTTTCTGGAATTGAACTCTAAAAGACTGTATTGAGTTCAGGAAAAGAAAAAGAAAGTCGTTGACTTGTGTTCACGTTCTAATTAGCTTCGTAAGTCCCTATTGAAACGCGCTCATGGTTAGAAATGGAAAATGTTACAATATAGATTCTTAAAATTTTTTTCCCACAGAATGGTAGTCCAGTAGCATACCCCTCCCTCCTTGGGCACCGAATGCTACACCATTTAAATCATCCGCTGTTTACACTGTTAGCTGCCTCTGAATCCTCCGACTCCGAAAATCTGCTGTCGGATTTCAACGGTCTACTGTCGGAGCTACCTAATGATATCTTCATGGTCACTTTGCGTTCGGTAGCGGATACACAGCGGCCTCGTCCCAGTGGCGAGGCTCTGTTGGTACTTCATCGAGAAGGATATGATTGTAATTTTCAATGCAAGTGTCTAGCGAAAACAAGCGCAGGACAGGTAAGTAAATAATTAGAGTTCTTTAGATTCTAAGGCTAAAACGACTACGAGAAGTGAAGTGAACTTCTTATTGTGGAGTATTTGCACGAAATATTTTCGTGTGACGATACAAATGAAATATTTTAGACTTGACAGCGTTCGTAATTGAAAAGATTGGGACTAGTAAAGAATCAAGTAAAACAAGTTCGTCGTCTGTCAAACATCAGACGAAATCGTCCTTTCTTCAGACTTCTAAGGATGTGAGAGGTGCGGCACCTCCAGTGTTAGGAAATGGGGTGTTTTGGACTGTGTTTGCAAACGCGAGGGAAGACTTGAATTCTCTTTGAATATGATCCATGGAATTAAAGGAGCAAATTGTTTTTGTCTTTACAAAGAGATTTCGGGAAAGGATATCTTGGTTTTAATGAGTTTGAAACCTACTGTTTTATTAGATGACTTTTCGTGTCTCTTACTCGGCAGGTCCAGCTAAACCACTTGTTTAAGGACTTGTCCATCGACAGACTCCAGTCCACCTCCCTGACAATGTTGCACGAGTACCAGGAACTGGATTCCAGCTCTCCGTTAAAAGTAGACCCTATGGAATTGTACTCTTACAAAATGAGGCTCAAGTGAAAGTGCAGTTTTCTATAGTAACGTTATTAATGTTTCGTGGTACATGAGCAACTCAAAGGATGGATTCGTCCCCAGTTAAAACCGTGGTTTACTGACGCGCAAGTTTTAAGTAAAAGAAAGGCTGGAACAAGTTTTTAACTATTTTCTAGTCAATAGCAGAGGTAGAGGCTAGATTTTGTACCGTAGTCAGTAGATATAGCACACTTAGCTAAACAGACTATAAAATAACTCAGCGTTACACCAATTTTTCATAAGAGCGAATAATAATGAAGCAAAAACGACGAGGAGAAGGAAAAAAAAAACAGTAACAGTGACCACAACCACAACAAAAAAGAACAAGAAGAGAGTGTAAAAAAAATTGTAAATTAAAATTTGTTTAGCCACGGATCACTTAGGAGTTCTTGTGAACTCGTTGAAACGTATCCGTGCGTTCCAGGTCGAATTGGAATTTGGAAGCGTTGGTTTTTGAGTGCAAGTTTTTTCAGCGGTGAAAAACGCAAATCGGGGAGAGAACTGTACAAATTTTGGACAGGGTATTATAATTATGTCAATATTGCATTTCAATATGAACTTGATGGAGAGATGATTTTTCATAAAATATAGGATCTCACAACCACAAAGATTTCACCTAAAGAAAGAAAGATTTCTAACAGAAATTCTCAACACGGTAAAGAATAACAATTGTACAAGTCAATCGCAATAGATATAGCGGCCTCTCACGAAGGCTAGATGGAAGTAACCTGTGTACGTACCAGGCGCCGGGCGCCGTACCAGGCGCCGGTGTTGTGAGGGCGAAGGGAGAAATTTCGAGGACGTGCCGGATTCTTGAATCCCAGCGGATTTTGTGTTTCATTATTAAAATCCAACCAAAGGGATCAGTTGAATGTAAGAATCCACCCTCCGAATGGATTCTTCAGATCAAACCTAAATCCGAAAAACTTAAGATTTAGGATAGGGTAAGGATCTGAAAAGGCGCACCTGGAAAGCTGTTTTCTCTGTGAAAACAGTAGGGTTGCTACTTTCGGCCAGTTCGTGCCAGTTTTGCTATCAAGCTTAAGAATCAATTTTCGGATTTTTACTTCTTAACGCATAACGAATCGACCCAAAGAAATTTTTAATCGATTCTCGCAAATAGGCGGCCTCTGAATTTTCCGTTGTCGAGTGACATCCTTCATAAGAAATCAAGAGATTATCACTTTGTAATTAACCGATAAACATTTATCCAACACGGCACACACGGCACCTTTACGAAAATTTATCATTGTAATAAGAGCCAAGAGAGAATAAAGCTGAATGAGCTAGTAAGAGCTTATTATCATGAAAAACAAAATTAAAACAAAACGTGGGGAAATCTCTCGAGTCACTAAATTTTTTCGCAGTTTCTTACTTCACAAGCAAGTCCCCTGAACATTTAAAAGTCCAAAAATAGTAGCTCAGGAAGGAAAAATGGTCAAGCCCTTATTAACGGGAGGAAATAGAATCGCCGAGTTGACGAGTACGCGACACTTGGATCGGTTTGTGTGGTCTTCATCGTCCCATTTCGCCCCAAGGTATTTTGATCAGCATGAATGAAAACAGCTTTCTCATCGAATACGTCTTTCAACACCCAGTTTTACGTACGTGAGCGCATCGTTGACCTTTTAATTTCTCCCAGAATTTTTATCAGTTTAACAACAACATATATAACAAGGTAGGGTAATTAATTTTTTCCATGACATCTTATTGAGGACCCGACTATTCCAACAATGAAGACGCTATAAAGAGAAAATGTAAAAGTAGTCGGGATTTTTAATTTAGGAACTTCATAAATTGTTTAAAGAGAATTTTAGTTGGTTGGTTGGCCTCGCCCAGATGGGGCGGCTCAAAACCGCATAGAGCATAAAGAGACGATTTCTGCATCAGCCAATTCTGATCAAATCAAACGTCGACTGTGTCATTTCCAACGTCATTTGCTTTGGCAGATTAATATTCACCGAAAAGGCTCCTGTTGAAATACACTTTATGGAAACAGAATTATTGCATTCGATGTCAGATTCTGCAAACCATTGTATAAATAACCTACTGTTATGGACAGGTCTAACGAAGGATAAAACAAACTTTGCTAGCTCCAGAGATACCACGCCTAGAGTCGTTTAAGAAGCCGGTAAAACTCTTGGTTACCGGTTACTTGCCAGAGTTCTGTAGACATGTAGTTTTTTAGGTAAAACACTGTAAAATGCCCATCTTTCGTTAACCAAATTGTAGTCATTTGGTGTTTTATAAGAAATGTTCTGAATTCTTCTCTATAAAGTTCTTCCCAAATTATTTGCGGAGTATTGCAGATCCGACGTCAACCTTTACACCTACGTTTTGTCCGGCGACTTTACTGCACAAAAAGGAATATCCTCTTGATATGTACCAGCAGATGTCCTATCTCCTATTTGCTCGAGAATTGTAGGCTCACGTATTGTAAATTCCGAAAAATAATCGAAATGATAGGAAAGTTTTCACCTATTAAAAACATGAGAAATGATTTCACCGCTCCTTGAAAACCTGTTTCAAGAGGACGGTAAGAAAAGCCTTTGGCCAATGAAAGTCGAAAATAGATATCAAGTTGTAGGATGCCAGCTCTCTTATCTCTTTGCCTCACCCCCTTTTTAATTTCATACGAAGCCCACATACCTCTAGCCCGAGAGACCTGAGACTATTTCCTCCCTATATCTCACGGTTAACCTGATCGCAGGGTCAGAAATGTCACAAACTCAGGGGGTGTTTACATGAGAAAACTCGCACCGGCGCGAGTTTCGTACCGACATGACTTTTTGATTTCGTATCGCGTTTACATGATGACTGGGTTATTTCACATATGATCTCGTTATTTGAAGGTACACTTCATGTTGATAAAATGCACGTATGATTCAAAATCGCGAACATTAGACCGATTTCACACCGAAACGGGTGGTCGTTTCGTGTTTACATGATACCGTTGCGAGATTTCGTACTGGAGTGAAATTCTCGTCCCGGCGCGACAACCGGAGTGAACTCACGCCGGGGCGACTCGCGCCGGCATGACGTTTTGTGGTGGTATCATGTAAACAAATGTAGAGCCATGAGAGGGAACCGGAGTGAACTCGTCGCGGCGCGAAAGTCGCCCCGGTGTCACTCATGTAAACACCCCCTCAGTATCAGCCGCTGTTGGGGAGATAAGCCGCGCTAGGACCGAGAGAACGGGGGAAATCTGTCGATTCCTCGCGAGATTGCCGCGGCGCAAGCGACCTCACCCTCGTACTCAGCGTTCTCGTTCTCTTCACATAGTGATTGCTAACAGTTTCCTGCGTTTTGCGAAAACTAGCTTGAAAAAATTTAACAGTTAAGCTTTGTAACATGTTTGTAATTTGACTGCGTCTGGCCTAATATAGCTGACGATTCAGGCCATTTCAGTAGTATCAGCTAATATCGATCAATATCCATAGTTATGTATTAAGGTACCAAATCAATCCTCTGCATCATTAGTGGTTGAGCAGATCAGTGTCAGAATAAATTTAGATTAAATGACGCATGGGTTTAATCACTGACGTTTACGCGTTTGAATGACGAGGAAACGCCTCGAGGAGTGCTATATTCAAAAATGCTTTTATAGTGAATAATTTTGTGAATCATGAGCGATTTATGATTGGAGAATTCCGTTTCCACAAGATAACTCTTTATAATTGAGTTTAATACAAGTTTTCCAATCGATGCGTTTAAAAGAAGTTAGTTAAGTTCAATATCCTTCACTTTGAGAGGATTTGAATGCCCGGGGGGGTACTGCCTGGAATTCTTCGTAGGGGTGTACCGCCCAGATTTTCCGAATTCTGACCCTATTTTCAGACCTGGTCTCTAAAATCCATACCCATTCTCAGACGTGTCCTTCAAGAAATTATGTCAACGTTACTTAGATTAGAACAGCAGCAAAAAGGATTTCTTAAAAACCATTTCGAATTCGCGTATTTCTCTTTCTTTGTTACTCATTTGGAATTGAAACACACGTATACTCTCGAAGATCCCTGGAAAACCATACCCGATTTTTGATTCCAGACCAAAATGAGCAAAGTCTATACTCGTTTTCAGACCAAAACGGCGCAAAAACTCTACCCTTGGGGGCGGCACATAGGGAAGTACCCCCGGGCTTGAATGGCACTTGCGGGCACAGACAGTCCTTCGTTCATTCGAGACGACCCGGTCAAAGGTCAATAAAAAAGAAATCGTACGAAAGAAAATATTGCACCATGTGTCAACCAACATGCTTGATTTTTGATAAAAATTAAATGTTGTAGAATTAACGCCAGAGACACAGCTCAAATCTATCAGTTATTTTTCTGAGTGTTGATTTTGCAGAGATTTGTGATAATCCCCCGGACCAAGTGGGCGTTTCTTTTGTTGATCGACAAGCACTATGAAATAGTGTCACGCCTCTATACACATGTAATATGAGCAGAATTTCTAACCACCACGGAGGTGTTTTCTGACAGTAGTGGAAATACCGTTTTGGGTTTATTACGTGCGGATTCACAAATCCATTATCCTTACTGTACTAAAGGACCATCATTTTATATTTTTATCTCCTTCTTGGGTTTATTTGGCGTGTGTACGAATGAAAAGGAAACCTTTTGAAAATTGAAAGAAACATCTCAAGAAATCGCACAGCGGAACACCATATAATCGAGGTGAGTCAACGTAAAATTATAAGGCGTTATTTGATGTGTGTTAACAGAAGGTTCCTCATGAGTCACTTAAGTATTGTAGAATCAGTTTAAAAGGTTCAAAGGATTTGTGTTTGGTGCTCTAATAGCATAAGCCTTTGCACATGTCAGTCAGAAGCACACTTTGATCTTTGTTATTTAGAATCGGTCATTTGTCACCGCTCACATGCACCGCTCATAGCTAGGTTGAAAATATTTTCAGAAAAGACTTTTCGACCATTTTCTCGGAGAATGTCGTAGATGAGCTGGCTTTCAAAGTGTTAAGCGACCAGTTGTTACATTTTCATTCGCCTCCGTGCCGTTGACGCCATTTTATGTAACCGACAATGTGACCAAGAGACAAACGCGCGCGCCGAGTATTTGCGACACATTTATCTGTTACAAATCCACAGGTGTTTCATTCAGGAACAGGCACGATAGATTTGGCGATAAATTGTATCGCTTATCCCTTTATTTAGCCAGAAAATAAAGCAAATCTTTTGAAATTTTTTACATCAAAAATATTACCGTGCGTTAAATCGGGCTCACTACTTCTTGCGGTTTGTGACAAAAGGTTCCTTTGTGTTCAAACAAACACAAAAGCGGCAACATGATTTGTTTCCCCCATGCATGTCGTTTTCACTGTTTATTTCGATCTGTGTCATGCTAACTTCATGCCAGCAATTCGTGTATTTTGTCCAACAGAAGAGAACAAAACTTCCACGCACTACGTTCTACAGTGTTCGCACGATGAGTTTTTAATTAGATACACCGAGCAACATTGGAGAAACCTTGTTTATATTTGATAAACAAGATTCTTGTGCCACATGTCGGCTTGTTCAAAGATTCTTGAATTGTGTTTGCAAAACTTTTAACTGTTTTCTATTTGCATGCCCGGAGAGAAAAAAAATATGCAGCTTTTCTCACCAGATTTGTAACAAGGATTTAATTTCATTTGTTTGTCTTTTTGATTTTACGAGTGAAAATTGGCTTTGCTTTCAAGCATTATTTTATTATTTCCGGTGGTTTCGCAAATTTTTTGAAAAGATTGCGAAGATTTATAAAGGTTTCGTGACTTCCACAAACAACGGCAATTTCGATCGAATTGATCGGCAAGTAGGCAGGTGTTGACCGTCTGATATTTATTTCACTTTTTTCCTGTCTGGCTCTTTCCTTTTTTCTTTTGTCTGCACATGTCGTAATCCCTATCATTTGTAGAAGAAGAGAAGAGGGAAGCTGCTACGCATTTTTCTGTTTTCTGGGTTTATAACAGCCCAAATAGTCCTCATCTGTCACTTTAATTTGAGGATACAAAGATGCATGACAACTTTTTGTTTTGACTCAAAAACTCTGTTCACTGCCCGTCTGAAAAGCGACTTTAGCCAATAAAGCGGTATCTTGCGCAAGACTCCTTTAATATCTCCGTAAATGGCACGTTTTCCAAAAGACAAAAGAATCCTTTATTCGGGTACTTTGTGACCTCTAGCAGCGTAGGTGAAATAGCCCTCAGCTAAATCTAATTGCACTTACGTAACAAATGATTTTTTAAAACTGGCATTAAGAAAATTGGTTGTGTTGTTAACTAAAGGCATTTGATAGTTGATAACAATTTGAGAGATACATCGACGGAGGAAAAGTTTTTGTTTTGGACATATTTTTTCGCTGTTCAAAACGATATGTGTTGACAGTAAGTGTTTGTCATGTCACCAAGTCATTTTGTTTCCAATTTGTGTCAAATTTGTTTGAAGCATCTGATTTGCCTTACTTTCAGGCATGCTATCGTTTTTATTTGAACGGTGAACACAAGAAGTTTGCCACATATGAATATTAAAGACAAATGCTTGAAACAGTCACATTTCTTCACATATGAGCAGAAACAGCTATTTCCAAATTCAGGTAATCTAATCCGCCCCTTCTTGCCGAAAATTAAGGGGATTACAAATTGTCGGTAATTGAACCGTGAACAAACAAGAAAACGGAAATGGGAATTTACATTTTGTTTTAAATATATTTTTGTAGGTTGTCACTGATCTTTTCCTTTGATCCCGTATTTGTTGTTTGTACAACGGAAATTTTTTACTTTCCGGTGTAAATGGAACAGAATGATTTTAGGCTGGTCTATAGCTAGAGGTTTTGCTAGAAAGACTAGTGAATTGTTTTTATACTCCCTTTTATCGAACCTTTCATCATAAGAGAGTCACAGTAATGGACCTTTTAGCAGTTAAAGTGGTATTGAAGACCACTTCTAACTTTCAAAGCAAACACCTCCTTACTGACGTGATAAGAGACCAAATTTGTGATGATCAACAAATCGAAACTCCAGAAAATGGCATATTTGCAATAGTATTGTTTTAAGAAGAACAGGAACCAATTTAACAATGGAAAATATAGATTTTAATCAGAGTTGCACTTGTAAATTACTGGAAACTATAGACAGTACAAAATGTTATTGGCAGAATTATTTTCACAACAATTCCACAATACCTGCCTCACAAATTATATTTTTGATACAAACATTGAGCTTTTTCTATAAATTAACACCACAGTAATTTTAAAACAGTCAGAATGTGCCCTTCAAAACAAACTACAGAATAAAAATATTTTGAGACCTTGAAAAATTCTTGAAGGTTTTCAATTTCTAAGGGAGTTGATTTGTGCAGGTCTGCCACAATTTTTTTTTTTTTGAAAGGACATGATAGAAATGTGATTGTGATAAATATTTTTTTAAGAAATAGCTTGGAAGAAAAAATCCAAGTATGATAAAAAAAATCTTTGTGCTTTAGCACATTATCAACCTTCCTGTTTCAGTCCTAGCAATATGTAAGATGTTGGTCACATGAACCTAACAGCCCATGTTCAATATATCAAAATGATAATTTGATATTTTGTTCTAACATGACTCCGAGGCTTTATGTTCATATTACTATACAATGTATTTGTTTGGTTTTCTTTGTACTGAAGTCTCTTCTGGGAATGGCGAGACAATGAAGTTGTGAAAAAAGTGCAATTTTGTCCCTAAAGCCTCGGAGTCATGTTAGAATTTTAAGATCATTTTTATATCGAACATGGGTTATTTAGTGGCCTTAATTAGCTCCCCAAGTCTCCTGCATGTAGTTCAGTGGTAGAGCATCTGGACTAGTCCCTAACCAGAAGGTCATGGGTTTGACTCCTGTTGGGAGGTCTAGGGTTTTTTTCTTCCAAGCTGCCTTTGTTAAAAAAAAACAATCTTTCCTGCAGAACGGACACCCCATTGTCCAACCATGGTCACCATTTTAGTCGAACAAACCAGAAAAGTTATAGGAAATTCATTATGTGGACCTTTCATTTTTTTTTTTAATATTTAACTGCATAAATCTTCAGGTATAAAATGACAGCCTTAAGTATTTGATCTGTCCGGTTATTATGTCTGACTGCATTATAAGTAGGATTTTTAGGGCTTGAGCAAATTTAAAGTTGGACATTGTCTGATGAATAACTGTTATATAACTGGCTCAACTTTTCATGTGACCATCATTCATGCACACAAGCATTTCAGTGTAAAGCACTGAAAACATTGACTGTTTTACTTCAGAATGCCCCTGCTTTATTTGGTATATTTAACTGACCTGATCCTTGAAGTCATCATTGATACAAAATATTTAATCTGGTTTTTCTTCTTTGGTGCAAGATTAAGCCATAGCAGGAGGCCCAGGAAATAGGGGCATAATTAAACACTGTGTTCAGCTGAGTGGGGCTTTAAAAATCTTATGAGAAAATGGAGTCTATGGTGAAAGAGGCTTGTGTTGGTTTTCATAGAGGTAGCATATATGTTGTGCATTTAGACTGCACATTTCACTGAATTATTAAGCACTTTAAAACTTTCATATGCATAGTTGTTATTGTTATTATTTGATGTTGTAAGAGGATCAGCTATTATGTCCCATCATGTTTTTTCAGGTGTAAATTTCATTTTAATTTGTTTTCATTTTAATACTAAAATGTTTACTGCTATGTGGTCATGTTACACTCTGTCTGTTGGGGTACACTGGTCTTTGTAGTTGCAGATAACCTGAAGAGACTAGGTCTTTGAGTTGTCTTTGATTGTATAGGCAATAAAGTTTCAATCAAGACCAAAATAAATTTTTATTCTCTGTCAGAAAGAGTGAAAGTCCCAGATTTTTCGTGAAACATTTTGAAGTGAGTCCCACTTAGGATCACATTCCAGAAAATGGAATGAAGTATTTTTTTTAAAATTGCATGCAGAGTATTTGTATAGTGTGCTTTTTCTGTTTTTGATAACACACGCTTACTGTTTATAATTCATTGCCTTTTGGTGAGCTGATTCCATTCACTGTTCTCTTCAACAAGGGACTCACCAAGTTGGTGTTAACAGACACTCAGACAAAAAGATGGGAGAAATGTATGTGATAATAACAACAAGAAACATTCTATGGATGGTACTATCTGTAGTTGCTGCTTTAGCAGTCATCACTGGGATTATGACACCTAAGTGGCTATATGGACCTGCAAAACCATTTGTGGATGACATGAAGTTTAACTCTACAACCACTTCTGACTTGTTTTACCAACCTTCCATTGGGATTTACAATCGCTGTAGAAAAATTCAAAGATCCATTGGTGGTGTTCCTGAGTTAAACTGTTATAAATATGCCAGTGGCTTCATGGACATACCTTCAGCAGCATGGAGGGCTTGTCTGTTTTTTCTCTGTTTGGGAGCATTTCTTCTAGGAGTTGTTGCATTAATGTCATTAATTGGATTCTGTGTGCAAAGTGTTGGAAGGAAGTCTATTTTCTCACTTGGGGGAGTGATTCAAGCAATTGCAGGTAATTTCACCATTTAGTTTAATGAATGTGCTTGAAGCAAGGTTTTAGCCAGAAGGGTGTCCAGCCGTCCTATGGACACACATTTTTGGAAGAAATACAAGAAAAATTCACTTACTCTCTTATTTTATGGGAAAACATACCTTCTGGATGGCCAGTTTTTAATTTCTGGCTAAAAGCCTGGTTTGAGGTCAAAGTAAGTAGCAAATTTTAAACCCTCACCTCCATATAAAGTGGAACTGGTGTCGTTGGGACAGTAATGCAGTATAATTCTGCATAATTTTCTGTAATTTTTGGGTCCACTGTCATAAAACGTAGAGTACTTCCTTTTTGAAATTTTCTTATGGTTCTTCCTTCCCTACCCTAGACAAAGTTGAAACTAAGAAAAAATTCTGGATACACATGTTCAATGTTGTTTGTGGGGTAAGGGGGAGGTTGGGCATGTGTGAATTAATTGAAAAACGCCCCATGCAAAAGTGTCTTAAGACTTTTGTCCATGATTATAGGCGCAGGTGGACAAAACTGGGAAAAAATGGACAGATGGATGCACAGAATTCACAAAAAACTGCTAACTAGTCAGTGGGGGTGTATATAGGCCTTTAGAAATATAAGGATATGTATGATTTTATAAAATCATAGCTTGTTATTTTGTCAAAAAAAAGACCGCTAGTCAAAATTTAGAAGCAGCGAATCATGAATAATTGAAACCCAAGTGGTCATAATCGCAATTATTCAAGACTTTGATATTATTGTAATGCTTGCACTTATCAGACACTTCTTGCTTTCATAAAGATGCAGTGGACTATATTATTCAATTTTTTGCTACTTGCATGGGCTTGATTTCTGCCTATCTTAAAAAATAAATCATTAGTTTGTTTTACATCTGTTTCTGTAGCTCTCTTTCTCGTCATTGGACTCATTCTTTATCCAGCTGGTTGGGGCAGTAAAATAATTGACGAATTGTGCACTCGACGACTTATCCAGAAACCTGGAGCATTTGTAATCAATGATTGTTCACTTGGATGGGCCTTCTTTGTGGTGCTTGGAGGGACACTGTTGTCATTCCTGTGTTCCTTGTTATCATCTCAAGCAGAGAAGTCCACATCAAGTGATGATGTCCAGGACCAGATATTTGATGGAAGGACAGTGATCTGTTTAATTTAGAGCAACTACATACTGTTAACATGGCATGGCAAGAGACCTTCAGGACTTGCTAAGTTGGTTAAGTCCTGCTTAATCAAATAACTAAATAGATGAACATGGGCATGTCATGGGCAGTCAGGGCTAGGGAGTCACTGGAAGCTTACAAGAGTAATAAGTCTAAAAATATCCACCAATCTGCACCTTCAGACATGCACCCAGTTAAAACTGGGGCAGATCCCCCATTCCCGTTGCTATGCCAGATGCCCCTAATCCCCTAGGGTGTAAATTTTTTGTCTCAGCAGAACCCCCGTCTCCCCACCCTGCACCTGTTCTGCCCCTGGTGTTAACAAGCGTCCTTAATGGTAGGGACTTTTGTTTTACCACTGGGGTGCAAGTGTTTTGTTGCAGATGTTCTTATGGGAAATTAATTCAACAATATCTCAATGCACCACATTATTAGGAGAGGTTATTTAACAATTAGTCGCCAAAGGCGACATGAATTTCGGCGAATATTCACGTCGCCTGAGGTGACTAATTGTTTTAGTATAATTACATTGATGATTATTCGAGAAAATAAAATTATTGATCAATTTCCGACCCCAAAACATAAAAAAATCTGGCTGCCATTTTGAAAACTGCAAGCCTTCAATGCTATAATCACCGCGCGGTGATTATAGCAGGATAGTGCGAAGCTCCTAGCCAATCACAGCGCTCTATTTTTGATAGTCATCGATGTAACTATACTAAACAGATATGTTACTTTAATCATGTGCTAATATAGGTTTTAGTATTTTTATTTCAGTATTTATATGCTGTTTGGTGAACTAGATCAAGCGGTTACTGAACCATTGTTGTTTTTAGTTCATTTTACATTAAATGAATTAAGAGAGAGAAAAAAGGATTTTGTGTTGAGTTGAGTTATTTAATGTTGAAAACAGTTAAGAATGATGAGGGCAAGGGGGTGAATTTTGTAGCTCTTGGATTTGTACATGATGTTGATATAAACTTGTTCAGTTTTAAAAACTTAATTGTCTACCATTTTTGAGTTTAGTAGCTTAGCTGGGTCAGTATTTTTTGGGTGAACTCTTGCCTTATGAGCAGCTCAGCCCTGGCAGACTAGTTGTTTTTACACAATAAAGCAGTTGAAGACAAGTGTTCAGCAACTCTACGAAGCTAGAAAAATGTGAGGGCAGCTTGTCCAAAGCCATGGCAGTTACATTACTAAAGGGCTAGGGGGGTGGGGATTTCTTCTTGTCACTTTGATAATTTAATCAGAAGCAAATCAAAAATATAAAGGAAAACAGAACCAAGAGAATTGTGTTGCTGTTTAATTTCCTGCTAAGTGCCCTGCTAAATCTGCCCGTGAGTCAGAATATAGATTGAAAGTCTGGTCAAGGTTTAAATGATTCAAAATTTTATAAAAAATAGTTAAAACGTTGTTGCAAATTTAAGGAAAATGTAAATATCGTTTTTGTTGTTTTTTTGTTTTATTGCAGTGGTGAATCCAGACCTTCAGATAAGAGAGGGGGGGTTGGTGATCCAGACCCTGAGATAAGGGGGGGGGGGTCTTAAAAATTTTTTTCAGCCCCTTAGACCTCACTTTGGTCCAAAAATAATAGAGGGTGCTAGCCCCCCCTGGGCCCCCCTGGATCTGCCACTGTATTGCCTTTTCAGGGGAGGTGGTGTTTGTGGTTTTAAAGTTGAAGTTGGTTTGTTTGAACGTAAGGAGTGGAAAACCAATGCCCTTTGTATTTTAAGTAGTACTGTGTATTGCGTGAGATGTACATAACATAGAATAAATATTTGTAGTTTCTATCAAATTGTAATAATATTTAGAGTTACCAATAAGTCATAAATTGTTATATGATAATGACCGATCAATATTTAATTAAGTAATCAATTGTTTCGGAAAGTGTATTTGTCTTTACCAAACAATTTTTTTTCAGTTGGCTGGTTTGGTCCCAAATATTTCAAGAAAAGTTTTATGGTTATAATAATTTTGTGATGACAGGTACATGTATGTTGACTAGATTTTGTCTCTTGTTTGCTATTTTTACATAACGGTTCGCTTGTAAAGATAAAGATTGTTCAAGAAACGATCTCATAAAGTTAGGTTTTAATAAAAGATCTTTGTCTCTGTTGCTTATATTTATATTATGATGCCACTTTGGTACTGGGTTAACCTAACTCCCCAAAATTCTTTCTCTGCATCAACATCCTTTGACAGCGGTTTACGGTCAATTTGCCCGAGAGACAAGTCGCCCATAAGCGACCACCTTTCCTAAACACATTAATTCCCCATTCAATTAAATAACTTTGGAACCTCTCGTAAGCGACCGCGACCTCGATCGCGTTTTGGGGAGGCACTTCGAAAATTTTGCATTTTTTTTCTGCGCTGCTTGGAGTGACAACACGGAGCTTAACACATTATACACCCCTTGCAGTAAGTTTTCTCTTAAAAAAAAAAGTTTATATACAAGTTGGAAAAGACCCCCTGTGGTTTATAATAAGAAAAGAGAAGAATAAAAATATTATAAATATTTAGGAATGAGCAAAGAAATTAATTGTGCACTCATAATTAATGCACCTTTCCATCAATAAATGGAGGGGCAGGTCACTGACGTGGAACAGGAGGCCATTGTCGCGAATGATAACCTACTACTTCATTTCAGTGGCCACAATAATGACCTGCTGGTTCTAAAACAATGGAAAGTTGCATTAAATCGGCTAATGCCCTCGCTCCTCGGCCTTCTTAAGAAGGCTTTGGAGCTCAGGCATTCAGACCCCGGTGTGGCAAGCGAAGGGAGTAGAAAAACTAATAAGAATTACTAGAAATGTGGGATGGTAATGACATTCAGTTTTTATACGACATTAAGTTTGCTTTTGCTCACTTATGAAAAGACTAGCATAAGTTAAAAACACAAAAGCTCACCTTTAATTTTAAAACTCGTTTTCTTGCATGGGAACGGCTTCTGATCCTTCTGATGGCTCCGGACGTGAGGAGGACTTGTATGACCGATTGGGCCTTGGAACGAGATCGTCGGCCACGCAAAGGTTCGCAACGGCGGGAAAGACGTCAGACCGGTTACTCGAGGTTTACACGTGGACGAGTCTTTTGAAATATCCGCTGGGCTTGCTATCTTAAAGCGTGTAAGTCATTTTATACCATTTGATACTAGAGTGAATATGTACAATGCACTAGTAATGCCATATATTAATTACTGTAGTGCTGTATGGGGTAATATCAATGAGAGACTAGCAGACAAACTTCAAAAGATGCAGAATAATAGGGCTGCTACAATTCTCACCTTTTCTAACTATGAGGTTCGCTCAAGTGTTTTGTTGGATGAGCTTGGCTGGGAAAGGTTAGAATATGCAAGACTTAAAAAGTTGGCTGTGACAATGTGTAAAATCCGTCATGATCTTTCCTCGTCATATCTGAGGCAGATCTTTACCAACACCTCCAATGTACACTCCCACAATCTTAGAAATTCGAAGGTAAATTATTACATGATGTCCCCAGACCCAGAACTGAGTCTGCAAAAGGGAGCCTACACTACAGAGGATCTGTTCTGTGGAACAAGATTCCCTTAGATTAGAAACCTGCCTAGTTTAAACGTTTCTAAAACTTCATTTCATGGGAAAGATTATCTTAATACACTATCACTCATTGAAACTCTTATTATAAGTTTTTGCAATTTTAACTTTATAGTCAAGTAGTTTTTAGAGTATTTTAGTATAATTTTACACACCATTCTTAGGAAGACCATGTTAAAGTGATACGATTTCGTGTATAAATAAAATTGGATGATGATGATGATGATGAAATGGGTGAACAAATAGTGAAATGTCTTTCAGAGAATTTTGCGAGCTCCTTGTACAGTTGTACTTCTCTACGGTGGTGAATTATTTCCGACGAACAGTTTTTGCTGCTTTACGATACCCTTACTTCAGATAATTAGATTTTCCCTATGGAAACTGCCAACGTTTTTTTTTTTATTCTATGAACTCTGCGCGGGGTGCAGAAGAGAGTTAACTTGCAATCGTGCAAGTGTTTTGTAATGTGTTTGCACGTCTGTTATTGGTTACTTGTTGAATCTAACCCCTTTGTACAACTTTTGTGTCCAAGAAAGTGATCTCTGTTGCTGACATCTCAGCCGTGAATTTTATAGAAGAGTGACAGTTATTTGCCTTTAATTTTCACAAAGCTCTTTATTTTGTCTAGACTTGTGTTCCATTGGTTCATTACCCTGGGTGCCAGTTAGGGTGCCAGAGACTTTTCATGCGCGGCTTCCGGTTTCTGTAAAGTCTCACAATAGTGACCCAAGCAAAAGTTTTTTCTCGCGGCTTCGCGATACAGAAGCATCCCGCCGCGCGCGCGAAAATTCCTCTGGTGCCAACAACTATGTTTCAATATTTGGTTTTCTATTTTGGCCATGTTACAGGCGGGAGCCGGGGGGGGGATCTCCGACTTAAACGGGATGATCGAAGGATTTCTTTGACTTTGACACTTTCGATTCCGAGTCTTTTTGGGAAGGAAAATTTGGCAAGTATTGTTTTCGGTGGCGTGATTTAATTATATAGAATGTCTCTTTTTTGGGGGAGGGGTTGGGGGGGGGGGGGGGGGTATTCAAAACAATCTGAAGATTCGTTGTAGCAGTGCCTGCGTATCCCGGCAGCGTAGCTCTGCGAATAAAGTTCAAACAAACATGTTTTTAAAAACTTTAATTTTTCGTGTTATATCATGTAATGCTTTCTGGAAATTTTTAAGCTCGGGAATTCGGCATGGGATTTAGCAACGGCCATCTTTGTTCCCTTGGCTGTTCCACGGGTCTGTAGGTAGTTGCTACCGCAAAATTGGAATGAGTTTTCTGTTAATATAAGAAAGAGTATTTCTCTTAGATAATTGGTAGGTATATAGCGGCTTTCTCTACATAAAAATCTTCGTGTGCGTGACATACGTACGGTGGCTACGCCCACTTGGTTTGGTATGTTGGTGTAGCGGGCAAAGCTCTGAAGGTCAGATAACTTCCTTTACGACTGAGAGCAGGTCAGTTGTTTGTTGCCCGTTGCCAGTTATACAAAGTTTAGGGAGGAGGGGGAGGGAGAAATTGGCTGAAAAAGTAGGGAGGAGGGAGATTTACCCTCCTGGACCTCCCCGCTTCAAAGGCGTATTTGCGACGACGTGGAGGGTCTATGCATGCTCCTCTAGCCTGCAGGCCAGGCGTTTTCTTTGGGCGCGCAATTTGCTCGCGAAAGCGCCATGTTAAAACTTGTGGAAGAGAGGAGGAAATGGGGCGAGTCCCCCCTTTCCTTCTTTCGCCCTCGCACCTGCCGTGTAACCTGCCGTGAGGGTTTACTCATTTCTACTCTCCCCAATCTTTCACTGTCATAAAATAAAAGATGGCGGCTACAGCCATTTCGAACACGAACGGAACACGAACAAGGTTTCGCCCACCCAAAATACTAGCACCTGCACGGCAGGCTAATGCTCCTCAAACATGCAGGCCGCTTTCCTGCTATAGTTCTTTGGTAGTTCACGCCCTCAACAGTCGCAAGATCTTCAGGGTTTTATATGTACCGAGGGGGCGGACGGCGGGGTTGGTAGCGGTTGGGGGAGGACCGGTCCCCACCCCCAAAGTAAAGTAGATTTGACACTCATCCAAGATGGCCGCCCGTAACGCAAAAGTCTTTCGACCCGACGATCTTACGGAACACAGGTGTTAACCGTGACATTTAACAGTATATAAACGAAGAGCTATTCATGCGGTCTTTATGCGCAGTACTTAGTATAAAACCAGTGGTGGTTCAGTCGTGTTCGTCCTCGAATCATTATGTCCTTCAACTTCAACAAATTATCAATCGCTTCTGTTGACTGCAAAGGAAAGCGCGTTTTGATGCGGTAAGCCTTACTTTTAGTTGATGTCTACTGCAGCCAATTGTCGGAAACTGGATTAGTCAGAGAAGTCATTTTTAATTCTCCTTTTGTTCTTGACTGGCTTGCAATAGTTGGTCATGTGAATTGAACTTCCTGTAAACCCTAAAACAGGTAGCTTTGGGAAAATGATGTTAGCAAGAACTGAAAGAGCATAATATTATTCAAATTAGGTAACCTGTAAATTTTCAGCCATGTATCTCAAAAGTAGCGATTGCAATGGCCGCCAAAAATGACAAGGATTTGTATGGGAAAAGTAATTCTTACCAACCATGCCAGTCACGGTTGAGGTGGTTTCCCATACAAATCCATGTAAGTTTTACCTTCAAACCGTGAAAAACGTGAACACCAGAAATATTTCTGGAATGTTATTGTGTTGCAAGAAACAAGCCAATCAGACATGAGAAAACTAAACAGCAAGCAAGACCGTTAATTGGTTTGTGGTTTTGTGGCTACAATCACAGACAAAAGTAGTTGGGAAGGTTGTGCAACTTAACAGTAGTCCATTTTAACCCTGAAAAAAGAGAGTTTTCTCTTTTGCTAAATATCCCCTGTCCCCCCTATTCAATGTTGGGATATAACAGAACAATTATGAGCAAAAATATTAACGTTTTGATCAACATTGGGCCAGGGGCGGGGGGAGGAAGGAAAAGAAGAGGTAAAAAGAGCATTCTTCCCAACATTTTTGACAATGATTGTAGTTCGGGTGTCTTGATCTTTTCGGTGATTGGTCATAACACAATAAACATTTGTGAGATTGTTCAAGTGTTCATGGTTTTTCCAGGTATACTGAAAAGTTTAAGCATTATGGGGCGCAAATTTTCTTTTGTTTATCACAGACATATTTGTGCCCTGTAATGTGTAGGGGAAATATTTAACAACGGTCCATGACTGGACAGCAAGAGTTGTTTTTCCAATATAAGGTGTTATCAAATGGGCAGCACTAAAACACGGAATCCTGAATCCAGAAATGGAAATGGAATCACAGAAACGGAAACGGAATACGGAATCAAATATCAATGATAGAAAATTAAAGAATTTCACATTGCATAATTTAGTACAATCCAAACAGAATTTGTTTTAGTTTTTTGGCAGTTCCCTTAAATATATTCTTGTTATTGTGTCTTGATAAGGTTTGCCGTGGTGTGGGTTATTGCACTGCAAGGCTGATGGGTTGAATAATACAGTTAAACATTACCTTTTTAGCTAAATGTCAAGAGTAGTAGTAGTTGGCCTCAGACCACACTACGTAATTGTCCCCAGACTGAATACTCAGCACATGACTGACCTGTGACATGACCCGGCAGTTCCGTTGTTTTAGCAATAAGTTCAACTTTTTCGCCAAGCTGAAAGCTGATGGAATACTGGTGTGATTGAGTTTGCATTGACATCCATATTTTTGTTGAAGAGGCTTATTAAACTTGGCACATTATTTTGATGTAATCAGTTGCGGAATCAAGGAAATGCATGCACAATTCTCTCTTCTCTTTGGACTCCACAATGCCGTGTTTCTTTTGAGTAATTTGCCTTGATAAATAAAACTGAACACTGTTGAAGACAACCAAGAAAAGACACCCAGGAAAAACTTGACGACAACGCCTTTCAGTTATATAAACGATGCCTCTGTCGATTTAAACGAAGTCCGTCTCTATGTAACTTACCTCTTTCTAATTAAAAGGAACTAGTTATTGCCAGTGATGTTCTTCTCCTCGCTTTGCTATCCCATGAGAATTTGCATTCATTACCAGAAGTGGTATGAAAAGTCTTTTCACCAAAATCGACTCTCATTTATGTCATTTATTTTATCTGTTTATTTATTTTTTTTGTCATTGCTAATTTTTTTTGCAAATCGATCACTTGGAGCCTTCTTTCACGCATTCTGTTTCCGTTTCCATTTCTGCTTCCGTAATTCTGTTTCTGGATTCCGTGTTTTAGTGGTGCCGTCATCAAACAGTGCTATGGTTGTAGTTACCACTGAGAAGAACAGAAGCCTCCACTGCATTTGAAGTGATTGGTATTAATTTTGATGGTCCAGTAAAATACCTCAAGTCTTCGCAAAAGGATGGAAAAGCCTATCTTTTCTTGTTAACATGCAGTTTAGAGCCTTGTAATTAAGTTGATTTTGTGAGAGCACGATATATTCAATTATTTATGTTTGATTGTTATGTTGCTATCCTTTGGGTAAGAGTACCATTAATTGACATTCTGGACGTGGATTTTTAAGATGTGTGGGCCATTTAATCTCTTCCCATGGCAAGTGGCAGTTTTGGGTTCACTTGAGGTATTGGTAATATCTAATGCCATTTGAAAATGTGAAATAGATGGTTTTCACGGTGACGTTGTCAAACTGTAAGGTCAAAATAACTGGGTCTTATGATTTCTTATTTACACTAGGTTGAAGATAAACAAAAAATAAATTTTTATACAAGTTTCCAGTCCCGTAGCACGTTTCATTTCGAAAATACAGCAATTTGAACTTTCGAGTTTTCACAGTGCGTGACACCAAAATAGGAATGCTGTCTCGTTGAAATAAAGTATCGCCTCTTGATTTTCAGCAGTTTTATCATTTCAAGTATTAGAAGATGTGTTTATGTGCACGTAGACCAACTCTCGAGTGAAGAGAAAGAGCTTTTATGGAAAAAAGTGAACTCCAGATGTTTTAGTTGATTTCCGGCGGCCATATTGGTGGACAGTTTCTGTCCACCAATATGGCGTTTCCATACAAAGCTCTACAAAGGTGCATGAAATGTTTCGGCAGATAACTCAGAACCTGCTGGCCAGAAAGACCTGAGATTTGGACAGATTGTTTATATATTAGTCTTTTATAACATTTCATTTTCTTGGCTTCTTCCACTGGGCGGTTTCCAATATTTTTTTTGGTGCAGTGTTTATTGCATGACAGTGAAAACGATCTATACTTTTTAGACATCTTACAGATATTATTGGACTATTTCTTGTTTCAGTGTTGACTTTAATGTACCGCTCAACAAGGGGAAAAAGGTTGCAAACAACCAAAGGTATAAAGTCTTCTAAGAAATTGCAGATGTGTATTGAGTTGTGTACCAGGGTTTGAAAAAAGTCCCATCATAGTAGATCAGGGCAATGGATTCTCTTTCTAGGCAATTAACTTTTCCCCGGGTGGTGGGGAGGGTACTCTGGATTTCAAAATAGTTCTTGAAGTGACGAATTCTTGAAAAAACCTGCGTTTATTCCATTCTTAAGGAATCATTATTAATTAAGTAATTTCTTTCACTCATGGGAATGACTTGTATTTATTTTTATTTATAAATAATTTTTCTTTGTTGTTCATCTTTTTTTCAAATAGCTAAAAAACTCTGCTGGTATGCAAATGGCTAGAGGGTATTACATCTGCCGTTTCTGTCAGAATAATTTGATAATCATTACAATTATTAGCTAATTTCAATTAGTTTTATGTTTGTAGACTCCTTTGTAGAATGAGGTCAGATAGTTATTAATGACAGTCTGGCTTGTACACTATTGAAGAGTGAAAATATGAGATTACATCATTAGTCTGTATATTTTCTAATTTTGAAGGATTGTAGCTGCCCTGCAGAGTATTCGTTATTGCCTGGACAGTGGTGCTCAGAGTGTGGTATTGATGAGCCATATGGGCCGGCCTAGTGGCAAAAGAGTGGAGGAATATTCATTGGCCCCTGTTGCTGATGAAGTAAAGAGATTATTACAAAGGTGCGATCCAAATTTTTGACTTAGTTATCTACATGAAGGATCTCTTTGATTTTTAACTTTTAAACTTACTTATGAATTAAACGTAACTTTCATTTTTTTATGTATATGTAGGGATGTGACATTTCTTCCTGACTGTGTTGGCCCTGAAGTGGAGGAAGCATGTAAAAACCCAAGCTCCGGTATGCAATAACTTAGAAGATGGTGGGGCAATGAGCAGTAATAGCTGCTGAACGTAAAAAAACTGGTTGACAGTTTATGAGGGGTTGTCTTACAGTTGGCAGATAGAGTGCCTCTCTCTCAGTTATTATGGACCCTTGCTCCCTCTGTTTGTCATAAAATTAATAAATTGAAGAGGTGCATAGAAATGGCCCTAAGTGACTCCTGATCTAATGTCAAATTCCCCATTTGATATTCAAGGATGTAGTTGAAAGAATCTTTAATTTAATTTAAATTAACCAACTGCCTCGCTTAAGTGGAAGGTGGGTGCCTGGGATACCCAGGGGCTTCCACTGTGGCCAGCCAGCCCCTAGATAGAAAAACTGCCCCCATGGCTGGCAAATCCCCGCAACCCAGCCATGAGCCCCCATTCCAGGCACCCGTCACACTGATGAAGCAGTGAAAGGAAGAAAAAGGGGATGGGAGGGGGGGAAGACGCTGAAAGACCGCTTCCCAAAAAACCACAGTACAAAAATGCTCAAAAACTCACAGATCCTAGCCGTATACAAAGCTACACAAACCACGTGAGCCTGCACTTATGGGATTGACCGCTGGATCCATGCTAAGCCCGTGGGCTACTTGACCGCTACGCTTGTGGACCGCATGACCGCTTGACATGTGGACTGCTAAACTTGAGGACCGCTTAACCGCTAAGCTTGAGAACCGCTAGACCGCTAAGCTTGTGAAACCACTAAACTTGTGAACTGCTAAAACGCTAAACTTGTGAACCGCTTGACCGCTAAACTTGAGAACCGCTAGACCGCTAAACTTGAGAACCGCTTGACCGCTAAGCTTGAGAACCGTTAGACCGCTAAAACTTGAGAACCGCTTGACCGCTAAACTTGTGAACCGCTTGACCACTAAGCTCATGGTGGTTAACTTAGTTAAATTGCATTTAACCAAATCTCATTGCCAATTGATGAGCTTGGGAACTGGTGCCTAAAAGGTTAGCGGGGAGGCCAGCTGTGAAGAAATACGGCAAAGGAGGTAACCAGGCAACCCTGGAAGCGGGAACCACCCCTGCCAGCAGCCGCTAACTGGCACCGTCACACTGAGAGAATACTCAGTGGAAAAATACTTACCCATGTGGAATACTTACCTGCACACCCCCACATGACAGCAGGGAGGGAGGAGAGGGGCAAGAATCCGCAAAGATTCGCCAGCACGAAGCAAAATGGTGATCCGCAATGATCAGCTAGAATAGCTTGCAAAAATAACGCAAAAGGACAGCAGCCCTGAAAACTCCCAAGTGGGCCACCCCGCATGTCACGCATGCTAATACGGGAACACTGCTGGCTGCATTGGCTCGAGATTAACTTAGCCTAAATAAAATTTAGTCCTATTTAAACTCATCGCCAATTGATGAGCTTGGGAACTGGTGCCTAAAAGGTTAGCGGGGAGGCCAGCTGTGAAAAAATACGGCAAAGGAGGTAACCAGGCAACCCTGGAAGCGGGAACCACCCAAAACACATCCGTCTCCAGGTGCTTGGAGAACGGAGGGACCCGCGAACAGGGGTAGCCTGGTACCTCCGTACATCCAAAGAGAAAAACCCCAAGCACCAGAGATGAACCAAGGCAAGCCTGCTAGCTAGAAGGTGACTTACCACTGAGTAAGCAGTCCAGGAAAGCCCCATGCTTGTGGTGCAGCGTTGCAGACTCCAGAGACAATACACCAAATGTGCATCATGAAAGGCATAGCCACCATTTTGTCTTTTCTTTGCTTTTTTTTTTTTTGGTTTTGCTTGTTTATGTGTAACTAATGTCAAACTAGTTTCTGCAAAAGTGTAGCCAGCGACTCTGAAGGGGTCCTGATATAGAGCTGATAGGCGTTGCTAGACCAGCGGCCCATGGCTTGAATGAGATGGTCCGGAACTCCATTACGAGCAGCTACTGTGGCCGCCCCAATGCGAAAACTGTGGCTGGAGAAATTGCCAGGAACCCTGGCTGAGGCCATAATTTGTCTAAGCCAATCAGCGAGGGTAGCCCTGGACAGAGGTCGACCATCTTGAAACAAGAATAGAGGGCCTGCAGAATTTCCCCGCAGAGAGGGGTAAGTCATCAGTGCTGAGAGAGCGCAAAGTGGCAGATGGCCGGCACCAATGTGGACGTAACAACCTTGCCTAAACGGGTCAGTCTTAGAGCCCTTGATGTTAACTCTCATGCAGGATGGAGAGACCATGGAGTCCACGCTAATATCTTGGACACTAAGATGGAGTGATGGGGAAAAACTAGCCAAGTTTGGTACGGTGAATTCTGAAGCGCGGAGGAGACCAAAATATCCGAGACAGCAAGCAGCCCAGAACATGCAATGGTCGGGGAGGCTGAGGTCCAGGGAGTTCCAAATAACCAGCATTAGGTCATCCGTGATCGGCAAACGACTAGCAACAGGAGAACCTTGGCAACGCTTGATCCCTCGTAAAACCCGATGAAGGCGAAGGCAACCGGCTAATGGGTCTGAGAACCCCTGATCAATATGAAGAGCTCTTACGCCAGACAAATAGACTTTGATGGATGCTTGCTGGACAGTCTTAGCTAGAAAAGTGGCAAACAAGCAGAGCGTCCATTCATCGGCTGGGCAGGGAGAACCTGATGAGTGGAGCATGCCAAGCTGGTGACAGAAGGCTATAAACTTGGACTGAGCCATGGAGTAGGATCAACGTGTAGAGGGAGCCAAACCTTGGCACAAAAAGGACTGGCATTGGAGCTCTAAAGCGGAGAGGTCAACTCCTCCAGAAGCTGAGGGGGAACTGGGGTAGGAAACCACTGCGCATCGGGAGCCAGCTGCCAGAAACGCTGCCAATGAAAATGAGACAATGCATCAGCAACCTGGTTGTTGACCCCCGGTACATGCTGGGAAGAAAAGGAGAAACTATGTCTAGCAGCTGACAGTAGAAGATGGCGCAATAAATGCATAATGCAAGGGACTTTGGACGTTCTCGAATTCAGAACATGCACGACCGCATCATTGTCCGAGTGAAACAAGACATGCCTCCGACACCACATGTCTCCCCAGATGTGAGCAGCAACGACCACGGGGAACAGCTCCTTGTAGGCAATGGACTGCTGGGCTTGGAAAGGAGACCACGAACCCGAGAACCAAAGGCCTCTCAGAAAGGCCCCATAGCCCAAGGAGCCAGCTGCATCCGAGGAAAGTTCAATATCGGCTTCCGGAGATAGGCCAGGAAAAAGCCAAAAACTAATGCCATGCCACTCAGACAAGAACTTATGCCACCACTGCAGGTCAAGATGAAACTGATTGTTTAAGCGGATAGGATGATCCTTCCTCCGAAAGCAGCAGAGTAGGTCAATCATACGGCTTAAGAAGGTCCTACCAGGCCAGACTACTTTTGCAGCATGATGTAAGTGTCCTATAAGAGATTCCAGTTCTTGTCTGAAGCACCATTTTCGTGGGAGCCAAGAGTGGACTAACCCCTGAAGAGCCTGCAGCTTATCCTCAGGGAGGCATGCCATCTGAAGGTCAGAATCCAGCTCAATGCCTAAAACTGTCAACACCGCCGAAGGACCCACGCACTTACCGGGGTGGAGAGGTAAACCAAGACGGTCACAAACGGCCAAAGCGACCGTAAGATTGCGAGCGCACTGAGGAGAATCTGGGGGGCCAGCAGTAAGAAAATCATGTAAATAGTGGAGCAAGTCAGGGATCTGATGATTGTTCATAAGGATCCACTCCACCAAGTCTGCAATGGAATTCAAAATGTAGGGTGCCCAGCAAAGGCCGAACGGGAGAGCCAAATCCACATAAAAATGATGGCACCATTTCATTCCCAGCAAGTACCGATCCAGTGGATGGATCGGAACGTTGCGGTAGGCTTCTCCACATCAAACTTGGCCATAAGTGCCCCTTGGCCAAACTGGGAAACTAGACGAATCACCTTATCTACAGTGATATAATGAAGGGAGAACTCGTCAGGATTAATCCCATCATTGACACTAGCACCCCCCAGGGAAAGAAAGGTCCACAATCAGGCGCCACTTTCCCGGCTGCCCCCGCTTTGGAATAGCCCTGAAGCTGCTAACTTGCAAGTTGGGTAAAGAGGGGGAAGTAAAGGGGCCTGCCACCTGGCCTAAGGAAACTTCATGTGCCAAATACTCATCGACCACTGCAGCATGCTGTAGCGCAGATGGTTTATTATTCTTGGCAGACTTGAGCTTGTGCAACGGGGAGAACCCCACCCGAAACCCATGACTAATCCCATCCAACACGTAGTTCACTATTTGACGGTCAGGATGATGCTGAAGTTCCAGAGCAAATTGATCTGCTTGCAGGGGGGTCACGGACGAAACTGGGGGAAGTGACCCTAAAAAATAAGATAAAGAGAATATAGTAATAGTACGGGGAACAGCAAGAAAACAAACAGATTAACTAGCAACTGAACCAACAAGCTTTAATTCAAAAGAAAGGACGGTTGTAAACTAGGCAAGGGAACAATGACATAGCAATAAAACACAGAGAGTTGAGCTCTCGGAAAATCTAAGCGAGCAATTGTTTTAGTTCAAAGACGCCTTGATTTGCTCCTGGATCTTGAAGGGGAGGCAGAACGCCGCTTCACGGTGTCTTTGGGTTGGTTTGGTGTTTGGCCAGGGCAAGCACTAACACGTTGCGGGCCAGAACAGCTCGAACAAGTATGGGCGAAACGGCATGGAGCATAGGGGGCCACGCACCGTCCCCTATTCCATGACTTGCACACAATAGTCGATGATGCAGATCCACGAGGCTCAGGAGAACCGTCTACAGGAGCGTTGGAGGCTCGTACAGCCGCTCCCGTGGCATGGAAATTAAAAAGCTGGACATTGATGGACAACCAGTCGGTTAGATTCGTAGCCGCCGCGTGCTTGCGAAAGGCACGGTCATATGCAAACCAAACCCGACCAGTAAATTGTCGGTGTGTACGCAAAATGAGTAGCTGGTAGTTTATCAGGTCTTTCCAGTGATGAGGAAAATGGGAAGCGAGAATGAGGCAGTAGATGGAAAAGGCCTCCAGCCAGCTGGTGATACCTTCTATGCGCTGTTTTGGTTTTTTTGGCGTGGACGTGAGAATGAGCCGTCCTTCAAAGTAAAGTTGAGGCTCGGGCTCCGCCGAAGCAATGTTCGAGGAGAGCAGCTCGCTCAAGTCCATGAATTTGCCAGCGACAATTTGGCCCACCAACTTAGCCGGGATGGGCGAGAAACCCGGGCCAATGACGAACGGTTGCTGTAGCGCGGGAAGGGATGAAAGCGAGGACACGTTTGCCGACGAGGAGGTCCCAAAAGCACACAAGGGAAGAGACACCGCAGGTGAGGAAATCGGAAAAGTCGAAATAAAGGAGGGCACAACATAACTAGGCCTACCTTGTGACGCTGAGCTTGCAGAGGTGGGTAAAAAACCCGTGCCAGAGGTCAAAAAGGCCGAGGCTTGGGAAGCAAGGTTGCTCGAAGAGACAGGAACGCCCCCAAGCATGGCTGCAGTCGAAGGCTGTGAACTTGCGTTCGGAACCGAGCAGGCTGGAGCTCGGTCGGCAGCTAGAGCATCTTTTACCGCTTGAACAACGGTTGCCAGAAAGGCAGGAGACGGCTGATCTTGTTGAACACCAATGGCCGCGACAGCATGAGGCACAGCAGCAGATGGGCCAGGAGGATTAGCCGCCGGATCAGCGATCACCGAAGCACAAGATGGTTCCACCGAAACCGCGACGGATAAGGCATCGAGAGCTGCAGATTGGCTGTTGCGAGTCGAATGAGAAGACATCATGAAGTATTTGCCAAGCAAGAATCCGCAAAGATTCGCCAGCACGAAGCAAAATGGTGATCCACAATGATCAGCTAGAGTAGCTTGCAAAAATAACGCAAAAGGATAGCAGCCCTGAAAACCCCCAAGTGGGCCACCCTGCATGTCACGCATGCTAATACGGGAACATCGCTGGCTGCATTGGCTCAAGATTAACTTAGCCTAAATAAAATTTAGCCCCGTCAAAAGGCTTTTGGGGAATAATCCAGGCAACCCCTTCACTTTGTATAAAACCCTTTAAGCTCCAAATTAGTGACCCACATTCAATTTCTCCCAACAATTAACAATGCCTGATCAAACAGACCGGTCATGAGAATTAAAAGAAATGATCACCAAAGATGAAATGTTGTGATGTTAGAACAAATTCTCTCAAGCTTTACCATAAGGAATGTATGAAGAACAGTGTGGAGCAGATGCATATTGATGTTGGGGCTTCGTTTTTAACCTTTAAAACTTTGCATTCCTTTTATTAAATTTATCAAGGCTCAGTGATCTTGCTGGAAAACCTACGTTTCCACATTGAGGAGGAAGGCAAAGGAGTTGATAGTGATGGAAACAAGGTACTATTCTGTTCAGATGAAAAAGATGCACTCCTAGGTGCTTCTTTAACAGATACTGTTGTGGGTGTGTACTGTTAATCCTTTTTCAAGCTATCCTATGCATAAACAGTATTTTCATGGTTTTAAAGAATGGAATAACCATTGGCAGAATAGCCATTGGACCAGAAGTCTTTGGTGGTTGGAGGAGCACCCCATGGTTTTGGAAGCCATCTTGACTAGTAGGCAACTGCATGAGAAATTACAGTGTTTGTATGAGAATCTAATGCTGAATACTTTCTATAAATGGCTGTTCTAAAGGAATATGAATTGTAACTAAAGCTTCCCTCCTAAGGATTCTACTGAAAAAAAGTGAGGGCATTACCTGTGCCAGAAAAACTTTTTTGGCTTTTCCATAGTACCTTTGTCTGTAAAAATTTTATACCACCTGGCTAAAATGTCCCGGGAAAAATTGCAGACTAATTTATGGAGAAAGGAAGGAAGTGCCTGGAGAAACTTAAGCACAGGTACACCCCTCCTGGTTTGACTGTAACTAGAACTAGCCATAGTCTTTGGTTGTTTGACAGGTTACAGCCAGCAAAGAAGCAGTGAAAGCATTCTGTGATTCTTTAGCAAAGTTAGGAGACATTTATGTTAATGATGCATTTGGCACTGCTCATCGAGCTCACAGGTAGATCTATAAAAACAATAATGTTAATAATATGACTACCAAGGAAAATGAATTTCACCTCTCTCTTTTGGGGAAGGAACTGGAACCTGTTAAAGCTGCAAGGGACCGTGATACCAGACACTAATTTAACATTTAACAAGCAAATTGTTTCTATACTGTGTCTTCATAAATTATATGTCAAGATTAGGCCAAATCGTTGATAAAAACGCTTTGATTATGATAAATGCATTAATTTTTAGTAAGCTATTTTTTTGCTCCTTTGTTTGGAGCAACACCACCCCTTCAGATGAATCTAATCTGGACAAACTCCAAGCAGTACAGAATTTTGCCAGTAGATTAGTGAGCAGGGCTGGAAAATTCGATCACATTACTTTCTTGTTATTTGGCTAGTGCTGGCTCCCAGTTAAGCAACAACTTTGCTTTCAACTTGCTGTTTTTATATTTAAGTGCATGACCGGGGATGCTCCAGTTTACTTAACATCTGAGCTCATTAAAAGGTTGGCTATCTCGACAAGGACAATCATGGAACTCTAAATATTGTTAAACATACCGCTTTTCTGGACTGCTAGTGGCCAAAGGTCCTTTGAATATAGAGGGATGACATTATGAAATGAGTTACAGCCAGCACTCAAGCTAAGCAAATCATTTACTGGTTTTAAGCGTCAACTTATGCGACTACTTCTGGGTGACTCCTTTATACCCTGCTAGCAGAGGCTTTTCCCTTGTGTTTCTCAGCGTTGTACTGCCATTCTCTTCGCGGTTTTGGCTGCTCGCATTTTGTTTTGGTTGTTTCTGTGCCAAGGAAAAGACCTCTGCAGACAGCCGCTTGGGATTCCTGTTGAGCATGCGCATTAGATACCTCCAAGATCTAGGAGGTAATCACATGACTAAACTGGTTGTGGAACCGGTTTTATCAACTCGCGCATCTTTTATGTACTAGTTTGCTATGCAAAAGTGAGCCCGCTATATCAACATGGCGAGTGCGAGTCATTCCTGTGGGAAAATTGATTCATGAATACATGAGCAAACTCCAGCGGCGGCATTGTATTACCGACACGTGACACAGAAATTCCATGGTAACTGCATTTTCATCTCGCACATGCTCAACAGGAATCCCAAACGGCTGTCTGCAGAGGTCTTTTCCTCGGCACAGAAACAACCAAAACAAAACACGAGCAGCCAAAACAGCAAAGAGAATGGCAGTACAACGCTGAGAAACACAAGGGAAAAGCCTCTGCTAGCAGGGTAACTCCTTTATTTAGTTAATAATTAAATTATTATTGTAGCATTGACTTTGAAAAGCCCTGTTTGGAAGAGCCAACGAAATATGTAACTATGTATTTATGTGTATTAATAACACTATTTACCACTGTGGCATGTTTGTTTGTTAAAATACTACTGTATGCTATAGTACCAAGTTTGTAGTTGCAGGTACACAAAATCCTATGGTCATTTATGGTTTAAAATCATTTTTATTACTAAAAATGATATATTTTTTATTTCTCCTTCTTGAAATTTGACTTTGGCCTTAATTTGTATCATGGAAATGTTAATTTAATTTGTACAGTATTCCTCCCTACTGGCCAAATTAAGTTACACTAAACATATTATTGTATGCATTGTTTTTGTAGTTCTATGGTGGGTGTTAATTTGCCTAAGAGGGTTGCAGGGTTTTTGGTGCAAAACGAGCTGCTCTACTTCTCAAAAGCAATGGAAAAACCTGACAGACCTTATTTGTTTATCCTAGGAGGGTTGGTATATTATTATTATTTCCTATATACTGCTTGCAGTCTGCCTTTACTCATCAAATCTGTCTATTTCTCATCTCAGCTGGTACAATTATTGCAAACAAGGATGTTACAATAAGTAGGGATTAGGACAAGACTAGAAAAGAGAGGGTTGTGTGAAAGGGTTGTGTGAGAACGAAATTGTTTTGTGTGGTTAGCTTATAGAACAAGGAATATTCATAATAACTATTAGCGCATTTCTACTCTGCGTGAGAGCGAAATTGTTTTGCGTAGTTGGCTTATAGATCGAGGAACATTCATAATAACTATTAGCGCGTTTGTACTTGGTGTAAAAGCGTACTTGTTTTGCATAGATGGCTTATAGAACAAAGAATACACATAGCATGTTTGTATTTCAACCTCGCTTTATTCACCAATGGAACCATTGGAATGACATCATTTTCTATTGGTACCAATCGAACCGTTGGTACCAATGGACCATCGGAATTGTCCTGTACCCAGCCAAGTCACATGGGAAAATAATCTAAGTCCCCTTAATGAGATGCATATTAACCAGTAGAACCATTAGAATGACATCATTTTCTGTTGGTATCAATCGAACCGTTGGTACCAATGGACCATCAGAATTGCCCTGTACCCAGCCAGGTCACATGGGAAAATAATCTAAGTCCCCTTAATGAAGATGCATATTCACCAGTAGAACCATTGGAAGGATATCATTTTTTATTGGCACCAATCGTACCATTGGTACCAATGGACCATCAGTTTGACGAATCGTATCTGTTAGTGTATATTGGACATGTGTGCCCAAAGGAGGAGGGAGGTTTGCAACTCCCTCAATCCTTCCCCCTTAATTCACCCATGTGTAGGTAAAATATAATGATGTTGAATGTAATATAAGAGAATTCAAAGCCTTTGCTAAACTTGCACAAATTTATTATGGTTATGACACGTTTTTGAGTGCAATCTTCTAGTTCTTTACACTTCATATGTCCATTTTTTTGTCCTTGGCTAGATATTAGACTCTAAAGCCCTTACTTTATCCTACAAATATGTATTATTGTTACTATTATTGTTATTATTATTATTTTCCCTTTATTAACAAAAATGTTATTTATTTTTAAATAATAAATACCAAGTTTCCTTTGTGTTTGACATCATCTTAAATATTGGCATTTGTGTACTTAATCACTGTAGGTCCAAAGTGTCTGATAAAATTGGGCTTATTGAGAATTTACTGGCTAAAGTGAATGACATGATTATTTGTGGTGGAATGGCTTACACATTTGTCAAAGTTCTTCATAATATGGAAGTGAGTTGTAGTTTTGACCTTAAACCTCATAGAAAGGTCTACTGAGATAGGTTAATGCATATATTTATTATCTAATGGAATACACTTATTCATGCAAATAGCATTTACCGTACGTTAAACACTTGAGACACTTCTAAACATGTATTAAATTTTGATTTTGAGGGGTTCCTGGTGAAACACTTTCTAATCAATAATTGATTTTAAGTAGTATGAACATTATCATCTGGGTGATCGTAACCCTGGATAGGACAGTTTTTGACAGGGACTGATGTTTCGACAACCTGTGTGGTAGTCATCTTCAGAGTCAAAGCGAGTTGTATCACATCAGTTGATAGTATTAAACTCTGGTATTGATCTGATTGGTCAATTAAGTCGCAATGTTATTGGTCGTCTGTCAGTTAAGCTGTTTTGTTTTTGGCTATGAAGACTCGTAATTTCATTGGGGTGTTTCGATCTGTCTATTGTCACAGTTAAACAGTCGAATTTTGTTAGTCAATAACATGCTTAACCTTCTTATGAAATGACTCCTGGGTTCAAACCCTTTCTTAATTGGTTTTTAGAGGCATTCATACTTACAGTGTCACGTAACTGTACCCTTATTGGTAACTGGCTACCGCAATTCTGTTTCAGATTGGAAAGTCACTCTTTGACGAAGAAGGATCAAAACTAATCCAGAAGATTTGTGATAAAGCCAAAGAAAAGGGAGTGAATCTCCATTTCCCAATAGATTTTGTTGCGACTAGTAAATTTGCTGAGGATACTGAGGTGAATGGTTAGTGTAGCTTAGCGTAGTGTTGAATAGCCAAACTTGGTAATGGCCGGTATAAGAACATCATAAGGATTGAACTACATGTATCGCTGTGCAATGTTAAATATTTACTCCAACTGTTAATTAATATTATTTCAAACTTTGCAAACAAAGAATATCCAATGCCCGCAGTTAGAAATAGCTAGTTGAGGCCAGCAGTGGTTACACGTATTTTATACAAATTGCGTATAATATATTAATGTATATCTAGCGGATTTTTTGAAAACCAACCTAACGAAATTTGCCATCATTTGGGTAAAAAGGCGTCAAAAGGCAGGCAGGCTGATAAGCTCCAAAATCACAGTAACTAAGGAAAAGGAAAGGAGAAAAAGGAAGAGTGAGGAGGAAGAAAAGCTAAGAAAAGAGGAGAAGAAAGAAGAGCAATGGGTGGCGCTCTAGTTTTTATAATGGTACTTTGGAGAGTTTTTGGCTGAAAGAAAAACCAGTTGGGCGCAAAAGGTCCATTTGGCGGTAACGTTTTCAAAAATCCAGTTAGATATATATATAAAGCTCACAAGCAAGACTAGCTAGAGAAACAACCTCGTTCCCAGATTCTCTCTCCTACCCGTCTCTCTTGCTCCGTAGGGACGGGTAGGAGAGAACCCTGGAAACGAGGTTGCTAGAGAAAAAGGAAAAGAAAGCCAGAAAGAAATTAATCAAAGTTTGCAATCATGTATATTGCAAAGTAACAAATGCAAATACAGTTGAACCATCATTAAGCAGTCACATATAAAGTGGCAAGTACCGTAAATCCTCTATTAAGCCCCCCGAGGGGCTTATTTTTTCCAAGCACTTTTGAGGGGGGACTTAATAGAGAGGGGGGGGGGGCTTAAAAGATATGGGGGGCTTATTTAATTTAGCGAAATGCATCACCTGTAGCAAAAATACCGTGGTATGAGACAGAGTAGACTTACGCGTTGTACAATTAAAGTTGTGGTTCCCGAGCGGTACACTGCTTTGTCTAACGACAAGAAAATGGTGGCAATTCTCCACAGAGTGCTAGAGCGCAAAATTGAGAAAGTTAAGCATATGAAGTTGGAGGTCATGCCGCCGAAGACCAAAAACAATATGAACTTCCAGCCTGAATAAATCATAACTGATCAGTCCACGTTAATCGTTAATTTTTTTGTAAAGAATAAGGATTGGGGGAGGGGGAGGGGGGGCTTATTAACTTTCCTCCTCTGAAAAGGGGGGGCTTATTTGAGAGGGGGGCTTAATAGAGGATTTACGGTAATCCAAGTCCTGAATTGTAGAGAAGAATAGGAAATCAAACCTCTATTCAAGTGCCCGCCCCTCTATTATGCGGCCACATGCAGCCACCTTTTGGCCGTCCTAACGAGAGTTCTCCCATTGTTCTCACCTCTAGTAAGAGGCCATCAAATGGTTGATTACTCTTAGTTTGGCTTTATGGTGAATAGACTGTTCACAGTCCCCTATTTTTTGTGAGCCTCGTTGAGATATGGCGCGTC
>JBBMOI010000002.1:41320000-41415000 GCA_038088405.1 Porites divaricata | reverse complement strand
AGTCCTGAATAGGACTGTTGTTGTTGACAGTGACTGGCGTTTCGACAACCTGTGCGGTAGTCATCTTCAGAGTCAAAGTGAGTTGTATCACGTCAGTTGATGGTATTATACTCTGGTTATTGATCTGATTGGTCAATTAAGTCACGATGTTATTGATCGTCTGTCAGTTAAGCCGTGATGTTATTGGCTATGAAGACTCGTAACCAGTAATTGGTGCGTTTCGATCCGTCTGTTGTCACAGTTAAACAGTTTAACTTGATTAAAAAATGTAGTGGTAAGCTAAGTAATCTTTATTCATTTATCTTCCCGTACACTAAACATATGGGATCAAAAGGTGCAAACTTCTCAGTTTTATGAAACATTTCTCCCGATCACTTGAATGAAGCGGAGAGCAGGAGCCCGGGTGGGTCCTCATACCCGGACCCTGTTTAAGACAAAAATCGCTGATTTTCCTACCCTGTTTAAGACAGAATTCCGATTTTTGATACCGTGGACGATAAACAGCCTGCGCGTACGTTCTAAGAAAAGATACCCTCTCTAAGACAAAAATTGATAAAATCGACACCCTGATTAAGACAAAATGATAAAATCGATACCCTGTTTAAGACAAAAATCCTAAAAAACCTACCCTGGCTGGCTGCACGTCTCCATTAAGCCCTTTTAAGGGAGTACCCCCCCCCCCCCGGAGCAGGCATAGCCTGCCAGCAAGACCTCCTATTTGGCCGAGTGAAGCGCACGGGCGAGCGGCAAAGCCGCGAGAAAAAAAAGCCAGGGTTTACTTTAGCCAGAGGGAGATTGTCTATATCTCAGCTTCCAATATTAGAGCCGGTGTTGAAACCCGCGCTCCCATCCCTTACGGGCCTCCTTCCCTGAGCTTTTCGGAGTTCTGCGAAACACGGATGCACTTTTTACTTCGGCGGAGCGCGAAGTAAAGGATTTGCGACGCTCAGGAATGTATCAAAGTTACCATTTTTTGACAACATTGGGCATGCAAAGTCTGTAGGTTTTCGGTTTTATTTGGCTATTTGACGAAGTGTCAGCCGAATTAGTTCGAGATGTCTCGAGATCACTTCGATTTCTTTGATTTATTCTTTGTCTTCCCCGGGGTTTGAACCGACTCACCTGTTGAGGGATTAGCCGATTGCGCTACCGCGACCCAAGATAATTCGGCAAATGAAAAATAGTTATGAAATGATGGACTAGTTTCGGGACAAGATTGGGCGTGCAAGTTCGTGACTTTTCAGCTTGTTTCAACTATTTCACGAAATGAGACCGGAGTACTTCGTGATATCTTGAGATCACTTCGAGTTTAGTCTTTAATTACTCGAGGAATAAATAGAGGATATTTTGTGGCCGCGCAGACACACGAAATTTCTCTTCGAGTGTTGAAAAACGTTTCACCAGTGACCCCTCCTTTCGAACTGTTTTATGATGAATTTAAAGTTACAAAATGCTGCACAAAGACATTTTGTCTTTGTTGAGTGTTACGTATTAAAATTGCTTTCATGCGTTGCGTGACTTTCTCGAACGTTCTCTACGGGTTTGGATTCCATGAATAATTAATTAGGGCATGTTTACATTTCAGCATGAGTCAGCAGATTGCATGAGTTACTGAAATCATAAAATATGTCGAAAAGCTACTACTATTCGCCTGTTTAGTATTTTCTAGAACCTTACGTCAAACGGTATCCAAGTTCCAAGCGAGTTCTTTTGACGAACTAAGTTTTTTCCCACGAGCTGGACTGCTGTGTTTAGTCAAGTGTGACGAAGGTCGATTTTCAGGTTCTGTGCTTCCAAGTTCGCGGAAGCCGTAAGATATCTGAAGTTCAAGTGAGAGTTTGTTATTATTGGTAGAGGCTGTTTAGTTTTACTCAAAGTTCAAGTCAAGTTTGTGTTGGCGGATGCTGTGTTTTAAAGCTCTGTAAAGGCTATGTTCCTTTGGTGTTTAACTTCCTTGTGTTAATCCGACATCCCTGCGTGCTGATAGTCAGTGAATAATTATCCTCAAGACATTCGAACTCGTGACTTTGAATTTTAGCCAATTCCATGCTCAACGTAATTGACTCCTTGCCCATGCCTTACATATCTTTAATCAGTAATGAGATAGACTGCGAGCAGTCCCTCTTCAGTCAGTCGAGTCTAAGCTCGGCAGGACTGGAGAGGGCGAAATAGCCGAGAGGGAAACTGGAGAGAGGCGGGAAGTAGAGGGACTGCATTCTCTTTTGTAACCGACGCGTTCAAATTTCTCCGCAGCTCCAGCATCGGAGAATTGGATTGGTTGATAAACAATAGGATGCTATCAGCGCGTTGTCATTGCAATTTATGAAATTCTAACATATTGACACATCAAATGTAACACGATGCACCTAAATAGCCAGCATGCATGTTTTGATCAGAACGAGTTGACAAGATGGATTCGGCGGCCAAAGAAAGTATTTTATCTGAACATTTGTCTGAGCGTCTTGGCGGTCTGATTTTAAAGGACGAACAGAAGCTTGCTGTTGAAGCACTAATGTCAGGAAAAGACGTTTTAGTGGTATTACCGACTGGCTTAAGTAAATCTGTCATTTACCAAAGCTTCGTTGTCGCGTTATTGTGCTCCAGTCAAAAGACTCACACAATCTTAAGAAAAACACTAAGCTGGAGTTTACTGAGTCACAACTCAATTCTTCATAGTAAGTTGATGTAGCTTCAGTTAAGCCACACTTCATTCTTACAATTTTGGATCTGTAAATCACTATCCGTGATAATTTAGCATTCTGCAAAGAAAACAACAAGCTAGGCCCAGCGTGATACAGCAATGAAGAAAAACAATACACTCACGGACTAAAGAAAATCGCTTAGTTATTCAGATCCAGAAGGCGCTTTGGAGAAAATTGGAACCCTTATTCAGCCGTAATAAAAAAGCTTTACGCTTCAAATGAGGTCAAAGAAAATGGGCTTGCATCAGAGGGCAAATCCCGCCGACCAAAAACAATAACTACAGTAAATCAGTATGTGTGTCATGACCTCTCAGTGTGAAACATTTGCTCAGTGAAACTGTAGAACCTTCCAGGGCAAAATCTACCTAGCAGAGAAAAAACATCTCATTGGAATATTAAGCAGCATTTTGGCATGAGGTAAAAGTCGTGTAGGCCTACCACCCCCTTTTATTGGGAAGATAAATTCGGGGCACAGGTACGGAACAGTTTAAGCTTTGAAGAGAGGATCTCGCTGAGCGGTCTGTCAGGCTTGGACGTTGTAAATAAATTTTCTGAAGAGATGTAAGTTCCGTTCTTTTTTAAATTTACCTTACATATTCGGCAAAAGTCAGAGGCCTTAACTTTCAGATTGGGCTTTCTTCCTCTCCCTTTGCGGTCTACCTTTTTTTTGGGTGTATTTTCGTTCACGAACAAAAACACACGTTCGATTTATTAAAGTGCCGCGAACCAGTGGGGATATAGTGGGCGACAAATTAAGTCGCAGTTATTAGTTATCAATTGACAGATCAGTTTATTTTTAACCGGTTGTCGCCTTTGGTGGGTGGAGTTACCCGAACACGTCTGGTTCAAAAGAGAATGCAGTCCCTTCCTCCTTTCCTGCCTCCTTCCCAGCTTCCCCTCGGCTTCTCGTTTTTTGCCGTTTCGCTCGATTTCCTCGCTCGCGTGACCATCCTGAGGGACTGCTAGCAGTCTAGTAATGAGACTGCTATGCTGTTTTTGAAGCCTGATGTGACTAAGAAAAATAGAGAATTGTTTTTTTTAGAAGGATTTGTATGGAGTTATCAGAGCATAACTGGGCTAATAGCTCGGAGACAATTTGTCCCGAAATGCTAGTTTTTGGCAAGTAGGCCTGTTCGATGTTGCCCTTTTCAGAATATCCTGACAAATCCCATAATTTCACAAATTAACATCTTACTCTTACCATATTTGATTTCTTACTATTCCTCCGCATTTACATTCCAGAACCACGACGCCGAAGTGTACGCTCCCTAGCGTCTTGTTTAGTACAGTGACATCACGATGTCCAGCAGAGTCGACCAGTCAGAAAGTCGACCACTGCCTTTCGCTGCTGTGAGGGACTGAGTACTAGTTATTATTTTCCCGCGCGGCAGCCGCTAAGCAAAAATCAAAATGGAGGATTTTCTAAAGCATTCGAAGGTAGTCATGTTGTGTTTTGTTTTGCTTTGTTTCGATCTCTCTCACTTGTATACACAAGTTATGCTTTGAATTAGTTTTATAAGTCAATAATTAGTTGTAGGTCAGCGAATAATTTAGTATTGCTAAGCTTTACCGGGTAACCCTGTAACCCGGTCGTACATTGTTGAACTCTGTCTTTAGATATTAAAAGAAGCATTAAAGGCTACGTTAAGGGGACAAAGAAGCGAATTTTCGTTAAATGGCCACTACACTGCCCGTTTCTCGAAAGTTCCGGTAACTTTACGGGTCCACTTGCAATGAAGGAGCCGCATGTACATTCTATTTTCTATGTTGGTTTGGAGAGGGAGCTGGTCTCATCAATGAGCCTCTGTATGGGTATTTCTGATGAAATCAAAGTCGTGGCGATGGCTGTTGATGAAGTGATGACCGTAACATTAGTTGTGCAATGACAGTAAAGAAACCTGCCAAAAAGTGTGCTGCATCTTAAGAGTTTTTGTCTTGGCTATTTTTTCGCGTTTCCTTGATCGTTCGCAGTTGCACTCAGCTCACTAGTAGTGTCACCATGCAAGACAATATAAATTCTTAATGTGCGACGATTTCACCTGAAAAACCGATGATTTGATGGAAAACGTGCGATAGAATCGATGTCCTGAGGTAATTATACAGAGACCCATCAATGGGGGCAGAAAAGTTTTAGGTGCATCCTTGTGGCCTGTGGATAAAGGGGGTTGTTATAGCAATTCAAGATAGTTGTAGGGGAGTTTAATGTATTGGTTCAGTGGATGTACAGTGGTGTAGAATATCAGGGCAATAGGAGTGAGCAAAAGGGCACGAAAGAGAGACAACTAGTGTGTTTGAGATAAGTGGAAGTTTGTGTTTAAATCGTTTTTTTCAGCATTTGTGGAGAAAAAGGGAGAAAAAGTTTTATCATTTCACATTCACCCAAATGTTATGAAAGCTAATTTAAAGCTTCATTGATGGCTGTGAGGCAGTGCATTGATATTAAGATAATTTTAATTAATTTACCGGTATGTTGTGACATCTTTACATAATAATATTATTACAGTCTTCAGAGCACTCGTGATGGAGCCTTACTTCGCTTTCCTCCAAAGAAATCGTGAAAGACCCTTCGGGATTGTGCTTTTATGTTGCCCCAAAGCTGTACCACGAGTCTATCGTGTTTTAAAATTAAACTGAAGACATATTTTCACAAGTTTTTTCATGACTAGGTTCTTGATTTCTAATATCATTATTGTAAATACTTATATATTTCTTTAGAACTTCTGTGAAGTGCAATAAGCAATTAATTCATGCTGACCAAAAGCCATTTCTCAAGCTGGTCTGATGAAGTGAAATCCACAAAAAACTATTATCACATTACATTTCATGTCGACTAGACATTGTGTGATCGGCTCAATCTTTAGCCTTGATTACCAGCCACTGTTTGGGAAATGAGCCCACACTCCTCCCGTGTACATGACGGTCACCGGAAAAGTGGCAGAAATTGAGCCTACCCATTCTTTGGGTGAAGGGAGTATTAAAAATATGTGAGAAGTGAGGCAACTAAGGCTCCCAATGCTTTTGTTAAAGTATGGCCTACAGCAATGGATTTATAAATTTTATGAGTAATTGATTAATTATTTTACTGCTCTTAAATTGTTTTTCTGTCTTGTCAAAATGGCTTTTGGGCTGGTAAATGCTAGCTGTAGCTTGCCTAAAGAGCAGGCTATAAAACTGGTTTTCTTTGCACCATGTTATGTTGCCAGTTTATCCAATTATACTGTATTGTTTATGTTGTTTGAGTATTATACAGTGGAACCTCCCTTAAAGGCCACCAAAAATTTGAAGATTGAGGGGTTGATTGCGATAATCAAACCACAAAGAGGTTTGGACACATCTACTTTCTTAAAGAGAATAAAGAATAAATTACATGCAATTTCTAAGTCATGATATGTGTAGTTCCATGTTGTCATTACTAACTTGATTCCTTTGCATTGTCTGAGTAGCTTAGTGCATTAAACAGTAAAATTGTCTAATCACATTGCACCTATACTTACATAGCACTTGTTAACATAATCAAAGGAAGTGGTTGTGCTGTAACAAATTACCACAAAATTAATGGAAGTTTGCTTAATGTTTTTTTTCCTCCCTTCATTTAAAAAGGTCTGCTTGAAGAATCCCACCGAGTTCAATGAGGTTCATGTTGTCTTGGGAAATGAGGCTTGTGATCTTGACTCAATGGTGTCATCGCTCATTTATGCATTTTCCATTTTTAAGGTATGTCTGTTCATGGAAACAAATCTAAATTTAAAATGTTACTTAAGGAGATAAAAATAAGACCAAAAATGTTTGTATTTGCTTAAGAATGATTTTTCAAAGGATTAATAGTTTGTGCATAAGACAGGTAACTGCAAAGGAGTAGTTCAAATGTCAATCTTTTCATGTACCAAACCTAATCCCTTCAATTAAATACATAAAAAGATTGATGTGTGAATCAATATTAAGTCCAACATATCTTATTTGGGTTGACCCATGAATTACGTTTGAGTGGCTGACATGGGAATTTGTACTGAGGAGTGACTTGGTTTCAAATGTCGGACTTTTCATGTGCCTAACCTACTGCATAAATTACTGTAATTTATTACTAGGCTGCCTATGGCACGCCCAGTCATAATTTTGTTTATCAGTCACCTGTGCAGGAAAATGAACACCTGGGGGAGTGCCAAGCTGCAAGGATGTTCTCACAACTTGTTTTAAAAAATTTCCCTTGTATGAATATTTTTTTTACCCTACCCCCCCATGAACTTAGGTAAGAAGAATAGATGCTAAGCTCTTAAAAATCTTAAAAACAATGAAGAAGATTTTTTAAAATTCAATTCTAAACTTTACAGGCAGCCAATTTAAATCAACTAATAAAGGAATAATCTAACAATAATTTATTTACTTTTACTGCATATAAGTCGTGCAAACATGTCCTTTACAGGCTGTAGGTTATTAATTTGATACTCCAGGAGGCCATAATAATAATCGTTATTATAACAACAGACCTGTTACAGTAATCAGTTTCAGTTTTATCATTGTTCAGTTCAGTTTATTGTTCAGCATCCAGTTACAAATATCATCAATACACCCAATTTCCATCCTAGCTAAGTTGCAGGTCTCAAAGGACAAGTAGAGTTGACTATTGCTCGTCTGCAAAGGCAGTGGATCTCTAAACAATGTTTGTCCACAATTTCAAATATCTTGCTAGCATGTAGTGGACTGGAAGCACAGAGACTGCACAACATAGAGCTGCCAATGATCAGAGATACATGTATATCGATCAGAAATAAGTCTTCCTTTGATTTTTATTATCAGAATTGCATGTGGGTGATCTAACATGTTAAGAGAGACACATTGGTTCCAAAAAGTCAACATATTTACATTTACATGCAACAATAATGCTTAGGAATCTGATTTTAGTTTTCTTTCCTACAAGGCATTGTCCGATGTTCCAGCAAAACAAACAGCTGTTGTTCCTGTATTCAACATACCAAAGAAAGATTTCTGCCTGCGAACAGAAGCAGTGTTCCTATTCAAACAATTCCATCTTGATCTTGGTCTCTTCACATTTATAGAAGATATAGAGTTAGAAACCTTAATGAAGACAAAGAAACTGAGACTCACTTTAGTGGACCATAATGTTTTAGCCCAAGCACAGAAATATTTGGAGACTGCTGTCATTGAAATTTTAGGTGAGTCTGTAAGTAAGCTCTACAGGTCTGCCCTTTGCAAACAGGTTTAGAGAATTCCCTCTTAGTATCAGTCTGTTTTGAAAGGTTGGTGGTGCTTATGGTCAAGTTTAACTTTTGAATGTTTGATTTCATCTGCTGATGTACTCAATGGAGCAGGGGTGGATCCAGCATTTTTCGTGACTAGTTTCCACCAAAATGAATTTTTCCATGAGACTTGCCATGACAGAAAATTTGTGAATTTCTGACTTTCCGCTCGCATGGCTGTCGAACTTTCCACGTGCCGTCGTCCAAAATGTAAGCGGGGATCGAAAGAGCTTGTCTAGTTTGGCACCATTTTTGCCACTCTCCATTCCGAAACAGACAAAAGGCAAACAGAACGCACCATCCAAGTACTTGGAATAAACAAGCCAAGGGTATTTCACGAGCCATTCCTGTCGAAACTTTCGCTGCTTTCCACAGGTTTCTTTGGACGCTGGGAACTCGAACAGTAGATCTGGCTTCCAGACGCTTTCAATAAACCTAAACTTTTCAGCGTCGGGAAACGAGGCAATGACTCTGTACACGGTACCAATATCAAACGGTGAACAATCTTCCTTTCCACAAACAGGCTCCCGGCTTGAAAGTAGCGACGCCATGACACGTCACTCAGATCAAGTAGTTCACAACCAGTGCACTGAATGGCAGCAGCCAATGAGAAGAGACTTTGACTGGTGCACAATTATGCTCAGCCAATGAAAGGGAGTTTTGACTAGTGCACAATAAAAAAGAGAAAATTTGCACTAGTGCACATTTTTTAAGTAGAGATGTACGGAGGGGGAGAGGGAAGGGGTGAGGGGCTCAGTGAAACTCAAGGCGCTGGTCCGCTGGAGGCTGGCAAAAAATGTAATGCAGTTGGAATTAACAAATTCTGTATTATTATTAAACACCAGGGAATTGGCTTCCTGCGGTTGAGACTTTCTGACATGGTTTTCTTAGGGTTTTTTTAAATTCTTAACAATTCTGACTAGTTTCTGAAAACTAGTTGCACCAGTCTGTATCCAACCCTGTGGAGGTCATATGTACTAGGGACAGCTGTAGAAATGGTTCAAACCTGCCTCAAAATATATTCTCCTTGTTCAATGAAGTCCAATGTGAATGCTAAAAGTCAACATTGTTGGGGTAGTCAGAGGGCTAGAGGGTCATATACTTGTTTCAAACCTTTGAACTTGTATTGGAAATGAAGAATTTTACCATCTCTGTTCTGCAGGTCAGCATTCTAGGGACAGCTGCTTGCTGCAACTGCTGTTTATAAGCCCTGGGCTTATGCATCCCCGTAAGAGGTTTTAGGAAGGCTTATAAACAGACGGGTTTATATCCCAGGGGACTTGAATAGAAAAAGTGCTTCGAAACAAGCATTGCTGATCAAAATAATTATGTTTTGCATTTACTGGTTATTAGTTAAGCTTCAACACATCATAATAAATTGAATTCATATCAATACATTTGGAGGAAAGCTTATATCCAATTGGGAGGAGGGAGCTTTATGTATTTTTTTTGCTTATAGGTAGATAGGCTGATAACTGGGGTGAGGGGCTTGTAAGCAGCAGTTTACAGTACACCAGGAAAATGCTAATATACTGACTGGTTGTAATAGAATGAAGGGAGAGGGGGTGGTGCTCTAGGATGGTGTCTTTTACATCCCCCTAGTTAAGCATCATGTAAGATAGTCATCAGGCAAAATGTGTGGAATGCTGACATGCATTTATAACAACAAGGCTTTGCTTTAAGAAAAGTATCACTTTTGGAAGCCTAGTGCTCTAAACCTTTCACGTCCATTGTGCCCAGTGTATGAGTTTTATGCCGAAACTAATATTTCCTTCAACACAATGTAGTTTCCTAAGAGCAAACATATACGCTGTTTACAAGTAGTCATTACGACACCTGAAGGAGGATCATACATATAACCTACCCAGCCTAGGATAGGTTGACCACACCACCAGGGTCTTTGTCCCCTACTTTTTTTGAACAGTGAACCAAGAACCAGATTAGTGAAAGTGCTGTAAGTCAGGACCAACACTTTTTTGTCCTTACCCAAGAAGACTAGAAAGTCTAACTGTGTGCAGATGTACAATGTAATTACTAAGGCAGCACTTTCTGAATGTTGGTCCAGCCAGGGTTTGAACCTGCAACCTCCAACTCAGCAGACCGGCACTATCCCAACTGAGTTAACCAGGTGGCAATTGATAAAAGGCAGGGTTTTGTTTTTTGGAGTGCAAGCATCCATTTATTGACAAACCTATCATCGTAATTGATCCTGCTGTACGAAGCGTATGACTATTTCGCCTGTGTTCATAACTGTATCCTAGCAATATACAGAGCATCAGGGGTGGGTCTAGGGGGAGGGTGCAGGGGGTGTGCACTCCCCTCCCCCTCCTGAGATGACCTGCGGCTTTCTAATACAACTTGTATTCTTCCAAAAATCTGCTGTATCGCCCGGGGGGGGGGGGGGGGGGGTTACTTTAGGAATTTTTGGGTGGGGATGTGTCGCTGGGACCCTGGAACCCTTAGCCTATACCAGAGCTCGTTCAAGTGAATTTTGCTGCCCTATGCTAGACTAAACTCCCAAAATCCCCCCTATTCCAGAGTAGCTGTTTTCCAGAAACTACTGAGGTCACAAACACAGCCCAGCCAAAACAAAACCGATTTGATTTTTTCATATTTTTGAATGGCAATTCCCAGTTTTCCTAGGCTAGACTAAAATCTTCAACCAATTGATCAGTTTCCTGGAAAATGATACCCTATTCTAGACCTAAACTCTGATTTATATACCCTATCCCAGAGTAAACTGCTCAAAAACCATACCCTTCACAGCAGTACATACCTATATAGCCCATATATGGCAGTACCCCCCCTGGCTTTATTGTTTGATATGTACTCTCAGCAGTTCACATTGTGTTACTGCCTAGTCAAAAGCCTTCTTCTTTGTATTCACTTTTACAATTTGTTTATGTCACCAGTCAGTTACGCCATTCCTTAGTGGTGCACCCCCTCCTAAGAAAAATCCTCGTTCCGCCCTTGAGCATGTTCAACAAAGATTTTACTCAATTCATTCAGTCTTTCTCCAGGACACCAAAATTGAGCAAGCAAAATAAACGCTCCACTGGCAGCTAATGTGTCCATCATGTTGTATGGGTAAGAGGTTAACTTTAGAATTTTGTTTCTTTTTATGACAATAATATCTTAGCCTGTGTTCAGATGCACCCTCCCCTCCCTCCCATTTTTCTGATGGGAGGGGTCATTTGTACATGTACACAAGCTATAATATCTTTCAGACCATCATCAGGATATGTGGCCAGCTAAACTAAAAGTCAACAAGACTATTGAGCTAGTGGGATCCTGCTGTACTCTTGTGGCTGAAAAGCTCTTGGCTATAGACATACTGGACAATATGATGTGCAGCCTCTTACTAGGAACAATACTTCTAGACACAATTAATCTTGATCCCAGAGCTGGTAAAACAACACACAAAGACAAAACAATTGTTAGCAGGTTAATGGAGCAACATCCAGTTGCAGTGGATGAATTGTATACATGTCTCAGTAAAGGTTAGTTCACATAATTGAGCTGCACATTGCAAGGTGGTAATCTTTGTAGCTGAATGACTTTGTGGATTCCGACAGAAGTCAGGATAACATTGTGAAGGTTTCTGCCTAGCCAAATCTCTACACTCAATTTGTTTTTTATGTGAAGGTATAATTTATTTTCCCCAGCCCACGTTGCATGGCGTTGCCATTGTCCATACTGTCAAGTTTTATAGATTAGCAGTAAACTGAAAAAGTTATAGATAAAGAATTTTTTCTCATCAATAATCACATTCTCACATGTTCACTCCAATGCTTCTTGCATCTTAATGTGTTTCAGCAAGAAGGGAGTGTGAAGGGAGGGGGAGGGGGGTGTCACGAATAACTAACTGATATTTTTATCTTTTTATGATAACATTGTTAAATTTTTTTAATATCTTATGGATTTTATTTTAATAGAGGGCCACAAGTTCATTAGTTCTTTTATAACTGTGGAGTGTTCTCCTCTTTAATTTAAGTCTTCACTTCACTTCACATCAAAAATTTTTTTTCCAGCAAAATTTGATGTGTCAGCCATCTCCACCCTGGACCTTTTACGGAAAGATTACAAAGCCTTGCCCAAAAACAGTAGTAACACTTTAAGTGTCAGCATCAGCGCAGTCAGTGGGTTGTCATTGCAAGAATTCTTTTCAAGAGCACAAGTTCAACATCACATAGTGGAATATTGTGAATCTTCATGCTTGGATGTACTGGTTATAATGTTTGTCTACTTTGGGGATGGCTTAAATGAACCTCCAAGTAAACAGCTTGCTGTGTGTGGTCCAAATCAAGATGCTTCTGGTGAAATTGGAGAGTATTTGTCTACTTCAGGGGAACTTAAATTAAGGCAATGTAGTGAAAGTTATGAGACCTGTTTAGCTTATGATCAGGAGAATGTCAAGGCAACGAGAAAAGATGTGTTTCCTCTTGTTCATGCCTTTCTTCAGAATAAACTCTGACTGCGCATGCTTACGGGATACACACCTCGCACCCAGTGAGTCAAGTATATTGGAGATTTAGTCTAATGAAATCATATTTACACTAGTTTTGGGAATTGTTAATGGCATTCGAGTGATTTGGAATCAGGTTTACAGCAAACATCGAATTCAAGTTCACAATTTCTCAAAATAGAAAATCGACAGGAGAGAAATGTGCAAAGTATTGTATAAATAAAATGGCGTGAAACTAGAATTTTTTGGTGCACATCATAATAAGTTGATGATAGGTACTTGATCATGTGGTACAAATTGATGTCTGTTGTTTGCTGTAAATGTGATTATATATATCTCTCTTGTAGCAATCAAACTGCAATCCATTTGCCTTATAGAAATTTCAATAGGCCAAGCATCAGAAGCATATCAGAGACATCCTTTCCTTGAAAAGTTCATCAAAGTGTTATTTCTAACAAATTTGGAGAGCTGTTAAATTGCTCAAAATTTCTATCTGACAACTCGTGTGTAACCGAAAAATGACTGTCTTAAAAATAAATGCTGAAAAAGAATTACTTCGCTAACGATTCACATAGACTGATGCCCATTGTGAATTAACATGCATACCTTTAGACACAAAATAAATAAATATGTATTTAGAAGTAATAAAAGCTGTTGATTTCTGTCACTGGGTATGTGACTTGTTTTGTGTTTTCTTGTTTCCCAGGTTCTGTTAATTATTGTCAACCTTAAATGTGACTGGTGAGTGGGTTGGTTTATTTTTTCTTTATTAAAGCCTGTTCAGGGGCCGACCATTTGACTTTTGAGGCGGGGGGGGGGGAATGGAAATCTTACCCAAACCAAATCACCCATAACCCCACCTCCCCCCTCAAAAGTCAAATGGTTGGCCCTAAGCATTTGGTTTGCATTGCTACTCTTTTTGAATGGCTTATAAGTCTCGCACCACTTGCTTAACCAATCATTAAAAATACAAGATTTTTCCCGCCCTTTGTGCCGACGACATGAATTTGCTTGGCGATCTGATTGGTTAATTAAGTTAAAGTGCCTGCTCGTGTTCTGATTGGATGGCTTGCCCTCCATACGCATTTTCTCTCGCTTGGCCGCTCAGCGTCCCTACGAGTATTTCAGAGACCACCTCTGGAGGTGGATCACTTTTTCCGGAAAATTTCCATCTGAACCGTCGCGTTCCATTGATGTTTCGACCGAAATTTTTGAGGGACCCATGAGATAATCGGTGTCTTAAAATTCATGAAACAGTTTTTCGACCAACGAAATTATCATTTTGTTTTCCGCTAAGTTGCCAATGGTCTCAAGTGCAAGTTAATGAGTGAATATACCGAGATAAAGGAACTGGATATTTCCTCTGACGTGTTGTTAAATAACGTCAGCTTAACCCCAATTCTCAAACCTTAACTTGACAGTAAGCTTGTCAGGCAAGCTTAGATGCAATCAGTGTGTGTGTGTAACATACAAGAGCTCGTCATTTCTCGTAGGTCATTTTAGTTTTTCTTGCATCAGCTGTTGCATTGTCGCGCTTATAATAATTTTGCGAGAATGTCAAACAGTACAGATTAAACCGTTACTTCAGTAGAACTGAAACCCAGTCTCTTGCAAAGCATTGTAAACAACGCTTCAGAATAATGCTTCAGAAAAGAGATCACCGTCTTTGGTTGATGAAACAGCCAACAAACAACGGCGTTCGAACAACTGGGTCCAGGGCCCAGTTGTTCGAACGCCGGTTAGCGCTAACCCGGGATTCTTTATCTTTTTATGAAAAGCACTCACTCGGATAATTTTCTGTATTCTTTTTAGAGTATCCAATCATCAAATTGTAGGCAAAGAAGATTAAACTGAATTTGCTTTCTAAGCTCTCACATCTGAGTTTCAAATTTCGCACTAACCCTGGGTTATCTTAACCCAGCTTCGAACAACCCAGCCCTGGTGTTTCTGATGCTGCATTTATATAAAAGGGCTTTCTCTTTTCTGCTGAGGTAGAATTGTGATTGGCTGGATGATGTAGATTACCGAGTCGTAATGCGTTTTTTTTTTTCTTATAATACTCGAATAAACGCCGCATCCTTCTAATTGGAAGTGACGTACATTCCTAGTATTGGTAATTCTCATTGGTAATTTTGCTTTCAACTGCAGGCTTTAATCGAGTAAATATGGTATAGGACCAGTGGTCAATATCTTTTATTTGAATGGTCAGAGACTCAACAATTTTACATGAATATCAGCATACGAAAAAGTCTTTTAATAAATTCACCTCGTTTAGCATTGACCAAGCTTGTAGCCATTACGACCACGTTCGTAACATTAGCATGCATGAGGTCCGTTTTGACGTTTCCCCGCGTTTTTGCCAAAGCAGTCTAGTAAAAATCCCAGCAAAAAGAAAAAATGAGAACAAAAGAAACGAGAAGCAAAAACTGAGGTAAAAGAAAAGAAAGCGAAAGATAAGAGTTAAGCTCGATTCTCTTCTTATAATAATGCACCTGATAAACTACGGAACATGATCATTTCAGTAAAAACGCTCTAGTTAAATTGTAAGAAATTCTTAATAATCTACAGTGAAAGCTAGAGTTTCTTTGTCATACTTTCAACAAAAGGAGTGTGACTTAAAAATTTCATGGTACAGCTGTGCTTCAACTCCTTAAAATTAGAAGAACACTGACCAGCTAACAAGAACGAGGGCGATTTACTTGTAGACTCAAGGACTTGTTACACCAAAAGCCACTACTCTAGACAAAGGAAGCAAAACTATTTGAAACTTTGTTGCAACTACTTATTAATAACTAACCGTGAGTTTGTTTCTGGTGCAAAAATACTCGTTTTTATTTCTGCAAAATTTTGAGTCATTTTGATGATTTTTTCCGTTCCATCACTGTAACAAAGTGCTGAAGAGTTTAAAATTTTGTGTTTCTAAATTTCTAAATTAACGTCTTGTTTAACATGTGACCACTATGTCCATTATAATGCGAGTAATCCCAGTTATCATGCAAATTTCAGTTTGCATTGCTAGCCAGAACTACAATTTCCGTGCGATGGTATTGTTTTCAACGAAATGAAAATGCAAAAGACTTCGCTACGTGCTTTGCAAATGTGATGGAATCGAAGCGAGAGCGACTACATTCTCTTAGCGATTCCAAAGAATGAATTCTTAACAGTTTTTTGTCATTCTTTTTATCATAGCAAGCGCCTGTGAAGTAAGTACCATTTCCATCAAATGCCAGGTAAGTCCATCGTGTTAAGGGAATTTCAACACCATATTCGTAGTGATTTGTTTCTCATCACCACGCTTAAGAACCGGCCCGAGAAAATAAGCTTGCTTACATGAGTTCCTTACGATTTTAAACCCGACGGAGTTTCTTCATGTTCACCCAGGTGATCTGTGACGTCATTGCGGGGGCCTGGGGAAAGAAATTTTAATACCGTATCCCATAAACCAACGCGCGCACCAATTCAACTCAATTCAATCTGTTCCCGTCAGCTTTGGTTTATTGGATACGGCATTAAAATTTCTCTCCCCAGGCCCCCGCAGTGACGTCACAGATCACCTGGCGGAATGTTGTTACGAACAAAGTTTGATCGCTCGATCTACATGACGGAGCGCCATGGCATCGCTAATTTGTTTATATGGCACTTGACAGAGGGTGTCGTATCTTTTTAGTTATTTTTAAAGGATCTACCACCACTTGGAGAAAGAAAAACATTTATTCAATTTTCATCGGTTTTGATTTATTCAACAAACACTAATCTGTGTTTAAGGTAGCAGAACATGGCGGATAGTTACATGTTGGTGGGTAGTCACACGGGAAAATGTAAACCATTAACTTTTTAAACCAAAACGCAATTTTCGACTGTTTGGAAAAAGATCAGTTTTTACGAATTGATAAATTGCGAAAATTTTCGTTTAGAGTTATTTTTAATGATCTGACACCATGACAACCATGTTTGGGTTAAAGCAAAGCAGACTATACCTCGGAGAACATGTTGTTTGATCCAGTGCCTAGCTTAGGGCCAGAAAGTAATGCTGTGTCTTCAGTTTGACAACCTCCTTTTGAGGGATTGCAAAGCGGTGTTGCGCCCTTTTAGTTGTAATTAGCCATCCATCAAAGGGAGGTTTTTAGTTTTTGTTGAAAGTTCAGTTCTTCAGATAAGAATAAAGACCTGGGCAAATTGTATTATAAAGACTGCAGAACGAAATAATCTTCAAAGTAATGTGAACTACTGAAAAGAATAGAACACGGGTTTCCTAAAGAAATAGTATTTTTGACTTACCGTTAATCCTCTATTAAGCCCCCCCGGGGGCCTATTTTTTTTTTCAAGCACTTTTGAGGGGGGGGGGGGGCTTAATAGAGAGGGGGGCTTATTTAATTTAGCGAAACGCATCACCTATAGCAAAAATACCATGGTATGAGACAGAGTAGACTTACGCGTTGTACAATTAAAGTCACTGTCAAAAGTATTTAATTCACTTGTGGGAGCCTAAAAGGTTGCAGCTTAGAATTTTCACCGACAGGAGTAACGTTTCTCGAGGACGGACTTGTGGTTCCCGGGCGGTACACTGCTTTGTCTAACGACAAGAACACAAAGAGCGAGAGCGCAAAATTGAGAAAGTTAACTATATGAAGTTGGAGGTCATGCCGCCGAAGACCAAAAACAATATGAACTTCCAGCCTGAATAAATCATAACTGATCAGTCCACGTTAATCGTTATTTTTTTTGTGAAGAATAAGGATTGGGGGAGGGGGAGGGGGGGGCTTAATAGAGAGGGGGAGGGGGGGCTTATTAACTTTCCTCCTCTGAAAAGGGGGGGCTTATTTGAGAGGGGGGGGCTTAATAGAGGATTTACGGTATTTAATTCAGCAATGAAAAGTGTTTTGAATACACATACCAAACATAACACAGTACGTTTTGACTGTTTGTTTGCCCTTTGAATCTTTCAATTTCCGGTTCTTAGACAACCTCCTTTTGAGGGATTGCCAAGCGATGTCACGCCGTTGTAGTTGTAATCAGCCATCCATAAAAGGGAGGTTAGAGAGTTTTGGGAAAGTCTAGCTCCCAGCAAAAAGAAAGATAATTTTTCTTCAGATTAAACGTATTCTTTAGTTAATAATAAATTAAAAACGTTTCTACAACGGTATGCCGGTTCAGTTTGTTAGCCGACGAGCTCACACAAAGCTAATTTTAGGCCAACAAAACGACGGCGACTCGGGTCACGTCGGATTCCATCATCGGAAGAAGTTCCGACCCGGACCTCCTTTTGACAGATGGCGAAGTGTGACTACCCCCTAACATTGTCTACCCCGGTTCACACGGCACAGGACGAATTTTCGACCGGTTGAAAATTCGTGTGTTTAGGCTTTTCGTTTACACGGAACCACCTCAACCGTACAAATATTAAGACGTACTAGCCGTTTAAAGTACCATGTGAACAGAGCGAACATATTTAACGATCCCGTGTGAACGAAGTGGCCGCTCAAATTTTGTAGCAGGTCGAAAATTCGTTCAGTGCCGTGTGAACGTAGTAGCCATAGCCTCAGGTATAATATTTTGCTAAAGGAATGTACCATGCAAGCGGATTGTGTACAACACTCGTGTTTATTCATAAAATGTAGAGCAAAAGTTATATGCTCTATAGCGATAACAATTCAAAGGTGAACATTTCCTCTTAACTAATCCTGAAGTAAAAAATATGTATTGCTTCCTTATATTACAAAATGTGCAATTAGCGTTCATACGACGAATAGCCCTTATTCATGTTCACGTTAGAACAACAAATTTAACCATCAAGCCTCGTTTTGAAAGTATAAAGTTGCATGCAAAGATGTGCATAAACGAATTCCAAAGAAAGTGGAGTTGAAAAGAATAGAGTGCAAGCCTTGTGTACAACTGTGCATAAGGAGAAAGTTTAGGTCTTGTGTCAGAAGTTTACACACACTGCACTCGTAAACACTCACATCTGAACCATCCGCCATTTTGATTGTGGTGACGAGCTGGAGCGGGACTGCAAACGAAAATTTCTGAAAATGGAACAGCAATTTTCGGTCGGACTGGACCGACCGGTCAAAGAGGACCACCTCTGGTGGTGGACTACTTTGACCGGAAAATTTCCAATGTTTACGAATGAAGCAGTAGTAAAATTCTAGCTCGTCTGACGTAATAGTACATAAGAGCCATTAATAAGAGCGTCGCCGAAGCTTCGGTTTTACAAATTAACGCTTCATTTTTTAGATTGCCTGACGGTGAGAGGCTGATTTAGGGACGGACCATTTGACTTCTGTGGAGGGGCATGGGTGATTTGGTTTGTGTTAGAATTTTTTTACCCAGACCTCTGGTGATAGATTTTTTCCTGAAATAAAACGGTGTAAGATTTTTTCCAGCATTATACACCATGAAAGATTTTTTTTTCAGTGTAGGATTTTTTTCGCCAGGTATTTCCTTGCAAGAATTTTTGGCTTGAAATCCGTGTGCAGGATAGTTTTTCGGAAATCACCCAGACCACCCCTCCCTTCAAAAGTCAAATGATCGGCCCCTCAACTCTTTTATTCTTAACGTAAATAATGCGGTCCCATATATAGAGTGGTTGTAACTTTTGAATCCGTGGATAACATCCTAGGGTGTTACCACACAAGTGAAACCTCTCCAGCACTTTAACATAGCAATTAATTAAAAATATTTGTTGTTCAGCTTTTTACAAGGTGAAATTGGGAAATTTTGGTACCGGTGCAGAAAAAAAAAAGAAGCAAAACGAAACAAAACAAAAAAGTAAATCTGTAACGGTACTCACTTTGATCAGCGGAAGCTTTGTTTGCGAACCAGATGCCATGATATCAATAAGAGCTTTAGAAGGAATAGTTTTATTAGGTACGGAGTTAATTTAGTTTCCTTTCTTTCTCTACACTTCTTTTAATTAGTTTGCAACAGCAGGAGTGAGACGTAAACTGTGAATTTCGGGGTTTCGCACCTTTTGTTTTTCTAGGTTCTGTTGTGTTGACTTCTTTGTTTTTTTTTGTCTTACGTGGCCCGTGAGTTTAACAGGTTCTTAAACCGATGATGAGCCGAATTTCGAGCCGTTATTATGTGGAATATATATGGCAAAAATCAAGAATCTTGTTATTACGGTTAGCTTACGTTATTTTTTAACAGCTAGGTTAAAAATTGTGAAAACGGGGTTAAATTGATGATACTGTGTTCACCACACTCGACATTTCTTCTTCGGATTCATCCCTTTACCTAAGGGACATTTGAAGGCTTCCGAAAACTCCTTCATATTTGACAGCGAGCCAATGACCCTGTAGGATAATAAAAAATTTACAATTCAGTTCCTTTGACAAGCAAGGCCCCGTTCATATGAAGAAAACTTGTTCCGAGTTTTCAGAGAATCAGAGCACGCACGAGCGCTATTGCCAGCTCTTGTCTCAAGCAAAAGGGCTCCATTTTTTTAACGCTCGCTTTAGTTGACTTGGCTAGGAGGATGATTCTTGTTTGCCAGAGAATTCGAGAAATCAACTTAACGTTTAGCAGACAACAGTTTTAAAGTTTAAAATCCACAATTAATCTTTAAAAATAAGACCCTGCCCGTAATCATAAATGACTTACTTGTTAGAGATGAGATCTATAATCATAAACAAGCTACAAATGTCAAATTTCGAGTAAAACCAGCTCATAGCTATAGCAAGAATTTGAATATGGTCTATGTTAAGTAGTCACCTGTAGTTCGGCAATGTGTGAGTATCACTCTTGGCCATATAGTACGCCGCTGATGGTCTGAATGAACTACACCACATCTACAAAACATGAAATGACCCCTTTATTTAGAAAGTGTAGAGCGAAGTGCACTTAAAAAAAAATGCACTTTATTGCAGTGTCAATGTGTTTTGTACGAAAGTACTAATTGAGGACACCATATTTTCGTCTCCAACTGGAGACGGGACCGCCATTTTACGTGGTCATCCGACCCACGCGAAGGTCTAGCTGTTTCCAGAGCAAACTTTAAGGCAGTACCTTCATTTCTCAGTTATTTTATGCCTTTTAAGACCCTGAGTATTGGTCCAGCCCCGAGAATCGAACTTGCGACCATGGCCATGGCTCTGCAGTCAAGCGCTCTACCGACTGTCAGTGAGCTAATCTAGCAGCGGTTGAGCGTACTCGAATCTCATTTATCGGTTCGTTTGCGACAATTTCTCAGCTATCGGGGAAAACTGATTTCAGTACATTTCCGTATATCGGTTAATTCTTACTGATTTTAGCCTTCAGTGGAAAAAAGAAACCTTCGTCCAACACTTAAATAGAGATCAGTCTCAGGTATAGTTTTCAAAACGATAGAAAGGAAAAAAGAAAACCATGATTTCAAACTCTTCGCCAAATCCCACACTGCTCTTCTCTTATCGAACTGTTCCCTTTAGTAAACAGCTGAGGAAAGAGCTTTCTTGCCACACCCCTAAATTAATTGCCTGCGTGCAGACGTCTCCTAAAGGAAATAGGAGACGTTTGCACGCAGGCAACTAAATTAACCACTTCAGCACTAGACGTTGTATATCTCCCCCTCTTTTTTTTTTTATCAATTTTAGTTTTCCCTAATCCAATCCACAGCGTCTTGAGATTCATCACTCCACTTGTTCAGCCCAATCACTCATACCCTCTGTTTTACTTACCTGAGCAAAACTGAGAAACAGCAACTGTTCATTTGTTTTGTCGAGGCCAGGTAGTGGCGCTTCTTTTTCGCCATTCTTCTTTAACCAATTCTTATATCCCTGTTAAGGAAAACACAGTAAGGCGAGTATTAGATGGCTCTTTTCTTACGGCCCACTATCATTTAGCAAAGTGACATAAAAAAGTGTGGCTTGTACCAGGAGCTAGAATAATATTCTCATTATTCATACCCCTGGCCTGTTCCCCGCTATCAAAGTTACAAGAATTCCAAGACGGCATTGGCCGTTTTCACAACCAGAATTGACTTTACTGAGTCGTCTGGACGGAGTTTAACGCCCTGGGCCGGGTTGTTCGAAGCTCGGTTAAGGTAACCCACGGTTAGTGTGAAATTTGAACTCGGATTTGACAGCTTCGAAAGCAAATTCTGTTTAATTCTCTTTGCCTACAATTTGATGATTGGATACCCTAAAAAGAATAGAGAAAATTATTCGATAGTGTGCTTTTGATAAAAAGAAAAAGAAACCCGGGTTTAAATTTAACCCCGGGTCAGCGCTAACCGGCGTTCGAACAACTGGGCCCTGTACGTTAAAGTCGTCTGGTTTCAAAACAGGATGCATAAAAGTAAACGACAACACTGAGAAAAACAGAGTTTCCTGTAAAAGCTGCTCTCGACTATTCCTAGTTGCTTCTGGACGAGTTCGGCATAAATGCGCCCTAGTTTACGGTATCCCGCTTTACTAGACGCACTTAACGTCTGAGCGACGCACTTAACAGAAGACGCTAAAATCATCAGACGATAAATGCGTATGTCTTATTTACCGTTCGTTATTTATGCTAGACGAAAAGTTATCTTAAGACGACTTTTTTTAAGGTCGCTAACATAAGAGCCATTCACGAGCACTTGCAGACGAGGAGCGGGTATTAAAGATCGCCTTGTATTCCAAAGATTTCTTTCTCTTAAAGGTGTATTGGAAGAGTCTTGTTATGTTTAAATGTCTTCACTACTTTGCAAGTGGATCTAATTCAAAGACCAGTCTAAACCTTGATATCTCGGGTTCGCGTAAACTCACCCAGTACGCCAGTCTAATGCCACCGTTATCTGCAATATTTTCACTCAATGTAAGTTTTCCGTCGATCTGTTTTAGGACAAAAGGAGTTGAAAATCACGAGAGGAAAATAAAAATTTAATTTAGAATCACTAAAAATATGATTATTTTCAAAGGCAAATGCTTTTTTCTTGACAAAGCGAAATGAATCGAACTGTTAACAAACCAGGAACCATACATTTTCTCATTGCTAACTGACGAATAAACGTTTTACGATACCAGCTGATAAAAAATGATGTTGAGTTATCTGTGTATTTGATAATCAAGATGTCTTGCTATTAGCAACTGTAGTTCCCCCTTATTTGTTTTACCCTGCGTAGCAAGCGTTTTCGTCTGGTTTCGGAGCAAAGACCGAGCAAAGACGAGGAACGCCGGGGATTTTCGGTTTTGGCGGCGCGGTCTTTTACTCTCGATCTTCGTTCTTTGCTCCGAAACCGCACAGAAACGCTTGCTACGCGGGCTTTACTTCTTTCTTTTTCCTTGGTCTTCATATTTATCAATTCAGTTTGTAAATTAAATAGGCCACAACTAAAAGGATTAGTTTCTAAAAAATACCCGTAAGTGGGGAGAGTGAAACAAACAAAAAAAATTGGTTTTATTTATCAACTTAGTCGTTTTCTTTGCCTTCACTGTACAACTACAACGTGAAACGTTTCAATGTAACGTATTTATAGAGGACCTAAACACCCGACGACAAATTTTCTTCTATTTTAAAACTTTGATGCACTCCCTAAAATTCAGCTCCTGGAAAACTCGCAAATATTTGACCAATTCAGCTAGCGGAAATAACCTCTATACATTTTTAAGTAACACCAATGCTGTCCTCACCGTCCTGGCTCTCTACGGACACGTGACTTACATGAGTTTGTCCCTGGTCCCCACCATCCACTGGGTATTTGTTATACTGATCCACCATGCATTGCGCTCTTGTGTTAAAGCCTTGTGACGTATAATTGCTCCACCAGTTGTCAATTATATCTCCTTCTTTGTTGAAATACCTTCCTGGTGAATCAAATATAAAACAAGACTTTAAAGACTTTTAAAATTGAAAAAGTCAAGAAGTTTTATTTTCAAAGCAAATTAGAACTAGATTTCATAAAGCTAGAAAACTTAGCAAGTAGGGTTACTGGGGTCATTTAAATAAAACTTCAACAACTGTAATTTTATAAATGCCACTACTATTGTTTTAAGTCTGAAAGCAACAGCAATACTTGCAAAAGTTTCATGAATTTACTCCAAGTGTAGACTGTGAGCAGTCTCTCTTTTGCTCGAAAATCTGTAAGCGAGAGGATTTGAGCAGCGAAGCGTCGCGCGAGTTGCGAAGACGCGAGACAGATTTTCGAGCAGAAGAGAGACTGCTCGCAGTCTACCCCTAGTGAGAAACACTATGAAGTTGAAAAATCACGTCAGCTACCGGAATGGCTAGGAGTCAGGACACCGTGGGGCAAAAATAGGTCCACTAGCGGCGGTGTAGAAATCCCTTCATAAAAAGGCGTTTTTGTGGAGTTATTTGCTGGGGTCTAGTTTTAAACGACTCCAGCTTTACCGTAGGCGTATGAAGGGGTGCATCCAAACTTGCGAATAAAATTCCGTAAGAAATATAAAAGTGTACCAACAACGCTATACCTGGTTTTGGGCCGGGCGCTACAAACGTTGAGATCTGCTTCCTTCTCATTTGTAGGATTTATTAACTTGGAGATATAGATATCACGGCATTTGGTTTGAAGGTATACATTGGCCTAATCTGCGATCAGGTGACCTTTCGCCGACTTTTGGGCTTTTGGCAGGTTTACACAACAGACAAAATGTGTTGACAATGAGGCTGTTAAAGACAGTCATGAGAGATAGCCGCCTATGGAGACATGGTAACAATTATTCTCTAAAGGCTGGTAGACTGTATAGGTATTTTACTTACCAGTTGCGTCAAATCCGTGAGATAACTCGTGAGCAAGGATCATTCCAATTGCCCCAAAGTTTATCGCTCTGCAATCGAAAAGCTAAATAAGTAAAGTTTAATCTAGTTTTATATAACGCGTTTCATCGTGATAAAGCTTGATAAAGAAATATTTTATTAACTTTTCCATCGAATTTCATTAGCAAAAACATGGTACACTACAGAAACAAAGGATAGAAGAAAGGAAAAAATCATTAAGCCATATGCTATGCAGAGGAACGAGTTTTAAGAAAACTTGACCAAACTTTAGTGGCTTTAATTGAAACTACGCTAACAGAGATAGAAATTTACCAATTAGATCGAGACCTGTTAATTAAAGGACTTCTTACTAAAATTAACCACGTGAATCGCAGAGCCTTGCAAAGCATGGGACGAAGTCTATAGGAACTAAAAACAATAAACAAACAAAACTTCCAAGTTAAACCTTTAATCTTTTGGATACATGTAAAAAAACATCTCCAGTCAGGAGCGTTTTGACCTTTTCTGAGAATACAGTAGCTTTTTTTAAAGTGCAGGAAAGCAGAGAAAGGTACTTTTTTATCTTAACGTTGCAAATGCGCTGACAATGCAAAATGTCCTACCTTGGTGCTTTTCTACCATAATAAAAAGGAGGCTGCAGGATTCCTGCCAGAATGTCTAACAGAACAAACAACCCACATTCAGTACCTAGACCGCCTATTATAATGAGAAAACTACTGTTTCGGTAACATTAGTGCAATTTTCGTATGACCTTGAAAAAAGGTTTCGGTAAGCGTTCGTTATTTGTTTCATCAGCCAATGGATGAAAAGATCAAAACATCGCCTCTTCGTTTTCCCGCCAAAGAAACCCTAATATGGAGAAGGCATTGTTCGATTGGCCAATCGTGTTGTAGTATGACGTCAAAGCGAAGTATGGGTTGATTTCTAGAAAGTTCTCGGGCGTGAAGTTTTTTCACCTGAGCGTTCGCTTAACCAATGAAAAGCCAGGCGCGTTTGTCTGTCTGTTCGATAAACCAATCAAATCGCTCTATTTCAGTTCGTTTGTCGTTTCTGTTTTGTTCGCGCGCTTTTATTTCAAGGTCATACGAACATCGCTCTAATAACAACTAACCTAACTTTTCCCTATTTATTTGTAGCTAGATAATATATAGTTGACATAGGGTCTCAAAAACAGCTAGAGTAAATATTGTCCTAGAACCAGGTGATCTGTGACGTCACTGCGGGGGCCTGGGGAAAGAAATTTTAATGCCGTATCCCATAAACCAACGCGCTCACCAATTCAATTCAATTCAATCTGTTCCCGTCAGCTTTGGTTTATGGGATACGGCATTAAAATTTCTTTCCCCAGGCCCCCGCAGTGACGTCACAGATCACCTAGAAACAATACGACTTTCTTTAATTTAGCAGACATGTTTTGACGGTGCATCCGCCATCTGCAGTGTTACATATTGTTGTGAAGTATTTTGTGGGTTGTTTTGAAGGTCTGTGTCAGTTACGCGGTTTTTAGTTAATGAGAGAGGTACTGTGAGCGGTACCAGGGTTCTCCACCGAAAATCTGTTGGCGTTGATTGTACGAGCAACTCGCTCGCTAAACAAAGACGCACCGTGAATCTAGGGTCACAACTTCTGAGTACTTTATTCACTACTCGTTCTTCTACAACATCTCTGACTAAACTGCTCCAAATTAACCTCTAACTGAGCCAGATATTGACTACTTAATAACTGAAATGCTTGTGCCTTTGGGGCTTTACTGAATATGAGGGTTACAAACGCACTTACTGTGCATCACCAAAGTGGGTAAAAACAAACCTATACGGCTAAACATGCCAAGTGTAAATAACCAAATGTACTTTTGGCAATAGAACTTCAGTCTCATGTAGGAAACTACCAAGGTCAGCTGTGAGCAACTATAATCCCGGGTGTGTCCACTTCAAGGACCAACACTCGAATTTAATTAAATCACAAGATAAATAACACTTACATTGACAAACCCATTAAAAAGAAAATAACAATAAAAAACCAGTCAACACAAATAAGGAATACAAGCACGTTCAAGTACAAACATGAAATAAACTAAACACCGCATGGCACAAATCTTCAAACAACCCACAAAATACTTCACATTAATATATGGAAATCACCTTGAATTTAAATCGTGCGCAATGCTACAAAGTTCGTTACTATTCATTCATAATGTTTCGCCGTTTCTGATTGGCTCCAATCCCCCGGATAATTCTTCATAACCAACTGGCGCTTACCATATTTAGAAGGTGAGAGCGATATAACATTTATCTGATGGTATAATTAAACAGTAGACCTCACTTTCTATGGGTTTACTGGCGTGCTAACCCACGCGACCTCTAATCAATCCTTTGAGCAGGAAGTTCGAGACTCTGAATTCTACAGGTGCCTAAAAACATGCGAAGACGGCTGTCCGAAAATAAGTACTCGCCCCTCGTAGTTCCACCAACATAACAAGCTTAAAACTTGCACACAAGAATCTATACAACATTCGCGTGCAAAAGCCCTCAGGGTTCTCAGGAAGAGTACTTTTTACGTTAAAGAGGTTCGATATGTGATATAACTGAAAACATAGAAATTTTTCTTACTTATTTCATTTGTGTTTGGTAAGTAAAAAGCATTGACCAGCTGAGGTCCAGTAAGCCATCTGTAAGGAGTTAATAGAAATAAGAGTACATTACGTACATTACATTAGTTATATGGCTTTTTGGTTGTCTATTTTTTTAGATAATTTTGGGTTTTCCTCTATATTCACAGTAGAATCTGGTCTGGAAAATCGTATTCCGCGTACTTACAGAATGGTCAAATGCCGGTAACAAACGTGTCCTAAATTAAGCTCACAAAGGTCTGAGTTCAGCAATAAGCACCGCTATCAACTGTTACAGTGGTGTGTTGAGTCCCATGCAAACAACACCGGGATTTTACATGTCCGTTTGGGCACCCTGTTGCATGTTTTTTTGTGTTGTCGGGAGAGGTTACGCAAAGTTTGACACCGGTCAAACTTTTGAACCAACAACTCCCAACATTTCTATTGTTCCTTGATGGCCGAAACGAAGCTTCATAATGTTAGATCCGTTTGCCCAGCTCTTCCAACATTGCTGGGGCCGCGTACGTGCATTACACATGGTCTTCTTGGAGTTTACAAAGACTTATTGGTTGTATCCTTCCCGTGATGCAACATTGTTACGAGTTGTGGTATCCTATCCGTTTGCAAAACACTGCCCACACGGACGCAACAACTCCCAACATTGTTGGCCCAACAATGTTGTTGCGTCCGTTTGCACGTAGCTTTACTGAGCTAATTGGTTAGCAGGCAATCAAACTTAAGTAAGGAGAAACATTAGAATTGAAATACGGCCGCATGCCATGGCGTTTCCTGTCCCTGGGACGACATATCATTAACAAAGAAAGAGAAATATGCCAATTTGAAGTAGAGTTTTAGAGATCGTTTTTGTTGGCGTTCTAAGTAGGTAATGATGACATAATTTCATAGAGGTCAGGTCTGAAAACGGGTGTAAAAATGACATATTTTGGTCTGAAATAAGGTCAGGATTGAGAACCGTGTGGCACATCCCTCCCCCCACCAAGAAATCCCAAAAGTACCCCTGGGGGTAATTTAACAGTTGACAATACGAGAAAAGACTTCGTGTGCTCGGCATCTTACTTACTGTTCTTTATTCACCGGGGTCTTGAGAGTTGATAGAGATGACCTTCTTTGCCATCTCATCACATCCAAGGCATTCACAAAGTAATTGCTACTACTAATGTTCAGCTGAAATTAAATAGAAAATTACTTTACTGTTGATTAAATCTCAATTCCTAGCTAGTCAAAGTCATGCGTTTCAAATGCTAACTGTGCGCTATTTGAATTGCGATCAGTTTTATAGGACCTACCCTGATTTCCTGGGATAAGCTTGCTCGCAGGAATATTTTTTTTGTGATCATGAATTGCTTGGCTTTGTGTAAAAGGAAAAAGTGGAGTTTCCCGAGAGGTGATAAAATCTAGAAAACTTGAACAGTGTTTTAATTTAGTTTTAATATCTATTTAGTTGTCCTGAAAAGTATGAAAATACATGAGAATATGAGCTGATGGAACTGAACTCGGATAGTCGGAAATTAAGCTAGGGTGCTCTTAGCTGAAACTTACCTGGTTTGACAGCGAGCCGTCGGAATTAACTTGCATATGCAATTTCCAAAACGGCAAAATATTTTGGACTCACTAAAACTGACTTAAAAATGATTTTTTACTAGGGAAAAGGGATTCTTTAGAAATACTTTTAACATTACTTCTTTTTTCTTTAACGAGACGTTTTAACATGATGAACAGGATTAATCGTCTACGAACGAACGTCCTAGAATAAGGACTACCTGTCCGAGAATAGGTGGCTCAACTTTTACGATATTTTTGAAAATTACGGAGAAACCTTTGGTGTTCAACCAGCCAGTCTCAAAGGCCCTTTTTGAGGGGCTTATGTACGGAGGGAAATTTGCGTTTCAAAATCGATTGGGCTAGCCTTATCCTTGGAAGGAAATTTACCCTTTTTCTTTGTTTTACTTTGTATTTGAGGGCAATTTACAAGTACAAGCCCCCGGGGGACTTATATTTGGAGGGGCAATGAAACGGAGGGTTTTCTGCGTTAGCGTTTTGGGGGGGGGGGGGGGCTTATATTTGGAGGGGCTTATTTTCGGAATTTTACGGTAAACTAGGAAAGTATCAGCTTGGTAAAACCTTTCTGAGGTAAGTTATTGTGATAACCGCAAAACGTGTGCGAGAATAGGGACATATACTGGATACTAATTCCAAATAAATTTGCAACTTACGTTTTCGTAATAACGGTTGAGTAACGTTTCATTGTTACAGAGCTTTGGAAAACCAATTTTGTTTTTCATCGCGATTTCCTTTAGAGAGAAAATAAGTGTCCGTCAGTTAGATTCCTCTCCCTTTCTTCTTGATGACTTAACTAATAAATAAAATAAATAAATAAATCATGAAATAAGGAGTTAGAGGTAGCACATCCACTAAGTGGTTCTTCGTCTACCTGATTCCTGGTCAAATTGGAATTTGGAAAATGTTGGTTTATGAGGAGAGGTGAAAACCGGAGTACCCGGAGAAAAACCTCTCGGAGCAAAGGACAGAACCAACAACAAACCCAACTCAAACTGTGCCTGCAATGATTATTACCCTTTTAGTATAATTACATTGTTGATTATCGAAAATAGAGCGCTGTGATTGGCTAGGAGCTTCGCTTTATCCCGCTATAATCACCGCGCGGTGATTATAACATTGAAGGCTTGCAGTTTTCAAAATGGCAGCCACATTTTTTGATGTTTCGGAGTTGGAAATTGATCAATACTTTTATTTTCTCGAATAATCATCAATATAATTATACTAAAACAATTAGTGGCCTTAGGCGACTAATTGTTAAATAATATCATAGGGGACAAATTGCTCCTTAATTATGTGGCGACATTTTAACGTGGATTTATAATTTAATTCCATATGTGAAAGTACACAACTGGCATGGCAACGTTCCGTATTGTCTCAGTGCAAAGATGGCGTCAAGGTTTAAAAATAATGTGAAGATCAGGGTATTAGAAGAAGCTGCAGAAAACCTTAACATACGGAAAAGCACAATGTTTCACAGCAATAAGGATTCTAACAAGTGTTTTGTCGAAACAACGAGTTTAGAAAATTGTGTACTTATGTATAAATTTATGCCCTAAACGTTTCAGTCAATTCTTGACTCCCGATAAACAAGCTTAAGTCAGAAAACCACGATGTGAGCTTAATTCGTCTCCCATGATATTAATATAACATGAAATCACTTGCGTTCTGTCAAAGTGAGCTAATAATTTCTCGATCCCTGAGAAGTCATACCAAACCAGGAAAATTAGAAATTAAAAAGGAGGGAGAGAGAGAGAGAGAGCGAGCACGAGAAGAGAAAGAAAAAATGAGAAGAGAGCAAAGTAACTCATAGTTTTTGAAATGTCGACAACGCTATAAAAAAATGGAAGAGAAACAGCCTTTTAGCTCAGGGCTTTTTCTAAATCCAGTCAGTTACATTCTCTACAAACATGTCCAAACTGCGTTTAGAGGTGGAAATGTACCAAAACCTAAGCGAATTAATTAAAGCTAAGGTTGTAAATTGCACTTTTCAAAGTTTAAAGTAGAACTATATATTACGCTGATTCTTTACAATAAGTTTTGAAGCTGGTGTTGGTTGGCACCAAGCGTTGTTGGCGAAGCAGTCTCAACAAAATCTTTATTTTGAGAACTGAAGTTAACTAAAATTGCCTAATTTTTTTGCACATCCTTTAGAAATACCTAACGGAAAATGAAATTTAATTAAATAGAACAAAAATGACCGGGATGGACACATCATAGACTTTCAAAAAAGTCCTTCGTCCGATTAAATAGTGGGGACCTCTCGCGACTTCGTTGCGTACTTGGCCGCTTCACAGCCTAAGAAGCGTGCTCCACTCGCCTAAAATCTCGTGAGGTCGACTTGTGGTAAGTCTAGACACATTCCTTAAAGGGTAAATGTTATCTACATCAAACCTTTTCGACAATTTTTTTCCGTGTCTCCTCATCTATCCATTCATAACGTTTCGTTTCCTCTTGAAATGTTGCTCTGATACTTGTCATCATCTCTTGGACCTGTTACAAAACAACAACAGTCAGCGAATATCTCAAAAATTGACCTCAACTTAAAAATAAGGAATTCAGTTCCTTTCTTAAAAAGGGCAGGGATACTTTAAATGTGTCAGAAATAGGATAAGAATACACTGTATCGGCTATTCCTGCTTTGAAATATCTCCCGCGTACTGCTTTTTTTCAGTATAAATTTTTGTCCCCCAATTTTTCTTATCGATTTTTGAAAAAATAGGATTTTTAAAATCCGTTTCTAAAACTTCAGTTTTGAAATTTTCTTCAGAACAATTTTAAGGTTAATTCTTTTACAACATCGGTTTGAGACATAATTAGATGAAACGCACTATTTGGGTATTGAGAAAATGATCTCAATAGGACATTTCAGCATCGTGTCACGGCGGCCTTCCTTATAGAGATGGGCCCCTTCAATGCTAATATTATTCAGTGTATACACTAACATGTTAGCCGTGACGTCATGAGTCAAGGTATTGTAATGCACTTCCTTTTAAGACAGAGAATGAGGAAATGAAAAAAGGGAAAAGAAACTTATCTTTAGTTCAATAAATACATTTATAAATATATCAAAATTTGCCACAAGGAAAGCGGAAGTTGATCGGATTCAAATCAACAGTGACAAGGAATGCTCACAAATGGTATAATGTCAACGTCGAACACGTTTTTTATCCACATGTAACCCAATGCGAATGTGAGACCATGGGTATAACTGTTCAATTCTTCTACACAATGTAACCAGCGAGGCTTGGCCGTCTTTGTTCCGTAGATTTCTTTGTTGTATTCTAGTAGAGCTTCGCTGTAGTCACGTGACAAGTAGGGAACAAAAAAGCGCACAAGGGTCCACATCATGTAGTTTGACAGGGTCCTAGGGAGATGAAATATCGAGGATTTATGAATAAATTTAGGTTTCTTGGAAACTGCCCATCTTCCCCTCCCCTAAGCCAACATTGTGCCTTAAGTGGTTGGGGGGAGGGGTGTTTGGGCAGTTTCCCAGAAACCTAAATTGTTCCGGATTTTTTACTGAATTGGTGACTACAAGCCACGCGTTCATAATTGACCCTTTTAAGGTTGAGAGACTGGGTCGGTGTTGTGTCGAATTGCACCTTGGGGTTGTTTTGAGGACGCTTTATCAGGCATTTTGATTGGCTATTAAAGAATTTGCGCAGTCCCACAGCGCAGTTCGACTCCTCACCGACCCCGTCTCCGTTCGGAATTTTAAAATGGCCGAAAGAAATATACTAGCTATTGGTAGGAAGTTTGATTCCTGGGAAGAGTGTTTATACAAAAGCACCTATCTTAAGAATAGTTGCCTATTCTGCCAAGTAGTGTAGTTTTAATGCTGAGTAACAAAGCGTTTACCAGCGACAACTTGAAAAGGCGACAAAGACTTGTCGCCATTTTAAATTTATTTTTGTTAGACCAAACCAGGTCGCTCGTGTCAGTGCGACACTTCAACGATCGAGCCAATCAGAATTCTAAGCAAGTAACCGCTTTTGCAGGTAAATTAATTCTGCTTTCACGAAATGGTTGGTTGAAAGAACGGAGGAAGGTTGTGGCCATTCACAGTCCTAAACAACTCAAATTAAGACAATTGCGACAATTGATTCGCGTATGGAAGTGTAAGAGCTTATTGTGGTCATTCGTCATAGAACATCCCTTTAGGCAATAAAACTCTTCTAACCTCTTATCTGTACCGTTAATTACGTAGCACAAATTTCGGAGGTACTCCGGGGAAGGCACGATTACTTGATCTGAGGCGTTTATCCACAAATTAAAAGGTCGCAGCAGGTCGTTAAAATACCCTTCCCACGTGAACTGAAAAACAAAGGTGAGGATAGATAAAAGCAGGATTTAGCAGTTTGCGAGTGATAGCTGTTGAAAATTGGAGTATGGCAACTGTTAACTGTTCTTAAGATTCCAGCAACCCCTACATCACAAAGTGACAAACTGAGATCAATAAAACTCTTTATAAGTGATGAATTGTGGCTAGTGGAACACTTTTGCTTTTAAGTTATTCGGCATACACTTAGTAATTTTGCTAGGGGGACGGAAAAAGGGAAAGAAAGATCAAAATAATTATTGTACACTGTTTGAAGATCAAGTTGGGAAATTTTACAGAAACTTGAAAAGAGCTACAAGGCCTTTTATTCTTGTGTTTGCAGGAGTTAAAATTCTGATGCTGCCATCTTTGTTTTTATCCATTTCAACACCAGTATTTTTTTCATTAAAGAAAATTTCATGTATGAATGTATGGGGCCAAAACGCTATCATATCAGGAATCTAAACTCAGTTAAAGGCGATACATAACTTTTCCTAAACTCACTGAAAACTCATTTAGAACATACTAAACAACTACGTACCCCAGCGACACCCGGAGCCTTGCTTTCGAGGTCAGAGATGTTCATTGTCTTATACATATTAACATTTAACTCGCTTTTTGGAGGAGTGATCTGCAACCCAAGAGAAAATACACAGTTGCTATGATTTTTCCATTCCCTTCCGCTTTGTTTATAATACACAGTCACTGGATTTCCGTTTGTTACTTTATATTAATAACAAACTTTCTCATCAGGGTCTGGGAGGGGACGTCCTGTCCCCGCTTTACCCGCCTCTTTCACTACACACCCCCTTTCCCAAACTTCTGTCATATACATCTCTATCCCGAATGTCGTTTTCTTTTCAAATACCGAATCCCGTGCCAAGATTTTTGTGAATCCCGCTTCCAGAAAAGCGGTAAATTCCCATATCCGTCAAAAAATTTGGCGTTTTCCCGAATTCCGCTGTATATCGGTCAGATCCCAGATCCCGAGAATAGGACAATAGCTGAGGATGGGTGGTGATCCCGCATTCCGACCATCTCTCACCTGTATCCCGAATACCGTTATTTTTCCCAATACCGCATCCCGTGCCTCGCTTCCCGAAAAGCGGCAAAACCCCATATCCCGTCAAGAAATCTTGCGTTATACTTTCTACCGAATTCCGCGTCATATTTCGGTCAATTCCCGGATCCCGAGAGTACTTTTCAAGACCCTGTTCTCATTTCTTCTTTTTGTGAGAATTTAAAGTTTGATTGTTTCTATTCAGTGACACAGGCGGCTCGAAAGAAAAAAAGTCCGAGTACTTTGGCCAACAGCAGCCGAACCTATGACCTTCTGGTTACTCAAACAACCCAGATGCTCGTACCACTGAACTACAAGAATAAGAATCTGGGAGCTAAGGTCACGTGTTCCTGTGGTCGAGGGGAAGGAAGGCCCAACGGAAGAGATCGGTTTAAAAGGGCTCCATCATACTGTTTAGGTAAGAACTGGCGTGGCATCCATTATTACAGGCGAGATTCCAGTGGTTTGTTCTGCTAAATTTCACAGGAATTGAAAACACCTAAAACAAGGCTCTCCGCGCTATGTCTGTTCCCAATACGAGGCAAATATAATTGGAAATCATAGTTATTGAAAGGCAATGGCATGCATGCACTTTTTGTTTATGTTAGACTGCAAAACAGTCCGTATTTTTGCGTATTCAAGTACGCAATGCGTGTGAGGCTCGCGAGCTTCGCGCGCGTAAGACACATACGCCACGCTTTACCGATTTCTTTGCTGATGTTGAGAAAAAGAAACGACTGTTTTGCAGTCTATGTTTATGTAGACCATCAAAGCAATGGGACATCATCCCGCGATCAATATAATATTACTTCTTTTGGGTATTGTTTGCTTCCAATTTGATCTTAGGCTTTTTTTGAAGTAATGCCAGAAAATCGTGACCCCGCTTTCTCAACTTGGCTTCGATATCTTAGCAGTCGCACTGTGTTTTAGTAGTCAAACAAATGTTATGAATCATGACTCACCTTAGCCAGCTCCTTTTCCAACTCCATGACGTCCTCCATTTGCTGCCTCGTGTTGTTTCCACCTCCAAGTAACTTTCCAACTTTCGTCATGTATTTCAAGTAGGCCAACCTTGTCTTAATAACAAAAGGAACGTTTTTAGGAATAAAAAAAAAAAAGAACAATCTCATTTCGTTTTAAGTATCTTTGTCAAATTTGTCCAACAATTTCTTTTCTACTTGCTGTAATTATTATAACTGTACCTCGCTGTTTGAGCAGTTATTCTTTTACAGTGTGGACAGTTTGGTAGTCTCCAATCAAGCTCTCCATCTGAGGAGTTGCGCGTTCTCTCGCCAGCGATGGAGACTTGCTCGCAGTCTGGGAACTTTGCGGCCACTCTGATTGGCTAGATTTGGCTAAACCGCGCTCAACAGCTTCGTAAGTTGAGCAAATAATAAAAGGATTCATTCCCTGCCCCTTTGTGTTACTTTAAGGTGGTTTTAAATACAGTGAAACCTCTATTAAGTGGACCCCCAATTAGGCGGACACGACGCTAAGCCAGGTTCCGAAATACAGAAGCCGATACAGAAGTCGTACACAAGTCCTTAGCAAGCCAAACCACATCTTGTAAACACGCACGCTTCCACTTTGCATTTACGCAGTATTTCTTCATTAGATGCCATCAGTCGCTCCAGAGAGAGTTAAACCTCGTTAGGAATTGCAAACGTATTTGATAAAATCCGAAACTTCAAGTCGAAAACTGAGCTTAGAAAGCTGACAAGACACTCGTTGACATCACTGTGAACATGCAAACTCTCCTGGTCAGCGGTGTTAATCAATGCAACATAAACAATTTCCGGTAGGAATAAAATCCTTTTCCATTCGCCTCCTGGAGATAATGGGAAAAAGGACCGCCTGATCGAAGGTTACATCCCTACCTTGCTCAGAGAGTGAAACCAAATTATGCTTTCTTAGTGAAAGTAATCGTGATGTTTGTACCTATCTGCAAACTTACGGGCTCAGCAAATGTTGGAAAGGTATTACCGATGAAGTTGACTTCCTACTCTGACGTGCAGGTAATAAAGTTCATTTTATTTTCTTCACTCTTCTGTAAAGTACTAGGGGGAAAAACAAAAATTTGGAACAAGGAAATTTAGGGAACATAGACTAGAAATTATTTGAGAGACTGTAATTTCTCAGCTTGTGTACTGCTAGCAACACTAATTTTGTCTCCACTCTTCGTTAGAGGTTCCATCTGCCTAGCCTGCGAACAGCAGACGTATTTCCGGTCGTCGCTTCCCTTCCTCCGAAAAATAAAAACCGGATGCTCTCGCAGGCTACCATCTGCCAGTAGATGGCTATTCCTTTTTAGTCATTATTTGGGTTGTAAATAGTTCACAAAGCCTTTTGCAAAATGACACTTTACTTGAACGGCTTGTCTTCTTGCGGTACATGTTGCTTGGACACTTTGCAGGTGCTTTCTCACCTTTTCCTCGCTTTCCTTCTTTTGAATGCTGACCCCACGACTTTCTCTGAAGTTAGGATATGTAGCTAAGCCTGCACGGAGTTTCTACTGGATCACGCTTGCATAAATTCCTCCCCCGCCTCAACCCCTTTTTACGCCGGCCGCGCATGCGAAATATAGTTAGAATAAGAGTATAAGAGAATGTATAAGAGCAATATAATTTCAGCGCAATGTTTACTCAGATTGATAATTTAACATCAGTTGTAATAAAATCATTCACCTAATACGGAATAACGAAAGCTAGAGACTTGAAGTACAGATATACCTTTTTTTTAAAAAAGCTTTCTTCTATATTTAAATATCTTAAGTCCATATTCCCAACATTTCGGTGTTCCAGATTTTCTAATTACTGTTACGAATTTGTCTTGGTACAACATGTTTCAAATTCTATGGTGAGCGGCCATAGGAGTTACTTGATGGTTCCCACCTAGTATTTAACAGAAGAGTGAAGAAAATACAATGAACTTACCTGCACGGCAGACGGTAGAAGTCAGCATGCAACTTCATCGGTATAATATCTTTTCGAAATTTGCTAAGCCCATAAGTTTGCAGAAAGGTAGAAAAATTACGATTACATTCACCGAGAAAAAAAATTTCGTTTGACCCTCCAAGTAAGATGCAACGTTCGGTCAGGCGATCCTTTTTCCCCCATCATCTTCGGGAAGTGAGGGGAAAGGAATGTTTCCGGAAATGACCGGAAACTCCCGGAAATTGTTTATGTTGCGCGATTAACACCGCTGACCAGGACAGGTTGCATGTTCACGGGAATGTCAAAGAGTGACCACTAGTTTAGCTTTCTGAGCTTCTGGACTCGAGATTTCGGATTTTAATACGTAGATAATTCCAATGCTTGGCTTAATGACTAAAACCTAATGAGGTTTAACTCTCTCTGGAGCGACTGATGGCATCTAATGAAGAAATACTGCGTAAATGCAAAGTGGAAGCGTGCGTGTTTACAAGATGTGGCTTGGCTTGCCAAGGACTTGTGTATGACTTCTGTATCGGCTTCTGTATCACTTTATAACTTGCTGCAAGTGACTGAGTAGACTTACAATGGTTTACAATGGAAAACAGCACAACCGGACACATGAGAATGGTTCGAGAAACCGAGTGTTTGTTGAATGTAAATGCTACGCTAAAAGCGGTGAAGTGGAGAAAACCGTAAAGTAAGCCTTATTTTGATCGATATTGTTTAGAAAACTGAAAGCCAGTAATATTTTTTTGATCATAAAATGACTCAGTACATAATATTCTTTGATACTGAAGGTAGTTTCAGTGTTTTAGAAATTTTGTTGGCGAGTAGATAGATTGTCAACTGCGATGAAATATACAAAAACTGAAATTTGGCGTTTGTTCGTTAATTGCCTTTGCAAATAGAAGAGCCCGCCCCACAGAGATTTTTAGACTTAGTAACTAGGATATCTGTGTAAACTGCCTGCTTAGTTTTAGCTCTGGAACTGATGTTCTTTTGGAGAAATTCAGGAAAAGGATAACCATATTTTAGCCATCAACTCAAGTGGCCGAAACTCTTTGTAATTGATTAACCGTTTACGACACGCAAATTTGATGGTATTATACCTGCTTCAAGTCTTGGGTTGTAGCGTTTTAATGGACTTGAGAAACAGAGCTACACATCTTGCACTTTTTACAACAGTTTCTGAGTTAAATATTAGATTATTTTGCCACCAACAAACTGGCGATTGGTGTTACCATGACTAAAGTAGCAACCGAAACAAAGTGCATTTTTAGACATCCCCCCACAATATCTAATTGCATGCAAAATTTGAGGGGAGGTCAAACTGTTCTTTTCCCACTTTGCTTGATTCTTACAGAGAACTGCTCTTGTGTTTCTTTTATAACGACCTCCCATTCCGCGGAAACTAAAATAAATTGTATTTGGCTAATTTCTATTGTTAATAAACTCTATTAAGCGGACACGGGACTGACTTGACAATAGTAATATTGGATTACTTCCTCGAAATACGTTTTGTAATCGATTAATAAAGGTAAATCAATACATTTAGGTGTCAATAAACTGTAGATTAGACCGATAGTCTTGCACAAACTGAAGTACAGCACAGCTTCCTTAGCTTCCTTAACAACATAGAACTGTATCACAGTACAGAGTAACCGTTGAAAGTCTATCGTTAACAAACATTGGGCAATTTTTGCAAACCTCTCTTAAGCAGACACTTGGGAAGGTCCCGAAGCTGACCGCTTAATAGAAGTTTCAATGTAGTGTTGCCATTAATTTGCCTAGGGGCAATGGATGACGACAGGTTTTGATTGGTCAAATTGTCTGATGACGCTTCGGAGCCAATTAGAGCTAATTTTAAAACCGATTGCAATTTCCCGTCCCTGTTTCCCCACACTTGGTGTTAAGTATAATTCTACCTTGTTGTCCGTTGCAAAGTACTGTTCACGAAGAAGACTCAGACTTGGAGGGTTAATCTACAAAGTGAAAAACACCGACATTTAATCAAATAGTAAAATATTAAATTTTTAAGAAGATGCATGACCTTACTGAATTGAGCCGCAAATTTGGGGGCACTGTTCTTTTGAGAGGACATGTCTACCGCTGGGATTAATTAGAAAAGACAACTTCTTTAACCTGCGGATACAGCCGTCTTTTCTCGCTCCTCGGACCTCCTCGGAAAACCTCTCTAGCGGCGAAGAGCGATGAGAGACGGCTGTACAAGATGTTGCCAGTTTTTCCTGGTTGCTGCTCACTAGACATCGCGCGCCAGACTGTTTTGTCTACCTTGATCTGCAAGAATGGCAGAGTCCTTATAGGGGATTGAAAGCGCGGCTCTACTTCCGGCCATATGCGTTTGCAAATCAGTGCCTCGAATTTAAGCTGGAAGCTTAAGATAGCTGATCTATTGAACTGATTGGCTATTGAAGCCTTATTGAATTTTGTGCGAACAGTTCAGTGGATTAATGTGTTCCCGGGAATGTGCCTTAATTGACTTATAAGTAACAGCTAATTTTGATTGTCAACAGCTGAACACTGAAAGATTGAAAGTCTTCGATAGAACTGGTTTAGCGTAGACGTCTCCAGTGCAAGTTCTTAGTGTGCTATTTATTAGTGAAGAGTGCCGAAAACGACAGCTTCAAAATTCGAAAAGTGAGGGTGACGCTCTGTTTCGATGTGTACAGAAAATGGTAACTAACAATAGTAAAGGTCATTTCTACTATGACACTTTTTTCAGGCTACGAATACAGACGTCAGAGAAGCTTCGACTGAACTTTCCGAGAGAACTAACGCAGTCGAGTAAAGTGTAATATTGGTCGCACTTTGGACAAAGGAAAGGCAACCCAAAGAACTGGTTAGTCATCCTTGCCAACATCAACCTGAGACCAGGCGGTCTTCAAGTTTTTGAAAACAGTGGGAAACATGAAGAAACATATCAGGGAAAAAACGATAGCAGCCTATGTCAACTTCTCTTGAACAAACAACAATTTTCATCTAAATATTTAAAGGGACAATTTAATTAAACAAGCGAGGGTTAGTGTCTCGAACCTAGTGGTAAACTTATCTGAAGCAAACGTTTAAGCAATTCACAAGAGATAGAATTATATGATTGGCATTTACGGGGTAAATCGGTTACCTCAGCAAGAAAGGAAGGTTGTCGAGATTTTCGCATATTAAATTAAGGTGATGTGGTCGCCGGTGAGATCATCCTTCCCTTCGATTTTGATATCTTGAACATTTTAGTTCATCTCTGTGTGGTTTCTTTTTTGAAAAGCGTAAAATACTCATGAAGGCTTTCGAAGGAAAAAAGGCACACCGACGGGAAGAATCAGTTGAAAGTGATCCACTCCACCTTTAACTGACTGTCGTTAGATCGAATCCAAAATACAATTTGTATTCATCGAGCACACTTTTGAGTCATTAGGGCATTACAATAGTATATAAGAATATCGGTCTTTTAGCGTCGATAGCCAACTAGCCTTATGGGTGTGTCAATGTCATAAGAATGTCATAATTGGTCGCTAATTTGCTCATTTGTTTTTGTAGTACGAGGTGTAACGACCAACTAGCACACTAAGGTATCGAACCATTAGTGATAGTATTGAACCATTTGAGTACAAAAAAAAAAACCATGAAACTCTTAGTGGTAAGCTCTTCAATAAACAACGGAGAATGTCAAAAAATACAACATGCCTATTTAGGAAACAGACTTGAAACTCTATTATGATAATTGAACTTCCCACCTAGCTGACCTAGTGGCTAAGTTAAATTATTGCCCATCTCAGACTACACTAGTGTCCAAATAAAGTAAGGCTGATGTTGCTCTGTAAAATTTCATAGTGTAATATGCCTCTTGAGGTGTACTAAGTTGTGTCATGGAATTTGGTGAACACGCCCACTAATTTGAACGATTTTGTCTGGTCATCTCCTTTTAAAATCAGATTAAACTAAGCTATGAACAATGAAAGTCCGTCCGTGTACTTGAAAAATCCCGTCTGTATTATAATATTTTCAGTGTGTATATTTGGAATTTGAGCAGGATCAAATTTTGGGTAGACTTAAAAAGCCACAAGTTCAGCAATCTGGACCAGACATTTAATTTTAATAAAATGCACCTGTAAATTGTTGGCTCCTCTTCAACTTGATAACTATCCTTGTGGATTAGTTGCCTTATCTCTCGTAATATGTAGCAAAAACGACTCAAAAGACTTTGGTTATCTTTATAACATTTTAACTCAAGTTATTGCGATATTGGGTTGCCTCGGGCTACATACGTTGCCACCCAGATACGAAATAGTGATTGGCGCAGTTCAAGAAACGGAAATCAACTAATGTGGGCAAGACTCTTTACAAAATATAACGTTAATTTTTGATTTTTAACTTGTGTTACCTTTAGACTCATTCTTGAAGAGTTGTAAGGGTCTGCGACAACGTTAAGTTCGAAGAGGGGAGACATGGATAAGAATTCGCTGCGAATCTTCCGTAAGGTATCAATGTAACTCCATCTTGACTCATTCCATGTGCCATTGTCTAATGACCAGGATCCAAATCGATGAATAAGACGCTTTAACTCGATTGTCCCATTGTTATTACTGTTATCCTCCTTCATGCAGGATTTGAAGTAGACCCTTGCCTTTGATACAGCGTTTTCTTTTGGACCACTAGCATCCTCCAATAATATAAACAGAATCTGCTTGTTGATATGTTTTCTTAGTATCGCAAAAGTAGATATCTTGTGTTCGGACGATGGAATTGGATTGTTTTTTATCCAAGAGCCGCAGGAATATTCAAAAAAATCTTCACATGGATTCACGGTCTCGTTCATACTCTTTTGTAATTTGGATGCAACTTCCAGACATGTTTCGGAGCTGCACTGCTGAGCACTTTTTCTGCAAGTTATTCCATCTCTTTCTCCTCCATTCTTGTCTTCCTTGCGATTGCTCAAGACCAGGAAAACTGAGAGAACAATGCAAGCGGTCAGCAGAAAAATGCACAGGGTTATAAGCACCAAACGTAATCGTTTATTCTTCTTGCACAGTGCAGTACTGCTGCTAGTCGAAGTGAGACCCAACGTTTGAGTGCTGCCTGCAAGCCCAAACTCGCTGCCGCCGTTTTCAGTTTTATCTGACTCCATGGAGATAGAATCAACCTGGTTTGATGACGCTCCGTGTCGAAGGTACCAGTTGTGATCACAGATTTGCTATCACTGAGCTTCTGATCTCGTTATATGTGAAATATTAGTTTGAGCAGCCTACTGTCAAACCCCCATCAATATTTTGACATGTGATACTATTGTTTCAGGTCTTTCAGAGTAGCATTATTTACAATCTGCATTCTTTTGTTACAGAAGGAAGACCTATATTTTCCTTTTATACTCTTCTCTCCACCCAAAAAGGAAATCCACTTTGTTATCAGAGAAACAATATATTTTCGGAACACGCCAACTAGGTAGAATATTCAAGAGAGTGGAGGCGTGAAGAAATGTGGTGCCAGCCTCCTCGTGTTTCGGCAAAACTGAAAATCTACATAGGTTGTTTGTTTAATTGTGGGAATGCTAAGTGGAGGACGATTATTTGAGTCTGGCAGATGTAAGTAAAGATCAAACAATGAAAATTTTTTTTTTTTATAAGAGCGAGACCAGTTGAAACATGCCAGGAGAAGGTTGATTGTGAAAACGCATCTCCCAGGGTTCTCTGTCAGCCAAATTCCGGATGACGTCACCATGTGAACAACAGCCAACGTTGACGACAAGAAAATGTCAACGCGACCGCATTACTTTCATTGCCCGCAGTTAATCAATTCTACAAGGGATTCATTTCATTTGTAAATAGTGTATTTGGCATGGTTGTTACATTGCACCTTTTTTTCACTTTACGGCCGTCAATTAAAACAGTCTTAAGGGAAAATTGATCGGGACCAAGACGAGAGTCTCCAGTGGAGAGTTCTTCAATACCGTCATCCCGACAAAAAATTTCCATCCCGTAATCCTACCTTTATCCCTATCCTGAAAATAACGTTTTAAAAAAGTGCCGCTTTCCAGGGGGGGGGGGGGGGGGGCACTTCCTTATAAGAGGCTAATGGGGATGTGCCGCTGGATGGGGTCGCATTTTCACGACTGGACTGACTATAATGGGGTTGGATTTTCAAAAGAGTTATTAGAGAGGGATCGCACATTTTCGGATTTTTGGGGTAGAGAGTTGTTCATATTTACGGTTAGCAAACGTACCAGGTATTTGTACAGTAGGTGAAAAGTAAAGTGTTCTTCATTCAATTTATTAAAAAATGAGTCAATTCATTTTTTCACTGGACCTATTTAAAGGATTGATAAGGTAGATACATAAATAGAAAGTGACTAAGCTGGGATCGCCAAAATTACATATTTGCCCAAGAGTGACTAATATGGAGTCTACAATTGGCCAGAGAATAGACCATAATGGGGTAGGGGCTCTGAGAGGCCAGCGGCACATACCCAGCAAAAATTAACCCAAGTAGCCCCCCCGGTGCCGCTTTCGGATCAATTAGATAGTGGGATTGAATCAGCAGTATGGTACGGTCAACTTAGTATGCGGTCACGGTACAGGCCTCCAGAAAAATGTGTCTGAAAAACTTTTGTTTAGTCAAAAGTGTTTTTTTCATCACTTAAAATACAGTACATCATATTTGTTTCCCGATATCGGTTCTTGAAACAACAGTTTCCGAAACCTCACATTGTTAAGGGGGCTATGTTTTCGGTCAATCTGTGCTATAAAAAATGCTCCGTGAGAAATATTAAGTAGATATCAATCTGATTTCATCAGAGGACAATACCCATAACAATGTTTCGGTGATTTTTTGCATTTAGCATTAAAACTTGAAAAAAGCTGGTTTTAATCAATCTCCACTGGCTTGCCATCGTTTGCAACAGGTCAAAGCCTAAATACAATCTTAATTAACAAAACTGGACCATTAGTTTTGGAATTCAAGTGATGCCGGGAAGGCAAATCTTTAGCTTTTTAAAAAGATAGCAAATAGAGTGTTGGTTTCAATCCATCTCAATCCTTGGCATCTGTTAATGTTGCAATAAACGACAGGAAAAGGTTTAAAATCCTAAGTATCGTCTTAATTAACAAAACTGGGCCAAATTTACAGCTTCGTAAAAAAGAGCAAATAGAGTGTTTGTTCCTTTTCACCGTCTCTCCGCTCTTTAGTTTGACTAACGAATGTCCGGCACTCTATATGGACTGGTAAAGGCAGGGATAATGTGGCAGACTGAATAAAGTAAAATTTTTGCCCAACCTTTTTTTCCCTACATTTCATAACTTATGGAGCACTGAAATAGCAGCCCTCATACGAAATCTATGATGCTAAACGATTTTTTGCATATATTTGTTATTGCAATTTATGGTACTCAGATGTTTGTGATTATTGCCGTATTTGTCGGTTGATTTTTTATTAATGTCTCACACTGATTAGGTATCACAATCTGCTCAATTTAGTAGAATACCGTTATGATTTGAAATCAAAGAGTAAACGGTAGATTACGAGAATTATTCGCATAAGCAGCTTGCCGCATTCCTTACACCCAGGAAACGTGTTCTTACATTGCCAAGGTTGTTTCATTTTATATGACTCATTGTTCAATTTTCTGGCACTAACTGTTTCCGCAACTATGGGAATTTGCGTGTATGCGGGAGACAAGTCCTTGAGATGACATTCCGAACAACTCTTTGTGGAGATAGCCTCTTCTGGTTCCTTAATTACTCCACCACGGAACGCGGAAACTTAAAGCGTCGAAAATTTGCTTAGGTTAGCAAGCAAAGAAGCTCGAGGGCTATGCTAGGCACTTTCAGCCAATTTCAATCCTTCTGATTGACGATGGAGCGGGGCAAAATAAAGAAGGGAGTGGAATAAAAAAATTGAAAGCGAGGGAGGAAAGAGGGAATAGTCGTGAAAAAGGACTCAACAAGGCCTGGCTACTGTGTGGGCGATAAAGTCCCGCGCATGTGTTTGTTGAGTAGAGGCCTGACCTCCTTCAGAGAGCTTAATACCCGGGCCCCCGGGGCTGAATACCAGTTTCTCACGTACAGTACTACAGACATTTATCATTACTCTTTCTTCTTTATCAAGACCTAAGGAGTCTAAACTGGAAAGGTAAACACAATCTCGTCATTAGTCAATATTTAGTCAATGTTAATTCTTGGCGAGATTTGAGCATAATTCATAACAGCACGATACTTCATTCCACACCTTTCAATGTCGATTAAAACTGTTGTGGTAAGTGGTTAGCCGCTAACTGAGGCGGAGAAACCACGACCCTTGTCCTTCATTTTGAAAGACAGCTGCAGAGGGTAACGAGGGTAAAAAGTGCAGAATTTAGTGATGTTTTCTAAAAAATGTATATTCAATAAAGACTTTTTTAGTAAATTGGCTGTTACAACTGACTTCTTACTACTTTGACGAAAAAGCGAGATATCGTGCAAAAGTCAATGATTAAGTTTACGTGGTTGAAGTCGCAAGACGCAACATAAAACACTTGGCTTAAGTGAAGAAATCCGGAAATCGATTAATTAACACTTAAATCTCTGACGTTTAAAAAAATCACGAAATATGTCTTTTCGTTATGCAAGTTAGTAGCAAACTACTCTTAAACTCGTGACCCAACACACTGCTACTAGAAATTACCAAATTACTGATAGGAAATGCTTAGAAGCTCATACTACTCTGTGCACAACACAAACTGAACAAATTCTTTGATTTGCTGCACATTCTCACCCTCTTTTGGACCGAATAATAACAAAAAGCGTCCGAAAAACATACCAATAGGTCTCACTATTTTCTAGAAATATCCGATGAATTCCGTACAATTGGGATTACGAAGATTATTAATTCCGAAGATTTTTCGATCTTATACCAACAATAGGGTCATAAAGTCACAGCAATTGCGAAATAAGAGTTATATTTGACTCCTAACTGCAATTGATCTTAACTTGAATAAGCCAACGCAATGTTTCTTTTGCTGTTGTGGAGGGTAATTATAGATCTTTTATCCAATTTGGAAGCCCTAAGATGAGTCCGCAGAATTCGTTCTTTTCAATGTGGGTTTTGCGGTGTTGTTTTAAGTAATTCGTGCAATGGTAGCTCCGCTTAATCGTTTGTAATCCACATCGGTCACGACATTATTGCTATGATTGGTTTATCATCAGTTTCGTTGATTTCGATCTGTTAACTTTACATTAGCAAGTCAAACGTTTCTATTGTACATTGACAATCAATCAAGAAATCCCTCAATCTTTATTTGAAACGGTTTATAGAACTGAAAAGACAGCTAGTTGGTCGTTGTATGTCGAACTTAAATTAAATTTCAAAATTAATTGGGATCTACAGATGAATACTTATAATACACAACTGAAAATCCGATTACAATGTAGCTAATACAACTTAACAGAAAAATCTAAAATCTAAACTAAATATCGAAGTTTGTTAAAGTGGACAAATTTCCCCGAGGAAGATGAAGGCGGAGCATTATGAACCACAGTCACATACAAATAGAGAAATCAGACTCTTTACTTGGAGTAAACATTCAATGTTTTAGTGAACCTCCGCTACAACTTTACTATCTTGTGTTTTAAGTTGATTTTTTAAAGGCAGTTTTAAAGTGGTTATTTGTACGTTTCAGGCAATTCTATGACTAGTTCGTGGTCGAGAGCTGAAACTGATAAAACTTCCTAAGCGCTCTTCAAGGTCTTCAAATAATACTTGCCAACGCTTGTAGAACTAATGGGAACTGACAGAATTGCGCCATTTAAAGCAGAGCTGCACCATTCGTAATACTTCTGGAATGCAAACTAAATAACATGAATATGAGATTTATTTTTATTGCATTAAAATGTATATTTTTCTTGTGTATTATCTTAAGGGATAAAACTTTACAAAGCACACAGTTTTCTTTGTACAAGTCACACTCTAAAGAAAGAAAGATAGAAAAAACCTTAAGCTCGATTTGTCATGGTTTTTCTGGTTGGGTTGTAGTTGCATGAGCTTCTTTTTTGTTTTGATGTATTTCAAAAAGAGATTTTAGAAATATTGTGTCAAACTACCTTGCTGCTTTTACGATAACACGTCAAGATGTTCTTTATTTATACCAGAAAAATTTATTATTTCCTTTCTTAGCCGACTGTATTACCTTGCTTTTTCTTCTCGAGCATAATCTGCTAAGACATGAAATAATATCCATAACAAACTAGATAAAAAGATTAAATTTTCGCAAAAATTACAACAAAAACGTTTTTTATTGACGCCATTGGGTGTCAGTGATCACAAGTGGCACGCCACCGTGGCTACAGAGGCTTAAGGCTTTCAATTGTTTTCCTTTGAACATATTAAATCATAGGTCAAAACTTTAAGTTTTCACATGAAACTCTTTCGTGTTTGTCGTTGCGGTAAACCCCAAAACAAAACCTTATACAGCCATATTTGTCTTAGCAGCGACTCTTAGAATAGAGGAACATAATCTATAACCGACGGTAGTTACGGTAACTTTTCAAAAAGTATGTTGACTAGCATACTAAATGTAGAAAATACTTAAGTTCACAACGCTAATTACCGCCGTTTGTACTTTATGTTTGACAAGCCATGATGACCCTAGCCTGCGTGCAGACGATAACTAAACTCTGATTAGTACCAGAGTTAACCAGAGTTTAATTTCGTCTGCGCGCAGGCTATGATGACCCAGGAAAGTCTTTATGATACCAGTGAATGCGGGAAATTTAAACAAGAGGCTATTTCTTAAGTCTGCGTATAGTTAAAAATGAATTTCTACAAGTTACATATCGATATTTTCCGTCAGTTTTGTTGTATATTCTTCTTATTGTATTTCGTATTGTTAGTAGATTTTTTACCTTTAATACTTTGATGTTTTATGACCTTTAATACTTTGATGTAATGCACATTTGGTCATTTTAATGGATACTTGCAATTGCGCAATATAAGTGAATAAATCAATTATTATTATTACTATAAAAACTCTTGTCTCTTTTAAATTAAAGTATCATAACTTTTGACTTTTTCTCACAATCGGCACCAGCAATACTGTTCTCAGTGTTGTTACGTGACAACGAGTGATTAAAAATCGTGAATAGCAAGAAACCGTGCTATTCAATAGTTTATCAAGTGTCAAATACACATGACTGAGAACGGGGAGCGTTCCCTTGTCATGTGACTGCCCTTAGGTCACGCGACTGCCGCGCAACCACTCACGGCTATCGACTGATGGAAGCTGAGCGATTCAGCTGAAATATTTAAAAGAAGAGCAAACTTATTACGTTTCAAGTCCATAACTTTTATAGACTTAAGTTGAATTTGCAAGACTTGAGTGAGTTTTTGTTTGTATCTAGATTTTCACATAAAATTCACTTTGTGACTCTATGACGGTTCAGTATTTGACAGGGGGAGGGGCGGCAGAATTTACGGATTACAGCGAGCACTTGAATGCTTAGCTCTTTTCCCCTTAAATATCGTAGGTCAAGTTGCAGCTGATGCTAGCGATACTGTCTAAGTGTCAATATATTTAGCACGAAAGTACTAATTGTGGACACTATTTTTTCTTCCCTAACTGGAGACGTGACCGCCTTTTTACGTGGTGATCCGAGCCACGCGAAGGTCTAGCCGCTTTTAAGGCAAAGGAAGTACCTTCATTTCTTAGTTCAGAATTTTAAGACAGATATAGATCTATGCTTGCTTATGTTTTTTAACAGTTACACCCTACCTATTTTCGACTACGCTGATATTATTTGGGGAGATAGGGGTAACGTGGCTAACTAAAGCAGCACGTATAATTTTAGATTTAACCCTCAGTCGTACCTAAGCCACTGGGGTTCGAGATAAACTTGGGCGGAAATTGCTCTCAAGAAGACGTGCTGAGCTGCATCGTTCCATCTTTATGTTTAAGTGCCTGAATAACTTATTTACACATCCTTTTAATGTTGTCCTTAATAGAGAACATCATGATACAATACAATACCAGGTCTAAGGATAATGTACGTAAGCAGGAGCCTATCTCTGGACGTAAGGCTTTTTCAAATAGAAACTGGGGTCTTTGGACTTCGACAAATTTTGCTTCGAACGAATGGAATGATTTAGATAAGTCACTATTTAGGGAGCCCGAATCACTTGACAAATATAAAAGGGCCATCCGCAATGAAACAATTTGATTAATTGATTGATAGTTAGTTCTTAGTAAGTTCTAATTTACTTATAGATTGGTCTTTTTCACCTGATGTTTTTTAATCGGAGGACCCCTCTGTAAAGCACTTTAGGGTGAAGTAGGCATCCTCAACAAAGAGTGTCATTATTGCGTTCGAGGTACGAGAACGCAACCCCTAATTTGTGTTGGATGTTCTGGGAATTATTGGGTGTCCTGTGCAATTTATAAGGGAGTTTTTTTCGAGATTGCATTTTCGTCGTCGTCGTCGTCGTGGACACACATTTGCCTCGCTTTGAGGCGCTTGCTTACGTTTTGCCTCACTTTGACGAACTAACTCACGTGTTGCGTTCATCTTTCAAAGGTTTGCTGAGGTCTGATATTGTTTCTTCGTAAAGCGTTCATCTTCTGAATCTTCGTAAAGCGTACATCGATCTGTGATTGCTGAATCGTCCAAAGCCTTAATCTTTCAGAAGTTTGCTGTTAAACTTTACTTTGGATTAAGCCTTCATATTTATCAGCATGATTAAGTAAATCTACATATTTATCGAGTTGTGTAGCTCGGCGGCCGTTGTGCCACAAAGTAAATCTACCGAGATGTGAAGCTCGGCGGCGTCATTTGATCATGACTTGTGATATTTTTGGCACCGGACAAACGAACACTTAAACTCTATGTTATTTATTAGGAAAAACTTATAAACCAGCCCACAGTAGCGCCACTCTCGAGTCACTGAAATCAACACGCTCGACCAAATTGCTGGAAGAGTTATTGACGTGAGCCGCACACACATTCCATTGAAGGCTTTGACAGGGTTAGTGCGAAGTTTGAATTCTGGCCCCAGTTGTTCAAAAGGTGGATAGCGCTATCCGATGGATAAATCACTATCCACTGGATAGTGCAATTAGTTTCCCCAATATTTATCCGCTGGATAGTGATTTATCCGGTGGATAGCGCTATCCAACGTTTGAACAACCCGGACCAGATGTGAAAGCTTTTAAACCCTGGGGGGGGGGGGGGGGGGGGGGGGCTACTCCCATACATTACCTTTACGTGTATGTGCCGCCCAACGGGGTCGTGATTTTGAAGCTCCTGATTTAGAACGGGGTGTCCATTTCAGAGGCGTTTTCTAGAAAGGGGTATAATATTTCGAACGCACGAAAGCTCCAGTTTGTAAGCAGCCATTTGAAATTATTCAAGGACAGATTGCTTTTAAAAAACGGTTCAACGCGCTAACAAGTAAACTGTTGTACTCTTGTTGCACCCTGTGTTTTAGCGTGCAGGGCGGGCGTATTTTGGCGCGAGTCGAGAGCGCCGACTCCGCCATCTTGGATAAATAGGCGCGCGGAAGTCTGGAACGAGTCCATGATGTACCCGAGGGAGATGGAGACGGGCTCAAAAGAAAGGGACGGGGGAGGAGAAGGATAATTGTTAGCTTACGAGCGTGGTTCTGTGCGTGGTGAGAGATTCTGATAAACAAAGTATTATAATATATACGTAATTTGCTTAAATCTACGTTGTAGGTTAGTAACTTGATATTCATGATATTTTAAATAAAAGTTTTTAACACAATTTAATAAGATGGGAAATAAAAAAATTGTGGATCACGGATTTAACTTCTGCTTAAAATTGTTGCTGATTATAAAGAAGCATTTATTTGATGTGTAAGTCGAACAAATAAAGAAATATCTTTTTTTTAGAAAAAAAAACAGGGCTAATTCAATTTACAAACTTTCTAGAACGGTGTATAAAAAATTGGCCCATTTCTAGAACGGGGTATCAGTTTTGGGGCGAATTCTAGAACGGGGTCGTAAAAAACTGGCCCATTTCTAGAACGGGGTATCAATTTTAGGGGAAATTTTTTTTGAGAACGGGGTGCCAATTTGGAGTACCGGGCGGCACATACCCACCCAAAAAATACCCAAGTGCCCCCCCGGGAACAGTAAATTCAATTTAATTCATTTTGTCAACAAGTTGATGAATGGATACTCGTAAAAATAACAGAGAAAATTATCCGAAGAAATGTTTTTGAAGAAAGAAAAAGAATACCGGGTTAAGCACTAATCGGCCTATGAGCAACTGCACCCTGTAATCGCGCCAGTAAAACAAAATGTTCTATTTACACGCCCGGCGCACTCTGGCCAAGGTCTCCTCCGATTACAAGCACTTGAGACCAAACCATACGAGATCATTTCAAAACCTTCTTATAATGATACACAGTTTAAATAGAGGTTTCGCTATACGTTCAAAATATGCCATAATCATATTTATCTATATCGCAACCACCCTTCCCCGTCAACTGCTACCTGTACGCCTAACAAACATATCGAACGCACTCTCCTAAGCTCCGATTACTCCTAGTTTTTATTAGATATAGATAAACTGGTAAGGAAACCTCATAAGAACCCTCAATTGTTTGGGGTTTTGAGACATCAAATCATGAGGAAGAAGCTAGTTTCAGTGGACAGGACATAAGGTCAAGCCTTCAAGGTACCGCAGACAGATATAGATAAACTAGTAAGGAAAGCAAATACAGGGCAACATTGATGCTTCCTGCGGTAGAATCCTATCTGTAAATGCTGTTCACAAGACCCCTGACCTTAACCCTTTAAGCCCTAAGAGTGATCAGCATCAAATTCTCCTTGTAATATCAATGCTCTGTAAAACAGAGTGGTCATGAGAATTACGGACATGATCACACAAGATGAATTTGCCTGATATTTTATCAACCTCTCCCCACTACTTCTGTAGGAAATGATTAGGGGCAATAAATGAGAATACAAATTTTGATCTTAGGGTTTAAAGGGTTAACCACGGCAGAAGGCAAACGCAAACCGATTCAAAGTCAAAAATGGGAGGAAAACAGTGTTTTAGGCGTGGCGTAGCAGACAGGTGTAGTCAGGTCGAATCTACATGTAATTACTTTGGCACGATTACAATGCCGTTTTGTGGGACTAAAACGTCAAACTTCCAAGTTACACATTCACACAGTCGGGCGGGCGTACGGTCGCGTGACTACCAAAATTTCTTGAAGGCATGGGTTACCAATTTTCTTACCCATGGTGCTCCGCTGTGCGAGCTTCGCGCGCGCAAGAGCTCTGCTATATTCGATGCAAGGACAGTCTAACTTAGTGGGTGGTGCTGTTGCCCCCCTTTTGTTCTTAAAATAAGCTTTAGATGCCCTGGTTTTCCAAACAACGGCATTTTCATTGTCGTCCCCGTTTAGTAATAGGGAGCTTTAGCAACGACGACGGCGACGGCAAATAGGACGTCAGGAAAGCAATAGCTTTATTACGCAAAACAACAACTATGCACGTCCATCACGCTTTTTTGTACATTTCTTTACCGTCCTTGCACGACTACGACGTGAAAATGTCTAATTGCAAGTTTTATGGAGGACGTAAACAAGCGACTACGAATCTCTTTTTCTCTATCTAAACTTGAGTGCTGTCCTAAAGAAATCAACTCCAGGGAAATTCGCCTACACTTGCCATTTTCAGCAAATTGGAATAAACGCGACAAAGCTTGAAAAAATGGGAATTCATTTTAAAACTGACGTTTTCGCTGTAGTTGCCGTCGTCGATGCTAAAGCTCCCTATTATTAACCAGAGCTTCGCTTTTAGCCCTGGCTAAATCTATATATTATGAAAAGTTCCGACGAAGGTGAACACTGTTTGTTTTGTAACATTGTCGAATGCATGGGTTTTTGAGCTAAGAGGGCAAGTTAACACACTCAAAAATCATACGTAAATCTAAAGGTATATTGGGAACACCACCCAGTGTTTGTGTGAAAAAAAAAATGTGGAAGTGAACGTTGGAGAGGAGGTAGGTACGCTTTTAATCCGTGTAGAATAGGGACCAACATTTCCAGGAGGAAACATATGATGTCCAAGTTTACATCTTGAATTAAAGTCTCTATATGCTGCAGCTGAGGATATTGTTTGTTGCTTGACTCTAGTTCCGCTGGAAAACCTAAAGGAATCCAAGTCCCCAATGCGAGTAAGCGATGAAAATCCTGTGTTTTACCAAACCGCGATTTTTATTATTTGCAATTCGCTCCAACTGAGTGTGATCGAAGTTTTTCCGGAGAAACTGGTATGAAAGGAGACATTTAGCAAGTAGAACAAAGAAGTGGGCTTTGCAAACAGGATATATTGTCAAAGCAAATGGGGACCTGAGGATTTTTGGGCACTACTCTGTCACCATCATCAAGTGTTCAGTCCTAGAACAACACCCTGTGCCAAATCTGGAGGAATTACTGACTAAGTTGTCTGGAGGGAAGAAATTCACTAAAATTGATCTTTCGCAAGCATATCATCACTGGAGCTTACGACAGAAAGCAGAATGTACACTACAATTAACACTCATTTAGAATTCTATCAAAAGAATACAAACGTTTCACTTAAGGAGTTTATCTTTCTGTGTCCATCTTTCAAAGCCCCATTTAAAACGTCATTTAAGACCTTCGGGCTGCTGTGCCACATCGATGACATCATGGTTTCAGGGGAAACTACTTAAACGAAATACATCCGGAAAACCTTCATCGTGTATTTCAGACTACAAAGTAACACTCTGTACGAAGGTGCTTGATGTGATTTGAGTACCTTGGCATCACCATTTCATCTGCTGCATAGTGTTTGACTCACTACTGAGAAGGTGCAGGCCATAAAGGATGCAGGCATTCCTTGCATCAGGAAACGCTCATCTTAAATTCATGCTACAAAGACTGCCTCACCATTACACAGGTTACCTCTCTAACTGCTGCAGGATTAGCTCAGTCGGTAGAGAGCTTGGTAGCAGAGCGGGATGTCGTGGGTTCAATTCTCGGGGACGGACCAATTCTCGGGGTTTTAAAATAACTGAGAAATGAAGGGACTTCGTTTGCCTTACAAGCGGTAAGACCTTCTCTTGGCTCGGATGTCCACGTAAAATGGCGGTCCCTTCTCCCGTTGGGGACGTGGAAATAGTGTCCCCAATTAGTACTTTCCTGCTAAATACATTGACACTCAAATAAAGTGCATTGTAACGAGGTACGTACCATGGGGATGGTCAAAACCTGAACAGGAGGATTTTGAAAACACTAAGGCTGCCCTGTATTTAGATTCAATTTCTTGTCACTCTGATCCTACGGTGGAATTAGCTATACAGTATGATGCTGTCTCATTGAGTGTAGGAGCTGCCTTATTACAATCTGCACCTGATGGTATGTTACAACGGGTCGCTTAAGCATCTACGATACCAAACAGTGCGGAAAAATATTACTCTCAAATTTAACGAGACTCATGCATTAGCCTTTGTTTTTGACGTCATCTAATTTTGTCAGTACCTCTAGGCAGACATTTCAAGCTTCGTACGAATCGTAGACAGTTGATAGAGCGATTTTCGTATGACCTTGAAATGAAAGCGCGCGAACAAAACAGAAACGACAAACGAACGGAAATAGAGCGATTTGATTGGTTTATCGAACGGACAGACAAACGCGACTGGCTTTTCATTGGTTAAGCGAACGCTCAGGTGAAAAAACTTCTTGCCCGAGAACTTTCTAGAAATCAACCGATACTTCGCTTTGACGTCATACTACAACACGATTGGCCAATCGAACAATGCCTTCTCCATATTAGAGTTTCTTTGGCGGGAAAACAAAGAGGCCATTTTTGATCTTTTCATCCATTGGCTGATGAAACAAAGAACGAACACTTACCGAAACCTTTTTTCAAGGTCATACGAAAATCGCTCTAACCCTACTCGGGGAACACAAACATGTGCCCAAAATGGAGGCTGCAAGAATTAAAAGATGGGCGTTACCATAAGCTGCTTATGACTGGATCTTTGGAGTTTTTGTTCAGGAAACCCATTAAAGCTCAGAGGTCTGCTGAGGCAGATGTGACTATAAATGTCATATTTATCGAAGGAAGGAAATCATAGGGTGATACGTTTTTAAATGTTTGGTGATTGCCATCAAAACTGAGAAGGACCAGCTTTTAGGAAGGTGTTGTAGAAACATAACACGAAACATTTCGTACTAACCTTTGTACCAGGGAATCTGTATAAGAGTGCTCTCAAAGAATCCATTTTTTCACCCATTGCTCAAATCTATTAATCTCCACTGATCTGTCTTCAGTGGTATCAGTTAAGTGCTAGATATGTCCTTCACTCTTTTCCATTCTTGTATATCACACATATATATATACACATGAATTGCTCTGATTTCTTTCCAACATATAAAATTCTTGACGTGATCGTTTCTCTAAGTGGAGTTCGGGGTGCATAGGAGACAATCGGAAGTTTCAATAAGCAAAAATCCAGAACCGTTCTAAACTGATCTCAAAGTGGGTGGCTTAATTTGACCTTTTTGGTTAAAACCTGCGATACCCAATCATGCCCTCTCTTGGAGTTAACAAATTGAAGATCTTTTCTACGTTAAAAAAACTCAATTTTATGGGGACATATGCATTACACAAGAGTCAGACCTTGAGTATCATTTTCCCTCCACTTATTACAGTTTTTACATGATGCATTAATGAAATCTTCCACTATATCATTTCGATAATTGTATTAATATAAACTTTGCGATTTTTTTTATTCACGTTGCAAGTTGAATATTATGTACCCTAGTAATTGAAAATTTAGTTAGTGGACTGTTGCTATAAAGGTTCGACTTTTACCGCGGCTGCTTTTGTAATATCGTGTTGCCGATTAAAATGTGCATTAAAAAAGGTCATATAATTTTTTGTATTAAGCAGTCTTTTTTAAGTGCACAAGTGGACGCTGATAACCAATTTGGCGACTCACTGGTTTTTATTTCGTTAAGGCTTACTGTAGTCGCGGGGGCAGTAGGGAGCTTTAACACCGAGGACGGCAACGGCAGCAAAAACGTTACTTTAAAAATGAGTTCTCGTTTTTTCAAACTGTTCCTCGTTTATTCCAATTCGCTTGAAATGTCAAAAGTGGGTGAATTTCCCTGGAGTTGATTTCTTTGCGACTGCACTAAAGTTTAGAAAGAGAAAGAAAAATTCGTCGTCGCTTGTTTACGTCCTCCATAAAACGTGAAATTAGGCATTTTCACGTTGTAGTCTTGCAGAGGCGGTAGAGAAATGTACAAAAAAGCGTGATGCACGTGCAAAGTTGTTGTTTTGCTTAATAAGCCTATTACTTTTTTGAAGTTCTCGCTAGTGTTCCAGAGTGCGGCACGTTTGGTACGTTTGGATGTTCAGAAAGATACTTTAGCTCGCACTTATAGATTGACGATTTGTCACAAGATCATTTTTGGCAATGTTGTATAGGAAAACACGTCAATATATAACTTATCGAGAACACAAAGTTTACTTACCCTTAATATATGTCGAGATGACTCCATAGGGTTGATATCAAGGTATGTACCAAAAAGGGGCGTTTCTTCAAGATCTAATGTCATAGCTAATAAAACGTTCGACCACTTCCAGTTTGAAGAGTTCCACGTTTGATTATTCAATGCCCAGGAGCCATATTTGGCCATGAACTGTTCGATGCTTTTTTGAGCGGCGTTTTCTACTTGCAATTCATTCATGCAATCCTTGAAATATCGCTTTGCCTTTTGCACTACGTGCTTGCTAGGCAAGTTGTCTTCTTCATCTAAAATATCTCGTAATTTCAGAAAGTTCTGTTCATCTAGCACAATGAAAGCGTCGTACATGGTTCTTGAAGGGGGAATGGGGTGGTCTTTTTTCCAAGAACCACATGAATACTGATAAAAATTATCGCAAGGATTGACAGACTTGTTCAAGTTCCTGGTGAAATCCGCCGCAATTTTTAAGCACTCAGCGGTGTAACAATGTTCCTTCTGTGTGGTACCGGACGGTGGTGGCCTCTCTTGGACTGTCTGCTGCTGCTTCTTCTTCACTTCTTTAGCGAGGAAAATGCTCAGTACAACGCAAGTAATGACCAACATGGCAATGAGCACCAAAGAAACAACTAGGTATGTCCTAGTTCTTGGGAAGCGGGGGTCGGATCGTGAATCATCGCTATCCTTTTCATTCTTGCTAATTCCTAGTGTTTCGGTGCTTTTGGATCTCATGGTATCGTCCCAATTATTCATATTGTACGACATTTTACAACGACCTCCATCAATTTCGTGACGATTCAAAGTAAAATCCTCAAAGTTTAACTGGAACCCCAGAACAAGCCTCCACAAATCACCCACTGGGAAATCTGTCACGGCTACTAAGCAGACCTACTCAGCTATTGCTACCGATCTGACAACCCCGGGGGTACTCCATATAACAGCTTATACGGGGAGGTTCCGGCGAAAGGGGTACCTTTTTGAAGCTTCAGGTATATGATAGGGTAGGGATTTCACTAGTTGAAGTACATGAAAATTAAGGTTAGGGAATTTTGTTGTTTTGGTCTGTTAAAAGGCCCTAAAGCCCTAACAGATGCATTTTATAACTGTGAAAAAGTCGAGAAGACGTTCTAGTTTGAGGTTTAATCAGATCTTAGAGAGAGTGCATTTACATCAGTTCAAGGGATGCAAAGTTTTGAACTAGGTATGTGAAAGGGAAGCCATTTGTTGATAGAAGATATACGAAAGGGGTACCTTTTCTGCCAAAATAGGGTAAGGGGTTGACTAAGGTGCGGAGCCTCCCCGTGTAAAACTTTTTTGGGTACCCGCCGGTCTGACACCACCATTGGATAAATTGAAGTCATAGTGCTAAATAACCACACTGTTTAGCATGATACAATACTAAAAAAAATGCGGAAAGTACGCTTAATCCATACTTGAAGTAATGCGGCTCTAATCACTTTTTGGTAGAATAAGTGTCAAAATGAAGCAGTTTCAGGTCATTTTTGCTTGTCATATATTGGTCTTTTAAATTGATGTTTATTCTCAGGTATCACCAAACAACAGGAAATGAATCATGAATAAATTGAAGTAAAAGGGAGCTTAAATTTAATGTAGACTGTCCTTTTATCATTGTTTCGCGGCTTTTATTTCATTGAATTACACTTTCATGTCAATGTTGGTAAGTTTCTCATTTTGTTGCTATGCCTTTTTTTATGAAGAATGAGTGCGATCTGTGAGAAGGGATTTGTCTCATCCTACCTCACTTAAAAGCAATCCATCACGTCTAAAAGTTTACGCTTGTAATCTTTTGTCTAAATCGTCTTTTCAGGTGGTGACAGTTAGTTATCCTTCTTCATGATGCCACACCCCTAAGTACAGCATCCCCCTTGGGAACAATTTGGAAACTGCGACGAATCTTCAATGGAAAAAAAAGCAGTACGAATGAGATAAGTTTAAATATGTACTGTATCACACAGCGGTCTATCGGTGAGCAAGTGTTTGTAGTATCAGTTTCTGGGCATAAGAGTCAACTGTGGAATGACCTCTCTCTAATGATTGTTTAGCTAGGAGTAAGCATTACGCAACCATGAAGGCTTAAAATGATGGGGTCAGTGACCTGATGGAAGGAAGCAAACTTGGGAAGAAAGCTCTTTAAAAAGCTATTTAAATATTACCTTAGTACGATGGCGTTTATAAACTGAGATTAATGGGGCTATATCACGATATGCTAAGTCAATATTTAATGGCGTTCAAAATGAACTTGAATTTGAAAGAAACCAAAAAATATTAGTAGAAAAAAACACAAGGGGTAATACTGATAAACCATAAAAAGAGAAACAAGTATGGATAAGGATAGAAGGTGTCAACACTGAAACGTTACAAACTACAATCTAAAAAACAGAGAAAGGGCGGAAACATTAACTGAGAGGAACATTTCGTCGACCTTTCATGCAGTTGCCCGCAAATTGTCAACCTTCTTGAAACGTGCAAATTCTGACATGAGTTATGCGAAATCTTGTTCGATAAATTTCTTTAGCGTTAGGTAGGAGGATTAGCACCTTCATAATTCTGTCTGCGCAACAGGAAGGTATTTAAGGATTTATTAAAAGAGGGTCGGAATTCTCAGTGTTGCATGAGCAACCTTCTTGAGTCCTCCGTACGGAGTTTTGCCTTGCCGAAGATATTTTGCAAGATTGTCAAAGTCTTTTTTGATCAGTTCGATAGGGAATTACAAAGTTCAGCAATATTTGCAAAATCCTTAGGTTGAGTCCTTGTTTGTTTTAGTTACCACAATAGTATTGCGAAATAGAATGTTTTGAAAAGGGTCAAAGTTAAGTAATAATAGTAATCATTTGCGATTTCTGTTATCCCATAAGCAACTCTATTTCTCGGCGGAAACGAATTAAGTTTTTTTACGGATCGGACGGAAGATCTGCCGTGTTCGAAAAGACAGAGCATCCATCAGATGATGGTTAGCAAAATTTCTGGTCCTTTTTTCATATCATGAATTTATTTCTTCGTGATTCAAGCACACGTTTCAGTCTTTGGCAAATAAAAGCTAAAGGCGAAATTTAGTTTGAGAAGGTTCGAACCCTTTCATTGGTTTGTCGTTTGAACTTACTAAGATATAAGTGCAACTACTGTCTTACACAGTCGAATTAACACTGTAATCTTTATACCTCCAAGTTTTCAAATCTCTCGACAATCCAAGCCCGTTCTATTTTCTTTTTAGTTCGATCAGCCTCAAACACTCATGCAGAGAAAAACGTCTCAAATGAGAATAAGCCGTCTCTCCTAATAATACGAGTGGAGAAAACTCTTTGAGGCCTCTCATAAAAACGCCCATTTTAAGGGGTACGATGTAAAATCAAATGAAAGCTTAATCTGTCTTTTCAATCTATATGAGCTTAATACTGTACAGGTACAACCAGCTGCAAAAATGTTGAGACACTCCGGCTGCTTGTCACATGTCAGTGAAATGTAATACTCACCTCCCTCGGCCTCACTTCGATCTCTTCAGAGTTGTTCCTGCAAGTTTTGAGCACGGTCTTGTATTGCTTGGCAACTTTGACAAGAGGAAGAGCTATGGGGATCACAAGCACAAGATCATACGCAGGTCAGTTAAACCAAAACAGGATACTGACAGTGTCTCAAGTATTTTGCAACTGGTTGTAGCAGCCCTGCCTTTAGAAAGTACTTCGTTCTTCTTTTGCAAAAACCTAGGCAGGGCTAAAAAGAGAACCAACAAAACGTGCTGGTCGGATACTCGCCTCAGGTGACATTTTGCCCGAGAAAAAAATTTCCTCTTCTGTTTATAAATGACGGTTTTCGGTATCCAGCGCGTTCTTTTATATACATTTGTAGAAAAAAAAAAACAAAAAGGATTAAATTTTCAATGTAACGAGAAATGCTTGAGATGCGGACATTTTATATAAGGTCAACTCGAACTAGTTTTTCCCGATCTTATCGTGGGATTTTTGACTACCGACACGGTGGTAAAAGTTAGAACTGTACTAAATGATCAGTACCATTGAAGAGTGCTTAGGAGAAGGAGGAGAAGGTCTTACTTGAATAGTCACATACAAAAATTAATCCACAGGCCCAAAAGTTAGAACTATGTGCGAAATAAATCAGTGATAGATGATACCAGTGTAGTAACAGTGAAAGTACTGATAAATAGGAGAGGTTTAACTCTTTAAGCCCCAGTATCCACATACAAATTCTCCAAACTGATCTCCATACATTTCCTTAAAGAATTAGTTGAGAGAATTTGTTCAAAGATCAAAGTATTTTCTCTTGGGAGATCATTTTATTGATTCTCTTATAACTTATCTCTTTACAGTGTATGGATCATTGTAAGGAGAAAATTGATCTTGGACACTATTGGGACTTAAAGGGTTAAATTTAATGGTTACATCTGGGCTGTTTGCAGTCTTCGTTTTCTCTTAGTTCCGTTGAGGTCTTAAGCCGCGCCCTGTCCAACATATCCGTATTCGTTTGAAAACGCAACTTTATTTCTCCTTTTTCAAAAAAAAATCGTGTCAACTCGTAGCATTTTCGCATCGTTTTCGCCCGTCCACACGTATACGATGAATCGATTTGAAAACGATAACTTACCCGACTGCGCGTGCTTGACGCATACGTGTTCGCTATTATGAGCCCGCGAAATAATAAATTGGCGCTATCTTTGGTGTGGGTTTTTGTCATTGTGACGTTCTTCAAAGTCACATAAACAGTTTAAAATGTCAAAATCAGGGCAAAAACAAAGTCAAACTAAAGGGAGATCCAACCTTCCGCCTCTTGACACCGGTAGCGAAAGTAATCTGATAATGTTCTGCCGCCTCCTGAAATAATCAGCTTGAAGAATTAACAAAGCTAAATTTGCTCGAAAACAAGCCATAAGGTTAGAAATAAGCCCAAGTATAAAAGACGAGAAAGGGAAGCGCCCGTCCGCCATCTTGAAAAAGTCTCTAATATTGCATGCGCGGAGTAGATTGGAACTGATCCTGTGTCCTCAGCGTTTTCATCTGTCCACACGTACACGCGAAAACAGCGTTTTCGAAAAGTTCCGTTATGATTGATCGTTTTCATCGGATACGTGTGGACGGAAGCCGTATCCGTATAGAAGAAGTTGCGTTTTCAAATGAAAACGGATATCTGGGTACAGGACCTTAGTCACAGTGAGACTGTACTGACAAAACCGCGCGGTTTAGCTTGCGCGTACTACTCCGGTAACTTGAAGAAAATAAGAGACTGCTCGCAGTCTTGGTTACACCGAAGAATTTCAACATGCTAGATAAACAGCACCGGGTGAAAATTCCGCTGAAGAGGTTTGCTTTGGATGACCACACCATAGGATTTCATTCACGTTCCACTGAAAGTTAGGAGTCATTCCATCTTTTTACAGTACTTCAGTGAGACTAAACAAGTAATAATATGTTAAGCCCCTTTCTATCGTATTCATAATATCCGTCGAATTTTTTAAATTTTGTTTAAGGAGTACCTTCAGACATTAGTTCATGCTCTTGTGATCTCAAGATTTGATTATTGTAACAGTTTATTTTACAGTGCCGGATCCAGACCTTGAGATGGGGGGCCCGGTCTCCAAAAAAAAATTTTTCCACCCTTCGGGCCTCAGTTGTTTGGTCTGAAAATAAGGGGGGGGAGCAGGCCCCCCGGCCCCTCCCCTGGATCCGCCACTGTTTTATGGACTGCCCAAATATCAGATTGGTAAGCTACAACCAATCTCGTTCCCAGGGTTCTCTCGTACCGTACGAGAGAACCCTGGGAACGAGGTTGAGCTACAACGAGTCCAGAACACTGCTGCCTACGAACACGCCTTTCCCACGCGCATATCCGTGAAATTGAGTCACTGGCCTGCCGGGGCGCTAAGAGAAATGTCAAGACATATCTTTTTAGATCTGCTTTTACGTAGCTTTAAATACCTTTTATTTTCATTTTACTGATTTTTAAAAGCATTTCTCTTATTTAGCGGTTTTATCATAGATATCATATCATAGATTCATTCTATGAGTTTTTGAGTTTTTTGACTTTTTATCGGGTCTGTTTGACTGAGTTTCATTGTGTGTTATTCTGATACATATATTTTAGATTAAGCAGTCTTAGTATATAATTTCCATTCTGCCGAACTCAAGTCCTAAACCAAGTGATACCGGATTTCCTTATTACGCTTCCGCTCCTGTTCTCTCCTTTCCTAAAGATGATCTTTGTTAAAATCCTCGCAGCTTCGAACAGCCCTGATTCGTTTCTAAAAGATATTCTTTTCTCTATCATCATGGCGCAGGACCCTGATCGGAAGCAGAGATCCCGGATGTTTTACGACACCAATGGAAAGCAACGCTTAGCAGAGGTGAGTTGGCTTAATCATCTCCTCGACTCAACTGGAAATGGGGCCCGTTTCTCGAAAGTCCCGGTAACTTCTTCGGGCCCGAAATCAAATATTCAAATCAAAATATAAAGAGTAAGAGCGCGGGTCCGGCTAGAAAACTACTCCATTTTGTTTCATTAACTGATATTTTTATCGTGTTAGATACAAAACTGTTGAAACCTCGATCTTTAATGTAAACGGAGACAGCTTACCGGGTCCGTTAATTATTGGTACTTTCGAGCAAATTTTATGTAGATTTCAAAAATTTTTTTTCAAGGATCCAAAAAATGACACACACCTTTCTATCTTCAGATGTTTTGCGCCTTGTCAGGTAGATCTTTGAGCTGAAACACTCCCTTTTTCAGCCGTTTTACCTCCAGAGAACACGCAAACCCCACCGGTTTTCATTTTTTTCACACTCATGTGCTTCCTCGTCATTCAAAGACGCAGCTCCTAAGGTACTGTGGGAAAAGGTCATTTCTAGGCGTAGCAAAGAGCTGAAAAGTGACCCTGGATCGTGTCCCTTGGTTTAAGCGCCATGTTGAAAATTTGGGTGGCGTCATCACATATCCAGTTCTGGTTGTGGCCCGGACTGGAAAGAAAGACTCGATCTCGACTCGACTGAAAGTCCGGGTAGCCATGCGATTTACCGCTGTAATAAAAATGAAATGAAATGCAGAATTTCACCCCGGTTTACATGAAGGGGAGGACCTACGTACAGACGATTTTCTCGGAACCAAAATTTCTTCGATGCATAGATAACCAAGGTTTCTTACCCATGGTGCCCCCTGCCACGACTAAAGGCTTGGTTATCAGGTTTACGAAAGGAAAATAGAGTCTTTTCTCTCACGTGACCAGCATCTATGCAAATTTAGCAAATTTATTGGAACTAAAGAAAGCGTTTGCATAAGAAGAGTTCAACTCCCATAGGATTGATTTGGGACACCAACATGGCCGTCGCTTCATTGTGGTGGGACACCAATATGGCCGTCGTGACGTCATGTACAAACACTCTATAGGCTTCGCAGTCATTCGGTAAATGTATATAGGGGGTACCTATCCTACTGGTACTAGACTTTTTATTACCGTTATTGCGGACTTCCTACAATTCGTTTATTTGCGACTCCGTCGCTAATAACGTTATTTTATGTAAATATATAAAACTGCTCTATTGAGGCCTTGAACTGCTGTTTAAAAAGTAAAAACTAAAATCCAAGCTTTCGCCGATTAACGGCATCATCAGGGATGAGAAAATATTTCGCGCGCGCTATGTATATGCAAAGAAAGTGTAGGGTGAAATGTGTAAAAGATGTGACGTATGTATGAAGGCTATAGAAATAAACTGTGAGTAGAATACAAAGCTCTAATAATGGAGTGTCTCTAGACAAAGGACCTATAAAAGCACTTAAGAATGGACTCTAAAATAAAATACTAAAATAGAAGGTCTGCGAATTCAGTACATTCTTCTCGGGAATTGAGTGTAGGCTTGCACTTTCTAATGTAAAATGCTTCATAGAGGCGTAGATTAGCGGGGTCGTTTTCGCTCATAATAATCTTGACATCTATGCCTTTATAGTCTTTGTTCTGGCAGGAATAGATATGTTTTTTAACAGAGGAGTTTTCATTACTGATATGTTCTCTTACTCGGTCGTGGATGAAGCGTGTCGTGCTACCAATATAATGCTGATCGCAGCTGTTACACGTGAGCTGGTACACTGCATTTCTTCGTAAACACAATCCGGTGTTAGAGATAGGGCATTTGTCTCCAGTGCATTTGCGCTCCGTGGAGGTGTGAGATAGGGCTTGTCTGAGCGTGTAGGATTTGTGGGCAATGTGTACTGGGATGTTTTCTTTTCTAAAAATGTTAGTGATCCTGTGTTCGAGTCGTTCAGAGATGTAAGGGATCTTAAGGTATGACCATTCTGTGTTGGCAGGTTGAGGGTTTCGTTGAGGGTTTTGTGGGCCTTTTGTCTGCTCTATACTGTTCTCTGGATAACCGTTAAGGCGAAGGATCTCATCGAATGTGTTTAGATGTTGTTTTGCAGATGTATTTGAGAAGCATCTGTCCTCGATGCGTTTTCGCTCGTTGCGAATGAAGTTGAGTTTGGATTTGGTGGGGATAGCTAATTGATGGTTGTCAAATTGTGGTTTCTTGGCTGGCTTATTGTAGAACTCAAAAGAGCTGTTGCCCTCGTTGGATATGGTGACTTTGAAATTGAGTAATGACAATGACAGGCCACTCGGTGTTGTTTTTGGTTTTTCAATTTCAAATTTCAAATTAACAAATTAATAAACAATGTGCACCCTAATTTGAAATTTGAAATTGAACACCGAGTGGCCTGTCACTTTGCATATATATATATAGCGCGCGTGGAATATTTTCTCATCCCTGATGATACCGTTGATCGGTGAAAGCTTGGATTTTAGTTTTTACTTTTTAAACAGCAGTTCAAGGCCTCAATAGAACAGTTTTATATATTTTCATTATGCTGCTGAAGGACAACACGAACAGATTACTTATTTTATGTACAAAGGACCGAAAGGAAGTTGACTTCTGGGCAAACGGTTTCCCATGATTTCTCAGGCTAGTTACATATAATGCTTGGCGCATAGTCCTGCTACATATAGGGAGCTTAAGCAACGACGATACAGCGACGGCATCAAGAACGGCAAAAAGGCATTAGGTTTAGATTAGCAAAATAACAAATTTGCACGTGCATCACATTACTTTGCCGTCAATGTACGACTAGGACGCTAAAGTGCCTAGTTTCACGTTTTGTGGAGGACGTGAACACAAGCCAACAACTTTCTTTTCCTTTTCCTGAATTTGCATACAGTCTTTTGGAAGTCAACTAAGGAAAACCTTGCCAACATTTGACGAATTAAGCGAGATAGAATAAGCACGAGAAAGTTTGAAGCAGTGCGAAGCCAGTTTTTAACTATCGTTTTCGTAGCCGTCGCCGTCTTCGTTGCTTTTTTAGTAAGCTCCCTATAAAAAGGTACAGGACAGCGGAATATTACATCCACTTCAGTAGGGATAATTAAAGAAATAGCCGCAAAATTTCATCACGAAATCTTAAACATGTGTCAATAGTATTGTCCATTTTATTTACAATCAAAATATTTATACCTCTGAAGAATAAGTTAACGAAACCATCATATTTACATTCATTTGTAACTGTTATTTTTTCTTACTAAAAGTCATTCTAACTGTGAATGTCACCGCAGATCCTTGTCCAAGAGGGAGGGAGTATCACTGATGGGACGTGCCAGATATATCTCGACCCCTCTTCTGCTCCGCCAAGAAACCTGAAAATTTTCTGAGCACAAGTCAAGTCTATCGGCCCCAGGATGAGGTTACTAATACCGAACATCAATCAAACTCGTCGATTTCATACCTAAGGTAGAAAGCAACAGCAAAAAGTCAAAAGAAGTGGGACCAGGCTGGTACCCTGATACGTTTTTGTCTGGAGTTGTGTTGTCTTCAGTTGAGTCTATACTACAGCAGTCTATTTAACAGCATTTTTGCAGCCATATTCTGCAAGTCCAGAGATAATTCACACCAACATACCCTTAAAAAAGGCATTAATATGTTCTTATTGCCCAGAAATACTTGCTGTACTTTCGCCTGCGATTGTTTTTTGAAGAGCCCCTAACCAGGTGATCTGTGACGTCATTGCGGGGGCCTGGGGAAAGAAATTTTAATGCCGTATCCCATAAACCAACGCGCGCACCAATTCAATTCAATTCAATCTGTTCCCGTCAGCTTTGGTTTATGGGATACGGCATTAAAATTTCTTTCCCCAGGCCCCCGCAGTGACGTCACAGATCACCTGGAAAAACCAACACGCCTTTGCCACACTAGCAACGAATCTCTTTTTACTTTACAGCATTCCGTACAATGGCGTGACGCAACTCTCACTCCTCAGCCAATCAGATGTCAACTTCAACTCCCGTCGATGACCAGTGACGTTGTCCTTAGCCTGAGGCAGGCGCACGAGAAATTAAGGGAGGAAATAAGAACGGCGCTGTCAGTGTTGTTAAGAGAGAATTCAACAGTCGCCATTACAATATTCTGCATTTTTTTGCTTTGAGGCTGTCGCGCGTGGACTTGTTTGTCTTGATGACGTTTCAAACAATCGATTAAAAATTCACAGACCCCGGCCAACGCCTTAGATACGTCCCATATATTATTCTTTCTTGGTTCAGCAAACTTGCTTGCACAAAATATCACAGCGTCAACCCACGTTAATATAATTTATGCGCGTTATTAAAACTCTGTGAAAGTGTGTCAAATACTAGCTGCCTCGATAATGATTTATTATGTACAGGAAAATTGAACTGCGTTTCATACCATGGTCTGTCGTCCTGTTGATAACCATCAAATGAGTATAAGGAGTTGATCCCTGATGGTCCCTGTTCAAAGGCAACGATATCAAATTAGTTTAAAGTTTCCCAACTTAACCCAAATAACTAAAGATGATTTGAAAAATAATAACCCCTGTACGTTTTCATGTAATCTTTATATAAAAAATAACCACAAAAAAAAAAAACAATTTTTGAGAATTGTTTTGAGCGTTTCACAGCTCAGCTTTAAGTTATCTAAGACCTCTGAGTTGAGCCTTGAATTTGTTTAACTTACTGTTAAAGAATGTCTCAATTTGTCATCACAGTGTCAACTCTTGGCACTTTCGCGTTAAGTTATCATAAAAAACAAACAAACAAACAAACGAATAAAGAAACAACAACAAACTAAAACAAAAACGTCCTATGCATATTGGGCCCGCAGTAATTGGCGCTCGCTGTTGCTTTGTCTCCGCCTGCTTTTTTAGGCTATTAATTTTTTCTGCGTGTATTCACGTATGCTATATTCTAGTTAAATTTCTTTGTAGCGTCACTTATCTGATATTAGGGACTTTAAGATCCAACGACGCGACAGCCACGAGAACGTCGCTTAAAAAAGTGTATTTGCGTTCTTTCAGTCTTTATAGGGATTATTCGTACTCAATTACTTTGTCAAATGTAGGCTAATCCTCCAGAAGCTGAATTTCAAGGGACCATATCCAAGCTTAGAAAGAGAAATAAATTACGTCCTCCATAAAAGACGAAATTAGGCATTTTCACGTCGTAGTCGTGCAAAAACGGGAAAGAAATGTACAAAAAAAGTGTAATGCACGTGCAAAGCTGTTGTTTTGCTTATAAAACCTATTGTTTTTTTTTTACGTTCTCGTCGCCGTCCGCGTCGTTGGATCTTAAAGTCCCTATTGTTTTGACGAAGTAAGTAAGTAAATAAATTAATAAATAAATAAATGAATAAATAAATGTATAAGGCAGCCTGTAAAGAGGAAGAATAATGGCACAGCCGAGTTGTGCTTGACGAAACAACGGCCTCGTGGAGGACTATGCTAAGAGCAGCCTGCAAAACAGGCGCTTGGAAGTCATGGGCGCCAGAAAAAATGGAGCGCGCGAGGGGGACACGCGAATCTCCCTCGCGCCCATACTTCCCCTGCTGTGCTAAGAGAGGCACTACTAATAAGTTTTCAACCATACCCGTGAACATCGGTGATATTTTACTCTCAAAGGAATAAAAAGTAATCTTCATTTAACCCTGGAATCAACTTACCGAAGGTGAATCGACTGGCTGTTGCACTGTAAGAGTTGGTACGACTACTTTATCTACGTTTTCGTTGACACCATGATGCGGAGGTTTTCTAGAAACTTGCAAGTATCTAAGCCTATGAGTGTCAAGGGGCTCCTTTCTCACAGTATCTTTGTCACGCAACGTTGTCCTTACAACACCCGCGTTTGTCGATACAAAACCATTATCAAGCGATACTGTCCTTACAGGTGGCTTTGGAGGTACACGCGGTCTTTCATCAGGATTTGGTTTATTTAAACTCGTTGGAGTATTGGCTTTAAGCGATTCATTCCACGAAACAGTTTTCTTCGCCCTAATCTCCCTGCTGGACAACTGTTCAGGTACATTCGTCAATAATATCGCTCCCTTTTCGCTGTTTTCTTTCGTTCGATTTGCTGAATTAAATCCTCGGCGATATCGGGGTCCATTACTCCGCTGACCATTACGTTCATCATCGCTTTCTGAGCTAAGCGTGCTGTCAGAACTAAATGGCGATAATTTACGTCTGTTTGCAAGCGATCTTAACCTCGAAGGCGTCCCTACTCTGTCCTCACGGGCGGTTCCCTTTTCCTGTTTGGCTCTGTTTGTCTTCATTTTGTTTACCTCGTTCAACTTCCCCGGAGTGCCGGAAGTCGGTCGGCTTCCTGACGTGGAATCTGTCCGAGAAGGGGAATGGGAGCGGGACGATGAAGGGGAATAAAATATATCACGTTGAATGATTTGGAGACTGGAAACTGGAGGACAAGAAGAATCAAACCGTGAGGAAAGCAATTCTTAAAATGGTCTTTGGTATCGAGGATTCTCCCTCCCCACCCAAGGGACTAAGTGCCGTCAGCTCAACCCCCCCTCCCCCCATGAGCTCTGCAATTACCACAAAATCATTATCGAAAGAAGCCTGATTGAGCTGGCTCGGGTCCCCCAAAAAAGAACTCTATAAAAGGGTGACACTATTTTCAAGATATGTTACTGCCCTGGTATTTCACTCACGAAGATTCCTCTTGAATTTGGCCTTCGGCCATCGCTGGGAGTAAAAGAGTTTAAAGGTGATGTTACACGGGACAATTCGCAACAACACAGCGTAGCAATGTTGGAACAATGTTGCAACCATTCGAAACAATGTCGCAACAATGTTGAAATGATGTGTTGCAAATCGTCCCGTGTAACATCACCTTAAAGGAAATTTTTTGTAAAGGGAAGGGAGAAAGAGAAGGGATAGAGGATATTACATGGCCGCGCGGAGATATGAAATTTCTCTTCGAGTGTTGAAAAATATTTCACGAGTGAATTATACAAACACAAATGAAATACCAAACCATTTCACTTTAATAGTTTTTTGGTGTGAAAGGCGCGATTTATTATGTAGCCAAAGCAAAGGTGATATTTTCACATGTGAAGATATCAAGTTTTCGCGCGAAAGCTTAAATAAGGGTATTTCCGAATCCCTTGCTACGCACACTATTCTTCGTGCACTACATGCGTTCTTTTGGAGGAAGTAGTCACGCGGATTACACTTGTTATTTTGATTAGGAGTGAGAAAGCCAGAGGGTACCTTTTCTTGGTTCTTCTACAGGCACAACATCACTCATATCAGTTACGGGCTTGATTCTGATGAGCGGTGATTCTTCAACCTTTTGCGCATGCTTAGACATGACGAGTCTGCGCGTGTTGGCAGCTATCTGTTTCCTGAAATCAGCAACACGGTTCGGTTAGAAAGTCAGTATAAATGACGCAGTTATACTGTACCACCAGCTCAACTGATCAATCAAAATCACAGTTAATGGCAATTGTTCATCCTAAACGCTTGCACATATTCTGCTCGGTTCTGCAACTATTTTCTGCTCTGTTCTGCAACTATTTTCTTTGTGATTACAGGCAGCAGAAATTAATAAGCGCAATGACAATGCAAGTCTTTTTAACTACGATTTTTCGACAAACTTCGCCTGAATTATTCGTTCAAAAATGTCAGTGTCATTGTAAAAAGGTATTTACCAAGTTGTAATATTTGCACTTTCTATACGTCATAGGGATGACATTCATATATTCCGAAAACTTTCCAGCGAAACTGTAAGCCAGGCGCTACAAGTTCTAGGCATAAATTTGAGCATTTTGACGTCATTTTTAGATCTGAGATCTACAAGATCTCAGAAAATGAAAAATTTGGCCGGGAAAACCAGTTGTCATGAGGTTCCACACTACTGACTCGGTGCCCTTGCAAACAAAAAAAAGAACAAACAAACAATACTACCTTACACTTTAAAAAATTCGCCACTTCAGAAACGAGCAGGATGCTGGAGCCGACATGCGTCCCGCAATTGTTTCTGGGATAGTTACTGGGGACACGCCGGTCAGCTATTGGCTATTTTTTCCCCCTGTTCCTAGTAACAGTCCCAGAGGTCTTTGCGAAAGTTAACTCGACCCAGTTTCTTTTTTAATTCTAAAGTGGCGAATATGGTCGATTTGTTGACTATACGTTAACCTGGGAGCAAGCTCTCCGGGGCGCTCGGGAGGCACGGCGGGAAAGGAAGGAGAGCTTGCAACTAAGTCTCTGGAATTTGAACATCTGCATCGAAAAAGTCGACGCGAAATGCTGATTGGCGGAGATGACATTAGTAATGACATCATTACCTTGGCACGTGTTTTTCAATGTTTGCTTAAATTCGCGCTCGATCCCACTTTGCGCTGATTCACAAAAAATCTGACAACTAAATCGACGGGGAGCCACAGAGGAATTGGAGGTGGAATACAAATTCCAGAGCAAGCTCTCCTTCCTTTTCCCGCACCGCCACCAGAGCGCCCCAGAGAGCTTGCTCGCAGGCTATGACTAGAGCGATTAGCTATACTCACGCCATAACTCGTTGCATATCGGAATGTGTATCAGGCAACGACAACATTGGAGACGATGAACCCGAGCCAGTAGAATCAACACTTCCCCTAGCCCCCAGTCCCCTTTGTTTCTTCAGGGCTTCAAAATGACGCGCACTTTTCACTTCAGACTCATTATTCACAGACGAAATTGCATGACTGCTTAGCCTACTGGGAGGTGTCCTGTTTTCAAAGTTATGGTCAGATCCGCTAAAGTGATACTTGTACACAGATCTATAAAAGAACAAAAGTTAGTTTGTAACTGAGACAAAACAGTATTCAGAATTTTTCCCTGAACAAAACAAACAAGCTATGATCCTCCGAGCAAACTGGGACCTTTTAGAATTACGTGCCTCGGCTCCAGGACCTGATCGATTTAAGAAAATGATATCGCGAGATAGTACTGGAAACTAATAGAGGACTCTGACAGGTCCACGTAATATACATTGAAATGAATTCGTGGCCTTGAAATAGGAGGGTTCAAGAGGGTTCTAGGTTGAAGTATCCCGATAATAACGTTGAAATAACGTCACAGAGTGTTTGCATCGTCAGTTTCGACGGTCCAAACCAACCCAGGGAAAACACCTATCAGGAGACACTTTTGTGACCAGGCTTTTGTTCTTAATTTCAGTGGTGTGTATGTCAGTGTTTTCGAGGCCCTCGTTTTTGCCTATTCACCAAAACGACAAAATACACTTTCGTTTTCAAAATAATTTATTGTGAGAGCGTCTTCGAAAACCTCTTATTATCAGATCTTCGTTTAGGTCTTGACGAAAGGAGGAAGGAGAAAAGAAATGAAATGGAGACCTCATGCATTAGGTCTAAATCTTAAACCTTCAATCAATGAGATAAAATAGACAACAGACAACAGTCCTCATTCACCTTTCATGTCCGAATCCCTTTGGACTTTCGCCATCGGGTGAGCCGCTGGCCCGACTTCTATCGCTACGTGGGCTGTCTGTTACTGTTGTACCTAGTCTATAATCATATTTTGTAACTCCAGTGCTACTATTGTCACTCTGAAAACAAGAAAATTGCCAACAAAATCCATGGATAAAACCTGATGATGCCATCGGACTGGGAGTTGGCGTTTTCAGGGGTGTGCTAGTAAATTGTGGAAAGGTCTTTTAGAACAGCAAGATGGGAGTGGGCGCAGACTGAGAGCAGTTTCTTATTTTCTTTTGAGTCACAGTAGATCAAGAACACGCACAAGGAGCAAGCAGCGAAAGTCCGAGCGAGAAAAAAAAAATAAGAGTCCTCCATTTTCCTATCTCCGCCTTTACCTCTCTATAGTTTTTACCGTCAATTGCCAGGAGCCCATGTCCAATAGGCTCCTGCATTTGCATAATTTCACCTTTTTGCTCGCCGCGCGTGCCGCCGCGCGTGCCTCTCAAGAAAGAAGGACGAGCGCTTGCGGTACAGGGTAGGAACAACTTTCTTAGACTCTGTCGCTAAAAACTGAATCTAACTTCCAGGTAAACCCTTAGTTTCCTATATTACAAGCCTGGGGTGCGGCACTCAAGGGAAGTTTGGGAAGAGATGTGCCGCTAAATCACTGTGTTTAAGACAAGAGACCTTATTTTATGAACCTGATTCGCTTCGTTTTGCATATAGAATTGGGTAATTCTTAAAACTAATATCGGGGAGCTGATCAGGGAACTTATTTTTTTCACACTCTTTTGAAGTCTTCCCGTCAAAAAACACACTCTGTTCAAAACGCCAAAAAGTGATTGTCTGAGACTCAAGACCCTAAAAACTATACCCTGTTCGGCGGCACATACCCGTTTAGGCCAAATAAGGGAGTCACCTCTGTTCACAAGCATGCAACCTTTACCTGATCTCCTCCGACAGCTTCCGGTCTGTCTGGTATTCCAGACCTTGCTCGACTTTCAAGGACCTTTAATGAAAATCGTTAAACAATTACGTGCTGAACGTAAAACCCATAATACGCGAAATATAGGTTGGGGCATATTGCTGCAAAGCCGTGGGGCTTTTTAAGTCAAGATAACTATCTATACGCGCAACAAAGAAACGCCCACCGGCAAAGATGCAGAGCGGGGTCATAATATTGTCATAAATTCAAGCTCCCTACATCGCAAGTATGCTTTATTGGGATATAAGCCCGCAAGTATGTCACCAGTGCGAGCGCAAGAAAGCCTTCTTACTCGGTACATAAATAGAGAACTTTAGAGGACGACTGAAAGGAGGAGATCTATGTGACTTAAAGCTTTTTTTCCGTGTATTTCCCCACTAGACTGCGAGCAGTCTCTCTTTTTCTTCAGATTTAATGAGGGGAGTACACGCGCGGGAGCGTGCCTCTCCCCGTCTCGCGCCTTAAGTCACGCGCGTGGTCATTTTCGCGTCTCGTGCATTTTGCTCGAAGGACAAAGAAAAAAGAGAGGCCGCTCGTAGTCTATGTATTCTCAAAAAGGACACCAAGAAAAGTTCAAACATTTGAATACTTGTTTCCGCGCGACATTCTCGCTAAAACCCGTAGAAGAAAGACAACGGCTACCACGTTTTCCCCCCAAAACTGACGCTGGTTCACGCGCGCGCACTAGTTATATGAGAAAATTCTCGTTCTCTTAGTCCTACTAGTCTTAGTATCTGAAAGTCTCAAATATAGATGAGTCAAACAACGACAACAAAAATAACAACTTGCCTCCAATCTTTGTCTGAGTTCTTTATTTTCTTCTTTGCAATCTTTGAGCTCTTTGTGAAGCTTCGCTATTCGCACGGAAAGTATCCAGCATGATTCTTCCATCACCAAGTACCGGGCACAACCGGTTTGACCGGCTGAGTATGCATAGTCGGCGGGAGATCGGCCATCTTTGTCTGGAATAGTGACGTCAATGTCATGATCGACAAGAGTCTGAATACAAGTCAGGTGACCTTCTCTTGCTGCAACGTGAGCGAGTGTGACACCTGCGGAATCTGTGACCCCTGAAAGAGGAAACAGCAAAAAGTGTTTTCAGGACCAGTTCATATGAGCTCAGTTTCGAGATTTCACCACTCTTTCCTTTGAAAAAAAGTTGTTGTGTTCACATGTAAAGGCGACCAAGATCTGGTAACTGAGTAAGAAATTTTGCTACATGAACACTCAGCAGGATGACATGAAAGATCGCGCCTGGTTCATCGCTGTAACCGGACTGAAATTTCCCACATAAACAGAAAGCAAAATTCGTTCCACTAAAACCGGGACCTCAGCCGCCAGTGTAGATGTACACATAGACTCGACAGGAGATAAACACTGGTGAGTTGCATATTTGTCTAACAAGAGATATTTCATTAAATATACACCCCCCCCGGACCCCGCTGAAGAAAAATGCTCTGAAGGAGTGTAAAAAAAAAAGGAATTTCGGAAGGTTGTAGGACCTAAGTCCTGGATTTCTGAGGGGAACGAGCAGAAAAAAATTCTGAAGGTTTTGGGACTGAAGTCCAGTGACTATATTGCACACTGGTTGTTAAGACATCAGTTACTGTCTTCAACAGTCCTATTTAAGAAATTACTCACCCGGACAATGATGATGTGATGATGATGACCATGATAATTATTATCATATTTGAAAAAATAATACTGTCAACAGATTAATGCCAAGCAGAGAAGCACACACTACTCAGGTTACTAACCAAGTTCCAAGCATTTATCCTTGGCATATGCTAACAGACACTTAAGGCACTCATCTTGACCATTTTGAATTGTCAAGTGAAACAATGCAAATCTACTGGTAGCTTCTGCCATTTCATCTGCAGCAGAGGTGTCTTCAAGCAGCCACTGTGCACACTGGACGCTCCCATTCTAAGCAGAGGAGTTTAATGTGAGATAGGTAAAAGTTCACGTCCAATAACGATGAATCTACCCCATGTGGAAAGGGTGGGACAAGGGGTAATGTCATATGTAGGGTATATGGGTATATGGGCTGTGAAGAGTTTTGGTTTCGAGATTTTTAGTCTGGGAATGAGGACACAGAGGTTTCCACTAGCATAGGGTGTTTATTATGGGAATTTGATCAGTGGTATGAGGAGTCTGTTAACAGTTAGCCTGGGATAGAGGGAGTTTGGCTTACTAGTGGGGAAGAGGGCTAGGGCTGCAAAATGCAGCTGAACATCTTTTTTAATTGATAAGGGCTCAGTAGCACACCACCCTGCTAGCAGTCTTTTTTTCACTGTCAGTCTCGACTTCGGTGATGTTGAGAAAGATTCTGCATGAATTGAATAAGATCTTTGTTCAGCATTGTGCTACTTGTTACTGGGATACAGATTCAAACCCAGGCCTAATAGCTGTGTCCTTGGTGCAGCAGGTACAGTTATGACCATTGGTTTCTTAATTAATGGATGCACACATTCTGAAAACCAGTTTTATGAGAGTGAACAAGATTGACTAGTTGAGAAGTTCAGGCTTCAATGGCTTTAAAGACTTGATGCTATTCAGGTAAAGCCTCATCTTCCCCTGTACACTCAAGATGACAAAAGAAAGCTCTGCTAACAGGGTGCAGCATCACTCACTCACCCACCCATAAATTCACATAGTACCTCCAACCAGAAATAACAGGGCACCCAATGAGAATACAGCTCAAAACCACTTAAACATAGCATTGTTAAATATATTTTAGTATTTTATCGGTAGATATAGGCATATTTCTATCCCCTTAAAAATTTCCATCTGTTCGGATTTCCCAGCTGAAAGTCTAGTGATCCGAAAATTACCTTTTTAGGGTAAAAATCCGTTAAAAATGGCAATTATATCATTTTTTAGATGTTCGAAAATCCTAGGAGAGGCAGGCAAGCAAGAAACAGATATTTTCCAAAAATTGACGTTGGTGCCCCTGAAATAAGGCATCAATAACAATAATAAACCACCATGTTACCACACAGCAAATTTTTTGATCACCCTACCTTGAGTGCAGCAGCAAGAGGAGTAAGATTTTCATGGTTGATGATATTTCTCAAACAGTCATTTGGTAACTGTCTGACAAGCCACTGAAGACACGGTAGGTTATCAGCTCCCGCAGCCCTGTGTAATGCTGTGTTGGTGTCAGAATCAGTAAATCTGATAGTTAATTCACTTGTTCCACCAAGCTTACTGTATGCCTCTTGCTGATCAGAGAAATTGAGATAATAATATTGATAGTCACAATAGTAATTTACTAAATTGTACGCTGTTTACAGAGACAAAGTAGCTATTTGGTAGCACGGAGCAAAATTGTTGTAAAGTTTACAAGAAGATCGGGAGAACTCCTGAGCACTTGGTTGTTAACAGAACCAGTTTCAATGAATTTGAATTCTTTACTTCTCCTCAGAAACCGACAGAAAATAGCAGCATTTTATTCTTGCTTGGATTTATTCCAGGAATTGGATGACAAGAGTTCCCTGGGCCTCTTACATTGTAAGTTTTAGCATGTCCTTTTCTAAGGTTGAGGGCCCAAGGTTTATAAACATTTTGTACCAATTGGTTTGAACATGATTTTTTTCTTTGAACAATGCACTTTTTTTCCTTTGTTATATATACATTAATGTCATCATGACTGTTTTTAATCAATGCTGCCTTTTGACTTTTATATTTGATGAACTGTACTTAAATTCAATTTTTTTAACCTAAAACATGACTTAATTTATGGTCTTATATACATGTATTTTATAGCTCATTGAAATAAGACATGGTTTCTATTGGACTTTAAATCCATTGGGTAACAGTATCTATAAAATAACATGTCAAATTCTTTTTTAAAAAGTAACTTAATTACCATTTTTTTTAAGTCTCCATCTTGAGCAGCATCTAGGAAAACATCTCTCCATTCATCCTTGCTTGGTGCAACACTCAAACCAAACTTACTCCAGTTGTTCACCTTAGAAATCGATGCCTGCATCTTTGACATTCTAATCAACTTATCCCTAAGGTGAAATGATGAGTTTTCTGAACCATTAATGACAGCATCCTCTTTTATAGTGCCATTGGGTGGTGATGCCAGAAATGCTGCATTCTGATTGGTTGGAAGATATGAATGATTTCTTGCGATCATATTTTCTTGTCTTAACTCAGCCGGGATGTTAAGAAGTGATGCAGTGCTGGCAACTGAGTTGTAGTCATCAAAGTCATACTCCTCTAAATCATACTCCACCTTTTAAAAGAGATATCAAAAAATAGATAAAGCAAATGAGTTAATTTTACTCAGACTGAAAAACACTTGGATAAAACTTGAACTCTATTAATAACAAAAAAAAAAAAAATACTGAAATATTTAGAGGTATAGACTTTGTAAACCTTTGTCCAAAGACATTCGTTAGGCTAGACATAGTCAAAAGATAATTCATAAAATATATAGACTAAAATGGAAGAGAAACTATCAACAAAGCAACAGTAGGGCATCATAATAAAAAGGGTAAATTTATTAAGCACTGGTATTCATTCAAACTTACTGATTTGGGTATTGTAAAATGCTTATTTTTCAAGCAATCACGTACATGTTAATGTATGATGTACCTGCAGTGATTCAGGGTTTCCATCAAGCACTTTCAAACACTCATCGAGGTACCTCTCATCTTGTTCGAAGCTCCGTGGCTCATCAACTGTACTTCCTTCTTCTAAGATATTAGTGAGGATAAGGTCTCTTTGTTTTCCGGATCTGTGTTTGATATACAGAACAAATTTGATAAAATTATTATGAAAAAATTTGTAACAAAGAGAATCAGAGTACTTCCATCATGCAGGAAGCATTAACTAACCTAGCAGGGTTGTCAAAATGATTGAAGTAGGCGGAGAATTAAAGTGAGTAGGCGGCACTGGGGGCCGGAGGCCCCCCAGGAGGCGAGGGGTCTGGGGGCCGCCTAGGCCCCCAGTGGGGTACAGGGGCAGCGCCCCGTTGGGGGTCCAGGGGGCGAAGCCCCCGGAAGCAAAACGGATTTGAGGTTTTCGCGCTGGCTGAAATTGGCTCTCCTGAGAGCAATGCTAACAATCCTGAGTATTTGTTTTTGAATAAACGTCATACATAACTGTCAATTTCTTTTATTCCCCGTTTCATTATTCTCTTAGATACCATATCCTAGTACATGTTAGGTCCATATTTTTTGTTTACAATAAGAATGTTTACTATTTCTCAGTAAGATTTTTTTAAATGATAACAGATCTTAAGAGTGACAAAGTTGTGTGATTATTAATTCACTATTATAGATCAGAATCTGTATGGGTACTTGTATTAAATCAAATAATTTATCATATTCATAAGGAAACAGAAGGATTCAAATAACTACAAAATTCACAATTAATATTAATACAAACCAATTCAAGATTGCTATAATAAGATTTATGAAACATTTTATGAAAGCTACCAAAAATCAAGATCACTTTCACAGTCACTTTCAATAGCTGAATCATATTCAGGGTCTGGAAGACCTATTGTAGAGGCAACAGCTGCTGCTTTTTCTTCTCCAGAAGCTTCCACTGGAGTGGCAATGCATGCTTCTTCTTCTTTGGTTTCTTCTAAAATAAAATTACCGTCAGCAATGACGCAGTCACGCAAAGCAAAGGAAAGAACAGACGTAAAATCACCGGGAAGAAAAAACTTACTGCTGGTCAACAAAAACTAGTTTACTTTACAACACTTTTGTATCAAAAACATCAACACATTCACCTTCACTTCTTGCTCTTTTGCTAAAAAAGTTGACCAGAGAGGACTGTCGTTTAGCCATTTTTTCATACAAACTCTGAATATACAAGTTTCCCAAGACCACGTGTGGATTGAGCAAGTGTCACTGGATACCAAGAGCGGGAATTTTTATTTGTTTCCTTTGGTTGCACTGCATTATCGGCACGTGCGCAAGTCAAACTTTGATGCAGAATTATGGGCGATTTTCTGTATACCGGTAAGAATGAAGTTTCAGACAACTTTCCTAGGAAGATACATCACAACAAATTTTATTTCTGCACATCTAGCATGCACGACTCTTTTATTGGCATCAATCCATGCAAAAACGAAAATGATGTTCTACACGTCTGACAAATTAACCAATGTTTTCGAATGCGTCATGTTTGTCAGCCAATTTCAGGTACATCGTAAGATAGGTACTTTAATACATCGCATTACATTTGATTCGACTTCAAAAGCAAACTCATGCCAGATGATTGTGAAAACCACTCGAAAGCTTTTGCGTGTCTTTTATTCTTTATTGTCAACGAAGGATTATTCAAAGACTATGTAAACAAACACGTCGCCTGTATCAGCGCTATTTTTATTCGTTTTGTGGTATCATATTACTACGGTGGCCCATATCTGCAAACACAACAAACAATTCTTGAAACACAATAAACACTTTTCCAAACACAACATAGTATTATCTGAACACAACAAACTATTATCGAAACACAACACAGTATTATCGAAGCACATCACAATATTATCGAAACACAACACAGTATTATTGAAACACAACACAATGTCATCGAAACACAACACAATATATCGAAACACAACTCAGAGTTTGCAAAACACAACGCAAATCTCCCAAAACACGACACAATATTTGCGAAACACGACACAAAGTTTTCCCGATTACGTAATGCAGGATGTTACTATACAAGGCATAAACCCAGGTAGATACTTCATATATGATTCCTATAGTGTACTGATATATATATTCTTACTTACTTACTTACTCTTTCTGCCTTGCTTGAGTATCTTTATGTACTTTTGTGTCTTGGCCTACTCTAGTAACTTGGTGTGCTTAAGTGTCTTGGCCTACTTCAAGACGCAAAAGTAAGTAAAGATACTCAAGCACGCCAAGTAACTGAAGTAGGCCAAGTCCCTCAAGCACGCCACTACTGAAGTAGGTTAAGACACAAAGGTACGTAAAGATACTCAAGCAAGGCAGAAAGAGTAAGGCCCAGTTCAAATGTCGAATCTCACATGTGCCGAACTTAATTCGAGAGTTAAAAGTGCGAGGTTTGAATCAATTAAATTCGACTGTTTAAATTAAATGCGACGTTTGCCGTATCTGCGACTGAAACAGTCGAAGATTCAACTTAAGTTCGACTTTTGATTCAAACGTCGCATTTCACATGTGCCGAACTTAATGCTTGAATGTTAGTAAATTATTATTATATTACTGGGAATATTGACAGCGAACAGAGTTAAATTCGACAGAGTTCAGAGAGTTAAATTCGACGAATGAATCAAATGCCGTATTTAACTATTTTAGTCGACTAAAATAGGAATTAAGTTCGGCACATGTGAAATTCGACGTTTGAACTGGGCCTAAGTAAGTAAGTAAGAATATATATATCGGTACACTATAGGAATCATATATGAAGTATCTACTTGGGTTTATGCCTTGTATAGTAGCATCCTGTATTACGTAATCGGGAAAACTTTGGGTCGTGTTTCGCAAATATTGTGTCGTGTTTTGGGAGATTTGCGTTGTGTTTTGCAAACTCTGAGTTGTGTTTCGATGACATTGTGTTGTGTTTCGATGACATTGTGTTGTGTTTCAATAATACTGTGTTGTGTTTCGATAATATTGCTAGGTGTTTCGATAATACTGTGTTGTGTTTCGATAATAGTTTGTTGTGTTCAGATAATACTATGTTGTGTTTGGAAAAGTGTTTGTTGTGTTTCAAGAATTGTTTGTTGTGTTTGCAGATATGGGCCACCGTATATTACGGCTACAGAAAGAAGTAATTGGGAGCGGAGTAGAAAACACGTTCAAAAATGACGAAAAAGAAGATTCAGGGCATGATGAAAACAATTTCTTTTTCTATTCTATTTTCTCCTTTACAACTTTTTTGTAATCCTCTATTTTTCGCTATTCTCCAACAATTTACAGCCGGCGAAAACCTCAGAGTAGCCGGCGCATTTTGACAACCCTGCCTAGTATGACCTTCTGGTTACTATATGTAGTCCAGATGCTCTACACCACTAAGTGACAAGTCAGACTAGTGGGAACAAAAGGGCACTAGTGTACTAGCCTGTGAAAACATCTCCCCTAGCTCCTTGCCCCTAGGAACTTTTCGTCCTCTGCACCTCAGTGACAGAAATTCTGTACTGATGATGGAAATCAATACATAATTCATTCAGTAGTCATAGGTTTCTCTTGGTTGATTATTGTAAAGTTTTGTGTTCTTCTGCAAAATGAGCTCCAGCAAAACTCAAGTGCTTCTGCTAAAGAACAATATATTCCACAAATATTGACTGTTTTGTAAAAGATTCAGCACATTTACATGTACATTTGACCTTTGTGGCCTTTTTTGCCATTTGTCTGTCATTCAGAGCTAAAACAGAATAGTATAGGGTAACTACTATGTTGACCAATCCAAATTATCAGAGCTCCTAACTTTCATCAATGAGTACGGAATTTCTGTCACTGAGGAGCAGATGTCTCTCCTGGCGAAACTGAATGTCCTTTAAGTGACGAGGAGCAAGGAGAGATGGCCTTTTTTTTGTCCCAAACAATAAGTGGTCTTCACCACTTAACATAATAATTATGGTTAAGAGATAGAGAAGCCTCACAGTTAACCACCATTGTTGCTGGATTGCTGTGACAATAGCATAGCACTCTCAATGCAGGTTTTGAATCTGTTTGTAACAGCAGAAAATGTACTTCATTAACTCATGATCAGTAGAGAAAAACAAATTCCTATGCTGATCATTTACCTGTGTGGACTGTTTTCAATTCCATAAGACTCTCGATTACTGTGAGAAGTTGCATTGGTGGATTTGCCAGCTTTATTTCCTTTGTATGACTTCAACATCTGAGTCATTAGGGTTTGTCAGTTCCTTCATCCCAGTGATCTTCAACATTCATCTCTTGTGTAAATCTTGAGTTTCCTTTCAACTAAATCATTGAATAAATACTTCTATTTGATCCTGCGTACACAAACATAAAAATATGGTCTTTTTCAACTAATAATGTGAAAAATTAGTGTACATAAAAACGTGATGTTTTAATGTACTATATGTTATCGTAAAGGATTGCTATATTGTTATGGTGATCCAACTATTGAACTTTCTAGTAAGTGCAAACACGTAGCATTAATAACTCATTCATTTCTTTCTGGGATTAAGCTTAATCCCATAACATGGATCTTACTTTGTGTCAGTAATAATCATAACAGCTTTGATACCATGTACATCATTGTATTTATATGGTTATAGTGTTCAGATGAAATATTCAATGAACATCAAGAAGTACTTTCCAAATGTTTCTTACATTGACTTTTTAAACTTAACTAATATAACGAAAATATTATTTTGATGGCTATAGAAGCAATATTTATTACAGTTACTAAAGTTAAATCAAGATTGATGGGCCTTTTCACACAGCTGTTTCAATGCTGGTATTTTAACGTCTTAAAAACATATTGAAGGATTCATATGTAGGGGAGCCCTGTTTCCTAATAAAAATGACATGTGATGCTGGCTTTATTGTTGTGTTGTGAAAAATATTGATAAAAAGAAGGGCATGTACTATGCCATCTGTTTGACGAGTAAGATTATGAAGATGTATCTAATTTCTATGCATTATGGACAAGAAATGCAATTAGTTACCAATAACTATCTTGTCTATGGGATAGATAAATAATTATTATATAGTGACAATTAAGACAGTTTTGTACTATATTCTTATATCACTGGCTGATATTGCCAAAAGAGAGTTGGTTCTTTTTTTATACATTTATTTACCAGCTACAGGGTTCATACTCTTTTGAGCTGTTCAAATTCAATGACTTTCCACGACTATTTCCATGACCTTTTCAAGTTTTCCATGACCTTAGGTTAAGCTGTTGTTTTTGAAAATTTTTAAAACTTTCCTTGTTTTAGCATATTTTTTACCTAAAGCAGTTCAACAGACACAAACTCTGGTGTCTTCAGTCCACCAAAATGTGTACCGTTTGCGCTGTTTGATTTCTTGTCCTGGGTCCAGTTGTTCGAAGGCCGGTTAGCACTAACCTAGGGTTAAATTTTAACCCGGGTTTCTTTTTCTTTTCAACAAGACCACTCTCTCTGATAATTTTCTCTATTCTTTTTAGAGTATCCAATCATCAAATTGTAGGCAAACAGAATTTAACTGGATTTGTCTCTTAAGCTCTCATATCTGAGTTCAAATTTCGCACTAACCCTAGGTTATCTCAACCCAGCTTTGAACAACCTGGCCCTGATCCTACATTGTCCAGCCTTGCTTTGTCATCTGCAGTAACTTATCTATTATACAAATCTTTAATTTTCCATGACTTTCCAGGCCTGGAAAATGAAATTCTTAAATTCCATGACTTTCCAGGCAGCTGTACCAACCCAGCTGAGCTATTGTGGCACATCTGTACAATTGAACATGTAATTTGTTCCAGATGCAAATTTGTTTGAGTAGCTGCTGGTACCATGTCCTGCTACAAACTTTGGCCCCAGCAAATCTCAAATCTTTATATTGTATTTTTCTGTCATTTTGCAAACAACAGCTAATATAAGGGCTAGAGTATAACACTTTGCCAAAACCATTCAGAGCTCCTGACCAGACTCTGGACAGATCATAATCAGGAAAGGAAAGCATCTAATGATGGGGAACAATGAGAGGCGGCTTAATTTATTCACAGGCTAGATTTGTTTAAGGGCTCAGTGATCATGCAAGGTCTTAAGAGGATTATATAGTGTCATGTTTGTTTTAGGCAGACCAGTATTGACCAACTGGTCCACCTTCCATCAGCTGGAGCAGGTAGAATGCTATAATTATGTAATTGCAAAGTTTGTTCTGTTATTGTGTTTCACTTAATTGTCATTAAGTACTTACTTTTTTGTTATAATTTCATGAAGGTCAGTTGATTAAAAGAACCAGCAGGTTTTATTTTACTCTTAGTTTACAAATGTCTAAATGGCTTGGCACCAACTTACCTATCCGAGCTTTTACACTACATTAATGGTCCATGATTACTTTGTTCTAGTTCCCAGAATTTTCTAGCTGTGCCTAGGACTAGGTTAAAGATGTATGGTGATAGGGCTTTTTCCGCAGCTGCTCCTAGGTTATGGAATCAATTGCCCCCTGAACTCAAGGGTGTTACATCTGTCGACAAGTTCAGGACGCAGTTGAAGACATACTTATTTAAATTAGCCTACGCTGTTTGATTTTAGTAGCTTTATTTTATTTTATCTTATAATAGTTTTTAACTCGTTTCTTACCATATTATTGTACAGTGCTTTGAACAATTAGTGGATACTGCGCTATATAAGTGTCTATTATTATTATTATTATTATTATTATTACGTGGCTATATAAATATATCCTGGCTGTTACAGAAACTTCTGATGGCGAGGAATTGTTTTATCCCACTATCCTACCCAGGCGAGGGATCTAGGATAAATACTGACCTATTTCCTAAATGAGCGCCAAAGGCAAAAGCTTCTTGGGGGATCCATTGGCATGCTCCCCTGGGAAATTTTTAGATTTTAACTCCCTAAGTCCCCTTTCCTGGGTTTTCAAGCCATTTAGACAGGATTATTGGTGCCAATATTGGCCAGTTCCATTGACCTTGGATGGCGCCTTGCAACTTGGAAAGTTTTTTATTAATAAAAATATATCAGTTTTGAAAAATCTGACTGATTTCCATAAAATGGTGGAAACTGGTGTAGATCCATGCCTGCTACCAAAAAAGGTTGATTTTTTATATCAAGCTATAATTATGAAAATGCAAAGTTCACATACACATCATGGAAAAAAAACACCCGGACATATTATATAAGCTTATTTATTTTGTAAAAGAGAGTACATGGAACAACATGAATTTTAAGATAGGCTGTTTACCAAGTTCATTCAGAACCAACAATAAACTTTATCAATTTTAAATATGAGTGTCAAACTATTCTAGCCGAGCACGAGTGTTCCACCAATCGCGGACACAATAATGAACTGATTATTATCAATAAGCTGAATATCTTGGTTGTTACGCAGTGTTGAATATAGTCGCTATATAATTATGTATATTCGGCTCATGTTGATTTAAAATCGATCGGGGAGTGTTTTATTACGCACATCGTCCAATGTACGTAATAAAGCTTGTCAATATGTTCGAAGTTTCATGTTTACTTCCCTGCTAACGTTATGAGCTTCGCTAAGTAAATAAAATCAACGGGAGTTGGAGCATTTTATTCTGAATTGACCAATAAACAAATTATAAACCATAAAACCGCATAATAGAAATATTAAGGGCTTTTAAAAAGGTTTGTGTTTGCTAGAAAAAGTTACGAGAAGACCGATATAAGCCTACTTGATACCTAGATTTGATGGCATAATCATAAATCTCAAAACATTACAGGCTCGAACTAACATCGACATTATTGAATATCAATTAAGCTGAGTTGAATTTATAATTTCCAGACCATTCTTCGGTTTTTGAAGTTTCAAAAAAAAGTTTAAAAAGGAGGAACTTAGCGAATAAGCGCTCATTTGACTTAAAAGTATTAACGGATGATCAAGTAAGTTCATCGAGATCATCAAGACCACCAAAGAGGACAACAGCATCAGCAAACATTGAGCAAAATACTTTGAATTTGAAACAGACATGACACGTCGTTCACTGCCATGCGGATATCACTTGCTTAAAAACAACCAAGTATTTTTCCTTTATGGACGCCAAAAGTTAAATTAAATTGCGATTCACTTCTTTTGTCCTTGACATGCCATTCCTCACAAGACAAAACTGTCACGATAAAATGTGCATTCGATTATTAACACAGCAAGCCTTCGTCACAGATGCATCAACGCTGTTTACATATTATGACTTGGCATAAAGCTCAATATTTACTCAGTCGTTATCTCAAAATCCTCTTTTTTCACCAGCAGTAGGACAATAAAACACTTACCTTATCATAAATGAAATGAAAGGAATTTTCATATTTTCTAACACGATCCAGAAGCGAGTGATATAATGCAATGGTTGAAAGCAGATTAGCTATTTTTTGCATTACTCGCGCTATTAACGAGTCGCCCGCCTAGCGGACGTATGGAACGTTAGGAGAATTTACACTCAAATCAAATTGATATTTTGCTTTTTTTGCCTGCAGTTATTCTTTTTCTTTGCAAAAAAAAAAAAACAACAACAACAACAACAACAAAACAAAACAAAACAAAAAAAAAGACAGACAAGAAATTACTCGGTTGTCTTAAGTTAAAATTAACAAGCTTGTCCTTCTCTGCCTGTTTGTTCGAATTCTCAATACTCTTGTTAACCAGGAGTTGAGCGAAATTGACAATGGCATTATGTGGTTTTCTCTGGAAGTAGAATCAATTTGTTAAAAATATATTGGTCTGGGATTTCAAAGAGGTTAATGCCACTGGGGCATGTAATTGGAGAATGGAACCCTTGATATACGGACCAAGCGTACCGATTTCCCGAACTTCTGGGCCCAGTTGTTCGAACGCCGATTAGCGCTTAACCCCGGGTTAAATTTAACCCGGGTTTCTCTTTCTTGTGTTCAAAAGCATTTTCTCGGATAATTTTCTCTGCTATATTTAGAGCTTTCAATCATCAACTTGTTTAAAACTGAAATTCTTTTTAATCTTTGAAATCTGAATTCAAATCTCGCACTAACCCTGGGTTATCTCAACCCGGCTTTGAACAACTCGGCCCAGGACAATAATCTAAAAAATGGTGGCAAATGATTGTGGGAAAGGCATGCATATTTCCACAACAACAGCAACAATTTTCTTTGTAAATATTGTATATAGTCTTATTTTCATATTAACTTTCACTAGATTTTGTTTGTTTTCTCTCCTTTAGGCTACTCTTAAGTCGAGGAAATGATAGCCCGCGAGAGTGTTATGCAAGCTAATGTATGGGTGAATGAATGTATTTAAGCTTATGTAAAGGAGTAAAAGACATCAGAAAAATAGGAAAAAGATTCCTCCTTTTCTTATCAGTCGGTGGCCATCTTATTCTCAGTCTTTATGCAAACCTTTCGCGTCTTGAGTTGTAAAAAAGGAGTGATTTATGTCATATATTCAACCCGCTATTACAAAAGTCCTTTTGTTCTGCCTAACCATAAATAAAGAGCAATCCTGATAATTTCTTGTTTGGCAATTAAAAGTGAAAAAATGATATGGCAATTTGCTCTTATGGCTAGACTAATGACGAGGAAAATTAATGGCGCACGTTCTTTTTACCAAGGCGACGGAAGAGTGAGAGTGCTTATTAGGGATTTAACACCAGCCCTAAATGAAAATATAAGCAGCGAAAAGCTTTACTTGTACTAGTTTGCATAATTTCATGCAAATTTTCTCATCTGTCACATTTTAATGTCCGTTTTTTCCTTCAAGTTAATTGGTTACTTATCCTACTTTGTTTTTTGATTTAAATTTTAGTTACTACTCATGTTAACGGTCACTTCTGAAGATGCATGCGAAACGTCAAGTTTGATATTATAAAAGTCAGTTATACAATGCGTTTGTTATTTCTGATGTTTGTTACCGCAGTTTGTGTGTTATTCCTTCTAGATCCTTCTAAAACTGAGATGGCCAAAAACCAAGAGTGTTTAATTGAGGTGATAATGATGATGAACTACAGAATCAATAGGTCTACCGAAAATACAAACAGCTTTTATTCATGGACGTGCTATAGTAGGCCATTTCTGCCGTTCAAGAAACTCTCATGCTAAACGGCCTTTCTTGAGAATACAAAATCATTTTCATATCAATGGCTTCGCGCTTAGCCTTACCTCTTGCTCGCACCCAAGCACTTCTTCGGATTTTCGGTTTTAGAGCATCGCAGAGGGTCTTAATCTCGTACCCAGATCTCCCACGGCCAAGGGAAAGTGTAAAACAGAGTGAGATCTGGGTACGAGATTAAGAGGGTCTTAGGAATTTTTGTTTTGCAGAGGAAACTTCAAAAACGCAAAGGCACATGGGGAGGCAAAATGTTTGAAAAACTCTTAAGGACACCTTGCTTGCCAGTTAATTATTAAAGCCTCGTTGAATGAGTAAATCGTTCTTGACTTATAATGTAGGAGTAACGAAGAGCACTTGGTCAGTTTTAAAACGTCCCGTCCTGTGATTTAATCAGATTTGTAGGTCATTTTAAGGTAGTATTTCGCTGAGTTTACTTAGACACAAAATCCTGAAATCTGACAGGCCAGCTAGTCGTATCATCAGTATCATACCCGAAATAAAGAAGTGCCCACTTTTCAGCTTTTCGACTACTTATGTTTGATCCTGATTTTTAGTTTGACATAGTTCTATACAAAGTGGAATCGAAATGATCGAAACACTAATCAAATCCGACACTACCAGTGCTAACGCAAAACCAAATTCGATGCAATCAAAGCAGTACATTAATGAGACTAAAGGCATTGTCCAACCAAGACGATAAACCACTACCCCAATGGGTAAGGACTCATTACCATCACCGCCTCCCAGGACATGAAGCCAGCCTATCACAGCTGTGCACATCAAATAAACGGCGATCAAGCCTTGGGAATAGCCTTTAAATGCGTCTAGACCGAGAGCGTCGCTTGCAAATTCGGGTTTCGCCAACAGGATGAGTGAGACCACTAGCTGGAAGTAACCAATTCCTTGCGTCATAGTTGAGGACCATTTCTGCGAGGGGTTCCGAAAGGGATGTACCAAACCAGCTATCTCTTCAAAACACCTTTTCAGGGATGCCCCAGGGGTGCTGCATGCCCAAATAATGTACGTTGCTACGGCCAACGCAGGGTCGAGAAACACGAACGCTGCCAACATAATAGTTGGAATCAGTGATTGATAATAAAACCAAAATAAGGCGGCCGGGACGGCAAACAGCCTTTCTGGTACGGTTCCTAAAATTGCGCCGTCGCCGGTTACCGAAGGGGAGGACCTCGCTATGACGATGTACAAGAAGCCGATGACAGCTAGCAGTGAACAGACCAAGCGCCCGTACTCATAGTCACGCCCGCTTAATTTCATGTTGAACAGAGCAAAGTTGACGATCTGTGGGAAGACCACGCTGAGTGCGCCAGAGGAAAGGTAAGCAATAAAGGCAGACCAGGCTGTGAATTTCTGGAGAATAGTGAGTTGTTTTCTCGGAGGAATGGAAAGCATCGTACGAAACCAATTCGCTCTTGCCAGGCCATCATCAGAACTAACCTGCGAGAAATATATATAACTGTCAAGAAGAACATTTGCTACGCAAAATTCTATATTCAAAATTCGGTCTCCCTACCGGAACAAAATGGAAGAGAGAAAAAGTACATTGGTAGAATTAAATTTCAGTATCAAAATGGCCTTTTGCAGTAGCCTGTGTTCACAGACCCTCTCTATATATTTTCTCAAGCGCGCGTATGAAATAAAAACCGTGGAGGATTTACTTACGCAAGTGCTCGCACTCAACAACTGTCGAACAAAAAAAAAAAAAGAAAAACGTCCGTGAATAGGCAACTTTTCCAATCAAAGCGTTAAAAACCTCTCGTACCATCCAATCTTTGTCTTTGGGTGGTGGCCCAGCCTGCATCGATATCTTCGCACCTCAATTCGCGAATCGACAAAAATTGTTGACATAGAAGAGTAGGCAAACACTTATTCTCGCTAAGAGCAACATTTATTACTGAGAGCAACACGAGCGACAGTTTTTCACCCAGATGCTAGGAGGTTTGTAATGCAGTTAGAATACAAAGAAAAACAAGAAGACGCTAAAAGTAAGCTTCAAAGCGATATTCAATGCACATTTTGCTAATTTAGTGAGCAAAGAATATTTCCCATACAACTTCTTATTATTTTCTTGCTGTATGAATTATGTAATTAGCTTGGAAGGGCAGTGTTGTTCTCAGGTTCTTGCATCCGTAAGAGGCCTCGGGCCCGTTTCTCGAAAGTGCCGGTAACTTTTCGGACCCTAAATCAAATATTCAAATCGAAATATAAAGAATAAGAGCGCGGGTCCTGGCTATCAAACTACTCCATTTTGTTTCATTAACTGATAGTTTTATCATGTTACATGCAAAACTATTGAAACCTAGATCTTTAATGTAAACGGAGACAGCTTACCGGGCCCGTTAATTATCGGGACGTTCGAGAAACAGGCCCCTGAAACGCAGTCAACAGACAAGTAAACATAACATAATACTAAATGCAAACTTAAAAGGAAAAAAGGGAAAAATTTAATGTACGTTTCGCTCAATTATGGAAAATTCTCATACAACGTCTTATAGCTGTTGCCGTGTATAATTAATTACTAAGTAGAATATTGTTTTAGGCTCTCATAGTGAGCTTGGGCTACCTGTGGTCAGAAGTAGTCTGCGGGCTGTAGCCTTTCTTGCAATAATAAAACTAAAAAATAAAAAATATCAAGCGGAAGCCTACTAGCAGACGTCCGTCCCATCGAGTACTTCTTTTGGTTTCATAGTAAAGGGATTCCTCCTCCTAAAGTAAAGAGAATAATTATCGGAGTTGTCGGCAGGTAAAACGAAAATCAACAGAACTCGGAAGGGTTGGTTTACCATTTAAAAACGTTTCCGGAAAATCAGGTTGGAAAGGTAATGGAGTGACGACCGTTTTGGTCGTTCCAGCGGAAAGTTTCCAGGGAGCAACGGACATCGGAAAGGTAGTCTCGTTGTTCAAACGTAAAAGCCATTAGATACCAGTTTTAGGCCTTCGCGGCCGTTTGTGGGTAAATGGAACTGATCTGTACAAATGGTACACGCGATCTGGGGACGAAATTTTAATTACCAGTCCCGACTTTTGCTTACCATTTATCTAAACTCTACAGCTAGGCCAAACTCAGGCGCAAACCACGCGTTCGTGCTCGCCGAAACAGGCCACATGCGAATTGGTCACGCGTTTCTCTGTTGATCAGGAGGACACCTTCTGAAAATTTTCCTTTGGTAATCCTCTTCTGAAATCAACTTTAGATGATATTCTTAGAAGGCATCAGAAAAAGTACTATTTTCGGTTCGAACCTCTCAGAAAATGTGACAAGGATTGAGGATATGATACAAAATGAAACGGTCCCATTCAAACTGCCCGGGGGGGGTACTCCTCGTACCTTTTAGGGCTTTAAATTTGTGGATTGGTACCGCTTAGGGTGCTAAAACCTAAAATGACTGCTGCCAGAGATGATACGCTTTATTAGGATAAAGATTTATGACAACACTTTCAAAAAGTCCTTAAGAAGAGAGTGTTCGAAAGTTATCTTTGAAAACTTTGCAGTGCCAGTCACATAATTTGTTGTTGTTGAATTGACACGCCCATAAAACAAGACTCTTACACCTTTTAGGGGTGTCCTCGAATTTTTCCGACGAGCACCCCCGTCACTTTTATAGGGGAGTACCCCCCGGTCAAACTGACTCAAAAAAAGACAATCTTTTTTCTTAAGGTGTTGTTGTGCTAAAAATAGTTTAGCGATTTCACAATGTTTATGTGAATAGAGTCAAAACATGTATGCATATAGCCTGAAATTCATCCGATTGCTTCGAGTCGTTTTCTCCTCTCAACAACGACGTTACTGAGGGAGTAATAACGACTCGAAGTAATCGGATGAAATTCAGGCTAGTATGCATATGGAGCTGTACGGAAATTTTATTCAAACCAAATTTAAGTATTTTCCCAGATTACCATATGCGAGCAAATACCCGTAGGCCTTCACGGTTGCCTGAAGATCTGAAGGATCTGATCCTATCTCTTAGAGCGAGTGAGATTTTTACCTTACCAGACTGATAACAAATGTAAACTGAATTTAATCTTGTCAGCCGAATGCAAACCTTCGGGAGACGGACCTGGTTAGCTTGGAAAACTGTGCGTGACCTTTCGAAAATTTCTTTCTACGTTCCCGGCTACGCTCTTGACATAAACCGAGGCGATTCGTATCAATGCAATGAATAAATTAAACAGTTCAAAGCCTCCATCTTCGCTATCATTTCACAAAAATTGATACCTCTAGAGACTAACAGCACTATACTTACCGTATTCTCTTCTCGCTCTCGACTTTGTTTTCTTCTGTGAACAACTGTCTTTCCTTCGAGCAGAACTTCTTTCTCCATTTCTGTCATTTCCCGCACAATTTATGACTAAAATCATAGAGAAATTACAGCTGCGGGAGTTCTTGAGTTCATGGCATGGACGCTTCTTTAACTCGACGAGTTAATCACATGAAGTCTAATGTGCAGGGTTCATTGTGACGTCATTAGATTTTGCTTTTTAGAAAACGGCCCTGAGGACCTCCTATATGAAAGAGAATCGGGGTGGAAGCGGAATCATTTGTCCTTCGTTATTCATGATTCCTTCCTTATTTTTACCCAATGATTCATGATTCATTCACATTTTTTTTCGAGATTCATGATTCCTTTAACAGTCTCTAGTGATTCATGATTCTTTAGTTTGTATACACAATAATTCATGATTCATTTCAATTTTACAGCTGTGATTCATGATTCGTGATTCCACTTCCACCCCCGAAAGAGAAGGAAGGGCGTCAGAAAATTAGATCTAAATTAAAGCGCTCATCGGCTGAAAAGAGAGGAGAGATATGGTCCCTAACCCTAAAACCACATTTTCAAGACTCTGTACAAACCCCTACAGTACAAAGAACAGTTTTACAAGTTTTTATGAGTATTGACAAAGCAGACGATCGAGAACAGGCTTTACAATTGCCCTCAACCAAGTGCAGGGTAGTAGCAAGGTATATTTTTTTCAAGCTGATCCCGTTTTTTGACGCAATTTTTTGATCCCTGATCCCAAAATTGCTGTAAATTTTGATCCCTGATCCCGTAAAAATACTTGATCCCACGAGTTTCCCTATATAATTTTGCCTCTCTCAGGACAAGAGAAACAATTTATTTTATCGTTTATTTGTTTACACACATACCCAAAGCATAAGGCGTCTACCTGAATTAACTGGATCTCCCAGATTCCTATTTTCTTGCTTATCTCCCATGGTAGAACTTGATGTTTCACAATAACGGCTTGAATCAGGACACCCACACAACTTATTTTAGATCTATAACACATTTACTGTACGAAGAATCGAGTCAATCGGATATCATACTGCTTGGAACTCTTACTTAAAGACACCAGTTTACTCCGTAGGTCTATTCCGCTATTCCTTCGTTCCTCTTCATTCTTGTCATGCTCATCTTATTAATTGACGAGAATAGGTAATGTCTCATCTTGATGAGTACGTTGATGTAATATTTTGCCTGAGACACTCAGTCAATTAAATAGAAACTTTACATTCTAAAGAAATGGAGTAGTTTTCACATGCGTCGAATAAGTTACATATTCTTATTACAATTTTATATACAAGTAGAAAGCGCGACTAATTTTAAAATTCCATTCCCGCGAAAAAACCAAGTCAACATTCTTAAATGCTGAAAGACAATTCAAATCAATATTTCTGAACATTTCAAGTCAGCAATTCAGATCATATATCTTGTTACTCTCCTGCCTGATCTGCAACAACCGGCTTCAAAGTGAGTCGGTTGGTCATCTTCCTCTTCACTGTTGTCATCACCTGCTCCTTCCTCATCAGTGCTTTCTGAGTCAGTTTCTTTGGACCCGTTAGCCATATTTTTAAGACGCTGCTACTCACTTTTGCTCTGGAGGTACCTCTCACCATCCAGGTCAACCGATGCAATATCTAGAATACACTGAGGTGGGTTCTTGTCATCCTAAATACCAACGACTGTACACAAGAGGATCCTCCTCTGACGGTTCTAGCCAGTTTAGTTACATGGTACTCTCAAGGAACCCATCACTGCTGTCATGAAGGTCCTCACGAAGGATGGCAAGGAAAAAGGGCTCCAAATAACGTAGACTACGAGTAGTCCCCCATTTTTCCTCAGGGATAGTAGAGCGAGCGAAACGCAAACGCGCGACGCGTTTCGCCTTTTCTCGCGTGGGGTGATTTTCACGCTCGCTCGCGTTTCGCTCGCTCTACTATCCCTGAGGAAAAATGGGGGACTACTCGTAGTCTACAAATAACGTCTCCAATTGTGTTTCAAAGCAACCACATCTCACTTTGAAAACAACACTGGACGAGTTTCAACTAGAGGGGCTTCCGCTTGTCCCTGGTCCGATCTCTGAAGCTCCTCAATCAGGTCAGGCACATTGCCTGTTTGAGGGGAAATGATTCGTCGAATCATGCTTTAAAGAGCCAGAGGCAGAGCATCAGGCCTTTCCTTCGTTTTGCTTCTGACTCTTTGCTGCCGAACACCTTGCTTAAAAATTCCTTGGCAAAGAGTCGCAAATCTCTTGCTTCTGCTTGCAAAACGTCTTTGTTTTTAGCACTGTCTTCTTGCCTGAGACCCCGGGGGGCGGGGACTCCCAGATGAAACAGACTGGGATGCTCGTCGTCTCCCTTAGGGGTGTAAATTTTGGATTTTGGTCTCGCTTAGGGTGTTCCGGGCAAAGCGCCAATATTTTATGCCGCCAAGGTCTCGTTTAGGGTTCCGCGAAGAAACACAGAATTGCGCGAAGAGAAACAGAAGTCAAATTTTAACTTGTTTTGTTTACCGTATTCGATGATTATGTCTTTATATCATTAAAACTCATTGCATGTCGTATTTATGTGTTTTTAAGCGGTCTCTTTTAGGGGTCAAAATTTGCTTAAGCCACGCCCAGATTGGTCTCCTTTAGGGGTCACAAAAAGCTTGAGCTACGCCCAGATGGTCTCCTTTAGGGGTTAAATCCAAAATTTCCGACGAGCATCCCCGTCTGTTTCATATGGGAGTCCCCCCCGGGCCTGAGACTTTCTTTCAGTTAACATTTCGTTTCAAGTGTGAACTGTTATTGAAGAATTTAAAGTAGAACTTCCATAACCCTAACTCGCTTGACTCTAAATCCACTTTAGCTCGAACTAAATTTAATCTACCTTCTGTCCATATTTCAGTAATTTTTACCCTGGAATTCCCTCTAGTTCCCCTGCTGGTTCGAAATGTTTGTTAGCCTCCCTTAGGAGTTTGAGTTTGCTGTGGTTTGCCAGTATGCCAGTACGTTAAAATCGTCATTTCCGAAGCAAATCGTAATCGCCGCAGTATTCACCTGTATTTAAAAAATCT
>JBBMOI010000002.1:41262500-41315000 GCA_038088405.1 Porites divaricata | reverse complement strand
GTTGTACTCTACAACAGACCAACTACTATTATAACAGCTTGTTGAATGCGATATTCAACAAAATGATTACAAATTCAAAGAAATTGGTCCAGAGACTAAGGCTAAAATGTCACAACAGAACTGAGTCATTTTATAAAATGGAGGGTGAAAAAAAACCAACAAAAAACAATGGCAAAGTTTGTCACAAGAACTCTTTGAAGTGTACTAATAAGTACATGTATTTTGCTAAGTAAGAATAAATGTTTGTTGATCTATGGAAGGGACACAATTAAAGGAGCTGGGTTGTGGCTGCCTAGTTCATTTTGTTATTAATACCAATTACACTTCCTTATTTTCTATGGAGCCTGAGAAATTAATTGTCTCTGCCTCCTAAACATTATAAGAAATCATGGCAAATGTTACAAACAACAAAGTGAACCTTAAAAAACTGTTATGCTAACAAGTTTTCCAAAAACCACATATTGCAGGGACTGTCTGCTTCAATCTTTTTCAAGTTTGTTCACCCCAGCGTGCAAAGAAAGTAACGTCCAATAGCCCGGGACTAATGAATTCTGTTTTAACTTGCCTGATGGGCAAACGATATTTTTTGAGCAATTTGAATAACAGAAGAACTGTGAAATCAATTCTGCTCGTCAAAAAGCTTTTGGGGCTAGTTGAAATGACATCTTGGCTAGCAAATGCTAGCTTCAGCTTGCCCCAATGGCAAGCTGTAAAAATGATTTTCTTGGCACCCTGGTCCACCCATGCCTCCTTTTGTATTTGCCTGTTATTTATACCTTTTTTAAATGTTTTGAGCTGTTATTTTTACGATTAACTCAATTGGGCCGTAGTTCCCGCTTTTCATATTTTGACACAGATCCTTTAATGAGTATATTAAAATAAACAAACATTAATGAGAGCTGGGTTGAGGGCTCAGCCTCCATGACTGGCAGCACAAAGCAACATGTCGAGCAAAACTCTCTTTTTCAAAAACTAAGGGTGACTTCCGTGCGTTTTTGTTTTTCCTTTCTTTAATTGACCACGACCACTTAACTGCTTTAGTAGTGCTTTTACATGTCATTATACATTTAAAAATTATTCCACGAGTATGCGTTGGATATGAGTTGGCTATAATAATCTCATATCCAACAAACACGAGTGGAATAATAATGTTTTATTAAAACCGCCCACAAGTATCGAGAATTCTTATTGACTTGATTTGTAAAAACAACTGATTTTCTATGGTGTTCAATCCCTGCCAAAAATCAACTTGAGTCCTCAACATTCAACTTGACGGGCTAACATTAAGTTACAGCACTCAACTTTCAACTTTACGTTTCAACATAAACTCCCAAAAATCAACTTGAGTCCTCAACATTCAACTTGAGCGGCTAACATTAACTTATAGCACCCAACTTTCAACTTCACGTTGCAACTTTTAAAGTGAATAATTCAACTTAAACTCCCAACATTGAACATGATTACTTGTTCTTGAAAATTGAGCGCGCATGAACAACCAACATTCAACTTGAGAAACCAAAATTCAGTATTCAGTGCTCGGCGTTATATATAAGTCTCATCATCTCTTTTTATAGTCCGATGTTAAAAAGATACTGTGCGATTAAAAAGTTCATCGTTGAGATCAAAAAGTTCATCGTTGCGAATTCTTGATCTCGTTGTGCGAAAGGCATAAAATGTCCGCCAAAATGTATCATATGTCAAACGCTGGTCTCTCCTTTTGCACAACCAAGATAGCGGCTTCTATTGCCACTGCGGAAAAGATAATCTTTCTTGGTAAATAAATGGTGACAGGCCACTGACAGATCCCGCAAGCGTGTCGCATGAATGTAATTACTTATCAACACGTAGTGTTGAAGAGATTGACTACAGTTTGGCTCTAACCAGTATATCTTTTAATGAAATGCCTGTCTTGTAAGAAATAATTGGAGGTTCTTTAAACATTTCCCTAAGTTTAGGTTGTGATTCTATAAGATGCCATTTCTCCATTAAAATGTGTTTAAGGTTAGGCACAGATGGGTTGTATTGCGTTACAAAGGGCAAATATTTGTTTCTGCACTCTTGTATTATCCTTGAGAGCTTTCTTTCTTTCAGAGAATTTTACTTCCGAGAGCGTTTTGTCTATAGGTTGTGAGGGTAGCCTCTCGCTCGAGGCGTAGTTTGAATAATCTTATGTTTTCTACGAAAGTCTCCTCTGAAGAGTTAGTTCTTAGGAGTCTCAGGCCTTCACCCTTTACGAAGCCTTTTTTGACTCTGGGTGGGTGACACGATTTAAAGTGCGTGTACTGGAATGTCTCAGTAGGCTTGAAATGAGTGCGTGTGTCAAGGATAGATTCCTTTTCAAATCTTGCTCCTTTGTAGATGCATGTATCAAGAAAGATGATTTCTTTATCAGAAATATCAGCAGTGAATTTTATTGTAGGGTGATAGTTATTTGCATGCTTAATGAAGTTGTTAATTTCCTCTCTATTAGTGTCCCATAGGGAAACACGTCATCGATATATCTCTTTCATAACAACGGCTTTGTACTGTGCTGATCGATAATTGCTGTCTCAATCTTAGCCATGAAAATATTGGCAAAGGAGACTGCTGTTTTAGTCTCCGTAGCCGTACCATGGGTCTGGAGAAAGTCTTTTCCATTAAATTGGAAGGAGTTTTCTTGTAATATAAGTCTCAGCATTTCTCTAAGGGGGTGTTGCCGTGTATAGTCTAGTCTTAAGACGATTGAGCCGATTTCACACCCATTCTCTGAATTCTGTAACCGCTCGATGCGGGTTATGAGGTCATTTATGGCTTCCACAACGCTCGGAAGGTCCGCCATTTTGTGTAAGGACTACGGGACCGGAGACTAGAAAAATAAACAACTGCGGTTGGCCTGTTACGTCAGCGTATGACATATGATACATTTTGGTGGACATTTTACGCTTTTCGCACAACGAGATCAAGAATTCGCAACGATGAACTTTTTAATCGCAACGATGAACTTTTCAATCGCACGGCAATTATTCACGACCCGTCGCGTCTGATACGAGTTCAGTATCTTTTTAACATCGGACTATAAAAAGAGATGATGAGACATAATTATATAACGCCGAGCACTGAATACTGAATTTTGGTTTCTCAAGTTGAATGTTGGTTGTTCATGCGCGCTCAATTTTCAAGAACAAGTAATCATGTTCAATGTTGGGAGTTTAAGTTGAATTATTCACTTTAAAAGTTGCAACGTGAAGTTGAAAGTTGGGTGCTATAAGTTAATGTTAGCCGCTCAAGTTGAATGTTGAGGACTCAAGTTGATTTTTGGGAGTTTATGTTGAAACGCGAAGTTGAAAGTTGAGTGCTGTAACTTAATGTTAGCCCGTCAAGTTGAATGTTGAGGACTCAAGTTGATTTTTGGCGGGGATTGAACACCATAATTTTCAGCTTGTTTTCAATTTTGAGCAGACATGTACAGTCACCATATTTGGAGAGCATGGTATGATGGCTCATATACCATGATGGCTAAGCCAATCAGAGCTTGAGAATTGCATTATCCAATTGTGACTGCAGCGCTGTGCAGTCAGCGGTTTGTTAGCAAGTGCTTAGCGGCTGTGCCTGTTGTTATCATAGCAGCAACTCGCCATTTTGTCTTGTTCACATGAGGTTTTAAGTTCTGTTCGGAAATCGCTTTTAATCGGATGTTTGCCTACCCTTTATGTGGCCTAAACAGTAAGAGCAGTTTGAGAACTTTTGTACGGAACATTTTTGGTTTGTTTTTCCATTCTAAGTTTCAGGGTTAGTCATGGCGAGTGTTCTTTGCTACAGATTGTTATCTCGGGAAACAGGACCTGTGAATAAACAAGTTTTTGGACTACGTTATTGTTTGCAACTCTTCTCGTCATGTGCGATGGGAGGCCAGCCACACCAATGATTCAGTTTTTGATAAAATAATATATTATATATAATAAAGGTTGACACCTGGAAGTTAAAGAATTCAAGTCTACAAGGCAAATGCACTTCATTGTAGAACAGGGGGGGGGGGGGGGGGGGGGGGGGGGGAAGAGACGAGGTCTGGGACCGAGAAACGATGTTCTCACAACTTGCAAAGCGATCACCCTGTGTGATGGTCAGCTGATAATTGCAGCATTTTACCCACAGTAAATAATTATTTTTAGACTTTTTAGAAGCAAGAAGCGAACCGGCAGAGGAAATCAGAAATGCTTAAAAAATTTTAAAAAGTAATATAATGCATCTTTGTCTTTCTTGCATATCATATTTGTCTTTCAGTACTAAAATTGCGGGGGAAACTAAAATGCAATCGTGTTAGATCTTAACCAACAACAACGTGCTCAATCGATTTATAGGTTACATCGACGGTTACATCGTTTTTGCCGGGCAAGGATAACTTGATGCTGATAAAAATTACTGGAGAAAGTGTCAAATTCATCGGAAGCAAGTATACTCAGAAAGCTTTATAAATATGAGCTTACAGCTCTACATATCATGACTGCATAAACGTCAGATAAGCATTCACATCTCATAACATTTCACTTCGTTTATTACGATCAGTCAACACCTTGAATCCAAAGTTAAAATTCAAAACGATCCTAAGAAACAAATCAAAACTACTACCGAACGCTCTGTACCTTGAAGCGACTTTAACTTTCCCAAGGTTTGCTGCAAAACACTGCTCGATAGCTCAACTCTTCGGCGGTTCTAATCAGTACGGAGCTATATGTTGCATATTCCAAACTCTGCAAAGGGAAATTGTTTAACAGAAAAAGAAAACCACACACTATGTCTGAAAAGCAACATCATATCAATAAGTTTGCGAATTACCAAAATATAATAGTGAGAAACAGTCCCGCCTTCGACCACCATGTTTTTGTTTCTTTTCAAGACCGTTGATCTATGATTTTGACGTAATGCGCATGATCAGTACCAAATCCGCTGGCAAGACCCTTGCTGATCGCTTTGCAAGTTGTGAGAACATCGTTTGGATTTCATTTAAGAGAATGTATGGGAAGTAGCTTCCCCCCCCCCCCCCCCCCCCCCCCTGTTGTAGAACATCCCTTGAACAAACCTTAAGGTCTTCATGTATAGTAACACAAGCAGTCTCCATCTGTGTCAGAGCAGTATGGTGGGCACCCATTTCCTTGGTTAGTGGCGTTTCATCTCCAGCTTGGAAGTCAAAGTATACTACCTTGTGACTAAATGTCGAGAATTCATTGCTGAAGCAGAACTTATAGACTCCCTCACTTTGAGCTGTGAAAGAGTAACTGTCATACTGTTTCTTTTGAACAGTGTACAAGGTTTTACCACTTTCATCATAAAGAATCACATCCACATCATAGTTTCCACCACTGATGACCTAAAGAGGAAAATAAATGCGCATTAGACTTTTTTCACCAAGCAAAAATAACACAAAAAGAAATGATATGTAAAAAAAAGCCTCTGACTTATTTTCAGTTAATTGCATTCCCGCTAAATCATAATTTGAAAGTATGAAAGTGAAGATGATCTTTACAGTGGAATGAACAACCTAAGCAGTTGAAAAAAGAAACTAAGAAAACTCAGGCTTGACTGAGAATCGAACCCTCAACTTTGCGATGGACAGAGTGTAGCTAGCATCCACCCAACACAGAGGTCAGGACTTGATTCCTGGTCAAGCTTTAATTTTTTCAGGTTCCTTTTTCAACCACTTAGGTTGTTCATTTTACTGCAAAGATCATGTTCACTTTCACAAAATGTTTCTGTTTAACTTTTAATGGTAAGCAATATATAGTAGGCAGATAACCTGCATCAACAAAGAAAAGTGAACTTTATGTGAGAGCACTTTACTAATATACGTTACAGGATAAAATTAAAATCAACCCTAATTATCTAAGAGACAAAGAAAATTGAGAATCAACCTACAGGTAAGTCAAAAAATTTTAACCTGAATGTAACGTGTAAATTATGTTTTGTATTCTATTTATGCCTGCAGTTATCTAAATGCAGTACAGTTGAACAGCTGTATATGGTTCATCCATAGGAAACCTAAAATGCATACAATTGAGCTCCATCATATCCAATATTATCAAGTTAACCCAATCAACACTGGATAACGTAACGATCTAATCCAATGTTTCCTGCTTCGAAGTAAACACCTTCTAAAATCTCTCACTAAAAAGATTATAGTCTTTAGCCACTAAGCTTTTGTTTATGTAAACGATTTTCAGTCGTCTAAAAGAAAAAAACTCTCGCTCTTGAATTTTGAACTCATGATAAGTAAGCTCCTGTTGAACTGACCAATGCAAAGACAAAACGTTAATGAGTGTTTGTTGAAGCCGGTACATTTCAGCACATGTGGGAGCTAGTTACGTTCTTTGAAAAAGGAAGACAAACAGCTTGGTTTCCAAGAAATTGCAGATCAAACATACAACATGAATCAAGTGCTAACCTGAAATTCCAGCGTTCCTTTGGTGTCTTTCTTTAAATCCTCATAGAAACACTGTCTAGCGTTGTCTTCCAACTCGAATGTTAACTCAGTACATTGAACTGCAACCAGGGTCAGAAAGGCTACAATTAAACCAAAATAAAAGCTACTGCACCAATTCATAGCTAACTATGTGAAGACTGTTTCCAAGGCAGATCAGTGGGAAATCAAGTTTCACAGACCGTCTAAACGTCGGCTCTTTCCGACGTAAAAACTTTAAATATTTCGAACAAAATGGCACTGAACCATACGTGGCATAGAAACAAGACCTCAAACACTCATGGGATATGTCATCTCCAGGCTCCAACTAAACGGCTTTCATAGGGAAAACTGGCACTAGTCATATTTTTTCGCGGGCAAATTCCCTTGAGGGTTCGGAAATGAACTACGGATGTTGATGACCCCTCTCGTCTGCAAAGCAAGGTACTTGAAAAAATTTCTTTCTTTTTTGGTAAGAAAATGGTTCTATTGGAGAGAAAATGGCATCTTAAACTACTAGCAAGTTATCTGGCATGAGTGTTGGAATCAGCCAAGTGAATTTCGACGCTCAGGTAGGCAACTGTGACTTGACAAATTGAAGCTAAAGTTGAAGTTTGCATGCATCGATGATGAGGCGATATCACTTTCTATGATCGCATCATGTTTGAAATTTTCCCTCTTTTTGCTAACTCAGAGTAATTCAAACATTGAAGACAACTTTATGTGCTTCTCTTTTTCGATAAAACTATTTGGTTCTTGGGCTTTGATTGTAGCGCTTGTAGCAGCTTTCTGCAGTGTGTATGTTCACGTATAAGATATACCGACTTTGTTGACCTAATTACAGTATTTACAGTACACAAGATTCTTTCTTTAATTTAACTCGATACGACAACAGGTTTTAAGAAAAGGCGAGCTTTCATTTGCTGATAAAGTCGTTCAGCCATACCGATCGATCATCAAACAGGTACTCGTCTAGTCTTAAGGAGATTTTTCTCAACACGATTTGTGTTTTATTTATTAGCTTGACTTCACCCCTGCGTTTATGCTACAAAAATAATAGTGAAGTTTGCATGTGATTACTATTCGCATATGTCATAAATCATGCTAATTTTCCCTTTTTCATTAGATTTGGTTTTCCATGCTAGTAGTATTTTTATTGCTTTCACTCTAAGATTGCAGGCAAGATTTTGAATGTCAATCAAAACTCATTCGATCTCTCCACTTACTTGCATTTAGCTTACGTGTAGTAATCTGCATTGAGTAGAGTGTTGTGGCACCTGCATTTTTAACATCTGTGTCTTGAGTCTTAATTAGTAGAAAGCTAATTTCATGTAAGGAAATTTTAATGACAATAGTTTTATAGACAACTGTTAAGTTTCTTGTCAAAAAGTGCTTTGGGAGTTTTTTCACAGTTATAAAAGTGGCTCAGACTATTTTTTTGGGAAAGTACAGACTCAAATAATTCTTCCTACATCATCCACAGGTAAAAGGTGACTTTGCCCAAATGTTGTTTTGCCTGGAGTTAAGTCAATTTGCCAAATGTTTATTTGTCGTTCTTGAAGACTTATAAAAGGTATAGGCAGGAAAAGACAGTGACATCACATGTGGTCAACAACTTTTCCCAACTTTTTTTATTGTCGAGTCTTTCAGTATCTCGAATGTGATTAATCGACAAAACTAAGATCATTCAGATTGCTGGACCTGTTTTAGCAATTGCAGCAATAAAATCCAATCCTGAAATTAAAAAAATATATATCTCTGATAAGCCGTGTTGTAGAGTGTTGTTTGTCATCGGGCAAAGCGACTTATGTCTGGGTGAAACAACTTTGGGCAAATCACCTTTTAGGCGAAGCTACCACAATTCCACCCACATCACATTACCACTGTCACTTTATATTTTTGCGAGACACAAATTTCTTGTGTCAATCTTGCTTTGATGGTCAACACCTTAATCAAAATTGAAGCAATAGTCAGTTGGCTTAGTTCTGTCTTTCACTATAGTTTATGTTACACGAATCATCTCTTTTATCAAGGAATTTCACAGATACTGATAGCTGTGATCTTTGTGAAATGGCGACTGACTTTAATTAATTCCCAGCATGCTACCTCAGTAATATACCTTTTTAGCTATCCATGTGCATGTGCAAGCCTAGCTAATGAAAAGACTAAAGGCAAATTCCCTTGTGAAAATCACATGGTGTGAATTGGGAAAATAAAACCGACTAAGCTAAAAAGGTCCATTCAAACAGGCATACAGTAAGAACTGTACATGTGTTTTTAGCAGACTTGCTACCTTGATCTCATATAATTTCTTAAAAGTGAGTGAAGCAAGCTCCAATGAGGAGCGAAGAAGTTGGGAAGTTGCCTTCTTTAACCTAAATGAATTTGAATCAGGTATGAAAAGGCATGAAAGGTCCTTTAAAGTGGCATAGCCAACCAGGAAAAAAGGAGGCTAATAGTTAGTTTTTATCTCAGGTAATTTTTATTTTTCTTTTGTTTCAACTTCATTAACATAAATTACCATTCCCAAAAACAAAAGAAAAACAAAAATTACCAGAGACGAAAAAGTAACTACAACAGGACTTTTAGAAAGTCTATATTGTTACAAGTGTACCGTTAATTTTCTCAAAGGTGCTAGAAGATGAAGAAGAAGCAGCTTTGGAAAAAGAAGATCAAGAAAGAGAGAGGGAGGTACTAGCATGTAACGTGCTGCTGTTTACTTGTAACTATAGAGAGGCTGCAGGGAAGGTTTGATCATCATTATCATCAAACTTTTTAAGAAATTGTTCTCTTGCTAAGAAATTATGGATCTTACCTAATTTAGGCACCTCTCGGCCAAGTATGAGTCGACACTACCAGCCTATAATCAGTTGACCTTTTGTTGGACATATCAGCCAATACTCAGTTGAAATGTTGATCGACTATCAGTTGACATGTTGGCCGAGTTTGAGTGGATATGTCAGTCTATATCAGTTGGCCAAATGTCAGTCGACATGATGGTTGATACAGTACGTTGGACATGTCGATCAACATAATTATTGGCTGATAGTGTTGGTTAGTATGTTCTGAGATATTGATCAATGAGCCACTGATATTCCACCGATACTTAATGATATTTGGTTGACTCTTCTTCTGGAGTTATATGTCCTGCATTTCAGCTCAATTTTTTTGTTTGAGTTTTACATGCAGCAATTTTATACTTGGCCGATACTCGGTTGAGAAGTGCCCAAATTACACAAGATTCGAGTATTAAAAGCCTATAGCTTTCAACCAACTGAACCACAGTCTTCAGTGGGTGAAATGATGAAAGACTTCACCGGCAATTGTAGACTTCTAAAAAGTTGTAATACTGAAGACTGTACATAACAAAAAAGTGAAAATACCAGTAGATACAGAACCCGTACAGCCTGTATAGCAAAGTATTTTACGCTTAACTACCATACTACAATGTATGAGGGCTAGCGGAAGACTGAAGACTGAAGTGAACAAGACTTCAGTTGATTTGAGGTCGAAAGCTTTAGTTTTCAAATTTTAGCCATCCCAGACCTCCTATATTTCCTGTTTATCCTACAATTTTTATAAGATCCTACAAAGAGCCTATATTTCAAGAAATCCTCCTATATTTCCTGTAAATAGAATATATTCTGATATCTGCATTTTAAACATTTTTATCTGCATTTTTTTTGTGAATTAACAAAATCAAAATTCTTTATCAGTAACAATAGTATTTTTTTAATGGTTTTAAATTTTTTAAAAAATTTTGGTAGAAAATTCCCATATTTTCCTATATTTGAACTTGAACAGCCTATTTTTCCTATCAGATTTTCCAAAAAGTGGCTGATTTTAAGTTAATTAGTTTACTTCAAAAATAAGCACTGCTTTGAGTGAAATAATCAGACAGCTTGCAATGCAAGTTGTAATATTATTTTAAAACAAAACAAAATGCATTTTAATTAGAAATTTACCTTTGCGTTAACTTTACTTTTGTGTCTTTTTTTAAAGATCCGAGAGTTGTTAAACAGTGAGCTTGATGATGGGCTTTTGGAGGATGACAATGCATCTTTCTCATCTCATGACCTCAGAAGTTCAGGGTATAGCCGAGATACACCGTACTCTGATGATTTCACTGGACAAGAGCAACAGACAATCTTGAAAGGACATGATCCTAAGAAACTGATACCTTCTGAGAGAGGTGTATTTGAGCGACCTCCTCCACTAATTACACAGCGTGCCTTTCACTTCATCAATGGATCTGGACAGAATGATGATTCCAATTCTGGAATGCTGATTCAGCAGCACAATTATGGTCAAGAACATCAGGAAATAGACAGTTATAATCATCAAGGTTATTATGAATACAGAGAAGAGGAAAGTCCTTTTGATGGTCAAGTTGATGAGTACTCACAAAACTATAGCCAGCAAGAAGGTGGCTCAAATTATCGAACATCACCCATAGGCGATGATGTAGATAAGGCTTATGAACAATATGGAAATTATCACCCTCATTTCGGAGTACAGAGACAATTCCGTTCACACCAGCAGGCACAAAATCAGCAGCATCATCAGTCTCATTACCCAGCTGGAAATTTTGGCAAGCAAATAAATCTGCCTGGTAGTGATGATTTCTATGGAGATTATGGCGGTTTTGATGAAGGTGAAGGACCCATCGGCCCTGACCAGAATGTCCATGATGACAATGCTGACGACACAAATGTGCAGAATTATTATGGGATAGGTACTCTTGGGAATTATCAAGTGCAATATTATGCACAGCATGAACCTACTTCTCGCATTCACAACAGAGGTTCTGACAGGCATGTTACAAAAAGAAATGATATTTCAAATGGGCATTCAGGGAGTGGAACACAAGATGTTCAACTTCAGATATTATACAAAGCACGTGGCAGAAAAATTGAAGAACTGACTAGAGAGTTGGAATCCCAAGAAGATGAAATGACAAAAGAGATACGTGTTTTGAATCATCAGATTGCACTGATTAAAGGTATGAATAACCAAAAACGGCTTCTTCCTCCAAAAGGCAGGCAGTATGACGTGTGATAATTTTGTACACCTGGACGTCAGAGGAAAGGATATGTTTGAGTCTAATTTGCCTCTTGTACATACATGACTGTATAAACTTTGCTTCTGTGCTAAGAAACTACACTATAAGAGAGGACTGAAGAGGTCTTCAGACAAAAAACAATGACTCAAATCCATATGATTTGGGATTGGAAGACAATTTTCACAGCACAAACCAAGTTGATAAGTTCTAGTGTGTGGTTTGTCTAGGGTGTGGGGTGGGGGTATTTTCCTCCATATGAAAATCTTATTTTGGTCCTTCTGTCCCTTTAGCTTAACTTTAATTCAATTTGCTGCAATCCTTAGATGAACGTGATGGGTTCTCAACAAGTCTTGAACAGTCACAGAAGATGGTGCAGACATGCAATACAGAATTGAACAACCTGAAAGGCCAACTAGCAGCTGCTTACCAACAGATCAGTGCATTACAAGAGAGTAAAGAAGAGGTTGGTACTGATTTTTCAGATTGTGATGATGTGTAATTGATAAGCTGTGAGGGTAGTTAATGAAGTAAAAGTGTGCAATAATCTCTTTTGGCAGAAACCCATAAGAAATTAACTTATCATTAGTATCTTCCTTTAGTGGGTAGTTAATCACCTAGACATTAATGCAGGCTCGCTGTGATGGTATATAGTGAATGTATCTTTTCAATATGACCAGTTTAAATTTTTATGACCCAGAGGGAAAAATTGGTTTTAAGATATCCAAGGGTTTGCTACGAGAGAAACAAAACCTGAAGCTTCCATAGAGCTTGGCATTTAATGCAGGTTCTGTGCAAAGTCTAAGATTTCCTTGTTACCTAAGTGTAAATCATCAGGTGCCACTATAGACTAGATGCTATCCTGCAGAATGCAGCCCTGGCTCCATTTGTTGGCAAGCTAGATAGTTCTATCCCCGGGATAAATCACATTCCAGTGGATAATTTTTCGGGAAACCAAAAGCCTGCACCACAGATGGAACTTAACTTCTGGTCAAGTTCATCTGCAAAGCACCAAATCCTTGTTCTGAGCCCCCACCTGTGTACCAGGATTTCAGTAAGCACCATGATTGGCCTGTTAAACATGCCGCTGTCAATTTGCCAATCAGGTTGATGGGAAATTCAAAACGCATTTTATGATGTAATATGTAATTCGTTGAGTCTGTTGGATGCCCAGAACAAGGATATCGGCACTGCTTCGTCATTTCAACTAGCCCCAAAAGCTTTTTCACAGTTCTTTTGTTATTAGAATTCCTCAAAAAACATCACTTGCCTATCGCACAAGTTAAAAACAGAATTCACTAGCCTGATAACAAAATCTACTAGCCTCGGGCTATCGGACACTACTTCCTTTGTATGCTGTTCACAGACATTACTAACCAGGTTAAATTACGCATATGTCCTCTGTGATGCAGATTAGGAAACCAATTATTTATTGCACTATCCACTGGATAGAGGGGTTCTTTTGTGTGTACTGGGGCCTGTATTATAAGGAACCAGACACTTACAAAAGTGCAGTGTTATTATCATGGAAATGCAGTGAATGGGAAGGTTCCACATGTGTTATAAAGGAGTTTTGCAAACTGTTGTATCTTTCCAGGTTATCAGTAAACTGCATGTGGCTGAGACAACAATAGACAGCTTAAACCAACAGCTTGTGGAACTGAGTCGTTCAGAGTCTTTGACAAGAGCTAAGGAACAGCATGAAAGTGTGGTTAATGCGATGAAGAGAAGGCATGAGGAGGAAGTCTTAACTCTTAAACAGAAGCTTGATGAAGCAGTTTTGTCTAGAGACCATAAGGTGCCCCTTCTTACTATTTTTTGAGTATTACTATTTTCTTTTGGTGTCAAAGTTTGGGGTAAAGTTTATTGCTGAATATGTTGTAGTGTTTAAATGTAAAATGAATTTCAGATCAAAAATGATCAAAAGTAGTTTGATATGTGTGGTTTTTTGCTCCAGATATATTGCAGTAAAAAAAGATACAAATACAAACGCGGTAATCTGAAAATGAAATCCATGTAGACTGGCGAAACTGGGTTTTTAGACTGCATTTATTTTGTTATTTTGGCATGAAATGCCATTTGAGGCTATTTTTTTATTATCTAAGTGATTAAATTTTAATCATACAGACAAAAAATACAAGGCTTCAAAATAATATTATTCTTTGCTTTCAGTTTGAATCTCAGTGCATACTCTAGTTCTAACTTGGCTTTCAATTTGTAAACTAGCATGAAGAAGCCAGTCATTTGAGAGATGAACTTGTTGAGAAAGCAGAAATGATCAACTCATTAACAAAGAGTCTAGACTCCAGTCAGAAGCAGTGCCAGGAAATACTAAAGTCAGGTTTGTATACATTATGCCTGGTCATTCCTTGACTCTGACATTCGTTTAACTTAGGGAAAGTACTAGTCAATATAATAAGCTTGAGACATTTCATTATTATTCCAGTCCCACTTATTGATGAGTATCCTCGGAAAATAACTAGTGGAATCTGTTTTCAAAGTGACAGGCAAAACATTTGGGGGGTAGGAGAGGTTTTTTCAGTGGGTTCCATCTAAAAAGTGAGGTGGTAGGAACCTCCTCATCGACCGGGGGGAAGGGGGGTTCAGGAAAAAAAAAATGGGACATCCCCTTATGATGTCATGTTTGTCTAGTTCATGCAAGTGTACAGCTGTACTTGGAAGTGTATTCATTGTTTGTGTGTTTCATTTGCTATAGGGACAATGACAGAAATTAACCAATTACGAATTGCTCTTCAAGAGAGTGCTACTGCCAGGAACATTACTGAAGGACAATGCATTTCTCTGAAGGTAGACTCTCTTTGCTGTTTAAACTATATTGATGAAAATGGATGCCAGTTATTATTCCTCAGACTGCTAGTTCTCATGTTGTGGTTGTACATGCATGTAGAGAGAATGCTTAGGTTTTAAAGTTTTCTGAAAGGTGTGAGAACTAAAGATTTATTCTTGGAGTCTTGAAGAAAAGCCAAATCACAGTAAACAAGACAGTGAACAGTAATAAGTTGTTCATTGATCAGTTGTTGCTGTTCATAACAAGGGTTGGTTTATACATGTAGTTAAATGGCCCTACAGCCTGTACATGTACATAATTATTGTTTCAGGATGTGACAGCATGCATGGTTGCTCGGTACTAGCAATCATGATCGTGCTCTAGTGGTTTATCCAAGCCCTCTCTTAGATGCAATCTTACCATCTCCTCTTCCTACTATGTGGTCTTTTCCTAGGTACACCTGCATGTCCAACAACCATTTCTAATGGAGCCATTCATCCTTTCCTGAGTCAATAACCCTCACAAAACTTTTTTGTAAAATTTATGTGTTCAAAATAATAATGCTGCAGAGGGGTACAAACAGGTTATAAGTAAGAAACTAAGAATATTATTTGTCTTGAAGTTCATCAGACTTACTCGGGTTTTTATTTTATGCAATGGATATGTAGCATGAGCTGTCAGAGCTTAAAGAACAAGTTAAGATGTATGAGAGTGCCAGTCGACTTGGTGTGGGGTTAGGATACGGTATCCAAGACAGTTCCTTTGCACATCTCACAGTAAGAAACTTGAACAAAGAGAACTGGAGCACACCAAAGTCTCAGTAAGTACACAAATTTTTATCCATAAGAATATCAAGAATGACTGTGTCTTCTTGTTGATTATTTGGTCACTGTTAAATAAGACACGTGGACCTTTGGGAGTGGAGAACCTTAGCTTTTCCAATGCTTATAAATTGTGTAGAGCCTAAGTAAGGCACAGGACATAATTTTATAGATTCATGCACATACTGTTCAGCTATTAGTCATATCTATAACAAAAGTCTCAAATCCTATTGGCTATTATTGTACTGATTTCAGCACTAATAGGACAGTGTAATAGGACAGTACGTGTCATGCCTAAGTAATTGGACAGTACGTGCCATCACGCACGCTCTTAAATGATTTTTTTTCGCTGCTTGTGCTTTGATTTAAAAAAGCCTAAAAAATCACAAATTTTGCTATATAGTCATGATTAATATTAGTAATAGAACTTCGTGTTGTCCAATTTGGTCTGTAATCATACTTGCGATTAAACAAATTGCGCTCCTACTATGTGCAGTGGTTGTCCGATTTTGTTTAATCACTCCTATGGTTACAGACCAAATTGGACTCCACTCAGTCCTATTACCATTATTTTAAGTTTGCTACATTGTATTAGTGTAGTCTATCATGAAGTGAACATGACTTACAGGGTATTGGCGAAAGACTGAGTAAATCTTATGGAATCAGTTAGTACCCCAGTAGAATGTTCACTTTTGCTTATTGATGGTAGGAATTACTGTATCTAAAGCAAAGAAATTGCAGTTATTGCTTAATTTTGTTAGCGAGCCAATAGTTGAAAGCCATTAGCCAGTTAGTCAATCAATCATTTATTCAATCATTTGGTCAGCAGTCAGTCATGTCATTACATGTATAATTATCTTTATCACCTTTCTACTATATTTTTGTGGAGTTGAAAACAGTTTTTGTTTGCCCTGTCAGTAAAATGCCATTGGAAGAGACAGTCACTGAATTGAGGAAAGAACTTGAGCAATGCCTGATCAATAACAAAGCCAAAAGGGATCAAGTGCACAACTTGGAGACAGAACTGAACACTGTAAAGCATCAACTAAAGAAGCAAGAATCAAAAGCTCAAAGAATGGAAGTGATTGCTCAGGAACATGAGGTGGGGTAATGTAACTCACAAGCGTATGTAGGTGTGTTAAGTTGACCACAAAAAAGAAGAAAATAAAAAAAAATAATTATGTCTGATCGTTATTTTCTGCCCAGTTCATCAATTGACTAGTACAGGCTAAGATTTAGACTCATAAGTGTCATATGCTGCTTATACTGTGGTGCTGTAAATAAAGTTATGAATTAAGAATATTGATCTTTGTTTCTTTCTACCTATCACAACAAGGTAAAAGCTCAGAATCTGGCCAGAAAAATTCAGGAAATGGAGAATGAAAAGAGAGATCCAGGTAATGACTGTGAGTGCTGCAGGTGGTTTTGTGTATACAATGCACAGACTCATACTCCTCAATGATATTAAGTTGAGTTTTCCTCTCAGTTAAAAATCTTGGGTTTCCCTCCCTCTACCTGTAGATGTATCTATCCCAGTCATGGATCCACACTGGCTTCCACCGTTTTACGGAAAATCAGTCAGATTTTTCATAATAAAAATATTTTTAATAATAAAAAACACTTTCCAAGTTGAAATCTGGCCAACATCCGGTCTGAATGACTTAGAAACCCAGGAAAGGGCACTTTAAGGAGTTAAAAATCCACACATTTTTTAGGAGTCTACCCCCAGACCCCTTGAAGCTTACACCTTTGGTGCTTGTTTAGTAAATTGATCAGTATTTATTCTAGATCCGTGCCTGTATCCCCTTCCCCCTTTGTTCTTTCCTTCCTTTCTTCCTTTTCTCCCTTCCTTGCCTCTTTCCCCCTTTATCTCTTGTTCTTTACCTCCTGTTTTCTGCTCGTTCTTCGGTTATCCCATTCCATTTTGGTTTTTTTTACAATTATACTTTATTTCAAAATAACAAGCACTGTTATTAAGAAAAGGGAAGCCCAGAGGTTAACCCTATATTAAGGATCTCCTAAGAAAATATAGCAATAAAAAATAAAAAATATACATTTATAAAAAAGCAAGTTTATAAAACTATATAAAAATCACAGAAATATCATTAACAAAGTATAGATTGTCCATTCAATAAATATTATATTCATGTGATTCTATAATCCCATTCCTATCTTTTCCCTTGAATTCTATCTCTCCCTCTGTTGTTAACAAGGGTTTTTACATTTTCTTTACTCAATACAGATGAAGAACATCAAAAAGTGCTGAAAGATTTAGAGATAGCTAGGAGAAATTTGCAGGTATTTTTCACTGTGTTAATGATGCTTTTACTACATTGTAAAGCATACTGTAAGTTGAATCACAAGATGTCTTCCTCTTACTCTGCTTACAATGTGAAATGCTCAATGTAGTGAACATTTTCTTGGATTTCGCACTATACTTTTGTAATCGTCTAAGCTTTAACATCTTTTGACACATATCATATTTTTTTTTATGACTACCAATGTTTGTTATGATTGAAGGAGTCTGCTAGTAATCTGGATGAAGTTCTCAAGGAAAGAGATGACTTATCAGAGACTTGTGCTGAACTAAAACAACAGATGGCTCAGGTGAAAGAATCCTCTCTGTTATCCATTATATAAACAATATGCAGCTCAAGTTAATAAGACTATGCCTATTATTTAGAGCTTGTTGAATTAATTTGACTAATATTCTACCTCTACATTGTTGTCTAACAGTGCTTTTGAATCTAGTCAGCATAAAATAAAACAGGAAACAGATAAAATACAACTCTTGTGTAAATTTGTATCAATAAAGAGGAAAAATAAATAAATAATAATCAATCTAAAATAATGATGGCATAAAATAACTTAAAACTACTGTGATGCTTGCTACCACCATAATGCAACATATTATTGCCTTTCCTTTAAATTTCAGATGGTGACAGAATTTGATGAAGACAAGAGGATAAGCATTGAAAAGTAATTAAGATGGAATCCATTAGGAAATAGAGTAATTTTAATTTTAAGTGGACAAAAACCTTGCACCAGAATAATTTCAAGCATATTGCATTCTTTTTTACACTTTTCGAGGGCTATAAATGTAATAAGTTATATGATCAAATAACTCCGAAGAAAAGGTTCACATGGGAGCCTCAGAAAAAAGAGGGCAAAAACTTCAAATTTCACAAAATGAAATATTACACATGATTATACTACAACATGAGAAATTTCTGCAATTTGATTGGCTTAGAGCAGTGGTATTTCAGCTTAATTTGAAATACCTACATGTGAAAATTACAAACCTTTTGCGGGTAGTAGTATAAACAAATAATAGCATGATTTGTACGTGACATTTGCACAAATACCACTCGTGATATTTCAAAATTGTCTCAAATTTCACTCACCTAACGGCTTGTGAAATTACGTATAACAATTTGGAAATATCACTCGTGGTATTTATGCCAAATATCACTACTAATCATGCTATTACCTATACAAATTTTACCTGTGTTTTCTCAATTTCTGTAAAATATGAAATTCATTTTCTTAGGCTCCCATAAGAACTTTTCTTCGGAGTTATTTCATTTAACTTATTACATCTATAGCCCTTGAAAAGTGTGAAAAATGCTTAAAATATTCTGGTACAAGGTTTTTGTCCTCTGAAAATTAAAATTACTCAATTTGGGTTTTTGGGAAACTGCCCACCTACCCCTCCCTTAAGCAAACATTAACACTTACTGCTCACTTAGGGCAAAATGCTGGCTGAGGGGAGGGGTAGGTGGGCAGTTTTGATCCGGTTTTGATTATATATAAAGCTAGGATCAACCTCGTTCCCAGGGTTCTCTCCTACCCGCCTCATGGAGCGAGTAGGAGAGAACCCTGGGAACGAGGTTGAGCTAGGATGTGAAACTATTTAAAAGTGGAAACCAGAAGGCTTGGGGTAAGATCTCTTTGCTGATTAATAATCAAAACCTCTTTTGGTGTGATGTGTGCATTTTTATCTTCTTCTTAGGTGCAGAGAAGCATGTCTTCAGCTCCACGAGAATTCCAAGAACATGTTAAGAGATCAGTTAATCCAGGAAAATGAGCAGACGGTCATGAAACTAAAGTAAGTGTATGTACTGTTCTTGTACTCAAGTAAACTAACAGAATTTATTGTAACCATTGTTGCTTTGTCATGGCAACAATACATGGGTCATTTGGGGTCCCTTTTGAAAACATTTGGCATCGGCATGTTCTGGGGGAATTATTCTTTCCAGCGTTCAGTAGGCTCAAACCTCTTTAAAACCTCTAATTTCGTTGGACCCCTATATGTCGCAGCTCTTTTGCTTTGGGGTTGGGTTCCATCGTTAACTTTGTTCGTTGATTGTTTTCCCAAACAGAACTGTGAGGCCTTGTTACAGCTGCGAGGCGTCTCTCATGTTTCATGAACGGATTTGCAATACAAGTGAACTACTAGGCTTGATTTTCAGCCGTTTTGGGCGCAAAATGGCGTTAGGCACAAAATGGCTAGTAATCGAGCCCAGTGAACTACATGCATGTTTGTATTGTATTGTAGGAAAGAATTGGAGGAAAGTGGTGAAGAGTTAATAAGGATCAAGGAATGTTATGTTCAGCTGAGCGAGGAATCACGTAGCCTGGAAGAGAAATTGAAGGAACAGTTTGAGAAGGAAAAACAAGTGCTTCTGTCTGAGGCAAGCTTACATATGTACATTGGAAAATACCGTTCTCAGTTTCTGTGCGCTTTGTTGTATCACTTTGACCATTATTATTCATTTTGCAGTAAGGAACAAGGACAAATATATTCACAAGATTTTTAATGTACTGTAGGACTTCAGGAGCTTATTATATCAGCATTCTTAGTCTCCAAATTGTCCTTCATTAATCTCTTGTGGTACTGAACGGGAGAAACTTGTTTACGAAAGGCTTTTTTACTCAGAGAGCATTTTCAAAATCCACATAACCAGATAACCTTTAACTGTGATTAAGCTGTGATATTTTAAGGAGAAATTTGATGTTGGTCACCCTCAAGAATTAAAACGTTTTAAAGTTTTACCCAACTGTTGTTGTTTTTACTTTCAGAGTGAAGCTAAACTAGTGGATGAGCTGCGGTCTTCCTTTGAGAAACAATACAATGATGAACTAGAGAAAGCACGCAAGGAGTGGGAAGAAGAAGAGGTTTCAAAAATTAAAGATGAATTTACGAAAGAAAAGGAACAACTACTGAAGGTCTCAAAACAGTCTTGCGTTTTAGGTTTTGTTACTCTGTTTTGTCAACTGTTAACGCTTTTATTTCAGTGAGTGTAAGAGTCAAAACTGAAGTAAAATTTCAAAGTTTAAGGTAAAAAAAAATATAGAAAAGCAAATAGCTTGCCAACAAGTTCTTCATTTCGCTTGGGAACGAAACGAGCTGCAAAAGAACGCGAACGAGAGTCAAAGCATCTCTTTTGGTGTGCCACTTGCTTCCGCGATACCCCCAAATGCAGAGCTAAAAAATAAGTTGCACCACCCGGAGTCCTTACAAAGAGGTTTCTGGTTCCCTTTGAGTGCCTTTAATGTGAAAAACATTGATTGCTGATCAAAAGTGACTGTCGATACCTATTAATCTATATTTGCTTCGAGTAATAAAATTACCTCCAGTCGGTACTTCGTGCCTTATTCCGGAAGCCTTTTCGTCACCCTTCGGGTGAGCTGTTGAAAGTGAGGTGGAGGGGCAGGGGGGCGGAGGGGCAGGGGGCGGGGGGGGGGGGGTAAAGTGAGCGCACCGTTGGCCTCAAGGTGTTCAGTGTAATGAGTACTGTCACGAGTTTTCGATGTTGAATAAGGACCGTTACCCATTTTTTACCTTTCGTTATGGTTATTCATTACCATTATTATTAATTGCGCAGGACATCGAAGAGCAAAAGACTAGGCTGGTAGAAGAAGAAGTTTCTAAAGCGCGCAAAGAATGGAGTGAACAGCAATCTTGCAGTAACCAGACTGATGTTAATGATCAGATAGCTGCTGCCAGACAAGAATGGATAAAAGAACATAATGGTGAACTGGAGAAGCGTTTGTCTAATGCCATAGAAGAAGTTAGACGAATATGGGACGAAGAACAGAAGCTAAAAACAAAAGAGGTCAGAAATTAACCCCTAACATTTTAATTCTCCATTCTGTAATACGGTCAAAGCTCTTTTAACAGTCACTGCGATGGAGTGCTCTCCTTACAGCCTTAATAAAACCCCATTTCGATATGCCGCTTGGAAAATAGCTTGCGTATAAGGCGTTTTTTCTTTTTTTTCACGTTTTTCAGAAGTCAAGCGCGAAGCGAACGAGGAGCGCTAGGCACTCGCAACGCTTTCCCCTGTCCCATAGCTCTATCTCTAGTTGCAGACACAGTTTTTGCTTTCCGAGGCTTTCCGCTTAAGGAGGCTTCAGTAGTATTCAGTGATATTAAACGTACTGCAGAGAGATCGTATGATTAATCACACGCTAGGACGTTGTCTACAGGCCCGGAGAGGTTAAAACTGCATTGCTTGTCTTCATATTTTAGTTGGAGAGTTATAGAAAATGAAAGACTTATAACAAACAGAATACAAGCGTACGCTAAGGAGACATTCTACAGTTATCTGCAGTGTTGCAGGAAGAGAATTGACAGTATTTCTCTTATACACGATAGAACTAGAGACTACTTAAGCTCGTCGAAAAGAAAAGAAGGACACTTGAAAGGAAAATCGTTTACGTGGGGCTAAAACCAAGCGAAACATAAAAATAAACTAAATAACCTTTGTGAAGTATCATGGGCATAAACTTCAATTCAAAAGTAGGACATGAAGAATCATACCGTACACCGTAATTTTTAGGGAGTTATGGAGTAAACATTTTAGGTACAGGATAACTCCTTTTTTGGGGTTATTTTAACTCTCAATATCTGGGTCACTTTTACTCCAGTTCTTTTAAGTCCTTTCTGGAGTTAAAATAACTCCCTAAAAAGGAGTTAAATTAGCCCCACTAGAGGAGTTATTATAACTCCTTGAAAATTACTCTGTAGTTTCTTGCCTAGTCACTCTCTTTTAAATATTTGGCTGCCGTCTTTTTAGGAAATAGAAAAAGTGCGTACCGAGTTGGAGAGGGTTCACAGGGAGTCACGTGACCAAGAACTCAACAAGGCAGTGGAATTGGCTCTGTCCCATGCTCACGCGGACTGGCTGAAAAATGACGAGGAGATGAGGCAGCGAGAGATCGATCAGGCTGTTGAGGTGGCTACCACCAATGCAGTAGCTGAGGCTAAAGACGAATGGGACAGAGAAATTAAATCACAAGTAAGTCAGTCCAACGTACATTCAATCATGGTTAACTCATTGTTACTTAATTTCGCGGGCCTTTAGCTTCGCGTTTCGGAATTGAAGACCCGCGAATAAAAATCCTAACGAAATTGTTAAAAAAATGCACGCGAAATTTAACACGCATAGAAAACTCAAATCACATAACAAAATGATTAGCGTGTAATAACAATAACATTAACTTACAGGATATGTATTGACAAATACCCACATTATTAACTGATTTTACTGATAAACTCCATTTTTTGTTCCTGCTGTGAAACAACTTTAATTTGCGAAGTTTTCACTTATGGAGTAGAGAATCTAGCTGTCATCTTCACCTGAATCGCTAGATTCGTACGAAAAAAATATTCGTTTTACTTGTTCCAGTTTATCTAGAAATGTTTTAAAACATGAGCCCTTTTGAAAAATATAATGAAGTTGAGAACGCTTGAATCGCGAAATTTAGTGCCCTTTTTTATATCTTCCTCATTAATCGCAAAAATACAACTCCGTGAAATACTGTCTCACTAAAATCGCTTAATTAAGTATCCGCGAAATTTATTACCAGTAGGCCAGAAGGTTTTGAATTTTCCATTTTGATAGGCCAGACGCAGGGAATTCAAATGCATTTGGAATTTGTTTGGTGTAACGAGTGAGTAGCCAGGGGGTTTCCCGTTCATCTTGTTACCCCCCTCTGTAGTGATTTTGGTTGTATGAGGTAATCAACAAAGAAATAACTTTTTGTAATAATTTTGTTTCCGAAGGACAGCTTATTGCAGACTGCTCTCACTCACGAAAAGCTTCGTTGGAAGAAAGAAACGGAATTGGAAAAAAGCAAGGCGGTGGAAACTGCCGTAGCTATTGCTGAAGTAAAGTGGCACGAAGAGGAAGAGACGAAAATCTCTGAAGCAGTCGAAGAAGCCATACAGGAGGCGAGAGATGCGTGGAAAGAAAGTAAACAACGGGAAATAGGTATAAATATTGACGGACAAGGTTTCTATTAGGTGTCTAACGTGGTCAGCTGACTGAAACAGTCAAATGAACCAATCAAAACGCAAGGCAAATATATGTAACTGCTACCAAGCGCGGGAAAACGCATGCAAGCAAGTTGGGATTGGTTGGTTCAGAAAGTGGCGTGAGCTCTGTAACCAATCACAAATCTAACAACCTAAAACTGAAAAAACGAAAGTGAGTTGCGATATTTGCGCAAACTCGAGGGTGCATTTAGAGAAACTTGGAGGAACGTAGTGGTCTCAGCTCGAGGCAGGGTTGAAGAAGTTCATAAGGTAGTGTTTCCCCTCGTTCCTTCTAAGATATCTGGTAAGGAGTTTGTAGCTGCAATGTACCGTTACTTGGAAATGAGCCCTCCTAAATGTTTTTCTATCAATTATAAACCTTAAGTCGGTTAAGTATAAGCTAAACTCGATCCCCTTTTGTGGACTGTATTTAGCTGTTGCAGTGGAAATGGCTCGACAGGAATGGAACGCAAAACAGAGAGATGAAATTAACGTCGCATTAGAAACCACCAACGCACAGCTGATGAAGCAGTTCGAGGAACAAAAGAAGGAGGCAGTGGAGAAGGCTGTTGCCAAGGCGAAGGTAAGATTAATCAGTCTAAGTGTTTGTAGAGTGTCGCCAGCTTTTTGAAACTTGTGGTTAATCATTACAGTCGAAGCTCTCTCCAGAGGCTTACTTGGGGGTAGGGGTACATGTCCAGAGAGGTTAGAATAATTCAAGACGGACCGTCCGCCGGTCCCAACCAAGTTGCCTTTGGGGCGGGGTAGCTTCTAATAGAGGTTTTGCTGGCAAGGTGCCGCCTCCAGTTCGCCTTTCATTGCTAGCAAGGAAGGGGCGAGATCTTTCGATCCTTTCTTTTATGGAGTCCAACCAGCGGCGGCTCTCTGGATTCTTCATTAGGGAGCTTAAGCAAAGGCGTTTTTGAGCGACGAATGTCAACCGGAAGTGAGGTCTTTTCATTTTAAATCACCTTGATGCTATCAAATTTATATTTCTAACTGTCTTTTCTATTATAGAGACGATTTGTCCAAAAATTTGGGCAAAACCACCGTCCATAAATGAAAAAAAGACCATTTCCGGTTGACGTGCGTCGCTAAAAAATGTGTCTGCTTAAGCTCACTATGCTTTGGACTAGGCTCTATTACCAGCCGCTGCTCGGGAAACGAGCCCCTCCCCGAGAGAGCTGCTGGATTCGAACTTAACCTTGGGCCGAACTAATGGAATTTACTTGATTTACTACCTGATTTTGACATAGACTGTGTATTTTACAAAATTATTTACCAACTCTGATATGTGCAATGTAACGAAGGCACAACCTTCAGAAGCCGAGTCCTGCATTTGAAAATGAAACAAACGTTTCTTAAACTGCATTATTGAGAGTTTTGTTTTCTAATAGTTGCAGTGGGAGAAGCGATCGTCCGTGGAAACGCGTTCAGAAATCGAGTCCCTTAGGGAAGAAATCTTTAGGGAATTCGAGGCGCAAAAGAAAGTGGAAATTCTGGAAACATTGGAGGAAGCGAAGGAGGCTTGGATTGAAGAATCTGAGGAGCTGAAACGAGAGGAAGTGAACGAGGCCATGGCGTACCTTGAGTCCGAGTACACTAAGAGGATGGAAGAATTTAAACACACGGAGTTAAGGGAAGCTCTTGAAAAAGCGAGACAACAGTGGACTGCAGAAGAACTTTCACGCCGAGAGGAGATTGTAAAGGTGAAAAAGAAAATTGCTATGTTCGCTTTGTATGCATTGTTACTTGCCCCAAGCGCTCTTTCTCACCTCATTCAAAATACCTCCTCACCGTACGAACCGGCAAGCGAGTGCCTTTTGATGCGATGCGACTTGTTAGGACTTCACAGAAGTTTGTTTCTTGAAAGATCTAACACTCTCAAACAACTGATTTGGATAGGTTATGAAATCTTTGGCGTGGGGATTTGCAGATCATGTTACTTCAAACGCATATTTTCCGTAGTGTGCTGGTTGAAAAAAGTTCGCGATTTTTTAACTTCGGACTTCTGATCTAACTTCTACGCAACCATTGTGTTCGTCACGATGATAATTTTACTTTATAGTGTAGGTGCAGTTTATAAAAACCTTTCTCTGTCAAAAGTATTTTACAACGGAAAATGTTGTTTTGTTACAGTTTTCTTGATATTTACCCTGTAAAGAAATCTGTTGGCTTTTGATTGCTTGGTTCTTATTTTCGTCAGGTTTTTTTCAAAATATGCCGATGCAGCACATGTTAAAGTTGTTTACTTTTTTCCAGGCTCGTCTGGCAGCAGCGCGAGAGGACTGGCGCAGAGAGGTAGCCCAGTCTACAAAGGAAGAGACTGACCGCGCGTTGGCAACAAACGGTGAAGATGAGCTGGGGAATCGAACCAGAGAATTAGAGGAAAAAGTACGAAAAAAACTTCAAGCCGAAAACGAGGAAGAGAAACGGAAACTTGTTGAGGACACATTAAGAGAAGCCGAGAAAAAGTATACGAACGAAAACGTAAATTTAAGAGAAGAACTTAGAAAGATGAAGGCGAGTTTCTTTACTGGTTGTGGAGGAGTTGAACTCGTGCATTACTGCACTGGACCATCAGTCACTTATTTTATATTATATTATCAGATAGCTAAGTTTTAGTCATTTGCTTCATAGGCGGAAGATTCAACACGTGATAAATGGCAAGCAGAGAAAACTCGCTTGGTTCAAGAGTATCAGAACCAACTGGAACGCATGCGCAGTGAATACAACTCGAAGCTAAAAGAGCAACGTGTACAGATCGAGAGAGACCTGGGAATGAAGATGAACAACGAGCTTCAGAAAGTGAGAAATGGCTGGAAACAAGAACAACAGGATGCAAGGTAACTCGAGTGAATCTGCATGTTTTTCAACCTCGTCCCCAGGGCACTTTTCCCTGGCCCCACCTCCAAAGCCTGGGAAAAGCGGAGGAGCTTATATCCGTGGGGGCTTATAACGGGAGTAGAAAAAGCGGATCAATTTACATTTCTGGGGGAAACTGCCCACCTACCCCTCCCCTAAGTCAACATTAACACTTACTTCTCACTTACGCCAAAATGTTGGGTTAGGGGAGGGGTAGGTTGGCAGTTTCCCAGAAACATACAATGATCCGAAAAAGCTATAGCAGTGGGTTAACACCTGTCGAAAGGCCCTTGGACACCTTATGAAGTTTACATAACGTAGTATTCCTTATCGTTTTGGATTAGCCGGTTAAGCACTACCTTTACTGATTAGGGTTAAACAATTCCTTTACTGATTAGGGTTAAGGACTGTTTCGAAACTGGTTAGGTTCCTTTTTTGGGTTGGGGTAGATGCTATGTGTACTTTAATCTACCTTGTGTAAACTTCATAAGGTGTCCAAGGGCCTTTCGACGGATGTTAACGAGTGCTGACCCTGTGTTGATCAAAAAACGTTTTACATTTTCTGGTTTTAAAGTAAACCTCAAATTTTCATTTGGAGGGGAGCTTAAAGTTTACAAAAAGATGGGCCTGCATCTGGGGGGTGGGGGTGGGGGCTTATAAGTGTTGGAGCTTAAAGTACAGTACAGTTAAAATCCTCCAATACGGTAAACCTGTTACCATGGAGTTGCATTGGCAAAAACACGGCTGACCAGTGCAGCGAAACCACTCTCACCCACAAGCAGCAGTTTAATTTGTCAAATTTGCCAGTTGCCGACATCTGCCGGTGTTTTTTGCAGGGTTCAACTGGTAAAACAACATGAACAGAAGGTAAGACAAGCCCTAGAAACCGCCAGATGTGAATGGGAAAAGCAACAGAGACAAGAATCTACCAAACAAGGCGAAGAAGTGAAGAGACAACAAGAGCTGTGGGCAAAGGAGAGACGAGAAAATCAATCCGCCCTCGAGAAACTGAACCGTGAGCTGGCCACGGCAAAGAAGGAGTACAGTATAACCACAGATAAACTTAAGAGGGAATTGTTTGAAGAGAGGAAGAAAACGCAGTACATTTCGAAACGACGAGATTCCAGAAACGATGCTTCTCAGGTAATTTGGGTTCATTAAAGGAGTTCTGATTGTTAATTATTGGAGGTCAAAAGTAGCCGTAAGTTTGCTCTTCTTGTCCCCTCTACTGAGTGTTACAACAGTCAAATATTCCCCCACGCGTTATTAGGGCATACTGCACTCTTTTGTTTACACTGGTTTGTGTTTAGTCTAGTTTTCGGGCTCAGAATAGGCCGTGTTGTCCGAGTTCCTAAAATTCACCCTCGAAACGAGGTCAAGTTCAATTTTTTTTGTTGTGAAAACGAGGTTTATTTGCGGAAGAATCAAAACTTATTTTCATGTCAAACATTTCGCCCTTACTCTCGCTTTGAAACAGAGGCTTAGGGCAACTCGAAAAAGGGCTATTAGTTTATTCTGATTTTGTGCACTTTTTTTCCACCAGCGATTTTTTTTCCTGTTTTGTTGAGAAAGACAGTAATTCGTCAGGTTACATGATTTACAGGGCGCGATCAAAAGTGATTATGGCTTGCTAACGTCGGTAATATTGGTCCATCGTTGTTTGACTTGCCAACTACTTTTTTCTTATTTTCAGACTGCATTGCAACTGGACAGCGGTAGCGACACAAGTTTTAGCAGTGTTGATAACGTGTCAGCCACGCGTGGTCTCCAGGAACTACGTCAGTACTACCTAGACACCATTGCTAAGATACGTGATGACGTGCTCCATCACGTGACCCAGACCAAGGCTAGCGCAGCTAAAAAGATCAGGTAAGACTATTAAAAAGGAAACATCTATCGTTAAACTAAAACATTGCCGTCAATTTGTTTGAATTACTGTCCTTTATTGTAGAGGTGAAGTGCTGAAAGAGCGCCATTCCACGGCCAAGAAGCTTCGTAAGTACTACCTTCAGTGTCTCAAACAACTTCTTGAAGAAGATCGCGTTGCATTAGAAGGAAACACTTCGCCCAGTAGTACCGAGGAGAAATTAAACAGAATGGCGGTGGCTTTGAGGACGCTTAGTCCGAACAAAGAAGCTGTTGGTGAGTACTCGTTACTTTTTTTAATTATTATTTTTCTCAAATATTACATTGAAGAATATCTTAGGGGGTAGCCTTTCGTCGATTTTTATTTTGTAAATTGTTGTGACGTGTGTTCTTGATTGAAATGTCGAGTCAAAATTAGTGATTTTTTCGTTAGTTACGACAGAAATATAGTAACCGTCCGATTCACCTACCAAAGTTCACTCGAGTGTCATTTTCATTTTTATGTTTCATGAGAGATCTTGCATTGAGGCTTACCTTGCTGACGGCTTTTGGTGAAAGAAAAAGTCTTCTCGTACTCTATATTAGCATCACCTCGTCTTTCTTTCAAAGATTAACTCAACAGTCCCCCTCCCCCCTTCCCCTAGACACTTCTTGTTAAGTTTTCGTTCTCAAAACTCAACGGGAAAAGCTTCTCTAGGCCTTAGATAAAAAAAACCTCTTGTCTCCTTTAGGACAGCTGCCTCACCAACCGGAAGTCCTTGATGACACCCAATCGCCTCGTTCTGGTGTATTAAAAGTGTTACTCGACTCCAGCCAACCGGAAGTTCGAGAACTTCGTTCAGCATCCATCGGAAGGATTCACGGCAGACCGCGTGACAGTGGTCCTGACGGGGCTAGCGATACAGGCCCAGTTGTGGGAAAGGAAAGAGAATTCACTCCTGTTTTTGGAGAGCGGATAACTGTAACAGATAAGGATGCCTTTGATTTCAGCGGCAAATATTTCACTCCGGAGAGAGACTTGGAAATTTCACCCTCTCGAGAGACAGAATCTACCAGCTCAAAAGATTCACCTCCAGAAGTGAAGGATTGTCACATGTCAAGCCCTGTTCTGGAGCATAAGACAGTTAACCACTCGGAATCAAAGAAAAATACAACAGAGACTTCGACTGACAGAGAAAAGCGACGGACTTGTGTCATGTATGCTCCATCTGAGCATGCTTTCAAGCAAAAACCGCTGGATTCTTACCAGAGGAGTGCGCCTTCGCCAGCCTTTTCTATCAAATCTTATGAATCAGATCAATACAGTGAACTGCCTACTGTGATTCATGTATCAAGGAGAGAATCAAGCGGTTCCAAAGATAGTTACAGTGGTATTCCGACACGCGGCACCTTACAACATAAGGACGCTATCATTTCACCAGTCAGCGCTTCTGTACCTGACATGCGTAGTCGACCCCCTGTAGAAAACAGAATTAGCAAGGTGTTAACACGTGACAAGAGAGTGACGTCGACTTCGAGTCTACCGTCTAAGCCGCAAGTTGATGTTAGATCGAAGCGTGTGCAAAAAACATGACCAAAAAATTGGCGGTGTTGCAGCCTCTAAACAATCTTTGCACCCTGCGTATGAAGGTTTGGCCGAGCACTCCTCACAGATTCCTGTCTTTCCGCGTGATATTTTGCTGGCACTCACAATAGTGGCTTCAACATGAAAATTAGTGCAGAGCATCTCGTTGTTTGACCTTTACACTTAAGCTATGTTTACACGAGTTCGTTTATTAAGTTTGTCAACATATACAGAGCTAAGCATACAATCACAGCTTTCACCCATACGTACACGGAGATCTTTAAAAGACATTACTGAATGTATCGTACTTTATCTCCAGAGTATGGAGTGTGTTTGGTTTGAACAAGGGTTTTTTTTACGAATTATACTGGGATTAAACGTTCGGAACAACAGCATATGTACAAGGAACAAGAATGTTGTTTATTTAACGAGTTTGAACAAGCCGGGTACATTTCATTGTCGAGTAAACAAAGGTGTTGTACAATTTTCCAATACTTGACAGTTGCTTTACTCTCGCTAAATCTCAGTTATTATTTATTGACAAAAGAAAGTATTATCTTACGGCAAACAGTTGAGCAATGTGCTGTGTGTTTAAGTTGTCTTCGTTGTTTCATTGGACATTAACAAGGGATAAGAGATGAGCAACATCCGCAGGAAGTGGCAGAACAAAACGTCATTTTCGAAAGGCAAGTGAAGGTTGTTTAGACTCAGGTCAACTGAGAAACTCACTGTACACCGTCATACGCCAAGAGCATTTAAATTATTTATTGGTTACATGTAAATATTTGTCTGCAAGAAAGTTGCTGGCTGCAATAAAAGTTTTCCAAGGAAAAGTTGACTCTTTCAAAGTTTTGAAACCTCGGGCGCTAAGGGAAGGAAAAGCGTAAACTTTGCGTAACCTGTCAAACACCAAATAGTGCAAAAACTCTTTAAAATATAAAAGAATTACAAGTTATTTGTTAAATTTGTAGAAACAAGTACCACTAAGAAAATCGGTATTGCTAAAGAGGTTTCGTTTAAATTACAACTTCTTAAATTTTTTGGAAGAAAAAGAGTAAAACATGCTTTGTTATCTTACAAAAGGAGGCCGTGGACGACATGTTCCAAATCCAACACTACTCAATCCTTTTTGTCGGTATTGTCTTTCTTTCATTGTTTTGTTTTGTGGTTTATCGAAATTTAACGTGGGAATTATTTAGATCAAAAGAAGGGGGAAAACTGCTTTCTTCTCAAGACTCACACCTTCATTGTCTTGACATTTCAGGGAATGGAAACAAACTTAAGATCTAAAGATAACATGGCCTTAACGTTTTTGTTTCCTCTTGTCAAAAAAGATCGCTTTGTGTTAACAAGGTGAAAAGAATCTTGTGCTAACAGCTACTTAAAGCAATCCTAAGCAAAATAATCCTTTTAAAATCCTTTCTCCTGATTAGTCTAATCAGTAAAACAGTTTAGTTTCGAATTTCCAAGATTTTGAGTTGCTACGCGTGCTTTGAATTTTTTCGGCGCCTTTAAATCCTTACAATTCATCAATGACACCTTCACTTTTCGTTCGTATGAGAACCTTTGCGAGGTTGAGCCCACCGTTCCATTGATTTCTTTGTCCATGATCGTGAGAAGTTCGTTCTGGTTGAGTTTTAAACGTTCGGGGGTCGTTCCTGTTGAACGAATCAGGGGCACCCAACGTCAATTTTTGGAAAATATTTGTTCGGAAGACGATTTGAGATCTAGAATTTTCGGAACATTTGTTGTAAAAGTTCTTGCTTGCCTGCCTCTCCTAGGATTTTCGAACATCTAAGCAATGGTATAATTGCCCATTTTTAACGGATTTTTACCCTGAAAAGGTCACCTAGAATTTTCGGGAGCCTTCTTTCTGGCTGAAATTTTCGAAAAGCTAAGTTTAGATCCCTTTAATTTTCGGATCACTAGACTTTCAGCTAGTAGGATATCCGAACAGATGAAAAATTTTTAGGGGATAAAAATATGCCTGTATGTACCGTTTGAATACTGAAATACGTTTAACAGTGCTATTTTTAAGTGGTTTTGAACTATATTCTCGTTGGGTGCCCCTGAACGAATCCGTGCACAAGAACAAAAGAGACCACGTAATCAAGCTCATAAAAAGCCGCTTAAGGAAGGGAGTGAATTGAGGTCAGTCAAAAAAGTTTCAATACTAATGCACAGTTTTCCACTTGCAAGAGTAAACAAGCACTCCGGCGTACTAGTAATTCAGAGCAAAACGAGCTGTAACCAGTTGCGTTTATTATCGAAATTTCTATTTTGTAACCCGAAAAGCACGCCAAAATGGACAGCAATTACTTTTAGCCCAGACCCTACACGAGCTGTTGGAATAAATTTGAATTTTTATAACAGAAAGAACAGGAATAAACAAAACAATATCATGTCTAAATTATCTTTTTTAAAAAGACTGGAAATAAATATAACTTACCCCGTATTTGTAGTATATCATGGTTTCGCTAAAAACACAACTCTAAGTTTAAAACTCGGGAACGACGTTGAAGGTAAGTCGTATCTATTTCGAATCGTTACAAAAGTCACCTTTAAACCCTAAGATTAAAATTTGAATTCTCATTTGTTGTTCCTATTCGTTTCCTACAGAAGTAGTGGGGAGAAGTTGATAAAATATCAAGCAAATTCATAATGTGTGATCATGTCCCTAATTCTCAATTCTCATGACCACTCTGTTTTACAGAGCATTGATATTACAAGGAGAAATTGATGCTGATCACTCTTAGGGCTTGAAGGGTTAAGAACATGTTTTGTTTATTCCCTTACATTCTGTTGTGAAGTTTGTTGAGAGTTTCAACGGCTTAATTGGATTCTCGGCCACCTTTGCTCCAGTGACTACAAACGGGAGTTCCAGTCCAAGGACCAACAAAAGCTCTGTTCAACAGAATATTCCAGTTTTCTAGAATGATAAATGCTCTTTATTTATAATAATTTTTCATATTTTTCCTTCCGCTATTGTTGTCGTAAGAGTTGTTTACTCGTTTCTCCAATCGCAGCACCTCTGGGTCCCTTGACAATAGGTGACGTCACAGTAATGAACAAAATTTTCGCACGTGAACCTACCAGTCGCAACAGGGATCGTATACCCGACAAAGCAGCACTAACATCTGCAGACTGTCCAAATTTTAATCAGAGTCGAGAGGTTGAAAAGCGTTGCATCTGCCACAAGATGAGATCATGCACAGCAACGGCGGTCTCCTCTATGACATTCGCTTTGATGTGTGTTGTTAGTCATGGTAAGAATTTAATTGAATTGTGTAGAGTTTTGTTTTTATGGAGTGTAAGTGTGATTTTTAGGCAGTGTTGTTAGAGTTGCAATGCTTCAATCCTTCGAAAGCAATCGACTAGTTTCGTGCAAGTTCTCGATGCGCAGATACATTTTTTGAATAAGCGATGTGAAGTACAGCACATTATTACTAAATTATTTAAAATCTAATTCTTTTAATAAGAATTACTTATCCACTATCCTGTTTCAGTTTCTTCTGTTTGAAAAGCACTGCAAAGATTTGTAACTAGTTGATACGCAATCAAAATCAATGCTTCAACACCTTTAATTATTCTGGCTTTATGTAGATACGGTTGATTAAGGTATCCAACATATTTTTTTTCCTATCTTCGTATTTTGTTGATAACTGTCATTTCTGCGGTCGAAGTAAAACCCTCCAGTTTATGCCAGATTTTACACCTTCGGTATCAAAAGTGATGAATATTTAAGAAAAAAGCTAACCTTGCTTTATTTTCGCAAGAGAAAAACGAAACTTTATCGACTAACCATTGCTAGTTTAAGAAAATTTTTTGTAGGTTTATACAAAAAATGTTAATGTACTATTTGGATAGATCTCATTATTCGAGAGTTTTCTACACTCATCGGTTTTCAGGTTAGTCTGGGGTCAATCAGCAAATAAATATAAAGATTGTTTTACGCATAACTTACATTTTTGAAACGATACATGTACATATCAAATGTTGTTAAATGGGAAACAACAAGTTGTTCATAATCGAATGAGTTGACAGACAACCGCTATGTTGATATTAGCTGTTTAAAGGTGACACAACGGGTCTTTCACATAAACCCGTCCTGATCGTAGACAAAAGGTTGGAGCAAAGATTTTTCGACTTTCATTGACCCTTTAGAAGAATACTACCCTCCGACCGCACAAACAGTGATTTTGTTCAATGGTACAAAAGATTTTGTTTCTAATTGGCGGTAGAGGCGGTATTTGCGTTATTATATAGTCAAGTAGCTTCAAAGTGTTGTAACAACGTGTTTTCAATTTTTTTCCGTCCATTGAACCTCAATGATAAAATTTGCAAAGGATTGCCTATTTTTTCGCGGTGTAAGGTTTTAAGACGGTATAATGCTAAACCATTACTAAATGGTTTATTATCGAATTTTGTAGTTGTTTATAATTTCTTTTTTTGGTTGCAAACTTTATGGTAATTGATCACTCCAGAAATACCATAACATACCGTAACATACCGTAACATACCATAATGCTCTTTGTTTGTCACCCCAAAATTTTACATAAGCATTGTTTTCAGTTTCTCTTGGGGCTATTTTAACTCTCAAGAGAAACTGAAGACAATGCTTATGCAAAATTTTTGGGTTACAAACAAAGAGTATTATGGTATGTCATGGTATTTTCTGGAGTGGTCAATCCGAGTTTGAAAGCAATGGAGCGACAAACCTCCCTCATCTTTATAGTTCTTTATATGTCTTAACATGACTTTGAGATAACAATCGACCGGGCAAGTTAATTTGACAACTTAGGCGGAATTAATAGCATTATAAGAATTAGTCGTGTCATTTGACTATTGAACACTGAGCTGCATATCTGCCATCTACTCATATCAAAAGACGTCTCTAGTCAAGGATATCGCCACTGAATCCGTTGAAAGTTGTTAAGCGGTGTATTCTTCTGTTTTGCACACTAGAAAACAAGTCCTAGGATGACTTAATCCCACGCAAGCACAAACAGCCACAATACAAGTGAATATGTTTTGTCTATAAGGGCAACGGTGCACTTCAATGATCGTGTGATGTCCTCGAGGCATCTGGCTATATTGTTATTTCATTTGTAAAATGTTGAAGACATGTTGTGTGTTTGCGTGCATATATACTTTAGTCACCTTTAACATGTGTAACTTTAGCTTAGTTAGACTGACTGAGAGAATAATTCACTGGCTAATAAATCAGTGCACCATTTCTCTAGAATACACTAGAAATTCCAGTACCAAATGAGGCCTAGCTGCGCGGGGCAGTATGAAAAATGTGGAATTCATTCTAGAAGCAACAAGTCCCTTTTCTTACCGGTAAATCACTAACTAGAATCCTCTAAGCGTTTATTATTCAAAGGGAATTCTTTGAAAGGCTAAAGCGTGGAGCTAGTTGAATGCATAATTGAAAATAGCGTTCATATCCAAGTTCATCTTGTTCACACGTCCTCCTGCATCCACAAACACGTTGTATCTTAAGTTTCATGTCGTAGTCGTAAAGTGGACGTCGAACAAATGTTTCAAAAAGTGTAAAAAACTTGCGTTGTTGTTTTTTTAGTCATAAATCCAATTGGACTGAGTTTTGACGTTCTTTTGCCGTCGTCGTACGGCCGTGGTCCGTAAGTACTTACACTCAATAACCTGTTTTGATTAGTGTCAGTTCATTCTCTGATAAAAGGGGGTAAGAACTTGTCGAAAGTTTTATGTCTATGGCAGGCCTAGGCAAAAAACTGCAGCGATCTGTGAGAGGGAACCCTAAGCTCGTTATCGAGACAAAAATTAAACATGAAAATAATCAGTGACTTTTCTAGGCAGAAAAAAAAAATGATTGAGCATGGACGGATCATTACGGTGTTTGGAGTCCATTAAAAAAAGGCTGGAAGACGTTTTACAGTTGTACAGTTACTGTAGCATTTCTTTCTCTTATCATGTCGATGAGTTTTTGTTTATAAGTTAGATATTTTTAAAAAGCTGGCTGTAATATTAGTGTGCACGGCGATATATTTTTCGATAGAAGTGAAAGAAAAAAGTTTCTGAATAGTTGCACTAATGACACTGTAAGTTAAGAGGTATAAATGGTCACGAGTTGCACACGTGGTGATCCTGTGCAGGTCTCGTTTGCATGCAGCTAGTAGGAAATCCCAGTCATTCTATAACTGGCTGTAATAAGAGTGATATCAAACACTTGATAAGGCACCAATCGAGTCGTCTCGTTTCGTCAGCTGTACCAAAATTATAAACAAAAACAGAGAACTCGCCGTTCCGACACATTTTTAAAACAACGTATCATTACGTGGCGAAGTTTAGCTCAGTTTTGTTGGAGCAATTTTTGAGTCCGCGACACTGAACAATAAATAACTAACTAATCCAAAAGGAAACAGCAGTTTTTAGCTTTTGTCTCTCTAGAATTTCTATTAGTATTTCCCGAGGCGGGCTCTGTTTTGACAGTGGAGGAACGTGATTTTACCGATAATAATGTCAGTTTGTATGTCAGTATTTTCCTAGCATGCAAGCTGTCCGGGGGCTATGGGGGCTAAGCACGAAAGACTGAAATGAACCCAGAGCTCCCAAGAGAGCTTGCTTGCAGGCTACCTGCTGCTTCGATCAAATAGCCTTCGTCGCAGACAAAATCTAATCCCGGTACGTAACGTCTGTGAATCAGCGCTGATATCCTTGTTCTATGCCCCAAACGGACTCAACGAATTACCGGAAATGCGTTTTGGATTTCCCTTCAACCTGATTGGCAAATCGACGATGGCTTTCTTTCTAACGGGCCAATCATGGTGCGTATCCAAATCCTGTTACACAGGTGGGGGCCTAGAACACGGATTTTGGCGCTGTTTCGCAGTGACGAACTTAATTAGAAGTTTAGTTCCGTCTGTGGCGCAGGCCAGGATCAAAAAGCTCTTGTGTGTTTTGTTTCAGTGTTGGGTTCCGAATTGTACTGCTTTTCCTGCTTTGGCTTTAACAAAGATGACTCGAGTAAATGCCTCAGTCGAGGGGCCGGTAACTTGCATGTGCGGAAATGCACAACTAATTCATCTGATTTGCCGGCTTGTATAAAGTACACAGCTCATTATAAACTGCCGCAGATGATGGGTGATAAGCTAGTGTCACCGTTTGTCGAAGTACATGGCGTCCACTGCGGAACTTCACGACAATGTTATTTAAACGAGTGCCCAAATTTCTGGCCAGATGATGTAACAGCCAAGGAGTGCCAAGTGGATTGCTGCGATCCACGAAAGGAAACATGTGCTGAGAACTTTCCTGTGCCCAAAGATGATGACATTAAGAAGTATAACGAACGCAATGGGGGTAGTGGTGGGGATGTGGTGTCTGGGTCTGAAGGAGGGAATGGACCGGGATCTGTAAACGAAATCAGTGACGCGACAAAGCTTATTAGTTGGTCTGTATGGCTCCCAATAATTTGTTTGGCAATTTGTAAATGGCTTAAGCTGCAGCACCTATGATTTCAGCCGATTTCATCACTTGGTCAGTGACGGTCGAACTCACAGGTCCGAAGACATTAAGTTTACAGAGCATGCAGTAGAGCAGCGTCCTGATAGAACAGAGGACAAAATGACTTCAGTTGTTAATCCGTTGTTAACTCGTTGATTCAGAATCGCTGCATTTAATAATGTCCATATACAAAGGTATACTTGGAGAGTAGATTAATTTTTGCTGCTGAGGTACTCGTGAGAACTGCAAGCAAGTAATAATAATTATATTCTAATTCGCTACCCCACTCAAACGAATATAAAACATCTATCAAAAACTAAGCAACCACAACTGGGATGTGTCAACACGAGCCGTCTGCGGCCCTCTTTATTTTGACCTCATCAACAAAATGGATGGGAATAAAACAAAAAACAAAATGAAAACTCGGAAATGTAAAAAAATACATCAAGAAAACCCCCCTACAAAACGATCTGAACTATGCTCGTATAAGAATGATACCGTAAACGTGCTAAACCTTTCATATAGCAGCATGAAAAAACCTCGTCTAAGAGAAACTGATAACCCCTAGTCACTGGTAACAGCATACCATGTAACACCCCAAAGAAAGGGTTACATAACCTTTGATAAATACACTTAACAACTATTGAATGAGGCTGAGTATGATTGGTGTAAATTTCGTCTGCCTATCTGTCGTGCTCGAACCAAACAATTTTCCTTTTTTTATCAAGGACCTAAATTTTACAACACCTTAAACACCAATATCATCAACGCTTCCTCACCTTTTTCCTTTAAAAGAGCACTTAAGGCATTATTTGTAATAATTATTAGTATACTCCAACAGAAATCTTACGAAAAAGCCTTTTAATATTCAACATTATTTGTAAACTTCCGTAATATTGATTAGTTTAATTTTCCACCTGATATTATTTTGTATCCGTCGCCGTAATTTTTGTGCCATCTTCGAAAATTGTAATTGAGGAGGCCTAATTAACATAAGCTCTATAGTTTCCTTTAGGCCTCCTCGCCATTTCTTCCTATATTTTTTGGGGGTATTTTTTTGTAATTACTGTAATCGCGTGGCAAATAAGTAAATAAATAAATTAATGCAGATACATTCAAAATGTTTCTAAGTTCTTAACCAGCTTACCTCGTAGCAGACTTTCTTCAGAACTTTGGCTTTGGTCTCAGTGTATAAACAGCTGATGTCTTTTCTTACAGATACTGTACTCCTCAAAAAGTAAATAACGTCTATTGTGAAACATGTTTTGCAAATTCCTGCATTTCGTCCGTTCAGTTTTAGTCAGAAATTCATAATCAGCTAGTCTAAATCTAACAACGCTAGGGTTTTAAAATTATAGGATACTAGTTTAAAGTTACTTGATTCGGTCGCGCTTGCTTACGGTGGGGGTATATCTTATTGCGGAAATAGCAGCCGCTTTTCGTTCTCCGTCTCGAAGGACGTCTCGAGAACCATCCCAGCGACGGGGAACGATGAGAGCATTGAGAGGCAGCTGAATTCGCAGGCCGTACTGTAAGACATAACCCCGCCGTAAGCAAACACTGCCAAATCAAGTAAACTTTAATCTTATAGTGATTCAATGAAGGTAGCCGAAGAACGGGATTTGGAACCATTGTTTTATTAAGGGAGTTGACTGTTTTGGCCAAATACCAATACAGTTTGGTGACAGTTTTTTTTTTCAAAATAGACGTGAGTACAAATTGTATAATGTATATATCTTGGTAAAATAATCTTCATCGGAGAAGGTTAAGTCAGTGTCAGTCACAGTCTCACTTAACGAAAGATTAGAGAGTTTTAGCAAAGACGACAGCGAAGGCAGCGAACACGTCTTTTTTCCAAAAAAAAATCGCGTTTTTTTAACCTTGTCGCGTTTATGTCAAATCTGAGTGAATTTCCCTTGAGTTGAATTATTGGGAACCACGCCCACCTTTAAAAATTAAAGAGAACGTGGGTTTATGTCCTTCATAAAACCAAATCTTACATCGTGGTGATGCCGTGACCGCAAAAAAATGCCACATGTGCAAAACGGATGCTTTGTTTGTTAAAACGTGCTTTTTTGACGTTTTCGTCGTCGTTGCTAAAGCTCTCTGTTAGCCAAAGCACGGCTTCAGTACGCATAGGAATTTGCAAACCGGCAAACAAAATTTTTTTTTTGTGACAGTAAATTATGTACAAAAGATAGTCAATAAAAAGATATCCAAGTAATGCTTGTTAAAAGGACTTAACCCTTTGAGTCCCAATAGTGTCCAAGATCAATTTTCTCCTTACAATTATCTATACACTGTAAAGAGATAAGTTATGAGAATCAATAAAATGATCACCCAAGAGAAAATACTTTGATTTCTGAACAAATTCTCTCAACTAATTCTTTAAGGAAATGTATGGAGATCAGTTTGGAGAATTTGTATATGGATACTGGGGCTTAAAGGGTTAAGCAACTGCACTCCTTTACATTTGCAGCTTGGTGGAACTGTAGTCCATACAGAAAAATTTCAAAACGTTCGGGTCTTGAGGACTGTCTCACTTGCTCTTGAAAATGTTTACATAGGAAACATTAATGAATAAAAATTGACTCATCCTTGCTTTTACTTAAATCAAGATTACTAGACAATTTTCTTTTTTGAGGGTTAGGATCTTCTTTTAAAAGAGCTGATTCGTTGATGTCCCTGGGCAAGGAACGAGCGAAACTATTGTGCCGGCGGCCTTCTTAATCTCGGTTCAGAAATTGGCATAACTAACTATCTACTTACAAATGATGAACTAACTCATTGGGGGGCTAACAATCTAGTTATCCCTTGCTAAGCGCCTAAATTGACTTGATAGTTTTGCCATGTGAGTTTTGATCTTAAGACTTTAAATTAACACTGAGCATATAATTGGTGGCAAACTAACCCGATGTTATGCAGGGCCCAGTTGTTCGAAGGCCGGTTAGCGCTTAACCCGGGTTTCTTTTCTTGTGTTCAAAAGCATTTTCTAGGATAAGATTTTCTCTGATATTTTTAGAGCTTCCAATCATCATCTTGCAGACAAAAAGAATAAAACTGAAATGCTTTTTAAGCTTTCAAATCTGAATTAAAATCTCGCACTAACCCTGGGTTATCTTAATCCAGCTTTGAACAACTCGGCCCACTGTCCTTATCTTATGTTCCGGGGCTTTATGCAAACCAAGAAAGTTCACGTATAAGCCTAGTTTCAAATAATGACCTGGATCGCCTAGACTGTCAATAGTTGATCATCCGTATGAAAAGTTACGTAGAAAGTGTTTGATCGCAAGAAGAGAAATCAATGCAATTTCACCTCACAAGATATTTCGTTTTAACTTGGCCTATCAAGTATTATATTTCTTCAAAGTTTTCATAGTGTCACAAAAGTGTTTGATCGCAAGAAGAGAATGCAATTTCACCGCGGATATTTCGCTTTAACTTGGCATATCAAGTATTTATATTATTTCAAAGTTTTCATAGTAAGTCGGCGGCCTTCAGTTAACTATGGTTTAACAAGAAAACCGTACCAACAGCAATGATCAACATCCCCAGTGTTACAAGGGAACTCAGATGAACAGTTCCAGGTCTGCTGCGAGCCCCTGCCACCGGAGCGCCCTGTGCACTAGAAGTAACATTTCCTTCAGGGCACAAATTTCCCTTACAGCAACTTATCTCACATGATACATTCGTGCCTTTCTCTACTCCAAGCTGCTCGCCAAAATTACCAGTGCATCTTTTGCGAAGACACTGGTCTTGCGTTGCACAGCCTCTTTCGTAGCCGATCACATACTCGTTGACCAGTTTAACGTGGACTCCAACCGTCATGTTTCGGCAGTGTACCGTATTTCTTGGGCAGGGAGTTGATTTCTGGAATTTTATGCAGTCTTCCATGGAGTTTCTTGAATGGCATTTAAAACAGTTGATTGAGGTGGCTGTAGAGTAAAATTGAGTTTCCATCCTTTTTTAGTATGTTTTTTTGCATTTTTTTAATGAAATGTTCTCTTTATCAGTGAGGTTTTTTTGCCCCCCAAAATAAATATTTAAAAGACTTTACAAGTAACGATCACATTAATGGACGATAGATGAGCCAGGGCAATTCCCGTGTTCTGAAAGAAACCATGTGACATTGCCAAGTGAGAAAAAAATACTTTATTTTCGACCTAACAGTCTGCATGTTTCTTTTCTTATTTTTTATAAACGGTTCTTTCCAGCCGCTGGTAAAGATTTTTACTCTTCCCACGGGGCTCCAATTTTTTTTTCTTTAAACTAGTAAGGGTCATAACTTTGCAAGAATCTGGTGAACTGAGGTGGGTAAATCGGGAAAGTGAAGCTGAGTTAGGTAAAGTGAATGGGATATCTCCTTATAAGTAAAAATCATTTCCGTCTACTCCCCGTTGGGGGGTGGGGCGAAGATACAGATGAAATTTCACAAAACAGATAGCTGCAAATGACAAGGGAAAGAATTATACCAAAAAATCAAGAACAGCAAAGAAGAGAAAGACAGAGAAAAGAGTACTCGATACATCCCCACTTCCGGCCCAAATATTCTGTGGTTTGTAGTTTGTGTACAGTTTTCTTAGGTTTCAGTCGGTCATGCAATGAAACGAATCGCGTAGAGGAAACTTCATTGAGTACCAATCAGAACATATCGAGACGTTATAAACAAAAGATAATGACAGTCAATATCACGAATTTGTATCAAAATGAATATAACTTAAAATCAGCTTCGTTTAACAAAAGCCGTGATCACTAGATGATCGTTTTTTCTTCGTTAGGGCTATGCTTCATAACAGAACTGCATTAGTTCCCTCCAATCTTAGACCGGTGAATATTTTACGAAGTTCGGTCACTTACTCATAATCACTCTCTTTATTCAAGAGAAACGAACGTGGTAGTTCATCAGTGACCGTTATAAAACACACTGAGTATTAAAGGGGCTGTGTCACGGCAGTCCAGTTCATTTTATTAAATTTTGCCAATTAATCGCCCTCAATCGCTATCGACCTTAATGTAAGCAAAGAAATTACAGGCAAATGACAAAATCAGAGATCCGAGACAAACAAATATGTCTCCTGAGCATTATTTTTGAAGTTGCAAGCAGCAGGGATCAATTTTGAAAAACTGCATGTTAGGCTGAACAGTTTTCAAAAATCCTAATTTCAATCCGTTTCAATCTTCTTCAGCTTTGCCCATCCGTGGCATCTGTTGTTTCTGATATATTATTTTAACCTTCCTTTAAAGTTTTAAGCGGTTATTTTTATGTTTCTCTTAATTTAATTAAGGGGCATTTTGTAATCTCCTAATTTGGCTGAATTCGTGACACAGCTCCTTTAAGTCCAACTAGTACTATAACGAAGGGTCTTGGAAAACTCAAGGCATCGCATTCCAGAATATTTTCATCAAGCTAGAGCGATAAAAATTCTGCATCCGATTAAAATCTGAACCCTCACCCCGTTATAGATACCATCGTCAATTCGTATTTGACAAATCGTAATTTCGTATATTGCCTTTTTCAAGTAAGATTCTGTTAAAGGAAATTGAATGTTGGTTAATAAATAACTTTTCTATTATAATGCGCTGTGGTTTTCTCTTGATTATATTATAGTCGCGACTCTTTTTCGTCTGGATCTCTGCACTAAAAACTACGCCATCATCTTCACCACCAAAGATCGGCTACCAAACTATTTTAAAAAGATATACCTCTTTATCATTTTAATTAGTTACAAGGTAATTCGGTTAATATATGCACATACGCTCTAAAAGTATATTTGCATGTAGATAAACTTGTCCCTTTTTGAATTTTGAATAATATTGTCTGCAAAAAAGAAACTCTGTAGTCTTTAATTTGCGGTATATTTTTAGTTTTTGAAATATTTCCTTCCACGTGATTCATAAATAAAGTCAAATAAACAGTATGAATTTTAATTCACAAGATTATGCTGGATTTTAATGTCATTCCCTCTACACTTTCTATTTCTCAGTTTCATAAAGAATATGTATTTGTTCGAGCGGTTGCTGCAAGTCGTCGTTTGTGTGCAATATCAGTGAATAGCGATCGTGTTTTATGAAATGGTAGGGGGTTAAGAAACGTAAGAAAAAGAAGAAGAAAGCCTTTCAGTTTAGAAAGTAGCTCTTGGATTCGGATCGGAACCTATTTTCTTGATCATTTAAGTTGAAATCATTTCAAAAGCCCATGTCAATAAAAATAAAATATCGGCCTTGGAGAGTCAATAATCCCCCAAGGTCCCGATTACATGAATTCACTAAATGGAATTCGCTTATGACGGCCCATAGGAGTTCATCGAAAATATTTGGTATATTTCAAATTAGGCGTCTGTTATTGTTCGACTTCGTTCACTGATCGATGAAAGTTGTCGGACTGGAAAAATATAAATATTAAGTGTTGTGCCATGCATGTCACGAGTTATCACGCACCAATAACTGCTTTAATTTGTGCCTGTCGATGGTTTCCTTTATATGTCCTATTTATCGCTATTACTCAGCAGCACATACCGGATGGAAGGGCGAATCCTGCTATTCCGATCCACAGCAATACCCTGATCATTTTGTAGTCTTCTAAAGGTTTGTGTTTTTTCTTTTGACGACTAGTAAACTCTCGTGTGCAGATTGCCGTTGCTTTAGACCCGCTTGTCAGCAGTGGTTGGAGCCTGCTGTTTTACTGAATTGCGGTTTATCGGCCAAGTAGCCTGCGAGCAGCAAAGGCTTGCCTCCTGGTGTCATCCTTTGCCAGAGATAGAAGGACGTTTTCTGTTTATGTATTCAGGACACATCAGGAGCTCTCCAGTAAAGATACCCTTGCAGCATATAGGAGATTACCCACAAACAGTCTAAACGGTATCAGGGTCCATCAGGAGCCGACTGACGCGTCAAATCGGCCTTCAAGCCTGCCAAGCGTGCCAGAAATTTGATACAGCCGAAACTCACTAAACTTAAGAATAAAAATCCGTGTGGGAGAAGTGTCCGCCCAAAGAAGACAGTGTTTGTACGTTTTTAGGAGCGAAGCCTGAGATCAGCGCCCCTCACACTCCCAACTAGATCATGGATCAGTGGCCCAAGGAATGGAAGAGTACGCACTCCATCTTACACAATCACATCGCTATGTGCTCAACCTTCTGAGGACTCCTTTCCACGTCCCGCTTGGATCAGGCCAGGAACCCATGACCCGGGGCAATTAACTGCCATATTAGGCCTCTTGGCTCCTGGTCAGGCTTAAGCTAGCCGACACTGAAGGACTGGCTGAAGGACGCAGACCTTTCTTCAGACCATTGGCGTGGCAGCTTTTGGGGACTGTCCCGTTGTGTGACCCCCTCCCCCATGCTGTTAGCCACCTCACTGAACACTCTCCCATCTTTAGTTTTACCAGTGGTGCCGAAGGGTTAAGATCCTCAATGACCCCTACTTGCGCTTGGATTTCTCGACTTGATGAAACTCCTCTTATTCATTGAATAAATCTGATGCCGAGTGGATAGCCTCGATTGAAACGCCTCTTTACGTATATAGTAGAAACCTCAATAACCGGTTTATTTAATACTTGTCCACTGGATAGGGATTTATCCGGTGGATGCTGCTATCTAGCAGGGGCACCCAGCGAGTATATAGTTCAAAACCGCTTAAACATAGCACGGTTGAACGTATTTTAGTGTTTACGGTAGATATAGGCATATTTTTATCCCCCCAAAATTTTTCATCTGTTCGGATTTCCTAGTTGAAAGTCTAGTGATCCGAAAATTATAGGGATCAAAACTTACCTTTCCGAAAATTTCATCCAGAAAAAAGGCTCCCGAAAATTCTAGGGGACCTTTTTAGGGTAAAAATCCGTTAAAAGTGGGCAATTATACCTTTTTTCAGATGTTCGAAAATCCTAGGAGAGGTTAGACTGCGAGCAGTCCCTTTTCAGTCAGTTGAGTCTAAGCTCGGCAGGTTTTGCCGTTTCGCTCGCTTCGCTCGATTTCCTCGCTCGCGTGACCATCCTGAAGGACTGCTAGCAGTCTAAGGAGAGGTAGGCAAGCAAGAAATTTTACAACAAATGTTTCCAAAATTATAGATCTCAAATCGTCTTCCGAACAGATATTTTCCAAAAATTGACGTTGGGTGCCCTTGATCCAGCTTTTCTCAGGGCCAGAGCTGTGATGGTGGTCTGTACATCTGGTACATGACTTGGAAGGATCGGACATCCCATTTTGTAATTTGTCCAAAATTAAAACGTAATTGGCCAATTTCGATATAATAAAATTCATACTTGGCTACGAGGCCTAGAGGAATTAAACAAAAGAAATGTATTATTCATTGCTGAAACTCAGGATGAATTCTTTTGCGGTAGTTGATTCCCGTACATGAGCCTTGGAGCCAAGCGAGAATGAATTTTAATACATTGAAATTAGTCTATAGTCCTCACTTTTAATACCACAAATTAAACAGAGTAAGAGTGCTCACTTTAAAGTTATTATTAATTACCGCTGCTTCATGCAAATTCACATAAATCAATTTGATTAAATTTTGTTTGAATCTCCTAACGGAGAAAGCTGACCCTCTATCTAATATCAAATGAGAAAAGCTCATACCACCGCTAAACGCAATTTTCCTGTTAGGTAAACAAAAGTGGTGCCATTATAAATACATTTATAAAATCTGTAGAACTTTTATTGAAAGTGTTTGTATTAAACAGGAAGAAATTTACATCCTAGATTTTAACCCAGGCCTTTTGTATGCTAACTTTGGCTCCCCACTACACTACCACACCAACGCCTCCTACTTCCGAAGAAATGAAACATCAATTATTTTAAAACCTTTGGTTTGGACTTCCTTCTTCCCAAGACGATTTGATAATGAATTTGTGGCTTTATCGTAACCGTGTATTCATAATTGATTATGGTACCGACCATTAAAAATATAATGACATTGCTTGTTTACGAAAAGATAGATGTGAACTGGTATTTACAAAAGAGCTCCCTCCTCGTAAGGAAATCCAAGACACTTTTGGAATCTGGATTCCACTCCGTGGATTCTGGATTCCAATCTTTGTCACTTGAACTGGGATTCTGTATTCTTATCGTTAGTAGATTCCGAACTCCTTGAGCTGTATTCCTGATTCCAGAACCCAGGATTCTAGATTTCAAAAGTAAAATTTTCCCTCTTTTCAAGATTCCACCAGCAAAAATATCCCGGATTCCGGAATCCGGAGTCCCTTACATGGGGCGAAAAGCGCTTTTGGGAAAAAAAATCTCCTTTTACAGCAAAATCGATGGTTGTTCGCGCAAGAGTCGGGCAGCTTTGACAAAGTGCATTAAAGAAACTCCGAGGTACCCTACTTAGCTGGTGGGCCCTGCTATCGCTCCTATCCATAATCTGTTTTAATTAACTCAACTTTGTGTTCATTTTAGTACTCAGTTAATCGCCACTTTTTTGAGTGTTTCTTAAATCGCAGCACAGAGCAATTGGCTCGATCAGTTCTAGTAAGCAGGGAAAATGAAACGACCTAACAAAAATCATGTACTCATCAACATTAACTCAAGGGCGAAAGAGAAATGTAAAAATTGAATTGGTCAGGATTGCCAGTGGTCTTAGTTTGATTGGAAGAATAAATAATGGTCAAAGTTTCTTTAGCTAATCACATTGTGAAGCGATTTAAAACTTAGGAAATCGCCTTAAAGGCGCTCTTTAAAACTTTGTGTTTAAGTTTTTGGCTTCAAGCAAAATATACCTCGCCTCAGACACACGACGTATATCTACAAGCGTACAATTACACTTTGTGCTATGTAAGTGCATGATTATATAAAAGTGCATTCAAAATTCCTTCATTTATTTGCATACTTTTTGTTCGTATTGCCTGGGAAAGGGGGAAAGAAGGCCTATCCAAACTCTCTCAGCTTAGCAAGAGGGTGCCAAAAAGAGGGCTTGCTCTCACCAACATTCCAATATGTGTGACAATTATCCATGATTCGCCACTGGCGCATGCCCCGGGGGGTACTGCCATATATGGGCTATGTAGGTATATGCCGCTGTGAATTAAGGGTATAGTTTTCAAGCAATTTACTCTGGGGTAGGGTATATAAATCAGATAGTTTGGGTCTAGAATAGGGCTGATCAATTCGTTGAAGATTCTAGTCTAGACTAGGGAAACCGGGAATTGCCACTCAAAAATATAGAAAAATCGAATCGGCAAGATTAAATTAACGCAACTCAGCCAAAAAGCTTCTCCAGGATAGGGGGAGCTGGAGAGTTTAGTCTAGTATAGGGTAGCAAAATTCAGCTGAAATCATTCTCAGCGGCACATTCCCACCCAAAAATTCCTAAGGTCCCCCCCCCCAGGGGCCCATGCCTCATATTGTAAAATGAAAGCAGGAGCTGACTGTGTTGAAACACACAGTTAGCTGGTGTGAAATGTGTATTCGATCATTCTCCGCAAGAAGATTCCAAAAAGTGCAGTCATCAAGACTAGACTTTCGGAAGCACGCTCTGCGTGATTAGCCTTTACTCCAAGCTGATCTGCTGTTGGAGGCGGGGTTGCACTGAATAAATTACAGAGATCCTCACCACAACAATTAACAAAGCAATTTTCCACATAAGCACCCTGAGCCTTCACTAACTCTTGTATCATTGCGCACCTGTTTTTGATTGCGTGACAGTCATGCCTGTCGGTCGCACAGTCTTTCCACTCTATCGTCTCCACTAGTTTTCTCGTGGTGTCGTTGAAGACCTGGGCTTTGAGAGAGAAGCAAGAATCGAACACACCGTATTTTGAACAGTTTTTCTCTTGTTGCATCCTCTCTGGGAGCTTTGAAATGAATCCTGGCTCGATTTTAAAGCATTTCTCTAAAGGCTTGGGTGGTTTTGGAGTAATCTTGATACAAGGGAGGGTGGTGGGTGGTTTCGACTCGGGTATTGGATGGTTGCATAAATTGCTTGAGCAACACTGAGGGTGACATGTGTCATCCACGAATAGTTCTTGATTTTCTCTCCAAAGGTGAACTTTTATTTCTTTACAAGGCAGTGAAGAATTACACTCATTCTCTTGTGCGCATTTCCTAAGGTATAGAATGGCATATTAGTTTGTCATCGGGGCTATCTTTCGCGCAAAAGGGACACCTGGAAAAATATACATCACAAACTCAACTGGCCTGATGATATGCCCGTGCGCATGCGTTAGGTGCTGGCCAGGCCGTGGGTTGGTGTATGTGTACCAATTGCCTTTGCCATGAACAGTCTTTTTGAACTGTTATTAAAAGTGTTTTTTTCCTGAAAATAAGGAAATTTGCTCATCTCTCTCCGGGATACACCGTAACCCTACCACGTATACTTACCACCTTTCCCGAAAACTTTATGCATAATATTATAATTGTCTTCGGCTTAACTAATAATTCTATAAAATGTATATTCGACTTCAAATTTCTTTTAAAATCATTTCAAGTGCACTGATTTGTCCTGTAGCTTAAACTCATCATCATCATCCTTCGACCACCGGAGTGGACGGGGCATTCACGGAGATTTCTTCCCAAACACCACGATTCGCCATCGCAGAACTCAGGTCCCTGATATCAAGTCCTGAATCTCTAGAGTCTAGACCTAAAATAGGGGGACGCCCTGACTTAGAGCCACGGTCTGATTACCACAGGAGCCGATACTAATAATGGCATAGATCGTTTTATATGATAACGACCATTCAAGAAAGGCTCGTGAACAATCTCGTCCCCAGACCAGTTTGCGCCATCCGAGTGAGTGGAGGAGGCTTGGAACTGACTTGAAACAGGCTAGTTCTCCCGACAAACTTAACAGATGACGTCACATTCGAAATCGCCGAGGACGACTGGGAACGAGGCTGGCCGGTAAATAGGTTCGGCGCGATTCACCGAACCAAGCTGATCTGTGATAAGCTTAGGTCGTTCAGGGCGGCCGGCTTGTAAGCGAACACCGTCACGAAAATGACCTTTTGTTCCCCGAGCTCCCTTCTTTTCTTCAACTTCGCCCGGTTGCCTGGACAGAAAACCCTTTTATAGTTAGGGATTACATAGAAAATGAAAATATCTATTTTGAAATAAAGTTAACCTCAAATCAGCCAGCACTGACACATGAGAAGTTCTTATTGTGGCATGCGCACTAATGCTAAGCCTTTTATCCGATGGGGAGACACAAATCGCCTGAACTGTAAGTATCCTGGACAGTCCCATACAATTTACTGTAACGACGTTACAGTAAATTGTATGGGACTGTCCAGGATACTTACAGTTCAGGCGATTTGTGTCCCCTCATGTGAGTGCATAGGTTATCTATGAGAAAACAGAGTCAAGCTTTCCTTGTTTCTGCTAATAGCCCATTTTACAGTTATAGATGGGAACGAGGCTATACCTGAAATACAGGGTAGATTTTGTTCCTGTCAAACTTGTTACTGAGGTATCAATGGCCATGCAAACGGAGTGTCGATAAGGACAAGTCTCAATCAATGTCTTTCTTAAACACTTTTCCGCTGACCAGCTGACATTGCAGTTATAGCATGACAGTGCTACCGTCTTCTTGAAGATGACTGAAATGAATTATAAGGAAGAATAAAGATTCCATTATTATTTCAAAGCGTCTTTCTTCGCACGGCTTTGCACCCTCCTCTCCCTACACTTTGCTCACGCTAACGATCCGGCCGGCAGACTAGCATTATGTAAAGTAAATGATATTAAGGCCTGGTCTCCCTGTGCAAACAGTGCCTGCAGTGTTGCGCGCAATATGTCAGTGTCCCTCGCAGTTTTCACGCAAATTTACACAACGCGCAACATTTGCTGTTAGTTAAGCACTCTACGGGGGATGTTTTCGGTCAGCGGCAATATTACAAATGTGAAATTTGATTGGCTGAAGATTTAAGGTTGCGTCACGTCATTTTGTGCTTGTTTCACTATTACTCTGGTATGGTTGACACACAAGAAAACAACGTGTACTTGTTTCATTAATGTTGCGCCCCAACAATTCCAGGTGACTACAGACAATGCAAAGTTACAATCATACCATTTACCAGGGCCTTTGAAAAGGCTCAGATCGTTATGTAAACCAAAACATGGCCAAAAGAATTTACAATAAGAAAAAGCGTTTTAAGGAATTAGTAAAGCCTGATTACCATTTCCTCGCATATAGGGCTCCAGTTCCGGGAATACTAGGGAGCTTTAGCAACGACGACGGCGACGGCAAATAAGACGTCAGAAAAGCAATAGCTTTATTAGGCAAAACAACAACTTTGCACGTGCATCACGCTTTTTTGTACATTTCTTTACCGTCCTTGCACGACTACGACGTGAAAATGCCTAATTGCAAGTTTTATGGAGGACGTAAACAAGCGACCACGAATCTCTTTTTCTCTCTCTAAACTTGAGTGCGGTCCTCAAGAAATCAACTCCAGGGAAATTCGCCTACACTTGCCATTCTCAGCAAACTGGAATAAACGCGACAAAGATTGAAAAAACGGGAATTCATTTTAAAACTGACGTTTTCGCTGCAGTTGCCGTCGTCGATGCTAAAGCTCCCTACTTTACTTTTAGGATTTTTATAACTATGCTAGATAGCTGTAATTTCAGAACTTGGGCACTTAACATGGAAGTGGCGTGGTCTTTAAAGTGGGGTGCGCGGTTTGGTCTCCGTTGTCCACGACATCTCGTGCTGTTTCCAAGGGAACCTTTCCAAACCCGAATCAACGATGTCACTAATTTCATTGGGTGTTATATCAAAAATAATATATATTTTAATTGAACAAAACTACCATTGATATTTACGATAGTGATTATTTTGGTGTTTTCGATTAAAAAAGACTTTTTCTTTGTCGATATTGGCGTGAATCAAATTGGTTTCTAAAAGGTAACGTTTGAGATCGATCTTACCTGTTATAAAAGCTGTAAGGAATAAAATCTGAATGTTCGCCATCTTTCTTCCAAGGGGAACAGCTAGAGCACACAATATCTGCGAAACGTCATCATTAACATGAACGTATTTCTAGTATAGGTCAGTAATCAATAAATTGCAGTACTATGACTTGAAATAGATCAAAAGCACTCGCTTACAACTCACCTGCAAATCCAGATTCTCTTTTGTAACACAAGGGTCGATTAATTCGATGACACTCAAATTGCCGCCACAACTTAAGCGCAAACGGGATTTTTCTTTTGTTTTGCTTAACTGTAATAAATTAAAGGGGCTGGAACGTCAAAAAATCAAACCAAGAACAAACTTAACTTGATGCTGGCGAAAGTTCGCGTCAATCACATTATACAGGAACTGCTGGACATGCTGTTGCCACTTAATCAGTAATCAGACTTTAACCTGGAGTGAGTGCACTTTCTCGGCTGGCCTTAAATAAAAATTTAATGTTTCTTAAACTCTTGGATTCAATCTTCTACTCTTATGTAACCAACATAGAGGGAGATGAAATAACGTCTATGATGATCTTACCGAAAACAAGAGTCAAGAGGCCCGGATCAAAGGCTATATTATTACTGAAATTCATATAGTCACGACGGTTTTTCCATGGAACTATACGGTTCACAAAATGAAAATATTTTGATGAATCTTATCTTTTTTCCTGAAAGTACGGTTGCGGTTTAATCAAGCTAATCCAGTGCGCTTGAATTTCTCTCAACTTGTTTATGGCGGTTTCTTGTTGTGGAAAGAGTAAATCCCGAATATTACATATTCTTTATTTCAGGTGATTTGTTAATACTTCCTAAATCCCTTCTACTTTAACATAACTTCAAGGCTGTTCTTCATTTTATTAATTAAAGACAGTTTGTTTGATGCTTTTTCCCCATTAAACGCATAAAGCTAGTCGTGTCTACATACATTGATTCTTATTCAGAAATTGGAACGTCTCAACCGCCCACCTAACACTGTGTTCAGGAGATTGTTTTTAAATCAATCTGCGTTTTCTCTATAAAAACTCAATTTAATCTCTTATCAACTTAGCCGTGCAATTGTTAGTTTGTCCAAGGATTAAAGAAGTAGTATTTGTAGCTATTTGTTAGTGGTAAAGAAAAATCTTAAGACGTTAAATATTTTATCACTCTTGCCACGAAGTCTTTAGCTTTTTAATATTTCAGTAGAAAAACAGCTTTATACTAAGGTCGCTCTAGAAACAGGAGTTGAATGAAATATCTAATTGAACTATACTTCACTCATCTATTAAATTATTTTTTCTTAATAACTGAATAAATAGGATCATTTTAATTCAGAATCAGTTTTATTACTGAAGCAGGGTGATCGGGCTCCCGAGAAAGGAGCTGGACGTCGATCCTTGGCAAGAAAGCAATTCC
>JBBMOI010000002.1:41220000-41257500 GCA_038088405.1 Porites divaricata | reverse complement strand
CGGTCTCGTTAACGCGCAATTTGGTAGTGGGAGTTTCACTTGAACCCGTACCGGCAGAGCTTGGCTTTAAAGCTGTTGTCGGGGGAGGTGGACCGTTGCAGTAATCATCATTACACACGTCTATTGTGCAATTGGTAAAATTTTGGTTTCTGGTGCAATAGTCACCAAATAAACAATCCTTTAGGTACTGAAAACCATGGTCATGATACGTTACTGTGGCACACTTGAGTATGTCGACTTCACATGTTGTAACATGTTGGCTCACTGAACATTCTTCTGCAGAACTTGCTCTGCACTTGTAGCATTTAAGCGAGTGTACTGACGAGAGAAGAGATTAAAAAATAAGTTCTTTACGAGAATGAACAGAACCAAAGCCTGAATAAAATTCTCTAATTCTTCCGGACTCGTATAAACTCTAGCATTTAAGTTCAATAAAGTCAAAGGTTCTAGAAAGATTTCATTTTAAGACTGGTGTGATGATGATTTTCCTAGACTACTTCCGTAGCATAGTTTTGTGCACGAGCCGGCATAACCGTCATTGCCCCTTCAGCTCAGCTTGCATGCGCTGCTTCTCAGGCGGACAAACTGATTCGTGATTCATCTGCATACCCTACGAATATGATATATTCTAGACTCACCGAAGAGCGAATTTTTAAACTGGGCAGCCATATTTAACCTTGTTGCCGGCCATTGCGTGACATAGAGGGGGAAATCTATAGATCGTTTTCACTGTCACGTAACAAAAAAATAAATTGGAAACCGTCCAGTGGAAGAAGCCAAGAAAATGAGATGTTATAAAAGACTAATATATGAACAATTTGTCTAAGTCTCCAGTCTTTGTGGCCCACAGTTTCTGAGTTATCTGCCAAAACTTTTCACGCACGTTTGTAGAGCTTTGTATAGAGACGCCATATTGGTGCTTAGTTTTGGTACACCAATATGGCCGCCGGAAATCAACAAAGTATCTGGAGTTCAAATTTCTATAAAAACTCTTTCTTTTCACTCGAGAAGACAGTATTCCTATTCTGGTGTCACGCACTGTGAAAATTCGGAAATTCAATTTACTGTTTTTTCGAAATGAAACATGCTACGGGAATGGAAACTTGTACAAAGATTTATTTTTTGTTTCTCTTCAACTTAGCTCAAATACGAATTCGTAAAACCTGGCTATTTTGACTTTACCATTTGATGACGTCACTGTGATGTCGAGAGTCTTCATAGCCAATAACACCGCGGCTTAACTGACAGACGACCAATAACATCTTGACTTTATTGACCAATCAGATTAATAACCACAGTATATAATACCATCTGTTAGAAATTATTACGTCATTGTGGCGGGAATTCGTCACGTGACTAGAGAACTGAACCTTTGTACGGAATTTCTCGGAACTGTGTAGCTGTTTCGGAGTCTCATCGAGTGTATTGTGAGTATAGATCATCGAGTTACATGAATTGATATCGATGAAACATTTTGAGTATAGAACAGAGTGTAGAATTATAAAATCAGAACATGTGGAGAATTACGCTTTCGAAAGAGTGAAGAATTAAAGTTACAGAAAACTAATTGCATCATACATGATTGATGACACCATCTACTGACGTGATACAACTCACTTTGACTCTGAAGATGACTACCGCACAGGTTGTCGAAACGTCAGTCACTGTCAACAACAACAGTCCTATTCAGGACTACGTTCACCCGGACGATCAAACTCAACCTACTTTTGAAATGACTCCTGGGTTCAAACCTTTCACAGTAATTATATTTGTCGGAAAATTCACGACAACCCAGACTATTTAACAATTAGTCGCCTCAGGCGACTAATTGTTTTAGTATAATAACATTGATGATTATTCGAGAAAATAAAATTATTGATAAATTTCTGACTCCGAAACATAAAAAAATGTGGCTGCCATTTTGAAAACTGCTAGCCTTCAATGTTATAATCACCGCGCGGTGTTTATAGCGGGATAGTGGGAAGTTCCTAGCCAATCATAGCGTTCTATTTTCGATAATCATCGACGTAATTATACTAAACGGAATTATTGTACTGCATGAAAACGATAAGTTTGCCAGAAAAGACAGCGAACACCTTTTAAGAGAAAACAACCCATGGCCTCTATAAAACCCATCACGAAAAATCTGACTACTATCAGCGAAGCCAAAAAGCTTGGAACAAATCTCAGTAAGCCTGAAAACGCTACAGTAGCTAGAAAACCAAACAGAACAAAGACCGTGATTTGAAAGGATTTTCGACTCACAGCGTTTTTCATACGATACTGACTTCTGACTTATTTGTGCGACTTATACACATTTTTACGCCTAGTTTCATTGTTTTCTTTTGTTTTCTTTATTGTAACAATTTGGTGATAATTGTCAAGTACTGTTTCATTGCAATCACGTGTAAAGTAAAATCACTTAAGTACTCTAACTTATTCTGCAGGAAAACGAATGACATTCCACTGTTGTGCCGTGACCTTCGAATGTCACCTGCAGCAGTTGTGTTTACAAACAGGGCAAAGAAGGCAATAGTTTAAGTTGCTTTATTGTACTTCACTAACTTGTCTTTAAAAAACGCGAAAATGGCTGTCACTCCTATCATTTTGATTTTACTTAAAGAGCAACTTTTGGTAAAATTCGAGCAACTTTAAAAGAGACTTTTGGGACAACTTTTTCGAAATTTTGGAGCAACTTGTGGCTAGGTCTAGTAGGCGCAGCTAAGAAGTCAACTAACCTCTAACTTGGATCCGTCTCGACAATATTGTGTTGGCCACCTCTTGAATGCCATATATGACTTACATGCGCCATTTTATAACAACCGAGTGATTTCTCGCCCGCTTATTGGCTTATTTTGGCCATCAATGAATCGGGGCCAGTTCCGAGGGTGTCCCGCAAAGTGAGAGTTCGCTATGAAGTGAGTCAAGGGAGGCAAGTGAACATCAGTCGTCATTTTTAAACTTTTCTGAGCATTTACTTAAAATACTTTCATTCATTGAAACATGAATTGATAATCACAGAAATGCTCCGAGAGGAGGACCTGCCACAGCTCGTTGTAGGCCTTAATTAACAGCCAAAGAGACAAAAAGGAAGAGAAAGAATATTCATCGCCTCAAATACCAGCCAATATTTTTTCAAGTATCTTTCTCCTTGATACCGGCCCGATAAACTTGATTGAGTAACTGACCTGTATTTCATTACGCAGGTTAATGACAGGAAAAACACATTGAGATCTCTGTTCAGTGATTTTTCTACGACACGTAGTTAGGGAAGAAAGAGAAATAAATGACACAGGTATACTTCACCATCTTTCGTTAACTAAAAACAAGGATATGTATTGACGTTGCGGAAGGCCAGTGCCAGAGGATGCCAGTCTTAATCTGAATTGCGTTAACAAAATTGCTTTGCATAAATGCTCAGGCATGAAAGTCATTACGCAGCGTAACTATTTTATAGCAAGTTGTTTTCAATGTGGTAGGACTCACTGAGATGTGAGCCTTTGTCGCGGGTTGTATTGAATGTTAAAAAGCCGCCGGTTTGTTGTAACTGAACGTCCCTTTTATAGCTACTGTGATCATAAGATATAACTCCGATTGTGCGTGTGGGTCCATGCGTTTAGTAACCGCTAATTATGGTCGGCTGTACTCACCTACAGACAGCCAACTGAAGCACATCAAAATGTAGGTCAGTCTCTGCAAATTCCACATGTTTTCTTTCACTTCGATCACGTCTTCTTTATCGTCGTTGCTCAAACTCGTGGGAGCTTAATTGCTTCACTATAACTTGAAAGGTACCCGACTGAAAGAGCGACTAAAGTCAACCGAAAGTGGACGTTTTGGATCTTGGCCAGGGTTATTTTGCCCAAAATTTTCGGCAACTTGTCTCTATATAGAAAAGACACTAAGCAATTCAAATTTGGTGGGGTCCAGGCATATTTCAAGGGAAAAGGACTCACTTCCGTTTGACGTGCGTCGCTCAAAAACGCTGGGACAAGCTAATATACCTCGTCAGTTTCCGCCGACGCACAAGTCAACAAAAATTGCACCTATCCATATGCAATTAAAAACGTTGATTTTTTTCTCTGTCTTTGTCTTTCGTCTAAACGTCGCCCTCCGTTACCAAAAACGCAGGTAAAGTTCCCTAGAGTGGAGTGTTTTGAAACCTTCGGCTTAACCTTTTCGGGGTGGAACTACGAAAGCGTAGGTTTTCGAATACGATGATGTCAGGCATCATAAAGAGCATGCTCTCCAATAGCATGCGTAGCTGGCGCTTAGTTGCCTGTGCACAAACAACCCCTTCCCTTAAAAAAATCGGGGAGAGAAACAGGTTATTAATGATTGGTTGTTATATTAATGCATTAATTTTATGTCTTTTCCGGTGTTTTGATTGGTAAATGAATCTCCCAATCTCCCAATTGCCTTTTTGGACAACTTGCCAAAACAATGATACAACAACTTGTTTTTCAGCTTTCTGGAAATACTAATTCAAAATGAGATGCCTGCTGTTCGCTGCACCAATTTAGGGTGCTGGAATATTGTAGATGGGGAAGGACGTAAAGAATTCAACGCTTTACCCTGCTATCAGAGGTCAGTATGTTTATATTTTATTACATAAATTTGATAGTATCACCTTTCGTGTAAAAGCGGGTAACAGAGAAACCGTCGACGATCTCATTTTATCGCTAAGTGCCAACGAGCAAATATTCTACCCATACGCGCGCACTGTTCAATTTGTTTAGAAATGTCATGAATTACCGTAAATTACCAAAAATAGTTTGGACTCAATTCGATTGCCTAAGCAAAAATTACCTTGAAAATAGTGAACTAACTGGCTGTTCTACTGCATAAAGAATTTGAAATCCCGACTTAACATGCAATGTAGCATATTTGTCAAGATATTGAAGTTCGTGTTTTTGTCCGAAGTTGCGCACAGCTCATTTTAAAAAATATTTAGTGGTCTTATAAGCGAAACTTAGAGACGATCCGGATCAGGATCAGTGATCCGAGATCACTCGGATCATGGTAGATCAAATGAACCGATGAATCCTTGTCCAGAGTGGATTCCTCAGTTCATTTGATCTACCATGATCCGAGTGATCTCAGATCACTGATCCTGATGCGGATCATCTCAAAGGAACGAACGCTTAGAATCCTCAAAAAATCATATTTAAGTCCGCGAACGTACAGATTTACAGTTCTATAGATTTATAGATTTTAAAGCTTAGAAAGTCTAATTTTAAGGAAAAAAATATTTATGGTAGCGTTATTTTTTTTCTTAGTAGCAGGCAATAGAAAATGATTCAAATTGAATCCACCCGACGATTGGTTGAAGACGGGATCACAACACGCACACGGCTCGTGGGTTCTCTGTTCCGCATCACGTATTAGCCTGCGAGAACATCCGTTTCTCCTCGCTCTTCGCCACTGGTGACGTTTCGCGAGGAGGAACGTCTGCGACTCAGCGACAGAAATTCCATACTGATGACGCAAATCAATGTTTACGTAATGAATCCGTTAGTCATGGAGTTCCAAACATAAATTTGTCCAATTTTGCGTGTCTTCTGGTCGGTTTTGGTGAAGTGTTGTGTTCACCTACCAACGAGCTCCAGCAAAACTCAAATGCTTCTTCAAGAGAAGACTATATTCCAGAAATATTGACTGTTTTGTTAGAGATTCTTCGCGTTTACATTTGACCTTTGTGGCCTTTTGCCTTTTGTCTGTCATTCGTAAACAATAGCTAAAACAATGTAACTACTCCGGTGACCAATCAGCGCTTCTGACCGGATTCTGGACAGATTTTACGTCATCAGTATGGAATTTCTGTCGCTGAATCGCAGACGTTCCTCCTCGCGAAACGTCCCCAGTGGCGAAGAGCGAGGAGAAACGGATGTTTTCGCAGGCTACATCACGTATTTGCTCTAGAACAATGCATACAATGCATTCTCTGTTCTGCATTACGTCATAAAAGTTACCTTACACGCACGGCTTTATTCAGGGCCGACCCAACAAGAATATAGTTCAAAACCACTTAAACGTAGCATTGTTAAACGTATTTTAGTATTTAAACGGTAGATATAGGCAAATTTTTATCCCCTAAAAATTATTCATCTATCCGGATTTCCTAGCTGAAAGTTTTTTGATCCGAAAATTATAGGGATCAAAATTTCAGCCAGTAAAAAGGCTCCCGAAAGTTCTAGGTGACCTTTTTAGGGTAAAAGTGCGTTAAAAATGGGCAATTATACCATTTTTTTAGATGTTCGAAATCCTAGGAGAGGCAGACAAGCAAGATATGTTACAACAAATGTTCCGAAAAGTCTAATTGGGTCATTTGGGTGCCCCTGCCGCCTCGCTGCCTCGCGTCCTCGCGAGGTTGCTCGTTGGTAATTATCACCAGCAACAACAGCTGATCATAATTTGGCTTTAAAAGTGTTTGGCCATTAACTTTAAAGAGCAAATTCACGTTATTAGTATACAAAATTCATCTAGGAAATCAAATCAATCGTGCAGGATATACCTTTTTAACCGGACTCACACGAAATTATATACCCCGCTTGGGACAAAAAGGTCAAAAACATGAAAAACCATACCCTGTCCAGCGGTAAATCCCGGTTTAGCTCCATATGACGGAGTGTGCCGCCCCGTTATACGTAAGTCTTACATGACGCTGTGACCTGCACACGATTTACAAGATGGCGACCAATTTGTAGAGGAACCAGTACATTTCAGTGGCCGGGTATTAAGTTTCGCCCGTTGTGGTGCACTGCAACAGGTAAATTGTATAAAACAAAATCCAATAATCCAAGTCTGTGGGTATGTAGGGCTCAAAGCAGAATATTGATGTTTTAGGTCTGATGGTCAGTTCTGTGCTAAAGTCACTTCTTGTACATGGTGCTTTTACCTATACAAAAGAATCCTCCTGTAGAGTTATGAAGAAGATACCAAATGAAATTTCATCAGGGAGACCTAACCATAATTCTTCTTCGATAATTTCTGTCACACATGGCATTTTCAAGTTTTAATCCAAGTCATCCTTAAGTTACCCCAGCGGGGGGGCGAGGGGGGGATCTCAGGTGACAGGGATGATCGAATAGGGGCAAAAATCAAACCCCCCCAAATCCCTATGGCTAGGCTTTTTTGCATCTGACTACTCTAAACAAGACCACCCTGGGCAAGAACATTTCGAACAACCATAGAAATTTACGACTTACTGGTATTAGATAATATGCTGGAACTATCACGAATCTTCAGATTGTTTTGAATACCAAGAAAAAAATTCGTATTTAAATCAAAAAAATCCTTAAATCAAAAATCTTGAACCCGAAAAAATCCTTCAATTATCCCTGTTCCTTGAAATCCGGACTACTCCCCCTGGATCCCTACCAAACGAAGCAACAACAGACGACAATTAAAAACAGTTTCAACACAGGTAGACCACTCGTCTGTTCGTGTGGCTGTTGTTGTTATTGAAATCTGAGTATCGGTCTTTTGTACATGGTTCGTAGAATCTTGAATCTTGAAATTATCCTTCAATTCGGTTAAGGTCCTTGAAAATTAGGTCTTGAAAAATCCTTGCAAAGTTTAGCTCAGCAGGTAAGAGACCATTCTGTTATTTTAAGACCTATTTTAGGGTAATCCGCTGTTGTAAGTTATCCACCTTCTGTTCTGAGGTTAAAAACTTACAAACCAAATTTAAAAATTTACTTTTTAAGAGCCAGCCACTAAGCTTAAACATCTCTTATTATATGAAGTCAGCAGTATACCTTTTTCCCTTCAAATTGATAGTTTAAATCTGTAATTTGCATATATTTTTTAAAATAACAAGTGTATAATTTTAGTGAAATCCTTAAGCAGTTTCAGGCGGTAATAAGTGTTTAATGATGCTGCAAGCAGTAAATTTTACCAGTTACTGCCTGATAAAGAGAACATGTACTGCTTGTCTAAAAACATTATTTGTGCATGAGCAATTATCTGTATTCTGTTTCTTTATTTTAAATGCTATTTCTGTACCTCAGATGCAATTGCAAGTCATTACACCCAGTCATTTTTTTGTTGTGGAAAGTAGTATAAAATAATGTGATCAAACAGGGCTGCATGAAGAAGTAAAAATTGTAAATGACTCCAGGCATGTTGTAGCAATAAGGTGTTCAAAAGGGGGTTAAAGAATATGCCAATTTATTGAATAAATCTTAGTCCTTGAAAACCATAATTTTTCCTTGAAAATCCTTAAAAAGTCCTTGAAATTTGTTTGCTTATTAAGTTGTACGAAACATGTTTGCACTCGACTGCATGAGAAATACAGGTGAGCATTACGATGGCTACAATTTTATTATTATAATTTTAATCCCAAAAGTTTATGCAGATTTGAACTTATATGTTCATCTGTCATGTTTTAGCTTTTTGCTGTCCCAGGCTGTTTAAAGCATTATTTTGTGGTATGATTATTTGACCGAGGGTATAAGCTTTCGAACAGTAGGAGCCGGATCTGGTGATTGGCAGATTGATCCACTCACAAGGAAAAGGCATACTTCACATTCTACTGGTTGAGAGTTTTGTAGTGGTCATGTTGAGAAAGCTAATTTTGCAACTTCAGGATTGGTTCTTTTGTTAATTTTGGAAGGATTAAGCTGAGCTCTGGCGTGGCAGCGAGGGTATGGAGACATATCTTGTCGATCAGTTGCCAGAGGTTTTAAGCTGACAAATTCAATGGTTTGACATCAGTTCCAGCTTGAAGTAGGTCGCATGTCTGCAGCTGATTGCTCCCTGCCTTGTCTCCTTCTTTAGTTCTAAACTGCTTGTCAAATAATCATCTCACAAAGTAATGCTTTTAAACATGATAGATGAATATAAAGTTAACATTTTGCTAGAGCTTTATTTGAACATTTAGGTTCAAAACTGTATTTTGGAGTGAATTGTTGCTGCCATAATGTTTGTCTGCATTTCTTCTAGTGAGTACAAAAGACCAATGCTCAGTTTTAAATAACAACAATGGTCACATGAACAGAGGGTGGTCTGCCTGTGGTTTCAATACCTAAACATAGTCTTAAATAACAAAACTAGGCAATTATTTTATTATTGATGCAAAGACACTTTATACTATTTTAATTAATGCATTGGATACAGTGCTCTGCTTCCAGAAAAAAAGATCAAAAACATTTTGCCTTTTTAGGAGAAACTGCCAAAACAGTCGTATGTTCTGTCCGTATGTTTTATTAGTACTTGCTGGTCGCACTAAGGTTCCGCAGGGGTCGTTTGTAAAAATGTGAGTGAAGGCAACCATGTGTGGTTCTTGATCAAAGTAACTCCATTTAGGAGATTACAATGGAAAGTCAGCTCATCAATGGACACCCTCAGGATGCGAAAAAGGTGTCCATAACCGCAAAAGTGTTCATTAAGAGAGCTTCCACTGTATGTACATTTTTTATCATTGAATGCTTAATGATTTTTAAAGCCAAATGGTTGTGAATTATTGATTTCTAGGTGTTGACCTTGAGATGATTCCTTGTGTAGGATTTCTCCAGCATTCTCGTGCTTTTATCATTCAATTTTTTGATGCATTAGGTGTCATGATTTATGATGAGATGTATCCGGCCTGGGTTGCTCAAAATTACCTGGTTTAAGGGAATACGAAACAGTCTTGGATTCTGGATTCCACGCCATGGATTCCGGATTCCAGGTACTTGAATCCAGTCTTTATCACTGGAACTTGGATTCTGGATTCCAATCCTTAGAAATTTCCGGATTCCATGAGCTGTATTCCAGATTCCAAAGCCCAGTGTCTGACATTTTACAAGCAAAAATTTCACGGATTCCAGAATCCGGATTCCCTTACACGGGGCGATCAAAGACTGTTAACTCTGACCCACGGTGCAGCTTTCGCTTATTCGTAATTCCAAAGTCATTTGTTTACATAAGACCATACAGGATGTCCATTTGTTTATCTTTTTTTCCTTTTTTTTATGTCAGTGGATGGAAAAGTTGATGTTTCAATAAATTTTCTTCTTGTTTATGAGAAGAGATAACTAATCAAGGGATTTAAGGCCTGGGTCAATGGTGTGTTCGAAGCATGATTGATTAGCAATATCTGTCACCAGGATACCTTGAACAAAATAAGTTTTTCCCCAAAAGTAAATCTTGAGGTCTTCTTGTGCCTTGATGTTTAATCATGGTCACATGACATGTCAAGCGATCAAGAATTGAAATGAAGGAAGCTGGTATCCAATCAAAGTTCAATCAATTTTAGGTTGAGTATCATGACCTATTAAAGCCTCTTTCTGAGTTATGATTTTTTTGGCTTTTCTTTATTAATTTTTAACAGTTTAAGGAATTCAATATTAATTCTATTTTTTCCCCTTTTTTCTAGTAATAACCAAGAGGTGCCTTCTTTTCGTGCTCTCAGCATGTCTCAAACTGTATTGCGACAGCCATATTCAACAACTTCCTTGTACACTGGAAGTTCATGCGCCATTGTAGTTACGCTTTATTCTGCCCATCACTTTAATAAATTGTTTGAATGTGCGACCCTATTTCTGATGATGGCGATTATTGGGTTCCCCACCATCATCTTTGTCAGGAGAGTGGGCGTGGCACTTAGCACCCATATTATTTTCATTGATATGCCCGACCCGGACAATTACGTTGCCGCTTTATTACGAGCCCACCAATCAAAATCGAGCGATCACTGTTTGACAACGGCAGGCAGATGGATACTGCGGCGAATAGGATTTCCACTTTCTCCACTCTACATAGTCTGTGGTGGACGCCGCGTTAACCTTGGTTTAGCGCAAAAAAACGCAAACGGTAGATTTTTCGACGAATCTACGCAGTCTTACGTGAACTGGGACTTTCGCCGGCACGTCGGTACACTCCCAGCTGATGAAGCTGTAATGAACGACGGAGGCACAACTGAAGACTCGGCATTGGTGCTCAAGAAGAACATGTATGATCTTGAATGTATCTTGCGCTCCGCAGGTTTTACAGAGTTTGTGTTGGTAACAGGGCACATTGCCAGTCAAATTCCCTTGTCGTATTCACACCATGCAGACGAGTGGCGTTTCTATGACAAGGGCCACAACTGTTGGGTCACACCATATGAGTACGATGAACTATCCAACAAACGCTGCGACGAATTCGACAACTCTCAAAATTTCAACCAACGGAGAAAACTGGCCCGCCAGTTTATCAACCAACTCACTGGTATAGCTGACTTTGCATCAAACTCCGTGTGTTCACACTGGTTGACATTAGACCAGCTTTATCCTGTACTTTGTAGATGTTCAACAATTCACATAACCGTGGGTGGTCCTGCCACTGACTTGGCTTACTTGGTGGAGAAGTCATCGACGTGGACACGGAATGTGAACACAATAAGCGCTATGTGGGCTGTTTGTGACCTAGGCAAGAACACAGGGAACATGAACCTGTGTGGAATGAACTTTAATGAAGCTGCAGATAGAAAATCTGCTAAGTATCTATCCCCGGATTTTTTCCCAAATGCCATGTTTTCTCTTCTACCCACTGAAACGTGCAAATTGACACCGGGTTTCAAAGTGTCGAAGGAGATGGCAGAGCGTATCGATATTTTGCGCCCTCTAGCGGGTAAAATAGCTCTTTGGTCTCATGCCAAAGGCGGGTGTACCGAGCCGCTGTTCGACTACTTCATCTGTGAGTCACCGGACATAATAGCAGCATTAAACAAGCTTGGTCTTATCAAAGTGTTTGTCACCTTTAATAAATTTGCCAGGAAGTTCGCTGTTTTGTCACCAAGTGAGGCAGAAACCCAGTTCACAGCTTGGGTGAACACTAATATGTTCACGGAATTTACTTGGGGACCCAACAATGAAAAATTTGATGGAACGCATTGGTGCAGTGCAAAAACTACTGGTTGAGAGAAGACAGACGTCTCACTGACATTGCGTTTAAATTATTTGAAGAGTGGTCTGAAGTGCCAGCCGTCTCTTCGCAATGCCTCCCTACACCCAATGGGCTGCTCGGCGAGAGTGGCCTGAATTGTCAACCATCTCCTCGCACCACCCCTCTCCCACAAAAAATGGCCTCCCCATGGACGGCTATGTATCAAACGAGTGGAAGGAGAGTTTTTGTCTTTAACTGAAGAAAAACGAGCAGGAATTTGTAAGTCTTGAATAAAGAGCTCGAAGAGTTTCTAATAGCATTCTTGTGTTTTCTTAAACATTCACAGCGCAAATACTGCTGGAATATATCTGCGCGAGAAAGTTTGATTATTTTGTTTTTCTTTTCCGTGAAATATTTCAAGCACAACAAGTTGGCGAAGGAGAAACAAGAAAGATGATGCCGGTGTTTTTCGGCTTAATTTCACTTGTTTGTCCATAATTATAGAAAAAAGAGGGCTCAATGGGGTGGTAGCTTTGACGTTTGATGGTTTTAATTAATGGGAAATTTAGTCTTAGGGTGCATGCCTTTGAGATGATCCGGATCAGGCATGTTAGATCAAGTGAACCGACGAATCCACTCTGGACAAGGATTCATCGGTTCATTTGATCTCCTGATCCGTATCATCGTAAAGGAACGCACCCTAAGACTAGAGTAAGCTAGAATGATTGTGCTAGAGTTCTGTATTAATTAATACTCACTTTTGTGTTTTGGAGGTTGTCTTAGCCTTTATCTTTTAAAATTTCGAGCAAGTTGTAAGGTAATGTCTAAAGAGAGTGTTCTTGTGAATATGTGAACTGATTTTTCCAGCTTTATATAGATTTTCTTCCGTTTGACGGCTTAACCCGCCCATTGAGACCCACATAAACGACGGACAACTATAGCGCCTCAAGGGTACCGGGCTCAGAAGTGAAGCCATCACGCTGGTCCCACAAGCATGTACCGCATATTTTAAAAGAGTTCACTAATGATAAAGTGAGTTAAGAGATGCGTGAATGAGTTTTTGGCCCCGAGAGAGAGTCCCGTTTAAGGAAGTCCTCAGGGTGTCCCACAAAGTAACAGTTCAGTGTAAAAGATAGTCAAGGGAAGTGAGTTATCAGTCGTCGCTTTTAACATTCTTGAGAATTTTAATTAACGTCTTCGTTTAGTGAAATATTGTCTAATTATATAATTACTAATTTTTCAGAACGATCAACAAAAGCTCAGTAGTCATTATCTTCAACCTCGTCCCCAGGGCTAAGAGGTTGAACCGTCTTTCACTTCATTTAAGTGTAACAAAAGCGGTCAAACTTCGCCCAAGAGCCTTCTCAGCCAATTTTTTGATCCCGAATTTAACGGCGAAGACGCAGACAAAGAGCTCGTCAGTGGTCCTCCCGGTGGGGCGGGAGGTATACAACCTTAAATTTACTACGGCGGTGTGTCGCTGAGTCTTTGACGCTCGACCCTGTTCCAGGCAAAAATTCTATAAATGGGAATCGATCGGCCATCATAAAACGGCGAGGGCTGCGTAGGTTTGCACCTAAGCTTGATCGACAGTAATGAGGGATTGGGAAGAAAAAATCAACCTTTAATTCTCTTTAAGGCAGACACTTTGAAAGACTTTGGAACCAATTCCAGGTGTCCATTTTACAGCGATGTCCGTCTTATGGAGAGTCAAATAAAGGGAGTAAGCAGAAGCCCAAGGAAATGCAGGGACCAACTCTAGGCGCCAGTTGTTAAACGAAGTTTAGCCAGTGTTTTTCAAAAACGTTATAAGTCATTTTCAGTTTACCGAACGCTTTGTTGTAAACACCATTTAACGTGAACAGTTTTATTAGAGCATATTATAAAGTGGACAAAAAAAGCGTTTGTCTTCTTGAAAGAACCCTTTAAGGACGAGATCTGGAGGTCCAAAGACTTCCTAAACCGTGGCCTAAGTTGGACTTCGTTTAAATAACCGACCCTAGGTGTCCGTCCTAAAGAGGTGTCCTTTAATAAGCGAGAGTCGACTGCACCCCTCTTTCAGATATAGGTGATTTTCATACCATGTTCCAGAGTCAGGGCGGCAGAGAAAGTGTTCTGCTGAGCAGCAGATACCCGCAGGTGATCTGTGACACCACTGCGGGGGCCTGGGGAAAGAAATTTTAATGCCGTATCCCATAAACCAAAGCTGACGGGAACAGATTGAATTGAATTGAATTGGTGCGCGCGTTGGTTTATGGGATACGGCATTAAAATTTCTTTCCCCAGGCCCCCGCAATGACGTCACAGATCACCTATCCGCATAGCGCATAATGTTATACGGGAATACCCCCCTCCTCACCGGGGGTGGTCTTTCAGTCTGTAATAATAATAGATGAATTTAGGTTTCTGGGAAAGTGCCCACCTACCCCTCCCCTAAGCCAACATTGACACTTACTTCTCACTTAGGGCAACATGTTGGCTTAGGGGAGGGGTAGGTGGTCAGTTTCCCAGAAACCTAAATTTTCCCATAATAATTGCCCTGAGCTGGCTACTATTCTAGAAAATTACTATGTACAGAACATCCATTCAAAGCGTAACAATAATTAAAGCATCAATGGTTTGACAGATACATTGCTTTTAGAAAGTGTAAATGATTTACCGGGTAGCCCTCTGGCCACCTTTGGGAGTATAACCGGCCGACGTAAACGATGTAACTGATCTCCAGATCTAGGACAATAGAAACTACACGAAAAAGACTAGGTGAACTCACAAGAAATTACAGGGTTCGTATGGGTCATGGAAATTCTGGAAATTGTCAATAAATTTCCGCAAAATTATAAAATCCAGCCCTGGAAATCTGTCCGGCCTGTAAAAAAGGAAAAGTCATTGAGACCGTGAAAAATTATATCTCGGTAACATGACATTCTTTTCTTTTTTCTCGGGGGAGGGGAGGGGCAAATAGCGTCACTTTGTGGACCTGATTTTGTCCCATCCCAGGGATGTCATGGAATTTTGTACGAACCCTTTTCAACTACAGTCAAACCCCGTTATACGGACATTGAGGGGGCCATAGTGTCCATACTATATACTTATACCCGTATAAAGCGGGTTGAATTTAGGGAAAATACGCGGGCTTTCTTTCCCCATGGACAAGGAAAACTGTCCAGAATAACGAGGTGTCCGTATTAAGCGGGGGTCAGTAAAGCAGGGGTTCGACTGTATTTCAAATGGTTAAAAAATACCAAAATCCTGCTGCAGATAAGAATAAACACTACGCTATACAACTAAGAAGACAAAACACACGAAAACGAAGGGGTAGTCTCAGATTGTCTTACAGGCGAGGCTCACTAGGAATGCACAGTACATTAAATTGCGGCAATATTAACAAACAACTTGTGCCATATTTGCTGTGATGCCATTTCTTAACATAAACATTTGCTGACTGGTTCTCAATTAACATTACAAGTTTCCACCACTTTGCCAATAGCAAGCACAGACACTAACATTCCATAGAGGCTCAACACAAGGCTTCCGTTGGCATGGGAACGTTCACTGGGCGGTGCTGTGGTCTCATCTGGCTCTTTGGTCGGGGTAGTTGTGCTTGGATTAAGTCCAGCAGAGCTTGGCCTTAAAGCTGTTGTCGGGGGAGGTGGACCGTTGCAGTGATCTTCATTACAGACGCTTATATTGCAATTGGTAAAATTTTGGCTCATGATACAATACTTATCAAATAAACAATCCTTCACGTACTGGAAACCATGGAAATCATACGTTATTATAGCACACTTGAGATTTTCATGTGGACATGTTGTAACATTTTGGCTCACTGAACATTCTTCTTCAGAACTTGCTTTGCACGTGTAGCATTTAAGCGAGTGTACTGTCGACAGAAGAGAGTAAAGAATAAATTGTCTTCGAGAATAAACAGCACCAAAGCCTTGAATTAAATTCTCAACGTTTACGAAAAGTCAGAACTGACAAGTCGGACAAGTAATGTTAAAAAAAAGAGGACTTTTATTAGCAAGATATTGATTAAAAGCCATCACTTCCATGCAGACTATTTTAGGAAAAGACTGGCCGGGTTTAGTTGGTCAGTCCTGGCTAAAAACGAAATTCTCATTACAACAGGATCGTTATGGCCGTCCAGTTCTGACTAATGGTAACCGCCTTAAAATACACCCTTCTACGGTTGTGAACTTTGATATGGGCAAGTTAGGGAAAAATCCATGGGCACCACTAGAAAGGGCGCCTTAGGCCCGGTTCAGACGCCGGACTTTTCATGAGCCGAACCTAATTCGAATTAAGGCCGACCCAAATTATTTAGACAGGCTGAATTGATTCAGACGCCGATCTTAATTCCAGCCGAACTAAATTCAAAAGGAGAAAATGCTCATTTCGATCAAACTAATTACAAAATACTTTATAATAAGTTATGCATTAGGTTCGGTACATGAAAAGTTCGGCGTCTGAATCAAAGCCGTTCCAAAGTCGCTCCAAAGGCGAAATTCCCGGCCGGGCCAGGCGAAACCGTTCCAAATTGAAACAGGCGTTCCTAATTGATTCAGACGCCTAACTTTTCATGTACTTAATTCAATGTATTAGGTTCGGCTCATGAAAAGGTCGGCGTCTGAACCGGGCCTTAAACTAGTCAAACTGCCAAGTTTGAAAGTGACTTGTTGAAAACTAACGAGGATATAGCTTTTCAAGGACGCGAAATTTTACAGATACTTGTATGGTGGGGGGCAAAAAACTTACCCCTCACCATACAATCGTTTGTACATTTCCACAACTTTGCGAAGCTATATCTTGGGAGTTGTTGGCCAACAAGGTTGCGTCCGTTTGCACGGGGCTTAAGAAGAATAAGCTGACTCGTTAGACGTCTGAATAGCACTACTTCGGAGCACGTGTCCCGACACGATGAGCTTTTCCCACTACCCTTTTTTTACTATGACTCGCAGCTCAGTCTTATCGTATCATGCAGACCAGTGTCCATCGCGTTTTGGTCTTATGGTTGTTGCCGGGGCCCATGGATCAACGTAAACTACCGTAAAATTCCGCAAATAATCCCTGGGGTTTATATTGTTCAAAGGCCCTTTTTGAGGGGCTTATATTTGGAGTGGCTTTTATTCGGGGGGTTTATGTACGGAGCAAATTTGCGTTTAAAAATCGATTGGCCTAGCCTTATTCTTGGAAGAAAATTTACCGTTTTTGTTTGTTTTACTTTGTATTTGAGGGATATTACCAAGTACAAGCCCCCCCCGGGGCTTATATTTGGAGGGGCCATTTAACGGAGGGTCTTTTACGTTACGAGTCTGGGGGGCCTATATTTGGAGGGGCTTATTTTCGCAATTTTACGGTAAAACGTTGAGAATGCCCAATAATCAGTTGTAAAGCAGCAATCTCTATGACCTACAATTTTAATATAAATTTAGGGAAGGAAGGATTGATAAAGAGGAGAGTGTAAAGGGGGTTTAGCATGCGAGTCAGCTCTCCATTTATTCTGCAATCGCGACTTCCCCAAACGAAGAGCTTGCTTGTAAGCTAAACTGGGGTAAGAAGGGTGTACACGGGCATCCAAGAAGTCGAACACGTCCCTCTACCCTAGATCCCCCCTAACAAGTAATGAGAGCCGGCACTTCAATGCGGCCTTTGAATATAATGCGACCATACGGAGCAACCGGTTCACTTTCGAACCTAAATCGTGATGACAGTGTAGACAGCTGAGCAGTGATCCATTTTGTTAGCATAGGACTAGGCACGCGTCGGAGTAGGTGAGTTAGACGTCCATTGAACAGATGGTTTGAAGAAGCCACAATCTATGGCTCGCTCTAACCATCATGATCCTTAGAGAAAGGAAACGTTTACTTACGCTAAGTTGAAAAGTCGTTGGCCTTTACTTACACAAGTACAAGCGCGCGATTCGAATGGCGAGTAGGAGCTCGACCTCGATTTGGGCACATACTTCTCCGATATTCCAATTCTTAGTTTTTAAGTTCATTCTGACAAGAGAAGACAGAGTGGTTCCAGCAAATACTCGACAAAAATTACCAGAAAAATCTCTTGTATTTGCGATAAAGTACTAGTAGCTTGTTGGATGGTTATTTTTCAACAAAAAGTTGAGGCTCAATTTTCTTTAACCTTTTTAATTTACTCGTCTTGAAGTTCACTACTGACTGGCACACATGATCATCATATGTACCATTCTCTCTTCTTTACTCTTTAGCAATCGTTACGGCACCTTGGAGATACGAAATTTCTCTTCGAGTGTTGAAAAATATTTCACGAGTGAGCGCACGCGCGGCCATGTAATATCCTCTATGTAAATGATTGTCAAATACATAAAAATCGCAAGGTATCAATAAAGACCAGAAAGACACTAAAATTACAATTTAAATATCATGTCCAGTAGCCGATTTATCTTTAACAAATTGGCTAAACTTTTTCCGTTGATCGATCATGAACGTGACCAGAAAATCCAAAGGACAATTTCAAAATGTAACATGTAGCAACCCGAAAAAATCATATATTGACATCTTAATGAACATCTGAAAACCAGGAGACATCCATACCAGGCAATTCAAAATATTCAAATACCGCTTATCCAATACAAAGAATATATCTACTCAAGAGAGAATGATCTAGAAGTAGTTTCCGTACCGCGAAGGGTGAGGCAAAGGTTGCAACGTGCTTAAGCGTGTAGAAACGAATCCCACGAACAAATCACCTGTTTCAGACCGAATTCATGACAGGAAATGGTTCTTCTAGAAAGCATACACGGTAGTGAAGCCAAAATACAAGAGTAAAGTAACTTCGGATATGTGGAATACCTTACTCCACGATATAAAAACCGAATGATTTGGTAACCGATATTTACAGAAAACCAAACATTCCTTCCAATGTCGGCACCCTGTAATCTGACCGCATATACCCACGTAGACTTGATTGACTCCTTCCCCGAACAGGACCGAGAGAGCGATGGAAATCGAGCCTGATATTAAAATTTCTCCGTTCCAGAAGAGGAACGTTCAAATTCGAAGTAGCATTCACAGCTCTATTAAAAATGATACATCAAATTTGAAAGCCATCATTTAAATACCTTGAATTATTTGTATCAAAGGACCTGTCCATTAAGTTGTTATAGTTACGAGACGTTTAGCACTAGAGCCTAAATATGCTAAGAAATATTTCAAGACAAGTAAATTTTAATTACTTCAAGAAAAATAAAGCTTCACACACAACCGATTCTTTTTTACTCAGGTTAACTTAAGGCTATTTCCCACGTAACATAATTAAGATTGATTGACATATTTCGCCTTTCTCAAACCTCAAGAAACCGCAAGTCAGCTAACTCGGTTTTAAGTATGGTTTTCAAGTCGCTTGAAACTTTCTTTGATCGTTTCAACTTTCCGACTTTAACGAGATGGAAAGAAAAGTTACTTGAGATTTTACTTAGGCCTTCACAAAACTAGCAGCTCTTAAGTCTTACTTAACAGCCTAGTGTAAAGACAACCAATTATTGCGTACCCGAAACGCATCTTACTCGTAGAGCATCCTTCGGTGACCGGGGGCCCGGGGGGTACTCCCTGAAATGGACAGTATGGGAATTTTCTGCCCGAGAGGTGCCTTTATCACCCTAGAGGAGCACAAAAGGGTAGGGCCGAGTCAGTTATAAATTAAGGCGAAGAAAACTGAGAGAGAATTAGAAAAGCTAACTTATGAACCAAAATGCTTCTGTAAGCATGAAGTGGGGTACAATTGTTTGTTGAAGATATGCACATATTTAATCGAAAATGGTTTATCTAACCTAGGGGGTTTGGACCTTGGATCAGCAGATCCCCGTAGAAAACAAGGCCCCCAACCCCTCTCTCAGAGGAGTGGTGGCTCAGTCAAAGTGCACACTTCCACATGTAGCCAAACAAGGTCCGTCCCCCATCTACAGCAGAATTTAATGCTTTGTTTGTTTTAAAAACAGCCATCTTAATTCTTTCCTCTTCACGCTCATCTCAAACAAAAGAAGCATTTTTCGAAACTAAAATACACTAAATCCTCTTGTGAGTTAATAAGGATTAGTTTGCTTGTGTTTGAAGTGCAAGTTGTTTAAATTTAGAAGCGTAAAAGTCATTTTTTTTAACAGTAACACTAGCCTGTTAAAGGCGCTTGACCATTGGCGACCGAGGCGATAAAGAACTGGCCAGGGGCCCAACTGGAGAGTCGCTCATTTTAAAATGAGAACAGCGATTGAGCGAGCGACGGGAAAACTGAACAAACAACTAGCCGGAGTTTCTGCTCGACATCAAGAACATTTAATATTTCGCTTGAACCATATTCCAAAACGGCGAAATCTAGATCTGATCAATAACAAATTAAAGCATTTTGCCACATACTTTGACCTTTGTATACCTTACATTGGTACTAACTTATTTGGCAATTTTGGCGAGAAAGTATTTCGTGCTGTTTATTTCCGCAATTTTAACAGGCAGATATGAAGAAAGGGCATTAAATTTCGCGATTTAAGCGTTCTCAACTTCACTTTTAATTATTTTTTAAAAAGTCTGAACCCTAATGAACAAGCAATGCGTGAAATCTTTGCAAACTAAAGTTTAGTATTTCACAACTGAAGATACAAAATAGAGCTCCGGTAAAACTAGTTAGCTATTTGTGTTTGTCGTTACATATCCACTATCTCGTGATTTAAATTTTCTAGTTGGGCATTAGATTTCGCGAGGATTTATTTTCGCGATTTTTTTACAATTGTGAAAAACGCGATATTATGAAGACACGGAAATTAAGTACAAATAAGGTAGCCAGCTAATAGAGACCCTCACTAGGCAACGGATTGAAAAAAGGACGCCTGTGTCAGACGGCAGCTGTCTTCGGTGGGGGTAAACGAAGGACGCCATCAGAAATCGGACTCAATGGTAATTTTCTCGAAGTCAAAACAGGAAATTACTCAGACTTCAAAAATTCTCTTGTTTCCGTACAGCGAAGAAGACTTGCAAGAAAGCTAGCCATTCTGTACTTAAATGACAGGATGAAAAACATTTTTCACTCGTAAAAATGCAGTGAAAATGATGTATGGTTGACAGGAACATCATTTTGTGCACTGGCTGGTGGACTACAGACAATGCAGATTGGATAAGCTTTGCTGACCCCGTCCGTGACAACACTTCTGGGAAGTACTCTCGCGCCTAAAACTCCCTCAACCTCCTGATGTGATTTGATTTATAATTGAAAAACCAAAAAAGACTGAGAAGCTTTAAAATTTCTGGTAAGAAATTTAACATACCGAAACTTTACTTTCCTTTCTTGAGTGAAAACAGACCACCCCATCCCCCCCCCCCCCCCCCCCGGTAGAAGCGACACGTCTCGCTCGTTTGTCAAGTTCTTATGAAACAGTAAACTTAAAGATGAGTTTCTTGTTTCGTCCCCTCAATTGCCAAGCTCGACGGCAGGAATTAAAATTGTACAATTGAATATTGTACGCCAGTTGTACCAACGGGGAGGACCGCTACCTCTTTGCCAATCGAAACTACTCATAATATTGTCTTTGAGATCTAGAATCAATAGATCCTGTCAGTTCGGTGGAGAATGCTCCATTGTGAAATGTATCGGTTGAGAGTATTGGAGACTGGAGAGATAGAATCGGTTTTTTAAAACTGGTTCACTTGAACGTGCCGGCCCTAGTGCCGGAACGCTAGTTCATGTGTCAACGTGCCTAAACAATAAATCCTAATATCAACAAAAATCTATTAATCGTTCGAAGTTCACCCGGACTGCAAATCATCTCTTTATAATTTTCGCAACGTCAGGGACAAAATTCAAAATTATGTAGAGACTCTCGCAAAAGTTAAATCAGTCGAATCAATCAAAGCTAGACGTAAGTGCATGAAACGAATTTGAACTCACCACAACACAAGAACAGAAGAAATATGGATCCAGTCAAGAACACAATGCGCAAATTATTTGCCATCTTCCAAAACTGTAGACTGTCTATTTGTACAAGGACACTGCGCAGACAAGGCTTTGATTTCAGGCGCTGATAGTGGGTTTTGATGGAAAAAGTGAGGTACCAAACGTTGGATTCTTTTGTCGATATTTACCAGCCGAAAAACGTGCATAAACTGTTTTCAACACGTAGTGTCAAAAGTTCTGCATGCACCGCACCTACACATTATGACGTCATTCCGCTTAGGGCCAAGTGAAAGTGACACGTTTTGTTTGGAATTTTGATGATCAATCAGCTTTCATCCGGGGGAAGGGTTTCACGAATTTTTGGCAGAAGACAATTTTCCCAATAGGGGTTTAACGATTTCAACCTTGTCTCTGTAAAAATGCGAATTTGCAAAGGATCAACAAAGGAAAGTTAATTATCAGCTAGATTAGTCGTCTCTTTTTAAAATAAACATGGCACACATCGCTTTGGAGTCAACGATCGTCTTTTCCGTTCATGCTGCCCCTTCAGACACGAATATGTTGGAGAAAAATAGATAATGGTGGCTAACTTCCTCCGGCTAAATGCTACATCGAAACGCCCGCATGGGGTACGTGGACTTTTCCCCGGCTAAATTTATAACTGACAAAAAACCAAACAAAGAAACCAAAAAAAACAAAAAACAAAACAGAACAAAACAAAAAACAATTAATATTACCCAAAGGAACGCAGAAACATTTAACCGCAAATAGCCCGCAACACTGGAATAAATCCCGGGGGGGACTCCCTTATATAAGCTATATAGGTATGTGCAGCCCCATCAGGTCGGGTTTTGGCGCCGTTTTGGTCTGAAAACGGGTCTGATATACTTTGCCTATTTTGGTCTGGAATCGGGTATGGTTTTCGAGGGTACTACGGGAGCGTATGAACGTATTTATTTCCAAATGAATAAGAACGAAGTAGAACAGTGGCAGAACACAGCATGCGAATTCGAAATGCATTCGAAGAATTTTTTTTGTTTGCGCACTGAATCTAAGTAATGATGAGGCAATTTTTGCCTTAAGGCCAGGTCCGAAAACGGGTATGGATTTTGAAGTTCTGGTCTGAAAACGGGTGTGCAATAGGGTCAGGATATGGAGAACCGGGCGCGGCACACTCCCACCAAGAATTCCCAGGAGTACCCCCCCGGGAGATCCATTTACTAAAACGAATATTTATTTTTAAGACCCTCTTTTGGACCTTTTGACCTAGAGTGACTCGCACTCGTAAAAAGGTAATTCCGTTTTATAAAAATAGTAATCAAAAGCCGGCGACATATTTAAGTCACATTCTTTCAATTGAAATGAAAACAAATGTCAAGGCCGAGACTTCCCTTTTCCTAAAACCAAAGGATAACGCATGCCACTGAAGGAGTAATACAAGTAAGCACTTCACAAAGCCGCCGCTAAAATTTAAGTCACTTTTCTCTCAGCCGCTGAAAGCGATGACGACGCGCTATCATAAGCGAAATATTGACAACGGAAGAGGAAGCGGTCGATTCGCCCCATTTCGCGCAGTGGTAAGGAATGTACCTTGTTTCAGCTGCTCTTGAGGAAGTAGAAGGCAAAACAGTGTTTGTTTTTCTTCCTTTTTTCTCCTCAAAAATCGGGTTGCAAGGCGCGAACGAAACGCTGGCGAAAGAGATGCGCGCGGAAAATGATTATGCAAGATGGTCTAGGGCCGTTTAGTTTGTCGTATTAAATGTTAACCCGGTTTTTTCCTCCCCTTTATTTATGCGCGTAAATTAAAAAAAAGAGATTATGTATGGAAGATGCGCGTACACGTAAAATTGACCTCGCTCAAGTTTTATTTTTACGCGCGACCTCCTGCCAGTTTTCTTTACGCATGTAAAATTAACGCGACATTGGAAATCCATTTTAAATGAGGGTCGTTATGATTGGCAGTGACTGTCTTGCAAGCCGTTTCGCGGAAAAAGGAAAGTGCTGCACTGGTTCGAAACCGATCTCGGAAACTTGTCAACTGCCTTTTTTTCATTGTAAACGCCCGCAAAGTTCGGCGACCTAGCACTCGATTAGTAGTCTGCGTAGTTGTCTGAATTATTACTGTGCGCAAGAATTTTGGCAGAGAATCCGCCAGTTCTTTCGGTGTCTTGTTGATGTCTTGCAGAGTTAATTTTCACGTAGTACGATCAGCATTGCAGTATTCTGCTTGCAGAATTATATGTCTACATTCTATGGGGGTCGATTTCAAAGTGTGTGCTACGGTGGCCCACACGGGTCACTACATAAAAAAGGTCAACTGCATATTAAACACTGCACCCTATACAAATAAAAAATGTTGCTGCAAATAAAAAGATGTTGCTGCAAATAAAAAAAGTTGCTGCAAATAAAAAATGTTGCCGCAAATAAAAAAAGTTGCTGCAAATAAAAAATGTTGCTGCAAATAAAAAATGTTGCCGCAAATAAAAAAAGTTGCTGCAAATAAAAAATGTTGCTGCAACTAAAAAAAGTTGCTGCAAATAAAAAATGTTGCTGCAAATAAAAACTGTTGCTGCAAATAAAAAATGTTGCTGCAACTAAAAAAAAAGTGTTGTGAAAGGTTTGAACCCAGGAGTCATTTCAAAACTAGGTTGAGTTTGATCGTCCGGGTGAACGTAGTCCTGAATAGGACTGTTGTTGTTGACAGTGACTGACGTTTCGACAAACTGTGAGGTAGTCATCTTCACAGTCTAAGTGAGTTGTATCACGTCAGTTGATGGTATTATACTCTGGTTATAGATCTGGCCCTGGTTGTTCAAACGTTGGATGGCGCTATCCATCGGATAAATCTCTATCCAGCGGATAGCGTAATTGATTTCCGTAATACTTATCGCTGGATAGTGCTTTATCCGTTGGGTAGCGCTATCCATCCTTTGAACAACCGGGACCTGATTGGTAAATTACATCACGATATTATTAATCGTCTGACAGTTAAGCCGTGATGTTATTGGCTATGAAGACTCGTAATCAGTAATTGGCGCGTTTCGATCCGTCTGTTGTTACAGTTAAACGGTCTTCCATTGTTAGTCCGGCAAATTGTCAGTTCTCCAGTCGTTCTCTTGTAGTTAGTTTTCCTTGATCTCGTCAATAAATCGTTTATACAGTGCTGGTAACTGTTGGCAACGATTCAGTGACGTTTGTTCTAAGTTAGTAAACCAGCTTTCTAAAGTAAGACGTTGATAGTAGTCTGTAGAATACGTTATACATGTCGCAGAGTCCCAATCAATGGTGACGTCAACAATCACATTGCTGAGCACCCGATTTACAGACGAAACACCAAATTGACTGCCAGCACCGTACAAACGACTTCTTGACGAGATCAAGGAAAACTAACTACAAGAGAACGACTGGAGAACTGACAATTTGCCGGACTAACAATGGAAGACCGTTTAACTGTAACAACAGACGGATCGAAACGCGCCAATTACTGATTACGAGTCTTCATAGCCAATAACATCACGGCTTAACTGTCAGACGATTAATAATATCGTGATGTAATTTACCAATCAGGTCCCGGTTGTTCAAAGGATGGATAGCGCTACCCAACGGATAAAGCACTATCCAGCGATAAGTATTACGGAAATCAATTACGCTATCCGCTGGATAGAGATTTATCCGATGGATAGCGCCATCCAACGTTTGAACAACCAGGGCCAGATCTATAACCAGAGTATAATACCATCAACTGACGTGATACAACTCACTTAGACTGTGAAGATGACTACCTCACAGTTTGTCGAAACGTCAGTCACTGTCAACAAAAACAGTCCTATTCAGGACTACGTTCACCCGGACGATCAAACTCAACCTAGTTTTGAAATGACTCCTGAGTTCAAACCTTTCACAACACTTTTTTATTCGCAGCAACATCTTTTTTTTATTTGCACCAACTTTTTTTATTTGCAGCAACATTTTTTATTCGCAGCAACTTTTTTTATTTGCAGCAACATTTTTTATTTGCAGCGACATTTTTTATTCGCAGCAACTTTTTTTATTTGCAGCAACTTTTTTTATTTGCAGCAACATTTTTTATTTGCAGCAACTTTTTTTATTTGCAGCAACATTTTTCATTTTTTATTTGCAGCAACATTTTTTATTTGTATAGGGTGCAGTGTCTAATATGCAGTTGACCTTTTTTATGTAGTGACCCCTGTGGGCCACCGTAGTGTGCTCCCCATTCTCTGCAAGACCATCGATGCTCCTCTGTCAAAACTTTGCTCGCGCCAACGATCTTGCGGGCAACGCAGGCTAACTGGGCTGATTTAAGCCTGGTTTCCATATGATCGTCCGGATCGTCCCGATCGCCCCAGTCGTTTCAAAATATTTCGAGACGATCCGAACGACTGGGGCGATTGGTAGTTTCCATATGATCGTCTCGATCGCCTCAAACGCAAGAGACGCGGGGTCGTCAGCGATGTCTCTGGGTCAGGCAATAGAATTTTTGCGCGTGTTTTGCAAAGCCACATAAATTAATGATTGTTATTCTTAAAGCGAACCTCGTACCTTGGTATCTGCCTTTTCTCTTGATTTTGCGGCTTTGAGAAGCTAGAAGAGTTCCCCGAAGACATAGTATCTCTTCGAAAACTTGATGTCACGGACTTTCTCTAATTTCAAATAACCCAAATACGCGCTGCGAACATTTGTGTATTATTTTTTCGGCTTCAGCGCCATCCGGGCCGAATTTATTCTCGATTACTGGAATAAAAGTGATGACTTCTGGGATAGCCTTCGATCGTCCCGATCGTCTCAGTCGTCTGAGAGCGTTTCCATATGATCGCTTCAAAATTTACATGATCGTCCCGATCGTCCGGATAGAACTCAACTCTATCCAAGCGATCAAGGTCGTCTCAGTCGTCCGGGTCGTTTGCGATCGTCTGGGTAGCGTTTCCATATGATCGTCCCGATCGTCTGAACATTTTTTGAGACGACTGGGACGATCGGGACGATCCGGACGATCAAATGGAAACCAGGCTTTAGCAACAAAACGGAAGCGTCAGTTGACGGCGGCGCGCGCAAATCAAACAACTGGCTTGGCCAATCGCAGAGCGGCAAATTGGGCACCGGAAGTAGCGTTTAGTCCTTTTCGCACGCTTTCGCGTCGTCAACTGACGTTCCCGTTCTTTTGCAAAATTAGCCTTATTTTAATAAGCACTCAGTTGCGAAACTGGGGTCGAAAGAGAAATAAGAATTACTGACAGTACTCGTGGTCTTAAACATAATTAAGAGAGATTTCTTTTTCTTAGCAGAGATCAAGTAAGGAAAAAGAGCGGATATCTTTGTTTTAAAAAACGTTTTGTTTGAAAAAGGGGAATAAATTGTTTATGAAAGAATGAGGACCCACTGACCTCTCGCTTCTCGCTATCAACTTTCAAATCAAATGGTGTGTTTGCTCTCAAGCTGAAGCCTGTAGGCTCTTTTCTTTGTTAAAATAAAAAAAAAATGGACACAAATTTACCATTTTTTTACCGCTGAGGTTTTATACATGATGCCGAAGCCGGTGTGTGCCTTTTACCATACGAAAGTCTCAAACTTCACTGACTTGTACTGAGCGGGTTTAATAAAAAGGGATTTATGTTCTTAAGTAGTGACACACTATTATCATCTTCGCTCCGAAGCCAAAAGAATTTCACAATCCACGGAAATGCCTTAAAATTCGTTAAACTGCAAATCTTTAATCAGTTTAATTCGTGTCTTTCGTGATCGCATGAGGATGTGCATGGTTGACTGGCCAGGGAAATATTCCTCAGTAATCATTCAATTAAATCGCAATAAGCTGTTGATTTTCAAAGAACGTTTTCATCAAAGCGAGATTATTCTCCAGATGGAAAACTGGAATTGTTATTATAGCTAGCTAAAATAAATCATCTTCAATTTATTTCGTGTCACTTGCGTCTCTTCTTCCCTTTCACGCGAAGGGCAGGAGAGGTCAGGAAAACTTATGGACGCTACTTGTAGAGGCCTTGTAGCAAAAGTCTTTTGGCTGGCCACCTAAATGTCGACACGACAGTGACACGACTGGAAATAAATGATATCATTGACATCGATCACGACAAACCTTTTCCTCTGCTTTATGTCTTTTTTCGTTTCGTTTCAGAAAGAAGTCATTTAAGTTCAAAACTAAGCTCGATCCGGGCGAGTCTTCTAAAATTTAGAGAGTAAAACGGTACTGTGGCTAAATGAAACAAGCAAAATAATTGAACGATAAAATAGGAATCAGTGGCGACTTATATTCTCGAATTTACCTTGCGAGCGGAGGCTTCTTACTGTCATGAACGGCTTCGTAAATGCTAAATTAAAGGCCATGCCAGACTCAAAGAAACTTCTGCTCGCAGGGTAGTTCTCCAACTGGTTCTCGAATCGCTGGAAAATCGTGACATCGGCCCAATGAACTGAATGAACTTGAGAAAGTTGATGGCGATTTCGTCGCTTTAAATATTTTATGACGCGCGCCAGTAAACGACATGTAAAACGCATCGAGGAACCTCCTGGTTCCATCGGTGTGCCTTCTACCAGAAGTTGAGCACGTGGGAAGGTAGAACTTCATGGCATAGGAAACCTAGCTATGTTTCATTTATTCTCAAAACAACAGCACGTATTGACGTTCTGGAAAGTGCTAGAGGATGCCAGTCGTAACCTGAATTGCCTTGACCAAAATTGCGTTGGCTAAGGATGAAAGGCTGCTGTTCGTTTGAAGAAGAATAAAGCATCGAAACAATTTAGCAGCTGATATTTCATGAATTATTACGAATGTCCACGAGAATTGATAAATATGCCAAAAAAGGCTGGTATTGTACTTGTTAGTAGGGGCATTTGTCTAATTGATCCAATATGTTAATTATATTGCTCCTCTGCTGTTGCGTCCGTCCATATTGATTAAAAGCCTTCATTTCGTGCCATCTTGATGGCTCTTGTCTGGCTTCAGTTGAACGTTTCTTAAAGAGCAAGCGTCGCCCCGACCTTGGCTTATCGGAATTGCGTTATCCATGTTTACAAATATTTAAACAATTTACAATATTTCGTCGCAGCGAGATAACATGCAAAATGTTTGCTTTGTTCTCCTAGTGGTTTGTAGGACTCGCTGAGCCGTGAGCCAGAGTCCGTTGAATGTTAAAGAGAACACTTGAAGTTTGTTGTAGCTTAACGTCCCCTTCAGCTGCTAAGGTAATTTTACCGCAATCTCTATTTTCACTTACTTATTTTAAGATAATTCTTCAGTAATAGCCAAGGTGAACGTGTGGCAACGACCATCGCTTATTATACTCGCACTTACCTAAAGAGAGCCAACTGAAGCACACTAAAATGTAGGCCAGTCTCTGCAAATTCCTCTGCATGTTGTCTTTTTATATGATTCACGTCTTTGTCTTCGTCGCTCGCACTAACGGGGGTTTAAATACTACAAGTTACTTCGTCATTTCTCCGACTATAACGTAAATAGACATTGCGTCATAGGTGACCTTCAGTTCATGCCGATAATTCCTTTTTTGGTCACACTTCAACGCATCACAGCCGCGCATCACAGTCCTCCCAATCCCACTATGAGGGAATACGTTGTTAGTTGTTCTTGGTGAAAGTACAGGCGTAACAGGGCTAGCCTGCGAACAGCAGACGCATTTCCGGTCGTCGCTTCTCTTATTTTTCGGAGGGAGAGAAGCGACGACCGGAAATGCGTCTGCTGTTCGCAGGCTATAACAGGGCTGACTGAAGTTGACCCTTCATGATTTTTCACAGGGAGGTATTGAGATTATAGCCAAAGGATAAACACGTTGTTACATAATAAAGAACTTTTCGGCAACTTTCGAAAGACTCGTTATGTATTAAAAATGCGTTATTAATCACTCTGCAATTCTGCGTCCTTAATTAAAGCTTTTTTCTTTCGGTTTCTTATACTGTAGCTTACTGTTAGCCATTTAGCTAAAGAAGGCCAAAATTTCGAGTTCGAACATCAGTGAATGCAACTGTAATGCAGTTGATTTCTTCAATTCGCTCTTATGAGGAAAACAGGCCAGTGCCGCATTCCTGAAATGGCTGTTTGGCGAGTTCTCGATATCGTACTGGAAATTTGTTTTTTAATTAGTGAGATAATTCCAAGGTTGTATCGCTTGCCCTGGTTTTTTGAAGGGCCGTTTAGTTTATATTTGGATCAATAGGCCTATCGTATGATTTTTCAATTTGTTAGAAAATAAAGGATTGAGCAGACACTCAAGAAAAACACCAAAGACACTTCTGATTGGCCATTAATATCACTGCAGGAACAAACCGATCAACATTTCATTATGTCGGGGTCAATGCACGTCTGTAGTCTGAATTTCTTATAACCGTCCAGATCGTCTCCGCGATCGCGCGAGTCATCTAATGAGTCGTTTAGAGTGTTCAGCCGTTTGAGACGTAGTCTGCTACACAGCCGTTTTTACTGTCGTCACGCAACGCTCCTGAGGAGCGTTGCGTGACGATACTAAAAGCGGCTGTGTAGCAGACTATTTGAGACGACGATATGGAAAGACCTCTCACTTTTGCCATGTGGGTTGATCCGGACGACTGAAGCGATTGCAGTACTAAATGGAAATGTTGTTTACATATAGACTATACGAGCACGGTTGTTGATGGTTTCGATCCCCACACTCAGTATCGATCGTTCCCCATGGTCTCAAAACATCTGAAATTTTTAGGCGATCGTGACAGAGCTGATATATATTCAACGTAGATGGGTTCCGTACATTCCAAGTGCCTGTTAGGTTATAGTTTACGGATATATGATGTCACATACGTGGTAAGAGCAAACTGGAAGTGGCGGAGACATTATATTCTTACCACAACTTGACGTCATATCTGAACAGTACCTGATCATGAGCACACACCCCCGAATAAAATATGTGAATGAAAGCTTAGTTTGTCGTTTGCCTCATGGTAGTAATATTGCCGGATAGCGACCGGTTACGACTGATATTGTGACAATCGCAATAGGCAATGACAAAGAATCGGAAGTCGCGCACGTCTTGAGAGAACCTATAGCAGTAAGGGGCAACTGTTAAGATCCCGGAATATTTCCCTATTTGGTAATTGTTTCAGTTCAACATTGACAACATTAGCAGGGAACTTGAAAAGCAAGCCTTCATTTAGACTAGTCATCATGGAAATTCCGATGTGACTTTTTCTGATAACTCGTCAACAACATCTAGTGGTTTCTTCCTGGCTGCAAGTCAACAGGTTCTATTGGCCAATCCGAATGATCTCTAACTTTTTTTTACTTTCCAAAATGTCTACTATGCATATTAGTAGTCCGATTACCAGCTGTCAGTAGATATTGAAGCATATGAGGATACCCATTTGCCGATTAGGATTCGAGGTTGGATTTTTGAGTTAAAATTTTAAGAAAATGCTCAGCGCTTTACAAATAGTCCTCGCTTTCAATTCGAAGGTCTTTTCCAAGGTGGAGGGGGACTGAAAGCGTGGCTTGTCTTCGTTGGAAGAAATTGTAAACTCTCGTGTGACAGAGTCAACATGTTAGAGCCTGGAAAACCAAAAAAGTAATAAAACAAAACAAAAAAAAATTCGGATCACTTATTTCTGTAGTCTCCTTCGCACCATTTTTAGGCTCATCACGCAACGCTCCCCTCCGCAGGAGGGAGGGGAGCGTTGCGTGACGAGCTTAAAAACGGCTGCGAAGGAGACTAACGTTTCTGAGCACTGACGAAAAATACTCAGTTAGAGTCGTCTTGATTTATTGGCCACTCGTTTACGTATGGGGATTGAATATCTAGCCCTTGCATTCTAAAAACCGTCAAAACAGAAGAGATTGCACTTTGGCCAAACGCGACATTGCCGTTAGTTTACTTGCTCCGTCATTGTTCGTATAGCCTATACTACCACCAAGTAATTATATATACTATCGCTACTAAAGCTACTATAAAAATCATACTAAACCTAATTATTTAAAAATGTCCTCACTCCTTGCATTAGAACGATTTTCGTATGACCTTGAAATGAAAACGCGCGAACAAAACAGAAACAACAAACGAAAGGAAATAGAGCGATTTGATTGGTTTATCGAACGGACAGACAAACGTGTGTGGCTTTTGGTTGGTTAAGCGAACATCCGCGTAAAAAAACTTCATGCCCGAGAACTTTCTAGAAATCAATGGATCCTTTGCTTTGACGTCATACTGCAACACGATTGGCCAATCGAACAATGCCTTCTCCATATTAGGGTTTTCTTTGGCGGGAAAACGAAGAGTCCATGTTTTGATCTTTTCATCCATTGGCTTATGAAACAGATGACGAACACTTATCGAAACCATTTTTCAAGGTCATACGAAAATCGCTCTAACACTAAAATCGCCTAAGAAGACAGCATTCTTGAGAAAAGGGGTTCTAGAACCTCGTACACATGTGTGGACTGATCTTAAAATTTCAAAAGATATGCGTAGTGTTCCGCTAAGCCAAGATATGGCACTGGCATAAGATTCGCCGTTCGTTCGGGAAAGTTTTTCCACTAGGAGTAATGCTCAGGAAAAGTTTGCATTCTTTCCCCATTCTTCCGTTCGTGCCAAAAACCAGAGGGGTAAAAGATCCCATTTACACCTCAATAACTCCTTGTTGGTTCTTCCGTCCTTTTCTCTTTCAATTCTCATGCTCTGCGAAGATCGATTCTGTGGATTTGTTCTGGTTACACGTTGAGCTCACATGCGTAACACGTACATCGAAGAATACTGTTTCTCCTCGTGACCAGAAACTTCCTGCCTTTATGTCAAGTCTAGCCTTAGGGCTTGTGAAAAAGTCGAATACCTCATCGTAGATCGGTAGGAGGTGGGACTCTACCTGGTCATCCTTGCAGACTTGGCCGAGCAGAGATGTGAGAAGGTTCTGGATGCCATGTCTTTGTGCAACAAAACCCCGTTTCTTACACGACAGGGCGTGGCTGACTGTGAATCGATCTCTACACACGCAATCTTCGGCAAATCCGCTAGTTGCATATTAAAACGCAAGCGTACCGAGTCCCTGAATTGTTGCTTATTCAATGTCAGGTCCTGCTGATCGGCAAGGGGTACTGCGTTGAGCCACGAGCCTGCACCCTTGTCTCTGGCCTGCATTGTTGACCTTAGCAAGTCCGGTAAGAGAGATGGATCAATAGCCTCTCCTCTCATATTCGCTGCTGTTGTCTTGAGTGACTGCTGCTGTCGTTTCAGGTCTTCCACAGTTTGCTCACCCATGGGCATGAAGGTGCTGTGCGTACGTGTAGTTGTTACATGCGGTACTGTTATTAACTTGGTATTGTGCTGGCGTTAAGGTGAATAGTTCTCGCAACTCATCAGGGAGCGGTTCCGTCTCACCAAAAAGTGCCTTACGTTCGCGGTACCATAATAGACTCATGACAAAATAGCTTTCAGTAATGTATACGTACGCTAATCATCCTCGGAGATTCAGGGGCAGGACGAAGGCAAAAATAGTAAATATTAAATATTATCGAAGAACATTTTAATCAAAGTTCTGTTAGAATAACGTAGATAGTGTAAATATTGCGATAAGAATTTTTTTATTTTTAATCTTTACTTTTTCTTTTACTTTTGATATTGATTTTTAGATAAGAATTTTTAACTTGTGTTTTTATATATTTGTGTTTTATTATTGAAATATTCAGTTGTAAAGCACCATGAGCCTACGGATATGGCGCTATATATAGAAATCCTTAATATTATTGTTATTATTATTTTTATTATAGTTATTTTTTTTAAGAAAAGATTTAGGAATTTAGGAATACGAGATTTTATTCTTTTTAACTTGTTTTCTTTTTAATATCAGAGACGGATAATTCTCTTTTGTAATGACTTGATTTAAAACTCTGGACTGCCTGCAAGATCAAAGAGTCATTGACCACATCTGAGCCGCAAGGAATGTATTTGCGAAATCGTTATTGACACAGTGATTGCTATTTTTATGATTTACATTATTCTTAATGTTGTATAGTGCTTAATTCTTACTTCAAATATTTCTGTAAATTATGAACATATTTTTTAAAATTCAATAAAAATATTATTTTACTGATTGTCAGTTTGGAATATCACTTCAAAAGAATCATCAATTTCTGCTGCGATAGAAAGCAACACGTTCTTCGCTCCACAATCTTAATTCTCAGGCAAACTGATTCGATCAAGAAATGAGACAGCAGGGGAACTGTTCCAAATGAACACTTTCCTAAGCTCCAAGATCATAGGAATGATGGTAAACTACATTTCTTTTGTGAAAATCAGCGCCGTTTGTGATGCGACTTTGATGAAATCCACAGCGACATGTCTTACATTTTGATAAATGAATATAGTTGCAAAGCGAAGGATTGTGGGAAGACGTTCCGCCTTGGTATCACTGAGAGTGAGAGATCATACTGGCTCACCCGCTGACCAACCCGGCTCAATTGAGATTCCAAACGAAAAGTGAAAATAAATGTATTAGCTAGTAAATGATGTTTGCGTATAAATCTTTTATAAAGTAAATTATTTCTGTACTTCATTAATTTTTGCTTTGCTAACTTTGGAAAGCAATTGCCTTTGTCTACTTTCATTCTTCGCAAATTAACGTTTTGTACGAAAGCCAAGGAGGGACTGGACTTCAGACTTCAGACTACAGACAGAGGCGTGGCCAGCCCAAAGACCTGTAGGCCTGGGCCTACAAATTTTTGGTTTGATCACTCTACGGCTTGTAATAAATTATGTGTTGCTGGGGTGAGCTAAAAAGCGTAAATTAGAGCTTAAAGTGTTAGAGAGATCAGTGCGGCGTATTAGTCATGCGTGCAATTTTCAGGATTTGTGGAAATGAAAGTCAGCCAAGCCTACAACTATTCGAAAAGCTGGCTACGCCCCTGATAGACTTCAGACTAGACTTACAAAAGTTTGAACTCTGGATTTCTGATTTCTGACTTCAGACGCAATTCTGGCATGTTGCTATGTAAGTTTCTCACGAAGTCATGTTTTGGTACGTTTTTTTTTTTAATAGTTTGTCACGGTCCAAAGTGATGGCTAGCTGAATTCACTTGAGACTGGAGACTTGAGACTACAGGCTTCTGACTTTAGGACTTTGGACTTCAGACTTACAGAGTTCGGACTTCAGACTCAAGATTTTAGATCTCAGATACCAGCATTTCATAATCCAGGTTAAACCTGCATAGCTGCGCTGTAGGCATAACATAGCCGGAGAAGCAAAACATGGTTAAAATGGAGAGTAAAGGATTGATGCAGCCAATAAAAAATGATCAAGGACCTCATTTGAAAACCAATAGATAACCAGAAGTAAACAGCAACCAAAAAGCTGAAGAAGAAGAAGAAGAAGAAGACCTAGAGGTCTAGCGTCTCAAGTGCGTCTTTATTGGGGCAACAAAAAGTGGACTGCATGTAGAATGATGATGTGAACTGTGTCCTTCGGACATTAAGAAACAGGACAATTATTATATTTTTAAGAAACAGTAAAGACTTATTATTTTAAAATTGCGTACAATTTTTAATTAGTAATTAAAAATTGTACGCAAAAGAGTGAAAACATAGGTGTATATGAATTTTACTCTCTTTTTTATTGATTTTAATGAAACATATTTAATTTCTGTATATAATATATAGTGTAAATAAGTAAGTAAGGGGTCATTTACAGATATATTCATGTTTTAATTCGATAGAGCGATTTTCGTATGACTTTGAAATGAAAGCGCGCGAACAAAACAGAAACGACAAACGAACGGAAATAGAGCGATTTGATTGGTTTATCGAACGGACAGACAAACGCGACTGGCTTTTCATTGGTTAAGCGAACGCTCAGGTGAAAAAACTTCATGCCCGAGAACTTTCTAGAAATCAACCGATACTTCGCTTTGACGTCATACTACAACACGATTGGCCAATCGAACAATGCCTTCTCCATATTAGGGTTTCTTTGGCGGGAAAACAAAGAGGCCATGTTTTGATCTATTCATCCATTGGCTGATGAAACAAAGAACGAAAACTTACCGAAACCTTTTTTCAAGGTCATACGAAAATCGCTCTATTTTATTATATTTTTAGTCACTTTTAATAGTTCGTAATGCCCATTTGATCATTTGATACTTGTTAATTTGCGCAATATTAAGTAATAAATATTAATTAATTTATTATTATTATTATTATGAATACAGCCCCCGATGCCCGGCTGGACATTCATGCACGGGGTTTTTGGTCTAGACAGGGTTCCACATTCTTTGACGTACGGGTGTGCCACCCAAATGCGGAATCGTACAAGGACCTCACCCCTCAGCAAATATATCGCCAGCATGAAAACGAGAAGAAACGTATGTACGCAAGCCGAGTTATGGAGGTGGAACAAGCCACGTTCACGCCGCTGGTGTTCACCACCACAGGTGGCATGGCATCTGAATGTCAAGTCTATCACAAGCGTTTAGCGGAACTCCTGTCAGTCAAGGAGAGGATTACTCGACTACGATGTCTTGGATTAGAACCAAAATTTCATTTGCCATTCTGAGAACATCCCTCTTATGTTTGAGGGGATCGCGTTCGTTGAGGAGAGTAAAACTCAACCTAAAAGAGATGGATTTTGACATCGAAAGAGGACTTTTAGGACGCTAGATTTTGATTTTAGTACTAGTGTTTTGAATGAAATGACTTGTAAATAGTGAATTCTTTTTTACTATTTAGAATAATCTTATCGTGCCAGATTTAAAAGAGGAATAATAAAAAAAGATGTTTAATATCGGTGGTGACTGCAAAAGATAATAGTAATAATAATTGGTAAAGAAACACTTATATTTCAAGAAATATTGAGACAGTATGATCTTTTCTTTCTAACAGATATTAAGGTACACATTTCGTTTTAATTCCTTTTAAGTGAAGCACTGTACATAGATGACAAAGACACGCGCTTTAGCATATCGGAAGGGGGGGGGGGGTAAACACAAAAGCCGTGTTACACGAATCCATTATGAAAGTTTTGCGAGATCAACTCGGCTCTTGGCGCTGTAACATATTAAAATGAACGTCACACGATCTACCCTCCCCCCTTCTCCAAGCTCTTCAAAATTGTGAATGAATGAACGTCCACTGAATGTTTAGATGGCCGTTTTATTATTGTTATAGTTTTTGTTTCGCAATCGGCCTACGGAGCTACCTAAGCCACTGGTCACCATTTCCCGATCCCCTTAAAGTTGAACAGTACACCGGCATGATCTTGGCAGCCAATCTTGTAGCTTATTGAAGCCCGATCATTATCCACGACCTATGCTGTTCTAGTTAGTAAACAAGACGCGATGGAAGCGTGCACTTTGGCGTCATGGTTGTGGAATTAATTGTGAATGCGGAGGAATAGTAAGAAATTATATTTTTCCGGATACCCTTCCGTGCAAATAGCTAGCTTTTAATTACTTTTGTCCTGTGAGTAACAGAGGTACGTCTTAAGAGGCCCTGCGCCTAAGAAACGACCGATGATTTCCTGCTAAAAAATTAAATCGGCCGATTTTTATCTCCCAAGTAGAGCTTACCGAATACTATTTAGTCGAGCGTGCTTGAGCAGCGCGAGACTCTTAAAATGCAGTCGTTTTTTTTTGTCGGACCTAGTTTGTAGGCCTCGCGTTCCTAGCGAAGACCGTGGAAACTGGGGATAAGAATCGTGACGACTTTCATTGTATGGAAATGATCTCGTGATGAGAATGCGGTT
>JBBMOI010000002.1:41202500-41212500 GCA_038088405.1 Porites divaricata | reverse complement strand
TTTGTTCGTTGAAAAGTGGGAAGTTACAATAATACATCATGTCATCGTCAAACAACACCAGTTCAGCCACGTTCAAGTGTATTTGAGGTCTCTTCTTTGACATTAAAACACCCCCACCAAACAAGAAAGGTGTCCCTTCAAATTTCTTAATGAAGGTAAGTTAAACTTATCGAAGCGAAGTTCTTAAAGAAGGCATTTTGAAACTTAGTTGTTACTAAAGAGATCGATAATTAGGACGACAATCGATATACATAACAGAGCTGCTGCTCTAAATGACATGATGTCTACTGAGCTGAAATATTACTGTATGAATAGTTTAACTTGTGTTCATTTCATTTATTGGTTTGAAATTGCAATTCCTAATGTTTTCACGGCTCTTCAATGCCGTTATAATCAGCCGTAGTTCGTCTGGCTTCACGTCGCCATCTTGAATTTGTCTTTGTTAGGAACCAGTCTTCGCACGGTCCCGAAAAAAGTTGGCCCGGATTGAAGCAAAAATTTCCAAGCGTGGAGTTTCCTATCACGGATTCAACAAAAAAAATGTAGGGGGACAGACATTTGTGGGCTTTGTTTTGTTAATATGACTTAGCTTGTACTTTGCTGCTCGAAAAACTATAGAGCGATTTTCGTATGACCTTGAAAAATGGTTTCCGTAAGTGTTTGTTATTTGTTTTATCAGCCAATGGATGGAAAGAACAAAACATGGACTCTACGTTTTCCCGCCAAAGAAAACCCTAATATGGAGAAGGCATTGTTCGATTGACCAATCGTGTTGCAGTATGACGTCAAAGCAATTTCTAGAAAGTTCTTCGGGCATGAAGTTTGTTTACCCGAGCGTTCGCTTAGCCAGCCAAAAGCCAGATGCGTTTGTATCCGTTCGATACACCAATCAAATCGCTGTATTTCCGTTCGTTTGTTGTTTCTGTTTTGTTAGCGCGTTTTCATTTCAAGGTCATACGAAAATCGCTCTATTTAGATGCTAAATCTCCGTGTGTTTACACTGTTTATGGCAGAAAAATAAGCTTACGCTTGGTTCAACTTAATCTCATGTCACTCGGTACAAAAGAAATATTCTTAGCCATTGTCTTGCTGTGTAAATTGTCTTGTGGCTAGTGGATCGAAAGCGGCCGGGTTGCAGCAGTTTTCTAAAGTGCGTAGTTCGTAACGTGATTTTGTCGATCGGTGCACATTTCATTGTTGTTGCACATTGTTTGTATGCCACAGAAATTTGAATTTTATCCGAACTGTCGAATGAGAAAATGTGAGTGTTTTCATTAAAATGCTTAGACCGTCTTGGAGCTAAGTTCGATAGGTCCAGCAACATTTTGATTTGTAAAAAAACTTCTGTTTACAATGTGCACAACTGCTTGCAATTTTATAATTGAAGGATCGAAGTTTAGATTATTTTGCTCATAAATTTGGCTTGGGATTATATACACAACGAGTTACTTGTTACTTTCCTCGTTAGGGACCGTACTTACGGACATGATTTCCCCCGTGTACAATTTTTTAGTACTAAATTTTTACACACAAGGCTTTCAGTGGAGGGTGCTTCTTTGCTTGAAAATTGGATCCTGGAATGAGATGAACAGGGTAATTTTTCTGTGAATACTACATGCATCGTTTTTGGCTTAAATTGTGTGGGAGCCAAGTTATAAAATGAATGACAGAGTTAACATGCTACTAAGTACTCAAAAGTTCTTTCCAAGAAAAAAAATCATCACAAATTAAACTTACAGGAGTTTAAAGCTTGGAGTAAACTTTGAGTTTTAATGGCATTTTCGTTGGATTATGTTGATAAATGCAGTTGTGTAGGATGTGCAGTTTCCAATTTTGATCTTCTGTCAGAATTATGAGAGGACACTCACAGATCTCATTCAAAAATTATAGTTTTATTGTAATTATCGTTTGTTTCTATTCCTATAAACTTCTCATCAGGCCTACATTTTGCATGAATTTAATGTGATATATATTTGAAGTGGTTGTTGTTTCACAGTGAAGTAGTTTGCACTTTTTTTTTATTTGAAGTTCAGTTTCTTCTTAGTTGGTGGCTAAGGCAGTGTTGAAGTATCTGACATGTTAACATACTTTACTTTTCATTTTTCTTCAGAAAAGATTGATTGATCCTGCATCAAACAAAGTGCAGCCTCACAAACAAGATTTTTTAACGAAAAAATGTGTACTCAAGTAAAGCACACGTCCCTGACAGTGTCGATAAAATTTATTTATGGAAAGATCTGGGGTTTTACTCCTTTGTAGCACTTTAGACTATATGCATCACTTTTTTAACCTTCATATACTAAAAAAATATAATCAGTATTTTTTCCAACTAACACTTGAATCAAAGGTTCTCTTCTTTTAAAGTATAGTATTTAGTATTGCCCTTATTTCAAAAATTTCATTATCTTTTGCAGATCAAGCACAATAACCATTGAAAAGAAAAAAAGCCTTGCTCGGTCAAAGACGGCTTTAAAGTTTTGATATTAAAATTGCACCCGTTCTCAATGAAAAGACTGAATGCAGACACTAAAGTTCATTTAGCTCATGTTCAAGCTTTTTCTGTAAACTGGAAAGTGTTGCTGGAGAAAAAGTATTTTTGCTTTACCTTTTAGGGAAAAAAATAAAATAAGATAACTACCAGGTGTCTAAGCAATTTCAAAAGACCCATAGTGTCTTGTTTATCTGCTGAATTGAGCTGTGAACAAAGGCCGTTCTTTCTGATGACCCTGCTTTTTTCAGAAACATTGTTGTCCTTCGTGATCCAAAGTTGAATCCCGAAAACCGGCCAAATCGCAAGCATCGCAGGAAACAAATCCCATAGGAATAGGTGAAAAAGGATAATAAAAAGTCTAGGCTATTCTAAAAATATCCGATGTGCATTTGCAACTCATATTAAGCCGCAATTAACCTTCTTTCCACTGGAATAAACAAAGTATGGAGGTATTGCCGCCATTTTGAATTTGGCAATGTCACGTGGTCGCGCGACGACCAATCGGACATTTTTCGCCGGTGAATGATAACCAAAGGCTTTTTGGAAGGGAAGATTGGCTTACAAAATTGCAAGTCCAAGGATTCTTTTCTCGCTTGGCAATGTATTGGCAACAAAGAAGTGTTTCGCAGAATTAGCAAGATAACGGTAAACACGATAACTTTGAACACTTTGTACAACGTCAATATACTTTGGCCGAAAAATGTTCTTCCAGAATCGTATTGTATATCCCTCCAATGTCTGATTCATCACTGTGACTGCTTTCAACAGCGTTGGACTGTTGAGAAATAATTATTTTAAAATTAGCTCCAACGCTCCATCTGATTTAGTATGCAATATTTGAAAATTTATTTTTTATTCGCTTCGGCCGTTTTTCGATGTTTATTGAATGATATTGCATTAAAAGGCCTTTTTTTCATCACTATGTAGTTTTCTCATTATTTTGCGTTGCGATAGTGATTTCTGAACTGAACCGTTTTGTGCGAGGGCTTAATTTAGGCCTGATTTTGCTGCTATTAGATGGAAAAAGTTTGCGGGTCGATATTTTTGGTTTAAAGCGAAACTGAAACAAAAGTAATTCATTTTTAAATAGTATTCGGTAAGCTCTACTTGGGAGATAAAAATCGGCCGATTTTATGTTTTAGCCGGAAATCATCGGTCGTTTCTTAGGCGTAGGGCCTCTTAAAAATGCGGGCTCTAGTTAATGTCAAAGATGGCAGGCGTTTCGTTGTTGTTTGAGCTACAACAGTGGCAGAAATAATTCTTTCCATGGATTACAAATCGGCTTTCTACTTTTTGTATTGTTTTCTCCTAAAACAACTTGATTTGGATTTTTGTGCGTAAACTGATGGCTAAGGAATTTTAGTCGCACAGCGAGTCACGACGCTGAACTAAGCTAAACTGAGCATCGAAGGTGGCAGCAAATCCAAGCGGGCACAAACTAGCAGTTGAGAAATACAAGAGATACGTGTATGGATTTTATTGACCGTTTATATTGTTTTTAGGGTGAAATTATTAAAGTAAGTAAAGCTGTGAGTTAAATCTTTGTACGTTGTTTTTCCTTGAAAAGATCGCGTATATAGCTATCAAAAATCATCGTTAGAGTTTCTTGCACAATAATTTCAACAATTTTACCCTTATTAATGTTAAATCATTGTCTGATGAGTTTTTTGTTCGATTTCTCCTCATTGAGAGGCAAACGCACGAATATTGTGAAGGCCTGAATTTTGATGAAATATGCAAAAGTCGTTCAGTCACCTGAACAGTTTATGTCAACACATGGAAGAAAGTGAATTGCCCAAACTTTTTATGATCTTTTTCTGAACCTAAGTGATGGCTTTAACTACTCATGCAAAAGTTATAAAGATAAGCTGTTGCTCATCAGAGATATTGGGGAATAAAATACCCTAATTTCACGACTTACTCAAAACTTGGAAATGATGACCCAACTTAAGGGGACTAAAGAGGGGAGAAATCGAATCGGCGACTTTAAAAAGTTTATTGTGCTTAAATTCATATGAACTCAGATCATCTCTCAGTGCATTTAAGTCCCAGGTGGCTTTTCTGGTTGTTGCACTGGCATCGTAAAGTTAGCTAATTAATTATGCATAAAACGGGCAAAATGGCGATTTTTACAGGGGATGCCCGGATCTCCCAGGGAATTTAATATTTTGACCTGAAATTCTGTAACATAAGTTAGCTCCTGGTACCTAACATTTGTGCCGAGTTTGAGCGAAATTGGTGATTTGAGCATTATCACCCCCTGCCTGGTTCTGCCTGGTTTTCTCATGGACACACTCTTAACTTCGCGATGCGCCGAAGTAATAAGCTTTCTTAAGTGAAACGTTGGTACTGCAGAGTATATTAAATAAGCTCAGCAGAGCACAAGCAAATGAAATCGTGACTTAAGCGCCAATATGATGCGTAAAACCGCGAGGAACTTGACTTCCCGGTTTTCTCATTGAAAAGCCAAATTTAAGCGTCGGTGTAACTTCCGCAATTTTGACGCCGAAGCAATGCCTTTAGCCATTGGAGCATTGTCTCATAAATAATGTCAACGATGAGCAATTGTTTCAGTTTCAGGTATGTCAGAAAAACCATTTTGGTTCCCTTGTACCCAGGCTCCCACGCGTTCCGTCATTTAAGTGCTGAATCATCAAAAGACCTATTGTGGTGCAAGAGGTGATGAAATCAGACGTGCTATACGAGGAAGTTACACATTGTCTTTCCGTCACAATAAAAACTGAAACATGACCTTATCTACCGGTATTTTTTGTATTCTCATACTTTGTCAAGAACATTATGAATTGCATTTGAAATATATGAAATGAGTCATATTTTAAACTGCTGATAAATATTTGAAAGTGAATATGATCTTCGCAGTGGAATGAACAGCCTAAGCGGTTAAAAAGAACCTGCAAAAATCCAGGCTTGAGCACTCAAGCCTAAATTTTCACTTCCTTTTATTTTTTTACTTAGAAATAACAAAACTTTTGCTCTTAGCTATTTCTAAGTGAGGTAACATCCTTGAAACTTTTAAAAACTAATTTGCTTTTTTATTAAACAGACTATACCATCAACAAAAATTATGAAAAACGTTTTTAATGAGTGCCGCCAGAAATTACAGGTGCAGATTATTCTATCTGTCAATTGTTAAGTTTTTAGACTAGACTTTCGGAAGCACACTCTGCGTGATTAGCCTTTACTCTAAGCTGATCTGCTGTTGGAGGCGGGGTTGCACTGAATAAATTACAAAGATCCTCACCACAACAATTAACAAAGCAATTTTTCACATAAACACTCTGAGCCTTCACTAACTCTCTTATCATTGCGCACCTGTTTTTGGTTGCGTGACAGTCACGCCTGTCGGTCGCACAGTCTTTCCACTCTGTCGTCTCCACTAGTTTTCTCGTGGTGTCGTTGAAGACCTGGGCTTTGAGAGAGAAGCAAGAATCGAACACACCGTATTTTGAACAGGTTTTCTCTTGTTGCATCCTCTCTGGGAGCTTTGAAATGAATCCTGGCTCGATTTTAAAGCATTTCTCTAAAGGCTTGCGTGGCTGTGGAGTAATCTTGATACAAGGGAGGGTGGAGGGTGGTTTCGACTCGGGTATTGGATGGTTACATAAATCGCTTGAGCAACACTGAGGGTGAACTTTTATTTCTTTACAAGGCAGCGAAGAATTACATTCATTCTCTTGTGCGCATTTCCTAAAGTAAAGAATAGCATATTAGTTTGTCATCGGGGCTATCTTTCGCGCAAAAAGGACACCTGGAAAAATATACATCACAAACTCAACTGGCCTGATGATATGCCCGTGCGCATGCGTTAGGTGCTGGCCAGGCTGTGGGTTGGTGTATGTGTACCAATTGCCATTGCCATGAACAGTCTTTTTGAACTGTTATTAAAAGTGTTTTTTTCCTGAAAATATGGAAATTTACAACCCACAATCCTGGGCCTTTTGCGTTGCTCATCTCTCTCCGGGATACACCGTAACCCTGCCACGCATAGTCACCACGTTTCCCGAAACATTTAGGCATAATATTATAATTGTCTTCGGCTTAACTAATACTTCTATAAAATGTAAATTCGACTTCAAATTTCTTTTAAAATCATTTCAAGTGCACTTATTTGTCCTGTAGCTTAAACTCATCATCATCATCCTTCGACCACCGGAGTGGACGGGGCATTCACGGAGATTTCTTCCCAAACACCACGATTCGCCATCGCAGAACTCAGGTCCCTGATATCAAGTCCTGAATCTCTAGAGTCTAGACCTAAAATAGGGGGAGGCCCTGACCTAGAGCCACGGTTTGAACACCACAGGAGCCGATACTAATAATGGCGTAGACCGTTTTATATGATAACGACGATTCAAGAAAGGCTCGTGAACAATCTCGTCCCCAGACCAGTTCGCGCTATCCGAGTGAGTGGAGGAGGCTTGGAACTGACTTGAAACAGGCTAGCTCTCCCGACAAACTTAACAGATGACGTCACATTCGAAATCGCCGAGGACGACTGGGAACGAGGCTGGCCCGTAAATAGATTCGGCGCGATTCACCGAACCAAGCTGATCTGTGATAAGCTTAGGTCGTTCAGGGCGTCCGGTTTGTAAGCGAACACCGTCACGAAAATGACTTTTGTTCCCCGAGCTCCCTTCTTTTTTTCAACTTCGCCCGGTTGCCTGGCCAGAAAGCCCTTTTATAGTTCGGGATTACATAGAAAATGAAAATATCTATTTTGAAATAAAGTTAACCTCAAATCAGCACTGACACATGAGAAGGTCTTATTGTGGCATGCGCACTAATGCTAAACCTTTATCATGCATAGAGAAAACAGAGTCAAGCTTTCCTTGTTTCTGCTAATAGGCCATTTTACAGTTATAGATGGGAACGAGGCTATACCTGAAATACAGGGTAGATTTTGTTCCTGTCAAACTTGTTACTGAGGTATCAATGGCCATGCAAACGGAGTGTCGATAAGGAAAAGTCTCAATCAATGTCTTTCTTAAACACTTTTCCGCTGACCAGCTGGCATTGCAGTTATAGCATGACAGTGCTACCGTTTTCTTGAAGATGACTGAAATGAATTATAAGGAAGAATAAAGATTCCATTATTATTTCAAAGCGTCTTTCTTCGCACGGCTTTGCACCCTCCTCTCCCTACACTTTGCTCACGCTAACTATCCGGCCGGCAGATTAGCATTATGTAAAGTAAATGATATTAAAGCCTGGTCTCCCTGTGCAAACAGTGCCTGCAGTGTTGCGCGCAATATGTCAGTGTCCCTCGACACACTAACGTACTACCAGTTTTCATGCAAATTTACACAACGCACAACATTTGCCATTAGTTAAGCACTCTACGGGGGATGTTTTCGGTCAGCGGCAATATTACAAATGTGAATTTGATTGGCTGAAGATTTAAGGTTGCGTCACGTCATTTTGTGCTTGTTTCACTACTACTCTGGTATGGTTGACACACAAGAAAACAAAGTGTTCTTGTTTCATTAATGTTGCGCCCCAACAATTCCAGGTGACAACAGACAATGCAAAGTTACAATCATACCATTTACCCGGGCCTTTGCAAAGGCTCAGATCGTTATGTAAACCAAAACATGGCCAAACGAATTTACAATAAGAAAAAGCGTTTTAAGGAATTAGTAAAGCCTGATTACCATTTCCTCGCATATAGGGCTCCAGTTCCGGGAATACTTTACTTTTAGGATTTTTATAGCTATGCTAGATAGCTGTAATTTCAGAACTTGGGCACTTAACATGGAAGTGGCGTGGTTTTTAAAGGGGGGTGCGCGGTTTGGTCTCCGTTGTCCACGACATCTCGTGCTGTTTCCAAGGGAACCTTTCCAAACCCGAATCAACGATGTCACTAATTTCATTGGGTGTTATATCAAAAATAATATATATTTTAATTGAACAAAGCTACCATTGATATTTACGATAGTGATTATTTTGGTGTTTCCGATTAAAAAAGACTTTTCTTTATCGATATTGGCGTGAATCAAATTGGTTACTAAAAGGTAACGTTTGAGATCGATCTTACCTGTTATAAAAGCTGTAAGGAATAATTCTGAATGTTTGCCATCTTTCTTCCAAGGGGAACAGCTAGAGCACACAATATCTGCGAAACGTCATCATTAACATGAACGTATTTCTAGTATAGGTCAGTAATCAATAAATTGCAGTACTATGACTTGAAATAGATCAAAAGCACCCGCTTACAACTCACCTGCAAATCCAGATTCTTTTTTGTAACACAAGGCTCGATTGATTCGATGACGCTCAAATTGCAGCCACAACTTAAGCGCAAACGGGATTTTTCTTTTGTTTTGCTTAACTGTAAACGTCAAAAAATCAAACCAAGAACAAACTTAACTTGATGCTGGCGAAAGTTCGCGTCAATCACATTATACAGGAACTGCTGGACATGCTGTTGCCACTTAATCAGTAATCAGACTTTAACCTGGAGTGCGTAGCTGTGCGTGCACTTTCTCGGCTGGCCTTAAATAAAAATTTAATGTTTCTTAAACTCTTGGATTCAATCTTCTACTCTTATATAACCAACATAGAGGGAGATGAAATAACTTCTATGATGATCTTACCGAAAACAAGAGTCAAGAGGCCCGTATCAAAGGCTATATTATTACTGCAATCCATATAGTCACGACGGTTTTTCCATGGAACTATACGGTTCACAAAATGAAAATATTTTGATGAATCTTATCTTTTTTCCTGAAAGTACGGTTGCGGTTTAATCAAGCTAATCCAGTGCGCTTGAATTTCTCTCAACTTAATTGTTTATGGCGGTTTCTTGTTGTGGAAAGAGTAAATCCCGAATATTACATATTCTTTATTTCAGGTGATCTGTTAGTACTTCCTAAATCCCTTCTACTTTAACTTAAATTCAAGGCTGTTCTTCATTGTATTAAAAGACAGTTTGTTTGATGCTTTTTCCCCATTAAACGCATAAATCTAGTCGTCTTACATACATTGATTCTTATTCAGAAATTGGAACGTCTCAACCACCCACCTAACACTGTGTTCAGGAGATTGTTTTTAAATCAATCTGCGTTTTCTCTATAAAAACTCAGTTTAATTTCTTATTGACTTAGCCGTGCAATTGTTAGTTTATCCAAGGATTAATGAATAGTATTTGTAGCTATTTGTCAGTAGTAACGAAAAATCTTAAGACGTTAAATATTTTATCACTCTTGCCACGAAGTCTTTAGCTTTTTAATATTTCAGTAGAAAAACAGCTTTATACTAAGGTCTCTCTAGAAACAGGAGTTGAATGAAATATCTACTTGAACTATACTTCACTCATTTATTAAATTATTTTTTCTTAATAACTGAATAAATAGGATCATTTTAATTCAAAATCAGTTTTATTACTGAAGCAGGGTGATCGGGCTCCCGAGAAAGGAGGTGGACGTCGATCCTTGGCAAGAAAGCAATTCCTGAGTCCTTTCATTATTATTCACAAAGGTATCTATGAAG
>JBBMOI010000002.1:41167500-41197500 GCA_038088405.1 Porites divaricata | reverse complement strand
CGAATTAAGGCCGACCCAAATTATTTAGACCGGCTGAATTGATTCAGACGCCGATCTTAATTCCAGCCGAACTAAATTCAAAAGGAGAAAAATGCTCATTTCGATCAAACTAATTACAAAATACTTTATAATAAGTTATGCATTAGGTTCGGTACATGAAAAGTTCGGCGTATGAATCAAAGCTGTTCCAAAGTCGCTCCAAAGGCGAAATTCCCGGCCGGGCCAGGCGAAAAGAACGGCTGAGCCGTTCCTAATTGATTCAGACGCATAACTTTTCATGTTCTTAATTCAATGTGTTTGGTTCGGCTCATGAAAAGTTCGGCGTCTGAACCGGGCCTTAAACTAGCCAAACTGCCAAGTTTGAAAGTGATTTGTTGAACATTAACGAGGATATAGCTTTTCAAGGACGCGAAATTTTACAGATACTTGTATGGTGGGGGGCAAAAAACTTACTCCTCACCATACAATCATCTGTACATTTCCACAACTTTGCGAAGCTATATCTTGGGAGTTGTTGGCCAACAAGGTTGAGTCCGTTTGCACGGGGCTTACGAAGAATAAGCTGACTCGTTAGACGTCTGAATAGCACTACTTCGGAGCACGTGTCCCGACACGATGAGCTTTTCCCACTACCCTTTCTTAACTATGACTCGCAGCTCAGTCTTATCGTATCATGCAGACCAGTGTCCATCGCGTTTTGGTCTTATGGTTGTAAACTACAGTAAAATTCCGCAAATAAGCCCTGGGGCTTATATTGTTCAAAGGCCCTTTTTGAAGGGCTTATTTTTGGAGTGGCTTTTACTCGGAGGGGTTTATGTACGGAGCAGATTTGCGTTTAAAAATCGATTGGCCTAGCCTTATTCTTGGATGGAGATTTACCGTTTTTCTTTGTTTTACTTTGTCTTTGAGGAATATTACCAAGTAGAAGCCACCCGGGGGGCTTATATTTGGAGGGGCGATTTAACGGAGGGTCTTTTACGTTACGAGTCTGGGGGGCCTATATTTGGAGGGGCTTATTTTCGCAATTTTACGGTAAAACGTTGAGAATGCCAATAATCAGTTGTAAAGCAGCAATCTCTATGACCTACAATTTTAATACAAATTTAGGGAAGGAAGGATTGATAAAGAGGAGAGTGTAAAGGGGGCTTAGCATGCGAGTCAGCTCTCCATTTATTCCGCAACCGCGACTTGCCCAAAGGAAGAGCTTGCTTGTAAGCTAAACTGGGGTAAGAAGGCTGTACACGGGCACCCAAGAAGTCGAACACGCCCCTCTACCCTAGATCCCCCCTAACAAGTAATGAGAGCCGGTACTTCAATGCGGCCTTTGAATATAATGCGACCATACGGAGCAACCGGTTCACTTTCGAACCTAAATCGTGATGACAGTGTAGACAGCTGCGCAGTGATACATTTTGTTAGCATAGGACTAGGCACGCGTCGGAGTAGGTGAGTTAGACGTCCATTGGACAGATGGTTTGAAGAAGCCACAATCTATGGCTCGCTCTAAGCATCATGATCCTTAGAGAAAGGAAACGTTTACTTACGCTAAGTTGAAAAGTCGTTTGCCTTTACTTACACAAGTACAAGCGCGCGATTCGAATGGCGAGTAGGAGCTCGACCTTGATTTGGGCACTTACTTCTCCGATATTCCAATTCTTAGTTTTTAAGTTCATTCTGACAAGAGAAGACAGAGTGGTTCCAGCAAATACTCGACAAAAATTACCAGAAAAATCTCTTGTATTTGCGATAAAGTACTAGTAGCTTGTTGGATGGTTATTTTTCAACAAAAAGTTGAGGCTCAATTTTCTTTAACCTTTTTAATTTACTCGTCTTGAAGTTCACTACTGAGTGGCACACATGATCATCATATGTACCATTCTCTCTTATTTACTCTCTAGCAATCGTTACGGCGCCTTGGAGATACGAAATTTCTCTTCGAGTGTTGAAAAATATTTCACGAGTGAGCGCACGCGCGGCCATGTAATATCCTCTATGTAAATGGTTGTCAAATACATAAAAATCGCAAGGTATCAATAAAGATCAGAAAGACACTAAAATTGCAATTTAAAGATCATGTCCAGTAGCCGATTTATCTTTATCAAATTGGCTAAACTTTTTCCGTTGATCTATCATGAACGTGACCAGAAAATCCAAAGGACAATTTCAAACTGTAACATGTAGCAACCCGCAAAAATCATATATTAACATCTTTAATGAACATCTGAAAACCAGGAGACATCCATACTAGGCAAAATCATTCAAATACCTCTTATCCAATGCAAAGAATATATCTACTCAAGAGAGAATGATCTACTGCATGAATTTTGGCGAAAACACAAGATTGAAGTAGTTTCCGTACCGCGAAGGGTGAGGCAAAGGTTGCAACGTCAAACTTTGAATATTCTTAGTTGCAAACATGCTCCCTGAAATGGACAGTACGAGAATTTTCTGCCCGAGAGGTGCTTTTATCACCCTAGAGGAACACAAAAGGGTAGGGCTGAGTCAGTTATGAATCAAGGCGAAGAAAACTGAGAGAGAATTAGAAAAGCTAACTTATGAACCAAAATGCTTCTGTAAGCATGAAGCAGGGTACAATTGTTTGTTGAAGATATGCACATATTTAATCGAAAATGGTTTATCTAACCTAGGGGGTTTGGACCTTGGGTCAGCAGATCCCCGAAGAAAACAAGGCCCCCAACCCCTCTCTCAGAGGAGTGGTGGCTCAGTCAAAGTGCACACTTCCACATGTAGCCAAACAAGGTCCGTCCCCCATCTACAGCAGAATTTAATGCTTTGTTTGTTTTAAAAACAGCCATCTTAATTCTTTCCTGTTCACGATCATCTCAAACAAAAGAAGCATTTTTCGAAACTAAAATACACTAAATCCTCCTGTGAGTTAATAAGGATTAGTTTGCTTGTGTTGGAAGTCCAAGTTGTTTAAATTTAGAAGTGTAAAAGTCATTTTTTTAGCAGTAACACTAGCCTGTTAAAGGCGCTTGACCATTGGTGACCGAGGCGATAAAGAACTGGCCAGGGGCCCAACTGGAGAGTCTGTACCGGTTATGAGCTCATTTTAAAATAAGAACAGCGATTGAGCGAGCGACGGGAAAACTGAACAAACAACTAGCCGGAATTTCTGCTCGACATCAAGAACATTTAATATTTCGCTTGAACCATATTCCAAAACGGCGAAATCTAGTTCTGATCAATAACAAATTAAAGCATTTTGCCACATACTTTGACCTTTGTATACCTTACATTGGTACTAACTTATTTCGCAATTTTGGCGAGAAAGTATTTCGTGCTGTTTATTTCCGCAATTTTAACAGGCAGATATGAAGAAAGGGCATTAAATTTCGCGATTTAAGGCCTGCTTCAAACGTCGTGCTACTGCCGTGCTAAGCTGGCTCGACTGTAGCTCGACTGCAGCACGACACTAGCACGACTTGGTTTTAGACGTCGAATTTAATTCAGTCCAATAGAACGGCTGTTACCGAAAACAAAACACAATAATAAAGAAACGGTTCAGGAAACTTTAAAATGTATTCTAATGCATTTGTAATTTATGAATTGAGTTCGGCACGGCGGTAGCACGACGTTTGAAACCAAGTCGAGCTACTACCGTGTAGCACGGCAAGGCTTGCCGTGCTACACGGCAGTAGCACGACTTGGTTTCAAACGTCGCGCTACTGCTGTGCTAAAGTCGAATTTAATTCGATCAATTGAGTTCGGCACGGCAGTAGCACGACGTTTGAAACGGGCCTAAGCGTTCTAAACTTCACTTTTAATTATTTTTTAAAAAGTCTGAACCCTAATGAACAAGCAATGCAATGCGTGTGGCTTTGCAAACTAAAGTTTAGTATTTCACAACTGAAGATACAAAATAGAGCTCCGGTAAAACCAGTTAGCTATTTGTGTTTGTCGTTACATATCCACTATCTCGTGATTTAAATTTTCTAGTTGGGCATTAGACTTCGCGAGGATTTATTTTCGCGATTTTTTTACAATTGTGAAAAACGCGAAATTATAAAGACACGCGAAATTAAGTACAAATAAGGTAGCCAGCTACGGCGGGTCTAATCCGCAGGTCACAGGTCGCAGGTCGCAGGGCACAGGTCGCAGGTCACAGGTCGCAGGTCGCACGTCCCTCAGTTTTACAACAAAATATATTTCTCCCGTATGCAACCTTTCAGTAGTAATAAACAGGTTCTTTTTAAGTTTTCTATCGCATCCGAAAGTCTGATGGTTTAACAGCGACTGAAAGTAATATTTCTCTAATTATAAACTGTAATACAGACTGTTTTTTAGGACAACGTCTTGAACAAAAAGTGGGCAATGTTGAATTTCCACAATAGGAAATAAAACTGAAACGAAAACCTCTTGTAAGAATTTTACTGAACATCGAGAACCTATAGTTGGTCGACTTAGTTCGATAAACGTAAAAAAAAAAATTCCGCCACTTTTCCCCTCCCTAGGTGACGCTTCATAGAGGTTCTTTTGTATAATAATAGTAGTATTGTTTCCCTTGGAACTGGTTAGCTCAAATGACCACCACAAACCGCATAATATCAAGCCAAGCTTTAACAATTATTCGATCTAAAGATATACAGTTATAATTCGCAATCAGAACAAACACAAATCGAGTCTTAATGTTGAAGCTAAATTCAGAAAACTTCAATGTAAACTTGCTTCTGTGGCGGGTCATTATAACAGTTGCACTTTACAGGCTAGCAGATTATTTTAACATTCTTCAGGGAAGCGGATTTATAAACAGACTATAAACTTCTTTCTCACTTTGATTCTACTGAAAAACTGGTTTGAAATACAATACCCTAATGCTTTTAAATCAATATATAGAATCAACGTCAATCAACGTTCTTGAACATAATACCCTTAAACTTTAACTAAATCTATGTTTGTAATCGCGAGTTTATTTCCGGTTCTGTTAATGAAACAAGTATTATTTAAATTCCAAAAATTCGACAAAGGTACAAAATTTCAAAACTGTAACACTAAACAAAGGGAGAGTGCATGATCGCAGGCTATACTTATACGGGCATGTTCCACCTACAGGCGTCGGGATTTTGGGACTCTTGATCTTGAACGGGGTATCCATTTTCGAGATGTTTCCGAGAACGGGGTATAATATTTCGAACGTATAAAAGCCTATCAAATTATAAGCAGCCATTTGAAATCATTCACAGAGAATTTGCGCAAAAAAATACCTTAACGAACAAAGCAAACCGTTGCACCCTGTGTTGCAAGCACTACGCTATCATAAAGTAGTTATCGTGGGGGTATCGTGTGATATAACGCGTTTGATAACACTAAATTTATAGAACGGGGTATTAGAAATTGACCTATTTCTTGAACGGGGTATCATTTTGAATGCAATTTTTTTAAAACGGGGTCCAAATTAGGAAACCCAGGTACCCCCGGAGGGTCTCTACCGAATGTGCCCGCTCATTAAGATCTTGAGATGAGATGACCTGAGAGAGAGGGGAGACGCCTCAAAAATAATTTTCCTTCGGGTATTAAGCGGCCACTTGTCCACTTATCTCGCTTTTTAAATCATAATTATGAAATCGATTTTTCTGGAAAATCATAATCAATTTACATATATCACATTATATATTACCTGTGACCTGCGGCCCTTGACCTGCGACCTGCGACCTGTGACCTGCGACCTGCGAACTGTGACCTGCGACCTGTGACCTGCGGATTAGACCCGCCGAGCCAGCTAATAGAGACCCTCACTAGGCAACGGATTGAAAAAAGGACGCCTGTGTCAGACGGCAGCTGTCTTCGGTGGGTTAAACGAAGGACACCATCAGAAATCGGACTCAATGGTAATTTTCTCGAAGTCAAAACAGGAAATTACTCAGACTTCAAAAATTCTCTTGTTTCCGTACAGCGAACAAGACTTGAAAGCAAGCTAGCCATTCTGTACTTAAATGACAGGATGAAAAACATTTTTCACTCGTAAAAATGCAGTGAAAATGATGTATGGTTGACATGAACATCATTTTGTGCACTGGCTGGTGGACTACAGACAATGCAGATTTGGATAAGCTTTGCCGACCCCGTGCCAAGTGAAAGTGGCATGTTTTGTTTGGAATTTTGATGATCTATCAGCTTTCATCCGGGGGAAGGGTTTCAGGAATTTTTGGCAGAAGACAATTTTCCCAATAGGAATTTAATGGTTTCAACCTTGTCTCTGTAAAAATGCGAATTTGTAAAGGATAAACAAAGGATAGTTAATTATCAGCTAGATTAGTCGTCTCTTTTTAAAATAAACATAGCACACATCGAGTCAACGATCGTCTTTTCCGTTCATGCTACACAACTGCACGCATATGTTGGAAAAAATAGATAATGGTGGCTAACTTCCTCCGGCTAAATGCTACATCGAAACGCCCGCATGGGGTACGTGGCCTTTTCCCCGGCTAAATTAATAAGTGTCAAAAACCAAACAAAGAAACCACTGGAAATAAATCCCGGGGGGACTACCTTATATAATCTATGTAGGTATGTGCAGCCCCATCAGGTCGGGTTTTTGCGCCGTTTTGGTCTGAAAACGGGTATATACTTTGCCTATTTTGGTCTGGAATCGGGTATGGTTTTCGAGGGTACTACGGGAGCGTATGAACGTATTTATTTCCAAATGAATAAAGAACGAAGTAGAACACAGCATGCGAATTCGAAATGCATTCGAAGAATTTTTTTGTTTGCGCACTGAATCTAAGTAATGATGAGGCAATTTTTGCCTTAAGCCCAGGTCTGAAAACGGGTATGGATTTTGGAGTTCTGGTCTGAAAACGGGTCTGCAATGGGGAGAACCGGACGCGGCACACTCCCACCAAGAATTCCCAGGAGTACCCCCCCCCCCCGGGAGATCAATGCACTAAAACGAATATTTATTTTTAAGACCCTCTTTTGGACCTTTTGACCTAGAGTGACTCGCACTCGTAAAAAGGTAATTCCGTTTTATAAAAATGGTAATCAAAAGCCGGCGACATATTGAAGTCACATTCTTTCAACTGAAATGAAAACAAATGTCAAGGCCGAGACTTCCCTTTTCCTAAAACCAAAGGATAACGCATGCCACTGAAGGATCGGAGTACTCCACGTAATGCACTTATCAATGTTAAGCCCCAGGGTGGGGGGGGGGGGGGGAGGCGGACTACCCACGGGAAATTGACTGAGCGTGCCTTCCCCTGGGTAGGGATTTTGACATTAAAGCGTTGCCCCAGGGTCGGGAATTTGACATGGCCGCCATCTTGGAAGACCGAGAGAAACTGGAAATGAGTGACCTGCCATCTTGGTAATACCCAGAAGTCACCAGAGGTAAATGACCTCTGATTTTCTTGAAAGTAACCAGACAACATGAGCGAAAGAAAGGTGAGGAAATCTGTTTTATTTTTCGGTATATATAGGAACCATCACTTCTTTCATTGTATGATCGAATGTTTATAAATAGAAGAGTCTTCGTTCCTTCTGTTTCTGTTTCTATGTGAGGTTGTAAAAAACATATCCTTTCTAACCTGTCAATTATTAACTGGGTTCGCACACACCTTGAAAGACCTTAAAAATCCTTGAATTTTAAGTTCAAGTTCAAGGCCTTGAAAGTCTTTGAAAATTGCGGTCGGTGCTGGAAAGTTCTTGAATTTCGGTTCGAACTTTATAATGTAAATAGAACTCAAAAGGAAAAGGAGCAAACACAGAGAGACCTTCGAGATAAAATTACCTAGGTTGTGGAGGAAATAAAAAAAGACATAGAATTAAGGCTCTTTTTGAATTGAATAGAGTCCTTGAAATATGGGAAATGTGTCCTTGAAAGCCCTTGAAAAGTCCTTGAATTTTTTGTTCAAAAACGGGTACGAACCCTGTATTAAGTCCTGACTCTGTTAGAAAACGTTACCCCAGAGGGACGGGAAATTGACATTTAGTAGGTGCCTGAGGGTGGGGAATTTGACTCTGGCTACCATTAAAATGTCAAATTCCCCTGGGTCTGCCCGCCCCCCCCTGCCTGGGGCTCAACATTGATAGGTGCATAAGCACTTCACAAAGCCGCCGCTAAAATTTTTAAAGTCATTTTTCTCTCAGCCGCTGAAAGCGATGACGACACGCTATCATAAGCGAAATATTGACAACGGAAGAGGAAGCTGTCGATTCGCCCCGTTTCGCGCAGTGGTAAGGAATGTGCCTTGTTTCAGCTGCTCTTGAGGAAGTAGAAGGCAAAACAGTGTTTCTTTTTCTTCCTTTATTCTCCTCTAAAATCGGGTTGCAAGGCGCGAACGAAACGCTGGCAAAAGAGATGCGCGCGGAAAATGATTATGCGAGATGGTCCAGGGCAGTTTAGTTTGTCCTATGAAATGTTATCCCCTTTATTTACGCGCGTAAATACAAAAAAAGAGACAATGTATGGAAGTTGCGCGTACACGTAAAATTGACCTCGCTCAAGTTTTAATTTTTACGCGCGGCATTGGAAATCCATTTTAAATGAGGGTCGCTTATGATTGGCAGCGACTGTCTCGCAAGCCGTTTCGCGGAAAAAGAAAAGAGCTGCACTGGTTCGAAACCGATCCCGGAAACTTGTCAACTGTCTTTTTTTCATTAGACTGATTTAGCAAAGACAACGCGACGTCAAATGACGACGTGATGACGCGCGGAGTAGTCTGGATCCGACTTCCGGTGCCAATGTTGACGTTGTCAGGTCAAGGTCGCGTTTCGTTCACGACGGCAATTCCCTTGTTTTCACGTCGCGGTCACAACGTCTGGATTTTGTTACTGTTTTCAAGTTGAAAAGGTAAAAAAAATTATCCTTTTATGTAAAGTGATATTTTATGACATGATTTTTGTATCTTCAAATGGGAAAGCGAGCTTTTTAAGCTATTTTGATACCACGCTAAACTTATAGCGTGACAACTCAAACAAAAAGTTGTCTGAATTATCCAAGTGCGCTTTTGTATGGTTTCCCGGCATTTGACCAAACCTTCATTGGCTTTTGAACTGCTTCCGGTGCCTTTTTTTTATAGTCCTATGGATAAATATTAAACCGTTGTGTTTCCCACCATGAACTGTTAGTTCAGTATCGATTTAGTGTCTATTTCTTACCGGGTTTTACCGCCATGCACCGGCTGCAAATTATCGCTACTTTTCAAATATTTTTAAACTTTCGAAAAAGCCATATACACGTTAAAAAATTATTTTGTTTGATTATTTTTAAGGAGAAATGGAGCTAGAAGAAAGTGACCAGAAAAAGTAAGTTCAAAGTTTACGGATATGCCGTATGTACCAATATTATTTCGTCTGGAATTTGCAAATTCCTACGAAGCAAATCGAGGTCTTGCTTGCCAAACCTCAACTCGGTCCGGCATTCAGACTCGTCCCAAGCGTCAATGTCAAAATGCTCAAACTTACAATATGGGAACGTCAGTCTTGACGAACTTTCATCGTAAAGAAGAGCGAATTCCACGTCATCGATTATGTTTTGGTAACGAGAAATAAGCAAAGCGTCGCGAACAGTTGCGAGACTCGCCATATTAAACGCTGCAACTATTTTTCTGTTTTCTAAGCTTACACTGATTTCCATTGCATCATTTCCATTGCGAAAGCAAAACATGACGACACACAGATGAAAACCAGCTAAGTTTAATACAAAATTAGGGAATATAAAAAGTACAAATTAGTACAGCACTGCACTTTTACAAGTACATGTAACTTACCAAACGCAAAGCCTCAGACCAAACGTTCAAGCGGTGATCATGGAGCTCAGTCAACAAAATTCCTTGCTAAGCTTATCAAAATTAAAAGCGATTCAAAAATCGAACATTCCATTCAACGTGCAAGGTGGTTAAGTCACCGAAATAAATTCATAAGTCAAGCATGTTTATGTTCTCAATCAAATTTTAACAAAGCGAAAAATAGCCTACTAATACCTCACAGAACCAACGAACAAACGAACTTCGAGAACATGTGCTTTCACATTCCACACGTCCTATTGTTCTTTGCTAAATCACTTTTCCTGGCGACGCGACCGATTTCTCGACCCAGTCCCAATCGTTTATTTCTTGTGCGCGCGCCGTTCTGTTAGCCGTCGCGTTGTCTTTGCTAAATCAGCTTATTGTAAACGCCCGCAAAGTTCGGCGAAATAGCACTCGATTCAGTAGCCTGCGTAGTTGTCTGAATTGTTACTGTGCGCAAGAATTTTGGCAGAGAATCCGCCATTCTATGGGGGTCGATTTCAAAGTGTGTGCTCCCCATTCTCTGCAAGGCCATCGATGCTCCTCTGCCAAAACTTGCGGGCAACGCAGGCTAACTTGGCTGATTTAGCAACAGAACGGGAGCGTCAGGTGACGACGGCTCGCGCAAATCAAACAACTACCTTGACCAATCGCAGAGCGGCAAATTGGGCACCGGAAGTAGCGTTTAGTCCTTTTCGCACGCTTTCGCGTCGTCAACTGACGTTCCCGTTCTTTTGCAAAATTAGCCTTATTTTAATAAGCACTCAGTTGCGAAACTGGGGTCGAAAGAGAAATAAGCATTACAGTACTCGTGGTCTTAAACTTAATTAAGAGAGATTTCTTTTTCTTAGCAGAAATCAAGTAAGGAAATAGAGCGGATATCTTTGTTTTAAAAAAAGGTTTGTTTGAAAAAAGGGGATAAATTGTTTATGAAAGAATGAAGACCCACTGACCTCTCGCTTCTCGCGATCAACTCTCAAATCAAATGGTGTGTTTGCTCTCAAGCTGTAGCCTGTAGGCTCTTTTCTTTGTTAAAATAAAGAAAATGGGCACATATTTACCATTTTTGTCATCAGAAAATCCTAAAGTCGCTGAAGGTGATTCTCTCACGAAATTTCATTCATGTGGGCCAACTTGCGAGTCCAACATATGACATTGAGGCAGCCCATTGGCGAGGATGTGTGATTGCAAACTAAGAAACACTGCTAAATTTTCATTAAAGAACCAAGCCCCTCCAACCGGAGAGTCTCTCAGAAGATTCGAGCAAAGAATTTCATTTCTAAAATTCGCTAATCCACAGGTTGACAGGAAACAATGATTCTCATTTCGGCCAGTGTCAATTTTTAAACGCACGTTGGAGTTTCACGCCCAGGGGTACATTGCGGATAGCAGAACAAGTTTGGCTGTACTTTACTCGCAGAACCATGCGGCCATGATATGCGGACGAAAATTTTAAAAACCCAGAGAAAACCTTCGTTCATCCCCGTCACTTGAAATCCTCCCCCCAACCGCTGAAGTTTTATACATGATGCCGAAGCCGGTGTGCTTTTTACCGTATACGAACGTCTCAAATTTCAGACTTGAACTGAGCGGGTTTAAAAAAAGGGGAATCGATTTATGTTCTTAAGTAGTGACACATTATTATCATCTTCGCTCCGAAGCCAAAAGAATTTCACAATCCACGGAAATGCCTTAAAATCCGTTAAACTGCAAATCTTTCATACGTTTAATCGTGTGTTTCGTACGTGATCGCATGAGGATGTGCATGGTTGACTGGCCATGCATGCAGGAAAATATTCCTCAGTAATCATTCAATTAAATCGCAATAAGCAGTTGATTTTCAAAGAACGTTTTTATCAAAGTCGTATACAAATCGGATTATTCTCCAGATGGAAAATTGGAATTGTTATTATAGCTAGTTAAAATAATTCTTGTCACTTGCGTCTCTTCTTCCCTTTCACGCGAAGGGCAGGAGAGGTCAGGAAAACTTGGACGCTACTTGTAAACGCATCGAGGAACCTCCTGGTTCCATCGGTGAGCTTTCTACGAGAAGTTGAGCACGTGGGAAGGAAGAACTTCATGGCATAGGAAACCTAGCTATGTTTCATTTATTCTGAAAACAACAGCACGTATTGACGTTCTGGAAAGTGCTAGAGGATGCCAGTCGTAATCTGAATTGCCTTGACCAAAATTGCATTGGCTAAGGATGAAAGGCCACTGTTCGTTTGAAGAAGAATAAAGCATCGAAACAATTTAGCAGCTGATATTTCATGAATTATTACGAATGTCAACGACAATTGATAAATATGCAAAAAAAAAGGCTGGTATTGTACTTATTAGTAGGGACATTTGTCTACTCGATCTAATATGTTAATTATATTGCTCCTCTTCTGTTGCATCCGTCCATATTGATTAAAAGCCTTCATTTCGTGCCATCTTGATGGCTCTTGTCTGGCTTCAGTTGAACGTTTCTTAAGAGCAAGCGTCGCCTTGACCTCCATGTTTACAAATATTTAAACAATTTACAATATTTCGTCGCAGCGAAATAACATGCAAAATGTTTGCTTTGTTCTCCTGGTGGTTTGTAGGACTCGCTGAGCCGTGAGCCAGAGTCCGTTGAATGTTAAAGAGAACACTTGAAGTTTGTTGTAGCTTAACGTCCCCTTCAGCTGCTAAGGTAATTTCACTTACTTATTTTAAGATAATTCTTCAGTAATAGCCAAGGTGAACGTGTGGCAACCGACTATCGCTTATTATACTCGCACTTACCTAAAGAGAGCCAACTGAAGCACACTAAAATGTAGGCCAGTCTCTGCAAATTCCTCTGCATGTTGTCTTTTTATATGATTCACGTCTTTGTCTTCGTCGCTCGCACTAACGGGGGTTAAATACTACGAGTTACTTCGTCATTTCTCCGACTATAGCGTAATAGACATTGCGTCATAGCTGACCTTCAGTTCATGCCGATAATTCCTTTTTGGGTCACATAGCTATTGGTCACACTTCCTCCCAATCCCACTCTGAGGGAATACGTTGTTAGTTGTTCTTGGTGAAAGTACAGGCGTAACAGGGCTGACTGAAGTTGACCCTTCATGATTTTTCACGGGGAGGTATTGAGATTATAGCTAAAGGATAAATCGATAAACACGTTGTTACATAATAAACATTAGTGTTGCACAATGAAAGAACTTTTCGGCAACTTTCGAAAGACTCGTTATGTATTAAAAATGCGTTATTAATCACTCTGCAATTCTGCGTCCTTAATTACAGTTTTTTCTTTCGGTTTCTTATACTGTAGCTTACTGTTAGCCATTTAGCTAAAGAAGGTCAAAATTTGGAGTTCGAACATCAGTGAATGCAACTGTAATGCAGTTGATTTCTTCAATTCGCTCTTATGAGGAAAACAGGCCAGTGGTCATGATGGTAGTTCAAAATATTAAGCTTTATTCCTGAAATGGCTGTTTTAGCGATTTCTCGATATCGTACTGGAAATTTGTTTTTTAATTAGTGAGATAATTGCAAGGCTGTATCACTTGCCCTAGTTTTTTGAAGGGCCGTTTAGTTTATATTTGGATCAATAGAGTGTTTTCACTCACGTAGTCAACATCTATGCAAATTTATTGGAACAAAAGAAAGCGTTTGCATAAGAAAAGAGTTCAACTCCCAGAGGACTGGTTTGGGACACCAACATGGCCGCCGTTTCATTGTTTTGGGACACCAATATGGCCGACGTGACGTCATGTGAAAACACTCTTTTTGATTTTTCAGTTTGTTAGAAAATAAAGGATTGAGCTGACACTCAAGAAAAACACCAAAGACACTTCTGATTGGCCATTAATATCACTGCAAGAACAAACCGATGAACATTTCATTATGTCGGGGTCAATGCACGTCTGTAGTCTGAATTTCTTATAACCGTTCAGATCGTCTCCGCAATCGCGCGAGTCATCTAATGTGTCGTTTAGAGTGTTCAGCCGTTTGAGACGTAGTCTGCCACACAGCCGTTTTTACTGTCGTCACGCAACGTTCCTGAGGAGCGTTGCGTGACGATACTAAAAACGGCTGTGTAGCAGACTATTTGAGACGACGATATGGGAAGACCTCTCACTTTTGCCATGTGGGTTGATCCGGACGACTGAAGCGATTACAGTACTAAATGAAAATGTTGTTTACATATAGACTATACGAGCACGGTTGTTGATGGTTTCGATCCCCACACTCAGTATCGATCGTTTCACATCGTCTCAAAACATCTGAAATTTTGAAGCGATCGTGACAGAGCTGATATATATTCACGTAGATGGGTTCCGTACATTCCATGTGCCTGTTTGGTTATAGTTTACGGATATATGATGTCACATACGTGGTAAGAGCAAACTGGAAGTGGCGGAGACATTCTTACCACAACTTGACGTCATATCTTAACAGTACCTGATCAAGAGCACACACCCCCGAATAAAATATGTGAATGAAAGCTTAGTTTGTCGTTTGCCTCATGGTAGTAATATTGCCGGCAATGACAAAGAAGCGGAAGTCACGCACGTCTTGAGAGAACCTATAGCTGTAAGGGGCAACTGTTACGATCCCGGAATATTTCCCTATTTGGTAATTGTTTCAGTTCAACATTGACAACATTAGCAGGGAAGAAAAGCAAGCCTTCATTTGGACTAGTCATCATGGAAATTCCGATGTGACGTTTTCTGATACTCTCGTCAACAACATTTAGTGCTTTCTTCCTGGCTGCAAGTCAACAGGTTCTATTGGCCAATGCGAATGATCTCTAAAATTTTTTTTACTTTCCAAAATGTCTAGTATGCATATTAGTGGTCCGATTACCAGCTGTCAGTAGATATTGAAGCATATAAGGATACCCATTTGCCGATTAGGATTCGAGGTTGGATTTTTGAGTTAAAAGTTTCAGAAAATGCTCAGCGCTTTACAAATAGTCCTCTTTCAATTCGAAGGTCTTTTCCAAGGTGGAGGGGACTGAAAGCGTGGCTTATCTTCGTTGGAAGAAATTGTAAACTCACGTGTGACGGAGTCAACATGTTAGAGCCTGGAAAACCAAAAAAGTAACAAAACAAAACAAAAAAAAATTCGGATCATTTAACGTTTCTGTAGTCTCCTTCGCACCGTTTTTAGTCTCGTCACGCAACGTTGCGTGACGAGCCTAAAAACGGCTGCGAAGAAGACTAACGTTTCTGAGTACTAACGAAAAATACTCAGTTAGAGTCGTCTTGATTTATTGGCCACTCGTTTACGTATTGTTGGTTTTCACATGACGTCACTAAAATTCAAACTAAAAAACTATTGATCCTACCAAGATTTTACTTTCACGATGCATTAGAGCAGCTAAAAACTAATTTTCATACGAATTTTCGCTTCAAAAGGGTTCTTGGTTTTGAGATAGAGTACGCTTGAATTTCTAAGCTTTTGCGTGACGCGACATTTACATGACGGCCAGTAGAGCTGTCATGTAGGTTAAAAAAATTACTTACTTCAGGACATTTTGCTATCTAAACACTTCATGTATTAGAAAAAGTACTACTTAATGTTTATGAGTTTCTCGAAGAATAAATTCACGCTTTTGTAGCAAAACTCGGTAACAGATGTTTCTGCTAGGTGAGCAGCAGCATGGCGTCTCCATACAAATCTCTATAAGTTTGGGTAAAACATTTCTTCGGATATCTAGTATACAAAACATTCCTCTGACCTGAATCTTGGCGAGGGTCTTTGTATATGTACCTCCTTTCATTTCCCAGCTTCTGGCCTTTATTTGTTGAACGGTTTTGATTTTTATTCTGATCTATTTTGAATGGCGTGACACTGAAAACCAGCAATTGGGTTTGAATATCTAGCCCTTGCATTCTAAAAACCGTCAAAACAGAAGAGATTGCACTGTGGCCAAACGAGAACGACGCTGGCGACATTGCCGTTTATGAACTCATATAGTTTACTTGCTCCGTCATTGTTCGTATAGCCTATACTACCACCATCGATACCACAAAAAAATTATTATACTATCGCTACTAAAGCTACTATAAAAATCATACTAAATCTGATTATTTAAAAATGTCCTCACTCCTTGCATTAACACTAAAATCGTCTAAGAAGTCAGCATTCTTGAGAAAAGGGGTTCTAGAACCTCGTACACATGTGTGGACTGATCTTAAAATTTCAAAAGATATGCGGAGTGTTCCGCTAAGCCAAGTTATGGCACTGGAATAAGATTCGCCGTTCGTTCGGGAAAGTTTTTCCACTAGGAGTAATGCTCAGGAAAAGTTTGCATTCTTTCTCCATTCTTCCGTTCGTGCCAAAAACCAGAGGGGTAAAAGATCCCATTTACACCTCAATAACTCCTTGTTGGTTCTTCCGTCCTTTTCTCTTTCAATTCTCATGCTCTGCGAAGATCGATTCTGTGGATTTGTTCTGGTTACACGTTGAGCTCACATGCGTAACACGTACATCGAAGAATACTGTTTCTCCTCGTGACCAGAAACTTCCTGCCTTTATGTCAAGTCTAGCCTTAGGGCTTGTGAAAAAGTCGAATACCTCATTGTAGATCGGTAGGAGGTGGGACTCTACCTGGTCATCCTTGCAGACTTGGCCGAGCAGAGATGTGAGAAGGTTCTGGATGCCATGTCTTTGTGCAACAAAACCCCGCTTCTTACACGACAGGGCGTGGCTGACTGTGAATCGATCTCTACACACGCAATCCTCGGCAAATCCGCTAGTTGCATATTAAAACGCAAGCGCACCGAGTCCCTGAATTGTTGCTTATTCAATGTCAGGTCCTGCTGCTCGGCAAGGGGTACTGCGTTGAGCCACGAGCCTGCACCCTTGTCTCTGGCCTGCATTGTTGACCTTAGCAAGTCCGGTAAGAGAGATGGATCAATAGCCTCTCCTCTCATATTGGCTGCTGTTGTCTTGAGTGACTGCTGCTGTCGTTTCAGGTCTTCCACAGTTTGCTCACCCATGGGCATGAAGGTGCTGCGCGTACGTGTAGCTGTTACATGCGGTACTGTTATTAACTTGGTATTGTGCTGGCGTTAAGGTGAATAGTTCTCTCGCAACTCATCAGGGAGCTATTCCGTCCCACCAAAAAGTGCCTTACGTTCGCGGTACCATGATAGACTCATGACAAAATAGCTTTCAGTAATGTATACGTACGCTAATCATCCTCGGAGATTCAGGGGCAGGACGAACGGAAAAATATTAAATATTAAATATTATCAAAGAACATTTTAATTAAAGTTCTGTTAGAATAACGTATATATATAGTGTAAAAATTGCGATAAGAATTATTTTATTTTTAATCTTTACTTTTTTTTTTTACTTTTGATATTGATTTTTAGATAAGAATTTTTAACTTGTGTTTTATATATTTGTGTTTTATTTTTGAAATATTCAGTTGTAAAGCACCATGAGCCTACGGATATGGCGCTATAGAAATCCTTAATATTATTGTTATTATTATTATTATTGTAAATAGTGTCTTGACGGAATAGTTTTTTAATTGAATTAATTGTTAATAGGATTTTAATATTTAGCATTGTTATCTTTAGGAATACGAGATTTTATTCTTTTTAACTTGTTTTCTTTTTAATATCAGAGACGGATAATTCTCTTTTGTAATGACTTGATTTAAAACTCTGGACTGCCTGCAAGATCAAAGAGTCATTGACCACATCTGAGCCGCAAGGAATGTATTTGCGAAATCGTTATTGACACAGGGATTGGTATTTTATGATTTACATTATTCTTAATGTTGTATAGTGCTTAATTCTTACTTCAAATATTTCTGTAAATTATGAACATATTTTTTAAAATTCAATAAAAATATTATTTTACTGATTGTCAGTTTGGAATATCACTTCAAAAGAATCATCAATTTCTGCTGCGATAGAAAGCAACACGTTCTTCGCTCCACAATCTTAATTCTCAGGCAAACTGATTCGATCAAGAAATGAGACAGCAGGGGAACTGTTCCAAATGAACACTTTCCTAAGCTCCAAGATCATAGGAATGATGGTAAACTACATTTCTTTTGTGAAAATCAGCGCCGTTTGTGATGCGACTTTGATGAAATCCACAGCGACATGTCTTACATTTTGATAAATGAATATAGTTGCAAAGCGAAGGATTGTGGGAAGACGTTCCGCCTTGGTATCACTGAGAGTGAGAGATCATACTGGCTCACCCGCTGACCAACCCGGCTCAGTTGAGATTCCAAACGAAAAGTGAAAATAAATGTATTAGCTTGTAAATGATGTTTGCGTATAAATCTTTTATAAAGTAAAGTATTTTTGTACTTCATTAATTTTTGCTTTGCTAACTTTGGAAAGTAATTGCCTTTGTCTACTTTCGTTCTTCGCAAATTAACGTTTTGTACGAAAGCCAAGGAGGGACTGGACTTCAGACTTCAGGCTACAGACAGGGGCGTAGCCAGCCCATAGACCTGTCCAGGTGATCTGTGACGTCATTGCGGGGGTCTGGGGAAAGAAATTTTAATGCCGTATCCCATAAACCAACGCGCGCACCAATTCAATTCAATTCAATCTGTTCCCGTCAGCTTTGGTTTATGGGATACGGCATTAAAATTTCTTCCCCAGGTCCCCGCAATGACGTCACAGATCACCTGGTAGGCCTGGGCCTACAAATTTTTGGTTTGATCACCCTACGGCTTGTAATAAATTATGTGTTGCTGGGGTGAGCTAAAAAGCGTAAATTAGAGCTCAAAGTGTTAGAGAGATCAGTGCGGCGTATTAGTCATGCGTGCAATTTTCAGGATTTGTGGAAATGAAAGTCAGCAAAGCCTACAACTATTCGAAAAGCTGGCTACGCCCCTGATAGACTTCAGACTAGACTTACAAAAGTTTGAACCCTGGATTTCTGATTTCTGACTTCAGAAGCACTTCTGGCATGTTGCTATGTAAGTTTCTCACGAAGTCATGTTTTGGTACGTTTTTTTAAAAATAGTTTGTTGTCCAAAGTGATGCCTAGCTGAATTCCCTTGAGACTGGAGACTTGAGACTACAGGCTTCTGACTTTAGGACTTAGGACTTTGGACTTTGGACTTCAGACTTACAGAGTTCGGACTTCGGACTCAAGATTTTAGATCTCAGATACCAGCATTTCATAATCCAGGTTAAACCTGCATAGCTGCGCTGTAGGCATAACATAGCCGGAGAAGCAAAACATGGTTAAAATGGAGAGTAAAGGATTGATGCAGCCAATAAAAAATGATCAAGGACCTCATTTGAAAACCAATAGATAACCAGAAGTAAACAGCAACCAAAAAGCTGAAGAAGAAGAAGACCCAGAGGTCTAGCGTCTCACGTGTGTCTTTATTGGGGCAACAAAAAGTGGACTGCATCTAGAATGATGATGTGAACTGTGTCCTTCGGACATTAAGAAACAGGACAATTATTATATTTTTAAGAAACAGTAAAGACTTATTATTTTAAAATTGCGTACAATTTTTAATTACTAATTTAAAATTGTACGCAAAAGAGAGTGGAAAAAAAGGTGTATATGAATTTTACTCTCTTTTTTATTGATTTTAATGAAACATATTTAATTTCTTTATATAATATATAGTGTAAATAAGTAAGTAAGGGGTCATTTACAGATATATCCATGTTTTAATTCGATATTTTATTATATTTTTAGTCACTTTTAATAGTTCGTAATGCCCATTTGATCATTTGATACATGTTAATTTGCACAATATTAAGTAATAAATATTAATTAATTTATTATTATGATGATGATGAATACAGCCCCCGATGCCCGGCTGGACATTCATGCACGGGGTTTTTGGTCTAGACAGGGTTCCACATTCTTTGACGTACGGGTGTGCCACCCAAATGCGGCATCGTACAAGGACCTCACCCTTCAGCAAATATATCGCCAGCATGAAAACGAGAAGAAACGTATGTACGCAAGCCGAGTTATGGAGGTGGAACAAGCCACGTTCACGCCGCTGGTGTTCACCACCACAGGTGGCATGGCATCTGAATGTCAAGTCTATCACAAGCGTTTAGCGGAACTCCTGTCAGTCAAGAAAGGAGAGGATTACTCGACTACGATGTCTTGGATTAGAACCAAAATTTCATTTGCCATTCTGAGAACATCCCTCTTATGTTTAAGGGGATCACGTTCGTTGAGGAGAGTAAAACTCAACCTAAAAGAGATGGATTTTGACATCGAAAGAGGACTTTTAGGACGCTAGATTTTGATTTTAGTACTAGTGTTTTGAATGAAATGACTTGTAAATAGTGAATTCTTTTTTACTATTTAGAATAATCTTATCGTGCCAGATTTAAAAGAGGAATAATAAAAAAAGATGTTTAATATCGGTGGTGACTGCAAAAGATAATAGTAATAATAATTGGTAAAGAAACACTTATATTTCAAGAAATATTGAGATAGTATGATCTTTTCTTTCTAACAGATATTAAGGTACAAATTTCGTTTTAATTCCTTTTAAGTGAAGCACTGTACATAGATGACAAAGACACGCGCTTTAGCATATTGGAAGGGGGGGGGGGGGTAAACACAAAAGCCGTGTTACTCGAATCCATTATGAAAGTTTTGCGAGATCAACTAGGCTCTTGGCGCTGTAACATATTAAAATGAACGTCACACGATCTACCCTCCCCCCTTCTCCAAGCTCTTCAAAATTGTGAATGAATGCACGTCCACTGAATGTTTAGATGGCCGTTTTGTTATTGTTATAGTTTTTGTTTCGCAATCGGCCTACGGAGCTACCTAAGCCACTGGTCACCATTTCCCGATCCCCTTAAAGTTGAAGAGTACACCGGCATGGTCTTGGCAGCCAATCTTGTGGCTTATTGAAGCCCGATCATTATCCACGACCTATGCTGTTCTAGTTAATAAACAAGACGCGATGGAAGCGTGCACTTTGGCGTCATGGTTGTGGAATTAATTGTGACTGCGGAGGAATAGTAAGAAATTATATTTTTCCGGATACCCTTCCGTGAAAATAGCTAGCTTTTAATTACTTTTGTCCTGTGAGTAACAGAGGTACGTCTTAAGAGGCCCTGTGCCTAAGAAACGACCGATGATTTCCGGCTAAAAAATAAAATCGGCCGATTTTTATCTCCCAAGTAGAGCTTACCGAATACTATTTAGTCGAGCGTGCTTGAGCAGCGCGAGACTCTTAAAATGCAGTCTTTTTTATTGTCAGACCTAGTTTGTAGGCCTCGCGTTCCTAGCGAAGACCGTGGAAACTGGGGATAAAAATCGTGACGACTTTCATTGTATGGAAATGAGTCTCGTGATGAGAATGCGGTTTATTTTCGGCGATGACTGAAATGAGGCGTACAAGTTTGGCAATGATGTAATTATCCTCGAATGGAGGTCCTTGATGTTCGTGTAATTATGCACGACATGCAGGCACTTTAAAAAGGAAATATCCCCAAGCAGGATGAGAAAATATTATAGCTGGGAAATCCTCAGGATTTTGTGGCTTTTTAAGGCGTTACGTTTCTCAGAATATTGTCGCAATTACAGGAAGTGTACAGTTAAATAGATTCACTTTGTTTTATGTATTTAATTGATAGATTTTCGCAGTTGTTAAGATGTTAAGTCGCGCTGCACTTCATAAATACTTGAGATATCAAGTATCCACTGTCACGTAATTTTTACGTGCGCACGTGTGTACTGCTTTCGCAAATAAAATAAAGGCAATGTATGAAAGGCCGCACGTACAATTATGTAAGCGTAAAAGTAAAATCTCGCTTAATTTGACGTTTAATCTCAGTACTTTATGTCATACCTCTATTTGATTTACGTGATTAAAATTAACGTGCGTTAACGTGCGGAGCCAAAAACGCATCAGTGGAAATCCACCCTAACGTGTCACGGATGTGTTTATACGGGTCTTGCAGCACTTCATGTCCACAGAATAGAAATCCCATATCGAGCTTTTCCGGAACGGGTTGGTCCAAGAATTCTATAGCTTGAAAGTGTTGATTATTTTGGAACAACTGATCACTTCAGTGGTCGAAAAAAAAAGAATAATCTTAATGAGCAAAACTTCAAGGTTTACAGGAAAATCAGGATCGAGGATCGAGAAATCAGGGATCGAGGATTAGTTAAAAAGAACTTGAAAATAAAATAAATAAATAAATCGTGGATCTGTGGTGATGTGGGCCACAGACTGTAGATAAATTTCACAGAACATAACCTCGTTCTCTGTACTGAAAACTAAATTCAAGTAAACTAATCCGAGTCTGTCTGAGTCAGTGATTGTTTTGACGAGAAAGAGAAATTTTCCTGGAAAATGAAACGCTTTATCCCGGTGATACTGTAATACAAGAAAAAACTTTAACAGTTTTTAATTTTTAAGTGTACATTTGCTCTCAGTACTCCTTATTTTTCTTGTAATTGTTGTATGCACGACCCCACCAGCAATGCTGATCTTTTTATCGTGCCGTAAACTACGGTTCTTAGCTACCCACCTACCTATCTATCCATCTATCTATCTGTCTACCTATCTATCTCTCTGTCTGTCTATCTATCTGTCTATCTATCTGTCTGTCTGTCTGTCTATCTATCTGTCTATCTGCCTATCTATCTATCTATCTATCTATCTGTCTGTCTGTCTATCTATCTATCTAAAATAAATGCTGTATACAACTCTAAACAATGTGCTCTGAGACTGTACGGAGACATTAAAAGTAGATACTAAGCAGCTATGGAAAATGTCATTACTTTCACGCGATATTGATATTTTATAAAACGGACAGCAAATTCAGCAGGAATACGCGCGAACTGAATTAACTGTGTGTTGTATAAGGTTCTGTTAAACTTACACTTTTTTCCTGTGCTGAACATATGCTGTACCGAGCCGTTTCTTAGTCCAGTACAAAGAAGCTATGTATATTTATACTGACAGAGTCATGGGCCCCTGATACCGATAAAAATCATCGTCCAATTTTTCGAGTGTAAAATCCCTGAAAGAGTACTCCTCAATGGAGCAATATCAATATGTAGAAGGTTTTCAAAGGCTTCACACCGGTTTGAGGCTAAGATGTGCGGCCTGTCTCTCCTTGCAATTTTTCCTACTTTTTGAGTATATACATATGACAGACAACACTCGTTTTGTATTCCAAACGAAGAAGTAGTATAACAGCCCCGGTTGCTTTACTCCAAGCACGCGAGACTCAACGCTACTAAGAGCGTTCTTGTTAAAAATGAATTTCTTTTGTTTTAGTTTCGCTTTAAACCAAAAATATCGACCCGCAAACTTTTCCCGTCTTATAGCAGCAAAATCAGGCCTAAATTAAGCCCTCGCACAAAACGGTTCAGAAATCACTATCGCAACGCAAAATAATGAGAAAACTACATAGTGATGAAGAAAAAGGCCTTTTAATGCAATATCATTCAATAAACATCGAAAAACGGCCGAAGCGAATAAAAAATAAATTTTCAAATATTGCATACTAAATTAGATGAAGCGTTGGAGCTGATTTTAAAATAATTATTTCTCAAAAGTCCAACGCTGTTAAAAGCAATCACAGTGATGAATCAGACATTGGAGGGATATACATCACGTTTCCAGGAAAACATTTTTCGGCCAAAGTATATTGACGTTGTAAAAACCGTTCAAAGTTACCGTATTTACCGTTATTTTGCCACTTCGGCGAAACACTTCACTGTTGCCAATATGGCCGAGGATAGTGAGGTAAACGCCACTTTAAACCTTGCTAGGCGCTCAAAACCATCCTAAATAGAAGTATATAGAATTAAAATAGAAAGGAAGATGAAAGATACGTAGAAAAAGAAAATAACTCGAAATACCATCTGCGAAGGAGAGTTAAATCTTGAAAATGTTGTCGCGTGACAGCGTTCATTTGTCCAAACTGCGGCGGAATCCAAAGAAATGGGTGAAATATAAGTTAAAAAAACAATCTTTCTATCACCAGAGATCGTGGAGTGAAACAGTTTTATGTTGTTCCTATTAATGATGATGAATTCAGCCTCAGCTAGACTCCAAGTACTTTGAATGTGGGCTGCATGTTTGTCGTTACATACATTCTAACGGACGTTACGGGTCAGCGCTTACAGGGGTCAGCGGACCTAAAAATAGAAATAACTAGGTTATCATGGCGGATGCCTGTTCTTTGTCAAAAAAGGTTTCTTGGACTGCGGATCCTCACGTGGTCGGCATTATATTCCACCCACCAAACCCACATCCATCGAGAGGGACTGAGATTGAACTTTGGACATTAAAAGTCGTAACCGAAGATTCTCGGAAATTGTACGGATGATATGTACGAACAACCGAACATCCAAATCCCATCATTCCCGGGAAACAAACAGGAACAACATGGCGGGAATTTTAAGTTACGAACCCGTGTTCTATAGGAAATTTGCTGAGAATTTTGGATATGTTTCTTCCGTCCAAGAAGCTTATAAACTCATCGCAGAGTTTGAAACGAGATCGACGACCAAGTTTTCCTGCTTCAAAGTGGACAAAGATTTTGGGAACATTGGTGTGTATCTAAGGATCATCTACTTAAACTGCTTTATGTACAGTCATAAGTCTTACAAATTTAGAATTTTGGAAGTCAATATGCTTGGTTCTTAGCATTTATTTCCTACTTGGTTCTTAGCATTTGCGTGGTTCGTATCCAGCCAACCTACGCGGATGAACGACTTTAGGTGGAATGCTAAAATCCATGCCGGAAAGAAACCGCTTTTTGCAGGGGGTGGGGGGGGAAGAGATATAAAGCTCGCTGTAATGCACACCTAGCTACCCTGGTTCCAGAGATTGTTCTTAATTTTTCTCCGCGTGAGAAAGAACGAGCACTTACCAGCGAGCTTTGCGATTCGTTCTGGCCGCTTTGTTCGTTTGCAACATATTACTAACATTATGTATGAAACTGTATCCCCCTGATATATTTTCTGCACCCCCACAACTGTGATATACATCGTGAAATGAACGCAGGCTTTATCGAGTTTCTCTGACCTTTTGTTTTCACCTCGTCCACTTGTCAACAGATCATTCGAAAAAAAAAAACACAAAATACTTTGGGAAGACCCACGGGATACTCAAGGAGCGAAAATCAGTTTTACTGGTGTGCCTTTTATTATATTGGGAAGAAAGTTATACGATAACCAGCACGGCATAGACAGAAAAGCTGGAGAGAAGAGAAAACGAAAAGATGCAGAAGAGGTAAGAACAATTCTTTCTTTTATTTGTCTTATCGTAATATAGAACCTAAAAACCACACGAGGATGTATCATAAGACATCAACCGGATATCATGCGAGTTTGACGCGCCTATAAAAATATCTCCAATGCCTGCTACAGACTAATAGAATGCCAATAATTATACACTTTTTACCCAGCTGTTACTTATCTTACATTGTTTGTTTTCTTTACGCAGGTGGCGGGACACGCTGATTTTGTATTCAAGAAAAGACGATTTCTTGTTCAGGACAGTCGAAAGTTTGGTTGTACGGCACAGATAAAGATGCGGGAGATTTTATTTTTCCCAGAGCACAGAGTAAGCATCCGCCGTATCGACGACAAAGACCCCCGTTTAGTGAACTAAAAAAGGCATCAGTGAACTAGGAAAAATATGAAACTGATGCTAGCCCTGTTCAGTTTACCATTTTGCAAATAACGTAAACAAAAAAAGCACGGTTGTAGCTGAACAAGTTTACTAAAAAAAATTATCCCAGATCGAATTTTGAAATTCACTCGGCGCGGCAATGTACTGTAAGTAAGGTTACCGTCAACTTTTTTCAAAAGCCCCTTCCCCAACCGACATACACCCCCCCCCCCCCCCCACTTGTAACACGTACGTTTGTGTCACTTCTTATTCCTTGTTATACTTCCAATGACAACTTATTATGTTTGCTGTAAAACGAAGAAAAACATTTCCAATTTTATATTTTACCTTGAGATTCATGACTGGTGTCTAAAACAAATTGATTTGGTCATCAATATATCACTTTAACAACATCCTGCTCAGCAAAAAACTTGCTTTGGAATGGTAAAGTTTATTAGTATGCTCCAACAGACATTTATACATCTTACAATATTGTTGATTCCAAAATTTGGAATCAAATTTAAATGTAAATAACATTGGTTATTCAAGTACATCCATCCATTGGTTTGCATATTGTGTGCCAAAAAGGATCACTCTGTAAAATTTATTCAGTTATGTGCAAGGGTATGGTCCAGTTAACCAATGTACTAAAGGCAGATATCATATATCCCAACAAAAAATAGTAATAACAATAATAATAATAATAATAATAATAATACTGAGAAATGTAACAGTCAAAACTGGGTATACAGCTATTTCGTGAAAGATTGTCGGAAAAAAATGTGCACGCAACAATCCCGAAAGGTAGTATGGGATATGAGCAATACGCTGTTCCTGACAATGTAGCTGTCGAACCTACTTTTGTTGCTTTCCTTTAGCTCTCGCAAACACATGTCCATGGCCTCTCATGCATTTCTTTCAAATTTCTTTGAAAAAATAGTGAACTCAAAACCACCCACAATACCTTTCGGGATTGTCGCGTGCACTTTTTCCGACAACCTTTCTCGAAATTGCTGTTTACTATTTCATTTCTGCGCAATTAAAGGTTTCTTGACAAACATGTCAAATAGTTTTCCAATTTCTTAGCACCCCTCTTAACGATGGAGAAATAATCAATTATTGCATTTAAGAGGTGTATACCCTTCTTTGCTGTGACAGATTTTCAATCAATCAATCACTCAATCTGTTATTTGCCACTTTATTTCTCATGTACAAAGTCTATTAGAATGCATAGAAGCAGGGGATGTCTGAAAGCTCTGTTGAGCTTTTCTGGGGAAGATCCCCTAAAATTATATTATTACTATTTCACAAACTTTCGTACAGTTATAAGTGTTCCTTTATATAGAGTCAGTGTATTGTTGTTAAACAAAACATTTTCATTGTGTTGTAAAAAGCTCAAATCACTTAATTGCCCTTTATGCTATTTGGCAAGCTGTTCCATATTATATTTATTATAGCACCTCCACATTTAACTGAGAATGGCCCATAATTATTTCATTCAAACTTAATGTATAAATGTTTTGCAGGTAATAATAATGATAATATGCATTATATCATCCATTTATAGAACCAATCCCTAATCAGACCTTCCTAATCTGGTGTTCTTGTCATACACCCAGAATTTTTCGAGGTACATATATCAATTAGGCGCCAATTAATTAATTTTATGAGAGGGATCTCGATTGGGAAACTTGACTCCTTCAAACTCTTATGGGGGATGAGACATAAGCTGATCCGTAATGAATGATTATCACTAGTGTTAAGATTTAAAGTTACACTGACTGCCTATATATCAGAGCAAAGAGTCATTTTCATTAAAACTAATATAAAAACCACGATTAGTATTCTGTATTTGTAAATAATAACAACTTATATAAAAACCACGATTAAAATTTTGTTTGTGCCCATAATTATTATGCTTTATGAGTGTGGTCTTAAAACGTCCGTCGGTACTTCGCAGAAGCGTAACTATGCGCCTAAAACAATTAAAACCCTTGGGTCTTTGGAGATTTAACAACGGTTATAGGCAAGGGCTCATATGTGCGGTCTGGACAGGTAGAGTGGTTTTGATGGATGTAGACTTCAACATCCACCAAAACCACCAACAGTGTTCGGGGCTAGATGAGTATCACGTAACCCCATGAAATATCTGAAACATTTTTTTAAAACTTCACGTATAATATTTGCCGAAATACAGTTATACTCTTTATACTCAACCTTTGTTGGCGAGAACGCGATCTCCCAAATATAAGCTCAAAGCAAAAGAAACAGCTGAAGAAAGGCCGGCAGGCGAATGCATCAAAACATCGTAGGCATCTTTAGTTGGTATAACATGTCACAAGGTGTCCAAAGCTCAATCTCAGTCCCTCTCGATCGATGTGGTTTTGGTGGGTGGAATATAATGCCGACCCCTCACGTGGTTCTGTATGAATGCCGAGATGATTTAACTCCACACCTAAAAAGCTGTTTTTTGTCGCGTGCAGACCTCAAAGAGTATGAGGTCATCCTGCAAAGGGCTGGCTTCGGACGTTTGTCACATGAACAAGTCAAAAAATTACGTGTTTTATGGAGGGAAATACTGGACAAAAATGTTATTGGATCGTACCATAAGGTGCATTATATCGAATTTGCCCGTATACTGTCTTAACGTACCCGGTATGCTGTTATGTCGTACTCGGTAATGTTGTATTGTAACCGGAACACTGTATTATCGTACTCGGTAACCTTATATCGTAACCAGAATAGTATTGTATCGTACTCCGATGCTGATGTATCGTACCCGGTAGTCATATATCGTAACTTGTATGTTGTTGTTTCGTACTCGGTAACCTGATATCGTAACCTGAATGATATTGTATCGTACCCGATGCTGCTATATCGTACCCGAAATGTGGTCAGCGGCTTTCAAAGTACGTCAAATATGATCATTATAATGTACCGTCTTTAGGTGCTTTACGTGCTTCCGTGCTTCTGGTGCTTTACTTGCCTGAGTTTCTTGGGGTGCTTACTTGCTTGACGTGCTTTGCTTGCTTAAAGTGATTTACTTTAGGTTCCCAATAGGTTTAACCGTTAGCCGTCGTATGTGTATATTGAGCTTGCTATCATAGGGTGCTTTTAATGTAGCGTTGCCTTCATTGCTTGTGGTGCTTTGCCTACTTGAGATGCAAAGAAACAAGCCAAGATCACTTTCATTGAAAAAAAGGAAAGGACTGTTAGCTTTTAGAAAATTGGAGACCGATTTCACTTATCAACATTCATGTGAAGGTTATCCTGGTCTCAGCCACTGGGATAAAAAAACGTCCAACTAAGCATTTATTCATTATAATCAAGTGGTTCAGCTACCGTAAAATTCAGAAAATAAGCCCCGGGGCTTATATTTTTCAAAGGCCCTTGTTGAGGGGCTTATCTACGGAGGGAAATTTGCGATTGGGCTAGCCTTATAGTTGGAAGTACAAGCCCCCGGGGAGGCTTATATTTGGAGGGGCGATTTAACGGAGGGTTTTTTGCGTTACCGTTTTGGGGGGCTTATTTTTGGGAATTTTACGGTATGTATGAAGGAGCGCCAATATATTAACAATATCATAGATTCTTTTTTCAATTATTGTCTCACAACAGACTGTTTTTATCTGTATAGGGGTGGTAAAGTAGTGCTACCCTCTTTTCTCCATATTTCTTTATGATTGCAGTTGAAACTTTTGCTCTAGCAGTTTGCCAAAATACAGTTATAAACGGTATTACAAGCTGTGATGAAGATACAAACAATAATGTTACACCGGCTGTTCTATTTGACATGACTTCGGCACCGATCCCTTTTAAACCCGGGGGCACTCAACAAAGTTTTATTCCGGGAGGTTCTGCCTCGAGGTCCAACCCCTTACTTTATGTACCATTTTTTACAATAAAGGTGCCACTTTTAAATTAAAAACTTTTATTGACAAATGCTGTTCTTTTCACAAACCTAGTTTAGAACTTTGCATTCCTTTCAACTGCTGTAAATGCGCTGTCTTCTAGATGCGAGCTAATCACAAAACCAGAATATTTCATCGACTTTTTTACAACAGCGATATATAAATTCTTCTGCGGTCCTATTAGGTCATTCTATATACGGAAAGAACAGATCTTCCTACCCTTTCATATACTTCAACTTGTTGAATCAGCACCGTTCATATTCCTGAACCCTTAAAAAGGTACCCTTTTTGAGTGGCTTGCCCGCATAGGCCATTATGTGGAGAACCTCCCTCCCCCAACCCTGGACCCCGGTTTTTAAGAATTTATCAGGACTTGTAATTAACTCATCTAAAAATGAAGGAATTTGGATCGTCTCGTCCGAAGGTAATATCCAAGACCTTTTTGGCATAAAAATGGCCTGATGAACCAATCAAAACCCTTAATTGGGTAATATCATGCACTCTTATTACATCAAACTTTTGCACTCAAAAAAAAAAGAATTATGAGATTGGACAATCACAAATTAACGACGGTTAAATATAAATCTGTATTTTTGACGCGTAACGGTAAAAAACAACAATTTTTGACGGTTGGCGAGGTTATTCGACGGCTAACGGTTAAACCTATTGGGAACCTTAAGTAAATCACCTTAAGCAAGCACGGAAGCACCTAAAGACGGTACATTATAATGATCATATTTGACGTACTTTGAAAGCC
>JBBMOI010000002.1:41150000-41162500 GCA_038088405.1 Porites divaricata | reverse complement strand
AAATCATCACAAATTAAACTTACAGGAGTTTACAGCTTGGAGTAAACTTTGAGTCTTAACGAAATTTTCGTTGGATCATGTTGATGAATGCAGTTGTGTAGGATGTGCAGTTTCCAATTTTGATCTTCTGTCAGAATTATGAGAGGACACTCACAGATCTCATTCAAAAATTATAGTTTTATTGTAATTATCGTTTGTTTCTATTCCTATAAACTTCTCATCAGGCCTACATTTTGCATGAATTTAATGTGATATATATTTGAAGTGGTTGTTGTTTCACAGTGAAGTAGTTTTCACTTTTTTTTTATTTGAAGTTCAGTTTCTTCTTAGTTGTTGGCTAAGGCAGTGTTGAAGTATCTGACATGTTAACATACTTTACTTTTCATTTTTCTTCAGAAAAGATTGATTGATCCTGCATCAAACAAAGTGCAGCCTCACAAACAAGATTTTTTAACGAAGAAATGTGTACTCAAGGAAAGCACACGTCTCTGACAGTGTCAATAAAATTTATTTATGGAAAGATCTGGGTTTTTACTCCTTTGTAGCACTTTAGACTATATGCATCACTTTTTTAACCTTCATATACTAAAAAAATATAATCAGTATTTTTTCCAACTAACACTTGAATCAAAGGTTCTCTTCTTTTAAAGTATAGTATTTAGTATTGCCCTTATTTCAAAAATTTCGTTATCTTTTGCAGATCAAGCACAATAACCATTGAAAAGAAAAAAAGCCTTGCTCGGTCAAAGACGGCTTTAAAGTTTTGATATTAAAATTGCACCCGTTCTCAATGAAAAGACTGAATGCAGACACTAAAGTTCATTTAGCTCATGTTCAAGCTTTTTCTGTAAACTGGAAAGTGTTGCTGGAGAAAAAGTTTTTTTGCTTTACCTTTTAGGGAAAAAAAATAATAAAGTAACTACCAAGTGTCTAAGCAATTTCAAAAGACCCATAGTGTCTTGTTTATCTGCTGAATTGAGCTGTGAACAAAGGCCGTTCTTTCTGGTGACCCTGCTTTTTTCAGAAACATTGTTGTCCTTCGTGATCCGAAGTTGAATCCCGAAAACCGGCCAAATCGCAAGCATCGCAGGAAACGAATCCCATAGGAATAGGTGAAAAAGGATAATAAAAAGTCTAGGCTATTCTAAAAATATCCGATGTGCATTTGCAACTCATATTAAGCCGCAATTAACCTTCTTTCCACTGGAATAAACAAAGTATGGAGGTATTGCCGCCATTTTGAATTTGGCAATGTCACGTTATCGCGCGACGACCAATCAGACATTTTTCGCCGGTGAATGATAACCAAAGGCTTTTTGGAAGGGAAGATTGGCTTACAAAATTGCAAGTCCAAGGATTCTTTTCTCGCTTGGCAATGTATTGGCAACAAAGAAGTGTTTCGCAGAATTAGCAAGATAACCGTAAACACGATAACTTTGAACGCTTTGTACAACGTCAATATACTTTGGCCGAAAAATGTTTTTCCAGAATCGTATTGTATATCCCTCCAATGTCTGATTCATCACTGTGATTGCTTTTAACAGCGTTGGACTTTTGAGAAATAATTATTTTAAAATCAGCTCCAACGCTCCATCTAATTTAGTATGCAATATTTGAAAATTTATTTTTTACTCGCTTCGGCCGTTTTTCGATGTTTATTGAATGATATTGCATATTAAAAGGCCTTTTTTTCATCACTATGTAGTTTTCTCATTATTTTGCGTTGCGATAGTGATTTCTGAACCGTTTTGTGCGAGAGCTTAATTTAGGCCTGATTTTGCTGCTATCAGACGGAAAAAGTTTGCGGGTCGATATTTTTGGTTTAAAGCGAAACTGAAACAAAAGAAATTCATTTTTAAATAGTATTCGATAAACTCTACTTGGGAGAAAAAAATCGGCCGATTTTATTTTTTAGCCGGAAATCATCGGTCGTTTCTTAGGCGTAGGGCCTCTTAAAAATGCGGGCTCCAGTTAATGTCAAAGATGGCAGACGTTTCGTTGTTGTTTGAGCTACAACAGTGGCAGAAATAATTCTTTCCATGGATTACAAATCGGCTTTCTACTTTTTGTATTGTTTTCTCCTAAAACAACTTGATTTGGATTTTTGTGCGTAAACTGATGGCTAAGGAATTTTAGTCGCACAGCGAGTCACGACGCTGAACTACGCTAAACTGAGCATCGAAGGTGGCAGCAAATCCAAGCGGGCACAAACTAGCAGTTGAGACATCCAAGAGATACGTGAATGGATTTTATTGACCGTTTATATTGTTTTTAGGGTGAAATTATTAAAGTAAGTAAAACTGTGAGTTAAATCTTTGTATGTTGCTTTTCCTTGAAAAGAGCGCGTATATAGCTATCAAAAATCATCGTTAGAGTTTCTTGCACAATAATTTCAACAGTTTTACCCTTATTAATGTTAAATCATTGTCTGATGAGTTTTTTGTTCGATTTCTCCTCATTGACAGGCAAACACACGAATATTGTGAGGGCCTGAATTTTGATGAAATATGCAAAAGTCGTTCAGTCACCTGAACAGTTTATGTCAACACATGGAAGAAAGTGAATTGCCCAAACTTTTTATGATCTTTTTCTGAACTTAAGTGATGGCTTTAACTACTCATGCAAAAGTTATAAAGATAAGCTGTTGCTCATCAGAGATATTGGGGAATAAAATACCCTAATTTTACAACTTACTCAAAACTTGGAAATGAACTTAAGGGGACTAAGAGGGGGGAAATCGAATCGGCGACTTTAAAAAGTTTATTGTGCTTAAATTCTTATGAACTCAGATCATCTCTCAGTGCATTTAAGTTCCAGGTGGCTTTTCTGGTTGTTGCACTGGCATCGTAAAGTTAGCTAATTAATTATGCATAAAACGGGCAAAATGGCGATTTTTACAGGGGATGCCCGGATCTCCCAGGGAATTTAATATTTTGACCTGAAATTCTGTAACATAAGTTAGCTCCTGGTACCTAACATTTGTGCCGAGTTTGAGCGAAATCGGTGATTTGAGCATTATCACCCCCTGCCTGGTTCTGCCTGGTTTTCTCATGGACACACTCTTAACTTCGCGATGCGCCAAAGTAATAAGCTTTCTTAAGTGAAACGTTGGTACTGCAGAGTATAAATACGCTCAGCAGAGCACAAGCAAATGAAATCGTGACTTAACAGGGGCACCCAACGACAATTTTCGGAAAATATCTGTTCGGAAGACGATTTGAGATCTATACTTTTCGGAACATCTGTTGTAAAATTTCTTGCTTGCCTGCCTCTCCTAGGATTTTCAAAAATCTAAAAAATGGTATAATTGCCTATTTTTAACGGATTTTTACCCGAAAAAGGTCACCTAGAATTTTCGGGAGCCTTTTTTCTGGCTGAAATTTTCGAAAAGGAAGGTTTTGATCCCTAGAATTTTCGGATCACCAGACTTTCAGCTAGGAAATCCGAACAGATGGAAAAATTTTTAGGGGATAAAAATATGCCTATATCTACCGTTTAAATACTAAAATACGTTTAACAATGCTATATTTAAGTGATTTTGAACTATATTCTCGTTGGGTGCCCCTGACTTAAGCGCCAATATGATGCGTAAAACCGCAAGGAACTTGACTTGCCGGTTTTCTCATTGAAAAGCCAAATTTAGGCGTCGGTGTAACTGCCGCAATTTTGACGCCGAAGCAATGCCTTTAGCCATTGGAGCATTGTCTCATAAATAATGTCAACGATGAGCAATTGTTTCAGTTTCAGGTATGTCAGAAAAATCATTTTGGTTCCCTTGTACGCAGGCTCCCACGCGTTTCGTCATTTAAGTGCTGAATCATCAAAAGACCTATTGTGGTGCAAGAGGTGATGAAATCACACGTGCAAAACGAGGAAGTTACACATTGTCTTTCCGTCACAATAAAAACTGAAACATGGCCTTATCTACCGGTATTTTTTGTATTCTCATACTTTGTCATGAACATTATGAATTGCATTTGAAATATATGAAATGAGTCATATTTTAAACTGCTGATAAATATTTGAAAGTGAATATGATCTTCGCAGTGGAATGAACAGCCTAAGCGGTTAAAAAGAACCTGCAAAAATCCAGGCTTGAGCACTCAAGCCTAAATTTTCACTTCCTTTTATTTTCTTACTTAGAAATAACAAAACTTTTGCTCTTAGCTATTTCTAAGTGAGGTAACTTCCTTGAAACTTTTAAAAACTAATTTGCTTTTTTTAAACAGACAAAACCATCAACAAAAATTATGAAAAACGTTTTTAATGAGTGCCCAGCCAGAAATTACAGGTGCAGATTATTCTATCTGTCAATTGTTAAGTTTTTAACAGTTTTAACATAAGTTACCCTCAGAAAAAGGTAATGACTACTTTTATAACATAATTAGTTGTGATCTTCAGAAAGTTTGGCCAAGCTATGTTGTGTTTTCATTAACATCCAAATAGATACATAATACTGGCACTGAAAGCGGCAATTAGAAGAATCCCGTTGACCGTAGGACCTGGGGCTCCATTGCAGTAGTCAGAGGAGCAACAACTGACTTTACACTTGACGTTGAATTGGTTGCATACTTTAATGCCTGATGCTGAACAGGCCGCAGCACATCCTTTAATGTATCCCTCGTACCTGATGCCAGATGTACTTTTGAAGCTTGCCTTGACACAATGCTGGGAGTTCAAACATCTTACTCGGCGTTGTTTGGCGGCACAATCTTGGAAAGAGTGCGTACTTCCACACTGATAACATTCTCGGGAAGTCACTGCAGCGGAAATTCAGTTTAAAAAGGACTAGGTCAATAAAGGCCAACAATTCTGCTACAAGGACTTATCATTAGTCTACGCAAGTAATATGTTTGCATGAAGTCATAGCCGAGCTCATTATAGATCTAACTCACTCACAGTCAGCCCTGAGACAACGTGCAGTTATAAGAGACTGAATAATAATTGATAGAGACCAATAATTTTTTGCGCTTGTCAGGATATTCCAAAAACATGTTGGTTTAGCAAACGGGATACAAAGTTCTTAATATGATGTCAGTAAGAATAACCATTGCGTATATAAACAACAGTTTTCTTCGTATATTTTAGAAAATAAAAGTAACAAAACATAGCAAAAATCTTTAGAAATTCACTGAGTCGGGCATTCACCAAATTCCTCATACACAGCTGTCTTAACCTTATATAAAATAACTTTCTAGAAACTAAATCAAACAGAAAAGAATTCGACGAACGCTACCTTCTAAATTAGGAAAAGGATGATAACATTAATCAATAATTGTTCGAATAAATCGTGAAAAGGTGTTACACAATGGGTAGAACACACTAGAAAAACTGAATTCCTTGCGCACACCCCACGGAACAATTCACTAACAACATCTAATACACACGGCTCTTTGGATAAATTTGACAGAATGCTATAGTAAGGAGTTATTAATATTTGCTGTCCGCCAAACCAGGTTGAGTTGTTAAACACCAGTTTAAAGCCTCCCTCGGTATTCAATTTTAAGTTCTTGCCGTTTTGATGTGAAGAAGTACACGAAAGAGCTCTCAATTTCATTGGCAGTGCGAATCAGGATTATTAGCAATGTTATCAACTTAACTTATTAATAAGTAAAAGCACTTTAACGATGACTCGGATATTAAAATTAAACTTAATGCAAGGCAATGATTCGGAATGCGTGACGAACAAAAACAAACGCATAGGACGTCTGCGGGGAGGCTACCGGTGATCATTAGTCTCCGAAAGTAATGTGTTTTTTATAAAGTCATAAATAGCTATTAACAGATCTAACCCACTGAAATCTGTCCTGAGACAACGTGCAGTTACAACATACCAATAACTGAGAGAGTACAAGCAAATAACTTTAGAAATTGCTGAGTCGAGCATTCACCAAATCCTTCATGTGCGGTTGATAGGTAATGCACACAGTTTTCAAACAGAGAATACTGACGAACGTAGCGTTGCCGTAAATTAAAAGCAAAGAAAGTCTTGTCTACTTAAGGAGAAAAGTATGATAACATTCTGATCCACTCTAATATGGTTTTTTGGCAAATAAGTCATGAAAAGACGTGACACAATGGATAGAACACACTAAGAGAACTGAATTCCTTGCGCAAACCCCACGGAGCAACTCTATGCTTAAAACACGTTGCAAAGTTAAACTTGATTTTCTGGCAAAATATAGCTGTTTCAATGAAGTTGTTACCAAACTCCCTCGTAAAGGAATGAATTATGGAAGCATTATTTAGAAATGCCTTACATTTTACCACTTTTTTGTTTTATCTGGTAAAATTTAGTATTCAGACTATAATTCAGTTCCAAACGTGATTCGGTTTTTCTTTTATCTGGTAAAATTTAGTACACAGGGCATACTTCTTTCCAAAAAATGATTCGTATAGTTATGTTTTCTGCAGATAAACGGAAAATCAATGCATGGAGATGAGACTGAGATGAAGGAATTGTTCTTTGTGGAAAGGAACATGTCATTAGTGTACCTTTACACACATACGCCAAAAGGTAAATGGAAATTTCCATGTACCCTTACGCAGATAACATGGAAATTTCCATGTACCTTGACGCGCCATAAAACAAATAGATGAACATAGAAATTTCCATGTATCTTTTCGCAGATAACAGGAAAGTAACACGAAAATTTCCATGTACTATTACGCAGCGGGTAACACTGGGAAAGAGGAACATGGAAATTTCCATGCACCTTCTTAGTCAACGTGCAAATGAGCACTGAAATACATAAAAAAAGACGCCAGAAAATAATGAAAAATGCTTTCTTTACTTTTTGAAAACTTCTACATAGCCTGATGGACTTTTTACTAAAATAAAAATCCAAAAGTCTGTATTTTTCCGAATATTTGTCCATTTGGGTACGCCTTGTTCATCAGGGTCTCCGCTTCCTGCTGGGTTTCCTTTCTCTGCCATTTCTCTTATCGCCCGGCGAATAGTTTGGAGGCTACTTACAGTAACTCTGATCCTCTGCAATGATGCATTAATACACTGACGCATTTCAGCACAAGGCACGGTAGATCCTCTTAACACAAGGACAATTACGGAAATTTTCGCATTTGTTGTGTACAGTATATGATTAGCTGATTAAGGAAGACAACCCCATTTCCGGTCCCTTTATCACTTATCTAGAGCTTTTTATCAAATGTTTACTTTGCAGCCTGTTTACTCATCGTCGGTTTCAGTTTTTCGTTTTGAGATACCAAGGAATTGAATTTTAAAGAACAGCGCAGTTGTTAGTTACCTTTGATCTGTGCTGAGTTAGTTGCCAAATTTAAGTTTGCGGCCATGATTTAATACAGCATGACAGCACAAAGGGTCAAAGAAAACAAGACGGTATTTACTGAGTTGTCCGTTGGGTTTTTAAAGTTTGAAGATCGCGCCCGCAAACATTAACAAGTCAAACAAAACAGACAAAAGACCGCCATGAGCAGTTTTACTGTGGTCTACGGACTAAAAACTCAAATAGACCGATAAAAATAGCGTATTTTCATCTGAGTTTGGGCAGCCTCTCTGGAATAATAGCCGGACAAAATATCGTGCATGACGGTTTTAATAATCCACTGGATTTTACAATTAACGTGTTATTACTTTGAACCCACATTTTTCTTTCGTCAGTCTGTTTCGTTTCGTCTCGTTTTTGCTTCCCTCAATTTCCCTTTAGCGTATTGTTTCTATGTAGTATTCAGGACTTTGTTACCTTTCATTTTTTTTTCGTCTGTACTTGAAGCGTTTGATTGACCTCACTCAGGCTCTCCTGGGCAGTTGCCTTGAGAAATCTCTTTGCAAAACCTCGATCGCCTTCTTTCACCACAGCCATTTTCCGTAATTAAAACTCCACTGATGTTGTACGAGTCAGTCTTGCTGCCACGGCCTCCAATTCTTACGTCTCAAAACATCGAGAGTGTGACTTGCCCTCCGCAGTATAAAATAGATTTCCTGAGTTTGCAGAGTTTGTTGTTCACGATTACGTAGCCGTAGTAGACGCGAGCAGTCGTCTTGTTCAGCAGCACCCAAAGTTTTGCGGATACTGGCGATATATTCGTTTGTCAGCCTTTATAGTACAAGCATAGAAATTTTATTTGTATCTTGGAAGCACTTTATCCGGTCGCCTTTCGAGGTTCATGGTAAAATGTGCAAGACGGAGTGATGGTAGGGGATTTTATTATTTGTTTGCTTGCGTTTTTTAATATATTTTATTTTTTATTGTTATCATTTAAAAAAAGAAGAGGGATCCAGAAAGGGGTCCAAAAGGGGGGTCCAGAAGGGAGGGTCCATGTTTTGTCTACACCCGTTGTTAACACCAGTTTGAGTTATTTGTTTGCGGCATTGCTTTCTCACTCCTAATTGGTCTTTTCCGTGCAACACAATACTCAGATCAGGTATCAACGGAGTCGCCATGAAGTCAAGTGATGTTTATTAACCTAGTGGGCAAGAAGATGCAAAGCCATATATGTAACTTTGAAGGAAGATTTTGAAACCGAAAAGTCCAACTATCAGGTCCTCGCGTCGTGGGAGTAAAAATCCAAGTGACCTGTATGTAATTACACTTCCATGAAGAATCCCAGCTCTCAGTTGAAATATGCCGGTAAGAAACAATCAACTAAACTACAGAATAAAATCTATATTCACTTTATACAGCCGGTCACTTAAAACTATATCATTAAATAACAAGAGAATCAACAGTTGTTTGTCCTTATTTCATTGTTCAATTTATTTGAAGATACTCCAATTTGTATGATTCATAGCGAACTGTGCATGATCTTCATTAAGTCCGCTTTTGATTTGCAGTACGTGTCACAGACTCTACCCGAGTAGCACATTCCCACTTATTAATTTCTTAGGTTCATGCGTTGTAAAAACCTCCCACATGATTTCATTTGTTCATTTACTTGCAGGTTCTAACATCGCGAAGAAGCACCTGTGGGGACAAAGACCTGTCAGTTTCGCTTTTCATTTTGTACCTGGTATCGTACATAACTTCATGCACTTGAAAAGACTAGATTTGATTTTGCCTTTAATGTTGTGGACATCTTATGTCAATAGGGAAATTAAAGGGTCATGAGTTTTGCAACGTTTTAATTTGTAATTTGACTAATTTGTTAATTGGACGGACCTCAGTTATACCGAACTCACTGACATATCATGTCATATGCACTTGTTTAATATATACAATGTATAAAACAAATCAGTTGTATATTTCTCGAATATTAAAATCTATAAATTTCATTTGACCTGTTGTTGAGAAAACGTAAACGCTAATAACTTCTATGTTAAATATATTTCATAACAACACTCCTTTGTAGTGTGAAAGATTCTCAAGCCGGGATAGTTGTTTCGGATGATGTGTTGATGCGAAAAGGTAAATTATCGGATACCATACGTTCCTTTTAACCAACTTCGTTGCAAGGAACATGGAAATTTCCATGTCCCTTCCGACAATTTCTTTTAACAAGCTTATTCGAAGGAACATGGAAATTTTCGTGTTCCTTTTATAATAAGTAAACCAGCTTTTCCATGTTCGTTTCGACAAAGCTGGTTGAAAAGAACATGGAAACTTTTAACCAGATTTGCCTAAAACTTTCCACTTTCTACTTTTTATAGGAAAGATGTACTGAAAATATTGATAGTTTTGACAGATTGTTTAATTTTTTGCAAAAGAGGAGTCCTTTAAGGCGTTTCAGCTCCAAAAAAACTACGGCTTAAGTCATTTTTGCACATAATTCCCATTTAGGGGCATTATTTATCCCATTTATTTCCTTTTTGGTAGAAATTTGAAAGTATTTAAAGGTTTCTACAGTAATGTGTTGGCAATTATATTTAATTTGAGTGCCTTAAATTTCCACTTTTGAAGATTAAAATCATGTACTTGCAAGATTTCATAAGATTCCACTTTTTCTTAACCTAACGCAATAATGCAGTATTTCGCAAAATATAAACAATCAAAGTTAACTTGCGAAGAAAACTGTTTCACTGTTTCACAATTTAGCGCAAATAGGTCATTTTTTACCAAATTTCTTGTATTTTTTTGTAAAAAATATGACCAAAGAAAGACTCAAGAAATGCTACTTTGGAATATCAAGTTTAACTTTGGAACGTGTTGACTAACGACATCTACTGTAATACGGGCGGCTTTTAGGATAAATTTGACAAAAAAACTATAGTAAGGAGCTATTGATAGTTGCTGTATATGTCCAAACCAGTTTCAGTTGGTAAACAGCAGTTTAAAACTCAATGTCTTCCGGTGATTGCAAAATCGGAGCTTCAGGAACGATGAGGTCTTCACCTCGCAAAAAATTGCGTTACTTCCGATTGCCCCCAAATTTGGCACAAAGGAAGTTAATAGTCTTAGCCAAATATGGGCCTAGTTTCCAGCCCCCAGGTAGTTTGAGCGTCACACAGCGATCTTTCAAAGTTGGAGAAAATTTTTGTCGATGCGTGTGGTGTTTTTGTGACTTCTTTTGCGAAGAATGAAAGCTTGTATCGACGAATTTCAACCAAATACAAGTCAAGCAAATTATTTTGAAGGATTTTGGAGGATAACAAGCAAAACAGACGGGCAAATCTAGGTAAGAAAACAGTTTTGAATCTTGCTTGCCGATAACCGACGCGAGCACATGTTGTTGAAATGCAATGAATTCCTTCCCGTTTGGCCTTCGGTTCGCTTTTCTGCCGTCAAATCCTTGCTTATTTTGATGAATTATATCAGCAAAGTCATTGTAGATTGTCTTTACTCGATATTTCGATGGAAACCGAAAAAAACAAAGCGTTTGTGTTACGTCAACACTTGACCACGAGGGACGCTAAAGTATTGAATTTCATTATCCCAATGAGCTCTGACGTCATTTGCATAATCCGATTATGTCAACAAAATAATTTTCTAGAATATTTTTAGTCGCTCTATATTTCCGACCGATATTCAGGCTGTTTTGCTAAGATATTGAAGAAAAAACCGTCTATTGACTGTAAAAAACCTAATGTACTGCTTGTGTGGCTAAAATTACACTCTTTAAAATTTTTTTAAAAATAATTATCTAAAAATTTCCTTTTTTTTTTTTTGTGCGGAATATTATGGGTTTCCTGAGTCCGAAATATTTTTTTTCTGAAAGTTTAATTTTTGTCCTTTCCAATGATGTATAGCTTGATATGGTACTGTAAATAACAGCAGAGATATGATATTTTAAAGTTGCATAGTCAAAAATACCAAAAATTTGGCAGAAGACAATGAATTTTAAAGCCTCCTTCGGCATTCAATTTTAAGTTCTTGCATTTCTGATGTGACGAAGTACACAAAAGAACTCTCAATTCTACTGGCAGCGCGAAATCACAGTTATTAGCAACGTTATAAACTTATTTCAATACTTTAAAGCACTTTAATGATGACGTATATTCATCAAATTCTGGTTCTTTAACGAGCTTTGCCACTGTCGACATGAAAGCGAAACTGCTTAAAAAATGCAAGGCAATGAGGATAAAACTGAAACAAGTAGCAAAATACTGATAATTACCCCTACCCATTGGCAAGAAGATCAGGAACATGAAAAGAGCTGCATGTTGCAAATTCGTCATGTTGGATCTCTGGTTTCGTGTTCGTTAATTAACTCGATCGATGCAGATATAGGAGTGTGGCTTGCTTGCTCCTTGAAGCACTAACCAAATGGCAAATCTGAACTGACCTTTGAATAGGTAACTGTCAATTTTATTAATCGAGACAATTCTTGTCAAAATTGATTTTGGATGTTACTGGTTAATACGCGAGCCAACACCCACAGCCAACAGTTCTGTTGAGTCTTAACAAGAAAGTTGTCACGCCCATCTGTCACTGATATGACAAGTTAAGTGTGAAAGAAACGTAGGTGCTGAAGTCCACTTATTTTACATGTCATTATCATGCCGCATAAAAGCTAGTTTCGCTATTCCCATGCAATCTGTTTCTACAAAAGGAAAAAAAATTCACTGATCTTTCTCTGATGAGATCTGATACTCTGTCGCTCAATAAGACGTCAAAAAACGACAGTACATCAGATGCCATTTGTGATCTATTTTACTAGTATGAAACGCTAGAAAAGCTGACTGGTTCATCTGGTATTAGAAACCTTCTGCATTCCTTTGGTCAGTGACCATCTTGAGAAGGGTATAATGGATTTGTTCATCCCCCTCCCCGCTGCAATTATTCAACAAAGAAGTAACAAAAGAACGTCCAAAAGAACAAAAGAACGAGTTTCCTCAGGCAGGTTTTTACTAAAATGCCGAAGGAGAAAAGGAAAACCCGAGCCCTATCAGTAAGCTTGATCTAACTTCATTACCCATTCTTTGATTTGTTCCCATTTTTCAGTTTCTCGTTCCTGTGCTCGTTATATCGTTTCCGGCAGTTTCAATAACTTCCCTCTCACGTCACTCATTCACTTCAAGAGACCGTTCTTGTGCAATCAAAAATATTTTACAGTTGTGCTGTGGATATTGAGTTTCAGAACTTTCA
>JBBMOI010000002.1:41097500-41145000 GCA_038088405.1 Porites divaricata | reverse complement strand
CCCGACGCTCTCACTCCAAAACAAACTTCCAACTCCTCGTTTTTCTCAACGTGTCTGAAAGGGCTTCCTTGTGATTTCTTGCCACACACAACACAACCATTCTTCGCCCTTTCTTTGCTTTCACTTACGTTTAAAATACAGAACAAAACACACGCTAAAAAGACAACAAACCGACCGGCGTACACGGCCATTTTGCATTTAATATTTTTTGTTTTGGTTTTGCTCAAAAAGAGCGGGAAGCGGGCGCGTGTCAGCGGCTACTTATAAAAGCCTCTTTGTACCGCACATGCGCAGACAGAATGCCCCTCTGTTGCTGTACACTGCAATACCGTAAGCCCTCATGTGAAGTCGCGAATCGAGCTCAATAAACGGTTACATCATACGCCCTTAGTTCCGGTAACAGTCCTCCTACTAGTCCTTTCTACACTGTCCTATATGCAAATCAAGTTCCTGTTTTCTTAGAGCGTTAACGCTCATTTCGCATCTAATTATCCCACATTAAGTCTCTTGAGACCCGACACTACACCTCATGTCCCCCTCCTATTGAGCTTTATCGCTATTATTTAATTTCAAGTCGATTGATTTGTCAAATGTAGCCGAATTCTCTTGGAAATGAGTTATTCGGATCGTATCCAAGTTAAGGAAGAGTCTAGGAAGAGAAAGAAGAAATCGAATGTCGTCCTCCATAAAAAGTTGAATCAGAAGGTTTTTCAATGCAATCAATCTCGTTCCCAGAGGCCGCGATCCTTTTGTACAGCGACGGGGATCACTAACCTCTGGAAGAATCCGTAAAAAACCATCTCTGATTGGCCGATAAAATCGTATTCATCACATGCAAATTTCTTTGCTAATCAAAAAACAGTGAGCACGTTGATTTGATTTTGACAGGCCACTTGTGTACACATAAATCTCATACGACCTGGAACCGTTAAGAAAAACGTCAACCTCGATCGATAATCTCCGAAATCAGGCTACAGTGACATTTTTTTCAAAATTTCCTTTTTCTTATTTTTGAAAGTCATTCCAATGGTTTTTTTTTTTAAAGAGATGATATACATTTATGCCACTGAACCTTTCAAATTTGCATACACTGTTGTGTTTATTCCGTGCACAAAAGAATGTGTGTCGTCGTGACTAACAAATGTTCATTCGCGGTGTCTAAATAAATAGACACTTTTGTCCCCTTTACTTGTCTTTCTTCACTAAATACATCCATCAAAGGTCACAGAAGAAAAAATGTTTTAGAAAGAGGAAATTGCAGCAATGTACGGGCAAGGAAAATTTCCCTTGCATTTGAGACCTTCTCTTGGTCAAATGGGTAAACAATTTCACGCAGGCGCAGTTAAACCGGAACCATGATTTTGTGGTTCCGGTTTTGGATTCTTCCAGAGCGTTCGTTGCCCCATCCGCTGGACAAAAGTAACGGATGCTCTGGGAACGAGATTGCAATGCAATGAACCAAAAAGTGTGACGCACGCGTAAAATTACTGTTATCAGGGACCGGTATTATCGACATTTTATCAACTCGTGCATTGAACCAAAAAGAGAGACGCACGCAAAACATTATTTTCATGCTTTTAAAACCTATAATGATGGAATTTGACGTTCTCATTTCTGTCCCCTTTGATCATCTCAAACTCCGTGTCCTAACTATAAACTGAAATATTCTAAAGAAGTTTTAGTTCTGTTAGTTCTTCCTGTCTGTCAGGAAACTGAGAGATTCTACCTTGGCCTGTGTGATTCGGTTAATATTTTGTGATTCGGTTAATATTTTGTGATTCAATACTTACATGAAGTTCAAATATCTACATTGATCGTTAACGAACACGGATATAGAGATGATGAAAGCTGATTTGGCTTTATTCAAGCACATCTTGCTAAGAGAGCATTTCTGACTTTGACGTACTGGACAAAAGACTCCACATGAATATAATGGAGTAAGATCTTTATTGAGCATGCGCTGCTTGTTGATGGGATATAGTTTTGAACCAAAATTGTAATTATCCGTCCAGGAATATATTTCACTAAAGCAAATCAATCACTAAGGTAGAAAGGGGGACTAGAAATTAAAGCTTAACAGGTACTCGTAATTTCACTCGCAAACATTTCCCTGAGCCGGCTTTTCCGGTACCTGGTGAAGGTTAGTCTATTTGCCTACCCCGAAATTACCATTCAACATTCAATAAAAAATTCCAGCGGGCAAATGAGAGAGATATCGCGTACGATGGAAATGATCCACCCGACGATTGGTCGAAGACGGGATGAGCACGGGACTCACAAAGACGAACACGGCTCGTGGATTCTCTGATCTGTATCACGTGTTCGCTCGAAAACAATGCATTCTCTGTCCTGCATTACGTCATGGTTGCCTTACATTATTCTATGTTACAGCGATTCAGGATTTTCAGTTCTGCCCCTGGAACAATCGCGCACGCCTCTATTAGGCTGCCGCCTCGCAGCCTCGCCTCTTCGCGAGCCTGCTTGTTGGCAACTATATTTTGGCTAAATAAAAATGAACTGAACTGAACGCCTTCCTAAAATTTGAAATCCCGCCGGGCAACGTGAAGTTTGCGGTTTCCCATGAAAAACCTGATGCTAAAGGTCTATTATTTGTTCATGCTACTACCCGCAAAAGGTTTGTAATTTTCATATGTAGGCATTTCAACTTAAGCTGAAATATCACCGCTCTAAGCCAATCAAATTTCAGAAATTTCTCATTTAGTACACCTTTTGCTGTTCATTACGAGAAAATACGCATTCATTTGTGTGAAACGGTGACCAACAGCGCCAAGATACATTCATTAGCGCGAAAAAGCGAACATTTGCGCATAAATCAGATTCAATAACGATTTTTTCATTTTAATCAACATTCAATAACATTTTTGGGTATTCATTTGCGTCATTCGACATACAAAAGGGAAAAATATACTTTCATTAACGCCAACATTCGAGTCATTAAATCATTAGGGACAATAGACAAACATTAAAGTGCAAACGCTATTCATTAACATTTTTATGACACTAATTGTAATTCAATAGCATTCCTGGACAACTTTCAGGGGCACCCAACGTCAATTTTCGGAAAATATCTGTTCGGAAGACGATTTGAGATCTAGAATTTTCGGAACATTTGTTGTAAAATTTCTTGCCTACCTGCATCTCCTATAACTTTCGAATATCTAAAAAATGGTATAACTGCCAATTTTTAACGGATTTTTACCCTAAAAAGGTCACGTAGAATTTTCGGAATTCCTTTTTTGGCTGAAATTTTCGAAAAGGTAAGTTTTGATCCCTACACTGATGGTCATCGAGAAATGAAGGTTCTAAAGACAAGAAACGAGTGAAAGTCCGGAATAAAACCGCTCAAACAGTTTTTTTTGACAGAAGGTCAGGTTCAAAAGAGGAAAACCAACGATGTAGCTGTCACAAGAGATAGCAAGCTAAGTTTGGAGCAGGTTCATAAAAAGCAACGTTTGAAGACCCCTGAGAGGGCAATAAAATACCTCTCAGACCCAGTCCGCCAAGCAACGTTCAGCTCGTCTCAAATTTGTAAAGAAGTACAAAAGCCTTACTGTGGAAAGAGGAAAGAAGAAACTAGACGTCTTCCTCCCTTTAAAACGTCGCATCAGAAAATTTTTCTAATTCTTGTAAAGGTATAGCGAAGGCAATGCAATGAACCAATAAGAGTGACGCAAGCACAAAATCATTGTGCAGTCATGCATGCTTATCAGTTACTAAACCTATAATGATTCAGTTTGACGTGGTCATTTCTGTCCCCTTTGTCCAACCCAAACTCTTTGTTCTTCCTGTCTTTCAGGAATTCGAAAGAGATATCCTACCTGTGTGGTTCGATATTTGTATGATTCAATATTTATTCGAAGCTCAAATATCTCTAATTGATCGTTAACGAACGCGGAAGTAGAAATAAGAAAAAACATTGATTAAACATATCGAATTTGCGGCATTATTTCACTTTATTCATGTACACCTTGCTAGCAGAGTCTTTTTAAAGTAATAGATTTTGACGCACTTGAGAAAGACTCCACATGAATCGTCGTGTTTCAATTTATTCAGTCATGATGTGGGATCAGAAAAAAAAGGGATTGTGCACCATCAGTGAGCTTCCAACACAAACTGCAGCACTGTTGTTTTTATCTTTAATGTCAGCCGCCTTACTACGATGAGCACCTGAAAATTTTAAAGCCTTAATCTTACACTCAATTAACTTAGGCTACGCTCAGAAAAAGTCAATGAAATACTTTTGTATCATTAGGTCTGATCATGACATCCAGACGGTTTTTTCGTCCGTAGTGCAGCCTCTTTGTTAACAACTGATCAAATACATAACGCTGGCAGTGAAGGTAACAATTAGAAGAATCCTGTTGACCATAGGATTCGAGACTCCCCCAAAAGTTCGTCCTAGGGCTCCCCCTGTGGTTCCACCTGGGACTTCCCCTAAAGGTCTTCCTGGGAGACTCGTAGTGGCTTCCTCTGGCGATTCTGTGGGGGCTCTCGGTGAGGCTCTATTGCAATAGTCAGAAGAACAACAACTAACTTCACATGTGTAGTTAAGAGTGTTGCATTGTGCAATGCTTGATGCTGTGCAGGTCGCAGCGCATCCTTTAACGTATCCCTCATCCTTGATACCAGATGTTCTTTTGACGCTTGCTGTGACGCAATGCTGCGAGATCAAACATGTTACTCGCCTTCGATTGGCGTCACAATCTTGGAAAGAACGCGCACTGCGGCAGTCATAGCATTCTCGGGAAATCACTGCAGCAAAATTTAAATAAAAAAGAGTTAGGTCAATTAGGCCAACAATTCTGCTACAGTGTTTGGACCAATAGCTCTAGCTCTAACTATCTGAAATCAATTTAAGAATTGCTAAGTTGAGCTCTTCACCAAGTTTATAAGATAATTCATAAGAAAAACCTTTGAGTGTAAACACTGGCAAACCTTTTTTAATTAAACCAAAAACAAAACAAAAAGTAAAACAATCTAAGAATTGCTGAGTCAACGTGGTAACCATTATCTTTGTTTGCGATTACTTCATGCAACTAAATCACTCTTGAATTTGATAGAAATGGACGCAGAGAGTCTTCAGCCGAGAAGAATACTTTCAAAAGCTGCCGTTATCATGTAAAGAAACGAGAAAAATCATCAAATTCTGGTTTTAGTTTCACTAGGTCCGCCACTGTAAGTAGCATGAAAACGAAACTGGCGGCGGATAATTACAACTTATGCAAGGTACTGAGGAAATATCAAAGAGGAACAAGTTACAAAATGCACCCCTACCCATTGGCAAGAAGATCAGGAACACGAAGAAAGCTACATGCTGCAAAGTCGACATGTTGGATCTCTGGTTCCTCTTTCGTTCACGGGATCGATGAAGATATAGGAGTATGCTTGTTTGCTCTTTGAAGCACTAACAAAATGGCAAACCTAGAATACTGGGCCCACCTCAAATGCTGACTGAAGTAACCTTTGAATACGTGATTGTCAATTATATTCATCGAGACAATTCCCGAGTGTCAAAATTGATCTTGGACGTCACTGGTGAAAATGACGCCAGTCGAGACCGACAACTAAAAGTTGTGACGCCACGCCCCTCTGACGTTAACAACTAATAACTTGATCATCGGGTATTCGAAGCCTTCCACGTCCTTTAATTTTAAGTCAGTGGCCCCATTGCGGAGGGGGCATAAGGGTTTTGTTGTTCTCCTTTTCGGCTGACGTGAACTTATTTTTCTTAAGTCATCGTTATCATGCAATCAAAAACATAGACTCCGCATTAGAAAAACCGCGAAAGGTTTCATTACCTCAGTCATATTTTACTACTTGCCATGGATATTGAGTTTCGGCTCTTTTCGATAAATCTGAGTCACTTAATAAAATGTGGTGCTCAACCGCTTTTAACAAGTGTAAAGGTACTATCGCCATTATACCAACTCGTGCATTGAACCAAAAAGAGAGACGCACGCGAAAAATTATTGTCATGCTTTTAAAACCTATATTGATTGAATCTGACGTTCTCATTTCTGTCCCCGTTGATCATCTCAAACTCTGTATCCTAACTTACTGTATAACTGAAATATTCTAAAGAAGTTATAGTTCTTCCTGTCTGTCAGAAAACTGAGAGAGTCTATCTTGGCCTGTGTGGTTCGGTTAATATTTTGTGATTCAATAGTTATGATGAAACCCAAATATCTACATAGATCGTTAACGAACGCGGATCTAGAGACGAAAAAAGCATGCAGCTTAAACATATCGAATTTGTAGCATTTGGCTTTATTCAAGTACTCCTTGCTAAGAGATGACGAACTCGACAGAAGACATGTGCTGCTTGTTGATGGGATACAGTTTTGAACCAATTTAAGTTTTAATTATCCGTCCAGGAATATATTTCGCTTAGACAAATCAAGGCATTAAGGTTTGAAAGGGGGGCAAGGAAAGCTTAACACGTAATCGTAATTTCACTCGCAAACGTTTCCCTGAGTTTTCGGGTCTCTGGTGAAGGTTAGACAAGTCTGTTTGCCTACACGAAATATATTGGGCAAAATTACCCATCCAACTGCCTTGCCTTTGAAATAAAGTTGTACTCTATGTTGCTGTTCGTGATCCATTTTTTTTTTTGAACACCGGAAGATCCGGCCCGCTCTCTTTGTCTTTGCCACTGTCTGTCTAAGTTGTCCTTCCAAGCATTGTTTTCACATTTTTCAACTAATTCGGTCAAAAAGTTATCGCTTATTAACCAAATATTAAATACTAATTCTTTTGGCATGGAATGATATTTTAAAAAGGAAGACTATTTTGACATGACGTTCATACAATGTAAAATAGCATAAAAATAATCGCATAATAATTATCACAACGATCATATTGACTATGTGTTAATATACCGTTGATTGAACACTGAAAACATAACGTACTATACGTACCGTAATTTTACTTTTTGAAAAAAGTAAAATTACGGCTACGTATAGTACGTATAGTAAAGAGCGTTCTGGATCATTGAACGTATCGATTAACTCGATTGGGAACTTTTGACGGTTGGCGCGAATGGGAGATTTAAAAATATGTATATATTCTGCCAAAAGGACTATGTGAAAAAGATCTTAACTCCAGTTAAAAGTCCTATACATGAGTTCAGAAATAAAATAAAAGTTGGCCGTAGCTAAAAAATTGTTGAAAGTTCAAAAATAAGGTTGGAAAAAATTTGATCACGAATGCAAGTAGGCTTTGTAATAAAATTCATCATGCAGGCATCAAAACCTTTGTCATATTACCTCATTCAAAAGTTAATGATCGGCCCCTTAGTGCACCACTACTTTGCTGGTAGAGCTAAACTCACTTTGATCAAGGTCTTACGCCGGGCTCTGTGTGGTGTACTATTTATTATTTGCGAGAGCATGCATGATTTTCAGTTCATTACTGTTCTTCAAATATTGTTATTCACACAAGTCATGTTTGAGTTAATAAATTGTTAGAGTTGGGTTCATTATTAAAACCCACCGCTTTGGCCGGAAATTAGGGAGCTTAAGCAACAGCGTTTTTGAGCGACGGACGTCAACCGGAAGTGGACGTTTTGCATCATTGGGCGGTGGTTTGGTTGAAACTCTCAGGTAAATCGTCCTTATAAGAGAAAAGAAACTTATCAATACAAATTTCTTAGCGTCAAGGCATATAGTAAGGGAGAAGACCTCACTTCCGGTTGACGTGCGTCGCTCAAAAACGTTTTTGCTTCAGCTCTATATTCTCTTGTACCGGATTTTTCGTCTGACAAAGGTTTCATTGCTTAATTAAGAATTCGAACTGTGATTCTGATCGGTCTTTTCATACAAGATCTGTACTGTTCAGTGTCGTATGAAAGACCTCGTTGCGCAGATTTTACTGCTTATAACACACGCCTAAAGAGAGACTAAACAAGCAAGAGCGAGACATTTCGGTTAAGAATACGGCCTCGAACACACCCTGATGCAACAAGACTGAAAAAATCTACCAAGCTAAATAGTATAATAAAAAAAATGCACTTTATTTGGCTCCATATAATTCAACATACGTATTTCAACAAAATATTCACTCCTTCCTCTTCTGAAATAGTCGCCATTTTCATCCCAACTTTCAAAATCACTCAGATCAAAAACATCCAACTCTTCCCTAATTGAGGATCTCAATGGGGTGCCTGTGTCTTTTAAGGTTATCGGTCAAAATTTTGGCCCTTTTACGGCTATCGGTTAATTTTCTTTCAATTACAGTTAACAAAAAAATTAAAGATTAATTTCTTTTGTTTCAATGAGTTAAATATTAATGACCTGTATTTTTTGTACCTTTAAAGCAAAATAAAGGTCTTAAGATCATCTCGGGATGAAATGCTATTCTTCTGAAAAAAAAAAAAAAAAAAAAAACTCAAGACCGGGGGCGTGATATCATGTTCATTTATGACAGAAATGGCCGCTTTCACACTAGAGACGGACGATTCGGGTGAGATGGGTTATCCGTTTGATAATTCGGGTCAGATAGGTAATGCGTCTTAGGTTGAAAATGGAATGGTCTTAATTTTGAATGAACAATCCTCCCGACTTTATCCGTCAAGTTTGACGGACAGTTTAGATATAGATTATCCGTTTCTGATAGCATGTGAAGGAAGGTGTAAATTAAGAACTGTTACAGTTTTTTGAACACAGACTAATACACAATATTCACTTCTCATTTAAGCTGTCATTTGCGGATTCATACAGTATACAAGTTCTCTTAACGGTCACCTGTTATATAGCGAATAGCTGTACTTACGACCGCCATCACAAAACCCCGTTTCAACTCCCACACAAGCTCTGGATTTTTACATTCCCGTAGGCGGCCGCGGACACTCAAAGGGTTTACCGGTAAATTAGATGTTAGCTTTGATTTAAAGCTCTCGTAAGCAGACACCCGGAAGAAAATCTTATCCGTCTCTGAATGTTGTGCTTTTTACCGGGGCCCAGCCGAAGGCTGGCACCGGTCTTAAAATGCAGACGGTTTCTGTCGTTTTTTGAACGTTACATTGTTAGGGATATATCGCTGACACGTTACTTTTGCTCGCTGGCTCATTGAAATCTTATCCGCCATTTTGAAAAGCATGAGGCATGGAGGACGGTCAAGAGAAAGATTATAGCTTTTTGTTCCCCAACCTTGACGATGCACTAGTTTATGAGCGAAAATTTAAGAGTGGATATTTGGAGAGACAAATTTACGAGCGATCACTTAAGAGTGAACCTTCCATCGTGAAACTTATCGAGAATAAGAGCGACTTATCAAAGCTATCTACATTGATTGAACCTTCCATCGTGAAATTTATCGAGGTCGAATCAAAGCGAACACTTATCAAAGCTAACTTTATATCATCTTAAAAAACGTGCTACAAGGCGATCTAGACGTGCTCGTGAACCGAGCAGAATTCCATTGCTATTTCTAAGAGGTCTCAACATGAAGAATAGCATGTTGAAGAAATTTGTCTTCAAAAAGATTTCAACGATTGAAATAATTAAGTCTTCAAAGCTCCATCGCTATGTTAATAGGGTGAGAAAACTTTATCATGCACGATATAAATGTAATAACAAACGCGATCCAAAGATAATTAACTTAAATAAAATGGCTATTGCTGGTTTTCAGTGTCACGCCATTCAAAATAGATTAAAATCAAAATCAAAACCATTCGACAGATAAAGTCCAGAATCTTGGAAATGAAAGGAGGTAAATATACAAAGACCCTTGCCAAGATTTGGGTCGAAGGAATAATTCGTATACGAGATATCCGAAGAAATGTTTTACCCAAATTTATAGAGCTTTGTATGGAGACGCCATGCTGGAGCTCATCCGGATGAGCTGCAACATGGCGGACGGAAACCAACAGAACATCTGTTACCGAGTTTTGCTACAAAAGCGTGAATTTATACATGAACTGTTTAGATAGCAAAATTTCCTAAAATAAGTCATTTTTTTTAACCTACATGACAGCTAGCTTGGCCGTCATGTAAATGCCGCGTCACGCAAAAGCTTAGAAATTCAAGCGTACTCTATCACAAAACCAAGAATCCTTTTGAAGCGAAAATTTGTATGAAAATTAGTTTGAGCTGCTCTAATGCATCGTGAAAGCAAAATCTCGGTAGGATCGATAGGTTTTTCGTTTGAATTTTGGTGACGTCATGTGAAAACCAACAATACTCAAGAAAGCTTATTTGTTGTCTTTCTTTAGCAGGCATTATGTAAATGTTAGGTTTCCTGTGTGGTTAGAGCCCAGTCTCTGCCGAGGTTCCATTCGAGACTAGGTCAAACCTCCGCACACATGTTTTTTTGTCGCTGTTACTTTCGCCTTTATTTTTCGGATAAGGATCGTTTAATTAGACTCACATCGAAGGAATAGAGAATAAGGGAATCATTACGGATATTGCAGCGATTCTCAAGGTTACGGACACGGACACTTGCTTGTTAGTAAGGATTTCTTGTACAGTATTGTATTCGAACAACGTGCTGAGCGTAATTGATCGGACCGAATAAAACGTGGAATTGACGCTGAATTGACGGCTGTTACACATTATCACAGGATAATGAAACTAAAATGTAAAGCACATCGATATTTATCATTGTTTTCTGAATTTCAAACTAAGTAAAGATGTTAAGAAGAATCCAGGACCTACTCAATACAACACTGATCATCATGAAGTAATAATTAGACCTTTTATGCAAAATTACAGCTCAACAATGCAGTTGACCTCTCCTAATTCCTCTGAAAATTTGATGCAGTCAAGATTAGGTGAACTTGGTTTACAATCAATAGATGTTGGCGGTGCGGGTGATTGTTTCTTTAGATCTGTATCACATCAATTATATGGCAATAGCAACCATCATATGCGTATACGTACTGCTGGGGTTCAATGTATGAGAGACAACCCAGAGAGATTTATTGAGAGCAATATCGAAAATTCATGGCTAAGATATCTGAAAAATATGTGTATTCAAGGTACATGGGCTGATGCACTTATCATTCAAGCAGTTGCAGATGCATTAAATGTTACTATACAAATAGTAGAATCTAATCAAGGCTTTGCACCACTTACTACCGTTTACCCAGTTCAGGAAAGAAATACTTCCTCTACAATTACTATAGGTCATATTGATGAATGCCACTATGTATCAACCTCTGCCTTACAATTAAAAGCCTCCATTTCAATGTGCAATGAATTAACAAATGATACTCAGTTATCAATAAATAAGCATTTTATTTTGTCCATATATGCAGTTTGTTTCTCTGTCATCAAATCATGCACTTACCGGGATTCTTCAACACTACAGGCTCTCCATGAACATGCATGTTTGTTCTATGAGAAGTGTAATGTAGACCGTGTAGGCAAAATGCCTAGTAATATAAAAATCTGTGATGCAGAAATCAAAATAAAATACTCACACTTGAATCAGGGCTCTTTAACACAGTGTTATCTTGTTAATAAGGACTCTCTACTTGAAAGTATTTTAAAAGAAAATAATAGAAGTTGTGTTATACCCACGGGATACTTATTTTGTTGTAATGATGTTCATATAAGCTTTATAGTTCAACGTAATACTCAGAACAATCGTTACTTCATGTTGACCTGTGAAAATGAGCAATTCCATCTCCTAGGACCATTCAGTCTTAACGCCCTTGTAAAAAGAGTCAGTGAAATTTATGGGCAAGATGACTGTATCAATGATCAGAGGAGAGGGGAGGGGTGCAAGAGGTTAACTATATCTATGCAATCCCGTGTCCCACTGGGCCCCGGTAAGTTCCACGAAGTGGTTCTCGTTTTTTTATATTATGTCCACAGTCATATCGCTGTTTGTCACTGTTATGAATCATTCTTATATATCCGTTTCGGAGTTACCGTTTTTCCACATACGCGTCCGGTTACACTTGAAAATACAAACTGAGTTGTATGCCTTTACCTAATTGTATGCCTTTACCTAATTTCAATAATGCAATGGTCTGATCTCTGCGTTCCCTGTATGTCCTGCGCTCCTCGGAGTATCAGAGGAACTTTAGAAACAAAATAGATTTGTCTACAATATATTGTAACTTAAAAATTGCATCATTCAGTACATTTACTCCAAAAAGTAGATGTTTCCGCACTTTTCCTCTTTAGAGACCTCCTGCAGTTCGACTCTCGTAAAACCCTAATTTTCCTTGAGCAACCCCACGGGCATTATTGACTGGGTGTCTTCCGACCACGCACGGACCGGAACATCAAATGTCTGTAACTTAATTGTTGTGTCTGTCCATAATTCAGCATCTGCCTGCCTCAGCACGGCACACTAACCTGGGCACTAAACTGGTTTTGGTGCCCCAAGAGTACGCAAAAAGGCCCTTCCGAGGATGTCTAGGATGAGAAAATTGACCTTACCTGGGTATAGGGTGAGAAATTTGAAATCTAAGTATCACAGTTGAAGTAGCTCTTGAGGGAATGTGGGAAGGGTGTTAAACATATGGAAGCGGTTGTTTGAGAAAAAGATCTAACTCAATGTGAAAGTGTGGTGTATTTTGAATTCTACTTGGGAACATTACTGCCATAGTTAGGCTTTATAAGACCCCCAAAAAACCGTGCTAGGTAAAAAATTCAGTGTTTATGACAGTCAAATCTGGTGCCAGCAGGGTAGGGCATTTGTACGCAATTTGGCGACTCCCCCGGGGAGGGGGGGGGGGGGGCTCCAGTATGAAGACAAAATGGAATTCTTGTCGCAAGCTAATCTGGACGTGTCTCACACTTTGTTTGTCCCTTTGAGTTGGTCTGCACCAAGATCCGGCTTCACTTCGCTGCTATTTGACATTCAACTGAAATAGACAAAAATATTTCTTTCCAAAACACGAAAGCAAAGCGACTTCTATCTCCGAGTTTGGAAAGAAATGGGATCATTTATAACCAGGGTCTGGATAGAGTTGTCAATAGATTTGGAATTCTAAAATTTTTATTAGCATACAATAGTAGTTATAATAGGATGCCTTGTTCCTGACTTTTCAAGTACTTTTTCCAGTCATTTTCCCGATTATCCTTGTCATTTTACCCAAAATTCCAATGACAGAACTTAATCAGAGAATTTTTCTGTACTCTTTTCAAAAATTTTCAAAATTTTAAATTACAATTATCCCCTGTCTTTCCACCAATTATTTCTCTCATTAAAATAAAATAATGAATGACGGAAATATTCAGGAAATTTTTTGTACTTTTTTTAAAACCTTCCAAATTTCTGTTATTTCCCTGTCATTTTTTTTTTGTACTTTTGTGTCTTTATGACGGTGGGAAAGTTGACAACTTTAATCGCTCGCCCTGCGGGCTCGCGGAAAATGACTGGAAAAAGTACTTGAAAAGTCAGGAATAAGTCATCCTATTATAACTACTCTATGGAGATTTTATTTTGATTTAAAAAATTATAAAAATATATAATAAAATGGTAGATACTGAAATTAATTTTTTAAAATGTTTTGAAATTGATCCAATTGTTTTAAAAGGACAATTACGAGTTGTTAAACCATTTGAAAGAATTTTAAAAGATTTTTGTATATTAAAATATAAAGTTAGTAAAAAAAAGTACGATAAAGAAAATTTTTATAAACTTGTAAAAGATTACTACATTTATAAAAATCAATTCAAAAGATATGGATTAACTTTTCCTATTAAAAATAGAAATGAAGTAACTTCGAATTATGACAAAGAAGAAACAACTCCACTAAGTAAATTATTTTTTTTCCCTAAAAATAAATTTTTACCCGATAATGTTTTTAAAGATAGATTTAAAGATACATTTAAATTTAGTTATAAAGGTAATGATTACTTTTTATTACATGATTTTTATTTTTTAATACCTTTAAAGAAAAAAATAAAGCTTCTTTAGAAATAAGATATAATTATGATGAAATAAAAAATTTTTGCATACAATTAATACCTTTAAATGAACAATTTTACATAAATAAAATACCAAAAAATGATGATATATTATATATTGATGCATCTAATTTGTATAAAATTGTAAATTCATCGGAAACAAAATTAACAAAAAGAGAATTAATTAACTTTGAAAGAATAAGGGAAATACCATTTGTATTTGATTTTGATAAATATTTAGATTATGATAAATATAAAAATAAATTAAATGATTATGATATTTTTGGTAATATTTGGAGAAAGACATTAGAAGACGCTCCTTTTTTTAATATTGATAAAAATGATTTTATAATAATGTTAAATATCATGTATGAAGATCAATATCTAACTGATTTTAAACATTTTCAAGATTATGACGAACGAGATTATTATGAAATGAGTAATGAAGAATATTTAGAAGAATATGGTGATAATGGAAATGTTGATATTGAAGATGTTGATAAACTAGAAGAAAATTTTAGTTATTTTAAAGAATATTTGATGTCTAATCGTTATCCAATTATAAAAACATCAAATGTTATTTATGAACTTAGTGAACGAAGTTTGAATAACTATTATAAAAATGTTATTGTATTTGACCCTATAAATAAAAATTATATCATGCCTGATTTTAAAAAATATAATGATGATTATGTTTATACTTTAGAAACAAAACAACAAGAAATTAAAAATGTATATTACAGTCGCTATAAATGGGACAGAAGTAATGATATTAAATATTATTTAAAGAAATAATTTTTCTTATATAATAAAGATGCAGTTGTCAAGTTATGATCGTCTAACACCAGAAAATATTATTTTTAATAAAGCCAAAGAATTCAAAGTAAACAATGGCAAAATTAAATACAAACGAATACCAATTGAAGTCAAATACCCAAATGGAAAAAAAGGATCTTTGGTAATTGAAACTCCTCTTCTTTTCTCTTTTGGAGTAAGTGAAAAGAAAAACCAAGAAACAGGAAAGTTAGTTGGTTATAGTATTCCGGTTTGTCTCTGGAAAAAAGATAGTGAACCAAATGAAAAGGAAAAAGCATTTTTTGATACCCTAAATAATCTTAGGGAAATATGTTGCCATCATCTTGAAAGTGAATATGGACCTGAAATGGCAACAACCCTGTCTTCCTTACTATATTACAAAAAGGAAGAATATACTGATAAAAAAGGGAAAAAGAAAACAAGAGTAGATGAGTCATCTGCTCCAGTTCTTTATGCAAAACTTATTTATTCAGATAAATCAAAGAAAATACTTTCTCTATTCAATACCAAGGGAAAAAAGGTTTTGAATCCTTTAAAATATGTCGATCAGTACTGCAATGTCAAAATGGCATTGATAGTTGAAGGAATATTCATAAGTAAAACTGTTACATCTTTACAAATAAAAGTTCATGAGTGTTATGTTAAACCATTAAAACCAAGAGAATCTTTATTAACAACAAACGATGAAGAAAGTGATAGTGATAATGAGACTGATGTGACTTTTGAGATTGTTGAGAATGGTAATATTGAAGATTTAATTATTTCTGATAAGGAGGAAGAAACTGATTAATGAGGTTTTACATTTTTAATACAAATTTTGTATTAAAAATTAACCAAATCTTTAAAACTAACCCATGAGTTAAACTTATCAGGGTAACCACTCCATTTTACTAATGCTATTTTTTTCTTGTTATCTCGTCTGATAACCTTTTCTATTCTAAATGTTTGCTGTTTTGCTTTCTGTAATTCTTGTTCATAAAAAGATCCTTTAATTGGTTCTCCCATCAGATCAACAATAGAATACGTAACAGGTTTTGTTGGAATAATTTTATCAATCACAAATATCTCTTCTGTCCAGTTTGGTGTGTAACCTTTATCAAATACCTTTCTCTTATATTTAGAAATTCTAACGTGGTCGCCAATCTTAAACTTTGGTTTGTTAGGTTTCAAGTAAATAGATTCGCCATACAAATTATTCCAAACTTTTTTCTCATTTTTCTTTTTACTTGCTTCAACAGGTGACATTTTAACACTAGAATGTCTCGTATTATTATAATCATTAACTAACTTATCTATCTTATCAAAGTAAACAGTGTTATTATTTACAGTAAAGATCTTCCACATTCTGTTTTTCATTGTTTTATTCCATCTTTCAACAACACTAGATTTCTCTTCATTTTCAGTGTGATACAGTTTAATACCTTTACTTTTCAGAAAATCTTTGAAATGTTTACTTATAAACTCAGAACCTTTATCTGTCCATAACATCCTCGGTTTACGTTTACTCTTAAATATTTCAGCAAATGCTTTACTGACAGTTTCAGTTTTCTTGTCTTTCAAACCTCTTATCCATCCATATTTACTAAACACATCAATAACCATCAGCAAATATTTAATCCCTTTATTCCACTTACTAAACTTTTGCATTTCAACCAAATCAGCAGCCCAGATTTCATCAATCCCATTTGAGATTACTGATCTTTTTGAAAAGTTTCTTGTGATTGGTTTGTGAAGTTCGTCGGCTAATTGTTGAGACCAATCACTACTCAACGCCGACGCGCGTTTTTTTGAAGCCCAAGTCCAAGTTTTTGCTTTGTGTTAATCATTGTTCTAGCCAAAGTATGCCCCCATTGCCTCTGTTTCCAAGGAATTGCGTCTAATGCTTTTATCATTTTTCTATCAGCTTCATTTTTACATTTAATTTGTTCGCTTGATGGTTTGTTACCACATACAGAGTAATCAACATCATGTTGCATACTTACAGCATCTGTTCGTCCAGTTGGTTGTTCATAGATTTCTAGTATCTCGCCAGTCTGGGGATCATATTTTAATTGAGATTCCAGTGGATTACCGGGGCCAGTATACTTATGTCCAGGAAGTGTAAATCCTTTACGTGGTGCGACTTTTAAAATGGCTTTATGAATATCAACTCCACTTCCAAAACCTATTAATGGATTGTTTTCCCAAAAGTGTTCATCAACAATAATTCCATATTGGGTTCTTAATATCTGTGGCCATGTATCTGGATTAGATGAAATAATGTTATTCATCTGTTTTAAAGCTTCTGGGTTTTTTTCAAAAAATGTTGTCTTATACATTCTTCTATATGGTTTTTCAAATTTAAAAAATAATTCGGGATTACTACCTTTGCGAATTATTCCCATCTTGGATTCTTCTGCTGCTGTTGGTCTTCTCCAGAATTTTCCAGAAGTAATTCCATGTTCTGATCCAAAAGCTGATTTCATAATATCACCAGATTTATACCTATCGTAAACTGGTTTCAAAGATGGAATTAATTCTTGTGTAGTTGACATTGCAATATCTGGTGCTTTTTTTACAACAGTCATTGGATCAATTCCTCCCCCATCCAGATCTTTTCTATTAGTTTTATATCTTTTCTTTGGTCTAACTTTAGTTGAAAGTTGATCCATTGCCGATCCAACACTCTCCTGAATAAAAGGAGTCAATTTATTGATCCCATAATTTACAGCCTTCTTTTGTAGTTTTTTATTTCTCATTAATTCACTAGTTCCATACCGCCCCATTTCAACTGCTTTTCGTCCCATCCAAGGCAAAGCATGTTCAGTAAATGCTTCTGCAGCTGTTCCTACAACAGTGTCAAATACATCTCCTCCAGTTTGTTTGCCCGCCTTCTCAGACGGGCTAACTAGTTTTTTGTCTTCTTCTTTTTAGTTTTTCTTCTTACCCCAGCTCCAGTTTGGGTGGTTTTTGCCATTTTTACATATCTTACTTTTTTATTTCCACAAACTGCGCATCTACAATAAAATTGTTTCCTTCCTCTTTTATCGGTTTGGTAACCACTTGGCTCTGTGCAAGGAGTTACTATTTTATCTACAATGCAATATGATTCATTCATTTAGTATAATGTTTAGATAAAATGTCAACGAGAGCTAATTTTGTAAAAAGTGAACTTAACAAGATATATAATTTTTTAAACGAAAGTTATGAATATGCTAATATTGCAAGATTGGAGAATGATAATCGATTTATAAAAATATTTGAGATTTTAATGGAAATGAAAGATAAATCTGATTTATTAAGAAGGGTGGTAAAAGTATATTATTTTAATATAAACTTATAATAAATGGAGGCTAAATTCTTTTCTGAGATAGAAAAAAATATGGATGTTAAAACACTCAAAGATTTCGAGAAAGAAGTAAGGATAAAAATAATTGATGAGTTTGAGACTCTTAGAAATAAAAATGATGATCTTTCTAGAGTGCTAATGGCTGGTGAATGTGAAATGTGGGAAAAAATAAGAAGAGGAGATTATTCTTGGTTGAAAATAAAGAGTTCTGATAGAAAGAAGAAACTTTTTAGACTTATTGATATTTACTTAAAATTTGATTCCATAGTTGATACTGTTAAAGAATTGTATGAAAAAGTTGAGAAGGTTAAACAGCTAAAGGATGCACCAGTGGATTCAGACTAAATTATATAATTTTTATATAACTGTTATATAAAATGAGTTATTATAAAAATTTTTATGTAAATAATTATTTGAAAGATAAATAATATATTAATTTAGATAATGTAAAAGTTTTAACTAAGGAAAAAAGAGATTTACTATATTATAGAATGTATTTAATATACAAGAGAATTGATGACAGTATAAAATATTTAAATTTTGCTAAAAGATTTATGTTATTTGAATATGCTGAAGATAAAGATTTTGTAGTTAGATTATATAAAAAAAATTACTGAAGCATATGATAAAGTACAAGATTTGGCATCTATGATAGATCAAGCACAGAATGAAGGTGAGCCATTTGATGAAATTACATCAAATATTTCAGAAGAATATCCTTCTAAATATGAACTTATTTAAGATTAAATATAAATTTTTATATTTAATCTTTAATTTCTTATCCCATAAAGTATGCTTTTATAAAATCACTGTTGTCATTATCAAAATGAGGATTATGTATTACATCTAAAATATTTTTTCCATTTTGTCTCTCTAGCAAATAGTAAAGACACCAATAACCACAGAGAACAGTGTTGCGATTTTGTATTTCATCTATCGAATAAACAATACGTTTTCCAGAAGTATTAAAATACTTCAAAGCCTCATTTGGCATTATCAGACCAAATGGATCAAAATACTCGACAACTGAATCCAAGTTTCTATAACAAACCCAGTGTGTGCCAGGTCCTTTTATATCATCAAGATTGATTATTCCACATTCTTTTTTAATCTTATTTGGCAAACGGTCTCGACTGTAAATTCCTCTGAGATGTTTAATACCAAGTTTTTTCACCCATTCCATTAAGTCAAAGTTTGATAATGGTTTAATTAAAAAATGGAGCTTATTATGGGAATTGAGTTGAATGGGCTGTTTTTTCCCAGTAGAAAACCCTCGCCTTTGGACTTTTTTTTTTTTAACTCCCATTCCTATTGGGTTTTCCCAATTACCATTAAAGGGAGGTGGGTAATACTCATAACCTTCTCCATGTGTGGGAGGAACATAAACACCTCTTGTGTTACTAGATGATCCCCTATCAACCTGTAAACCAGATCCAAACAACTTTGGAAGCAGACTAATTGCCACTGGGTTTTAGTTGGTTTAATAACAAGTCGACCTCCTGTTTTAAAAACTTTGTTAATCTGATCTATTTGTGATTTGGTAAACAAATTAGCATAAGGAGGTAACATTGGAAAAAACTTTTTGGGAACTGTAATTCCTTTTCCAAATAGTTTTTTTATTCCTATATCTCCAAGTGCAGTTGCAGCTCCAGTAGCAATAGCAGGAGCAACTTTTGAAACTCCCTTAATTGCATAAGGAAGAAGTTTTGAACCGAGATTTATTAAACTAGTAAATAAGTTTCCTCCACGTTTTACTGAATGGCTAATCTGTGTTTTACTTATTTTTATATCTGATCCTGTTCCATTTGCTAGTGATTTTTTTATTTTCGCGATCTGTCTTTGGGTCAACATTAACTCATCAGACCCTTGAAGATGAGAATGTTTTAATCTAAGTGTTAGTGGTGATCTTTTTTTAATTGCGCTTAACAGTTTTGACTTTTGTCCATCTGTAAGCGTTACTCCATATTCAATATAAGTTGTCATTTTATATATTATGTTATATTAAATTCTTTTCATGTAAGACAATTGCAAAAATAATATAATCAGCATTGGGCTCACCACTCAGTTCGTAATGAAATGATAGTTTTACTTTATCTTCCAGAGTTGGTAGTTTAAAATAAATAAATGGAAAAAGAGACTCAAAATTATTTCTATTAAGAAGTTTTCCACAACCATACGACATAACATCTCTGTAAACTCTTGTTGGTTCTGTGGATGGTTTGTAATGAATATTGGGGTACTCATTTTCATTTGCTTTAAGGTAACATCGTTTTAATTTTCTGTTATTTGCGACATTAAAAGTTTGGTAAAGAAATGGGTTTGCTGTTTGCGAGTTAAAATTTACACTGTTTACAATAAAAATAAAAACATGACGTGGTTTTGAAATATCATTTGTTATTCTAAAATTTCCTTCTCTTTGTCTTAAATCTATAGAATTTGTAACATACTCATTAAGATAAGATTTTGGAGGCGTTTTTGTAATCAGTGTACTCTGGGGAATGTACAGTTGTAGTTTTGTAATTATTATTCTACATTCATCATTACCTTTCCTCCATATAAGGTTGTTATCACTTTCAAATTCCATGTTTAATTCAAATCTGGAATCTGGCAACATCTTATCCTTGAGAGCCTCAAAAAATGAATATCGATTAAGAGGAATTTCACAATTAACAATCCTCGATTTTCCCAATTGCTTCTTTCTTTTGTCAAATCCCCAATTGTAACTATTATTTTCATTTTCAATAAAATATCTTGTCGCCCAAGCAGCGACTGGATTATTTCTTCCGTGTTGGACTTGACCTTTTAAATATTTATTTCTGTTTGGGAAATTTTTTGTATCAAGAAAATAAAATTCATTAGTTGCAATAGTCTCTGCATAAGAAGTATCAAACTCAAGCAAAATTTTTGATATTTACAACATGATTGGCAGAATTACATTGATAAACCTCTCGACCATTAATACTAAAACTAATTTTTTTTACAAATGAACTTGCTCCATTAACAATTCCATTTTTGTCAATAAAGATTATATCATCCCCATTTATTTTTGTTAATTTAAAATACATTGAAAGCCTCGCATTGTACCAATCAAGTGATTTACCATCAACAACAAATTTAAAATTACCTCTGTTTTGATAATTATTATTAGAAGGAATTATTAAAGGTTGTTCGAGATTAAAAACTAAATCTTCATTAATTTTATGTAATGCTTATATTACAATCTAAGCACGAAGCAATAGTTTTCCACTTTTCTGTTCTATTTCTGCTTCTCTCTCATGTAACACTAGAGCGTAAATATTATAATTAGCTTTTGGATTGGCGCTTAGTTCGTAATGAAAAGATAATTTTGTAACACCATCTTTCAAGTCCATTTTTTGTTTTGTTAAGTCAAAGTAAACAAATGGGAAAAGATTTTCAAAATTTGATCTATTGAGAAGAGTGCCTCCTTGAAAGTCATTATTTGCGTAAACATAACCCATTACTTCTCTGAAAACTCTTGCTGGATCTGTAGCTGGTTTAAAGGCAATATCAGGATATTCATTTCCATTTCCTACCTCAAGATGGCAACGTCAAATATTAGCATTGTTTGGTAAACTAAAAGTGTTGTATAAAAATGGATTTGTGTGTTAATTGCCCAAACAAATACATGACGTGGTTTTGAGATACCATTTGTAATTCTAAATGTCCTGTTTGTTGCTGCCTATTATTTGATCTTTCAACTACTTCATTAAGATAAGTCCATTTGTAACCAAGATAAAAAATTCAAACAACTGTTTCCTTTTATGCCATCAGATACATTTCGAATGCTAATTTGTGGAAATAGTGGAAGTGGTAAAACTAATTTGCTTTATCATATGTTAATGAAACCATTGTTGTACTATGATGAGATTTATCTTTATGCTCGTAATTTGGAGCAGGATAAGTACAAGAAATTAATCCAAAAAATGAGGGAATTGTCGCATAAGCTCGATTATGAAATACTTAATGTGAGTAATGATGAAATAACCCCAGTAACAAAAATGGATTATGAAGACAATCAAAAAATTGTGATATTTGATGATTATGTCTGTGATAAAAACCAGAGACAAATCATAGATTATTTCATTCAAGGTCGGCATAAGAATTGCTCAGTAATTTATCTGAGTCAATCAGTTTACAAAACACCAAAAGATATCCGACTTAATTTTTCTCATTACTGTTTATACGAATTTCCATCATCAAGGGAAGCCAATAGAATATCATCTGACTTGGGAGTTGATAAAGAGGTATATAAAGCGGTAACTAAAAAACCATTTTCATTTCTTTATGTTGATAAACCAAAGAAAACCATATCAAAAAACTTTACTGATTATATAAACAATAATTAAAGATGGGAATATTTAATGAACATTCTTCTAATCATTATAAATTTTCCAAGGGAATTCAAGGTGCTCCAGGTGTAGGTTTTAATCTCACTGCAGATGGAAATTATGATATGGTTGGTAAAAAACTAACAAATGTTGGTAATCGAACATCAGACACCGATTCAGCAACCAAGAAATATGTTGATGATAATTCTGGTGGTGGAAAAACATCATTATTAACAGTAGATTCAAATATTGATATGAAAAGTCAATTCAGTATTACAAAACTCAAAACTCCATCAGATGATGATGAAGCTGCTACAAAGAAATATGTAGATGACTCGAAAGTTGATGGCAGTGTCTTTTTAAAATTGGATGGAACAAGAAAAATGACTGGATATTTGGATATGAATAACCATCGAATATTCAATATTCCAGCTCCACAAGGTAATAATCAACCAACACCATTGGCTTATACTGATCTTGCTTATCTCAAAGTTGATGGATCAAATTCAATGATGAATAATCTAAATATTAACAATAAAAAAATAATTAACTTATTAACACCAACAAATGATACAGATGCTACAACCAAAAAGTATGTGGATGATAGCATATCTAACCAAGATTTCACTTCTTTCTTTAAAAAAGATGGGAGTGTCACTATGACTTCAGATCTTAATGTTGGTGGACATAAAATAATTAATCTTGAAAATCCCTCTTCAGATAGTGATGCAGCAAATAAAAAGTATGTTGATAGTCATTTACACCAAACTCAAGTTCAACCAAGTCATTACAAAGATGAGTTTGCTTTTCTAATGTCAAGTCCAACTCAATGGACAGATGAAATAGATAATAGAATTAGTTTTTATCCAAGAAAGATAGCTAACTTATCAAAAAAAAAAGGAAACTTTCACGACTATAATCATAAAGTTCTTTATACAATTATTTTTAAGAATTTTCAAGGTGGTTATAAGTATAAGATGGGACTTAACTTTTACAGATTAACTGGAGGTGCCGACTATACCCTTTGTTTAGAAATACTTAACATTGATTATCAACTATGGCATAAAACCCAAATAAGTGTTGATGACAACACGTCACAAGGATTGCAGCTTGGAAATGTTAGTGTAAAAAAACTTCAACATAGATTCATCGATTCATTAAATAAAACACAATTTATGTATTACCATAGAGTCATAATTAATTTTAAGAAGTTGATAACTGGTAATAAATTCTTTATTCACATTTTGGTTAATATTCCTAATAATGGAAATGATTTGTCTGTCTATCCAATTCAGTTTTCTGGAGTTTTCATTATTGCTTATGGTATTATGAGCAAAGTTAGCAATATCGACCCAGATAAAGTTTATGACTATCATACAGCATTTGATGTCAAACCAACACAAGTAGTTTACAATGTTGACATTAACGCAAATAATAAAAAAATATTAAACATTGCTCTCGATAAAGGACAGGATACTAGTGCAGCAACAGTTGGAATGGTAAAAGAGTTAATTCATTTTACTACAAACCATGTTTATAGACAATATTTTGAAGAATTTTATGATTTTACTGATGCAAATATTTATGGGTTAAATAAGACATCATCTGGTGTTGTTATAAATTCTTTAGTTCCTAATATTACCTTACCTAATAAACACTTAAGTGATATAAAAAAAGAAGGATTAAATATTACTAATTATACTATTAATTTTAATCCCTCTACTAATTTTACAAATTTTACTTTATGTATTGTTTTTTATCATTGGTCTAATAGAGATTTTGCTTTAGTTAAGAAAAATTCACAAAATAACCAAAATTTATTAGGTTTAACCTTTTCTAAAGCTGCTGGTTATTTAACTTTACTTTCCAATAGTATAAGAGATACTTTTTCTTCACCAAATACATTTGATGGAAAAAAGATTGTTTTATGGTTGACTCAGAGTGTTGATTCAATTGTTACAAAAGTTAACATAAGTAACTACAGTTCAACATTAACACTAAATAACGCTAATTACACAACTGATCAAGATTTTGACTTTACAACTGATGATGGAGTTTTGAGTAAAATTATGTTTTCTCCAAATTTTTACGACTTTGACTCTAAACAATTTCACAGAGTAATGATTCAAAAGAAACTAAATGGATCTTATATATTATAATTAGGGGAACCTACGGTTCCCCCTATGACCCCCTCCCTTGGCTACGCCGCATTAAATATAATAATATACCCAAATAATAAAAAAAATAATGAAGGATATTTTTTAATTTAATCACATTGATAACTTTCTGTCAGAATCAGAGGTCACAACTCTCAAAGATTTCTATAAACATTATCACAAAAAATACTGGTGTTTTAAAAAATCTTACAAAAGATATAAATTTTTTGATGAATCACTTACTCTGTCTGGAGGAGGATTAGTGGTAATAGGAACTACTACTGGAGGAATAACATTGAATCCAATAATCCTGGGTGTTATCAATGGCGCTGGAGTGATTGTGAGTAGTATTTCAAAAATGAAGAATTACAAGAAAAAGATTGAAATGTCACAAATTGCATTTACAACATATGAGAAAGTATTGGTTGAACTACGTTCAGCTCTTCGAGGAGATGAGTTTAATAAACAAGAGTTTATTGATCGAATGAAACTAATAGATGAAATGATAATTGATCAGTCTCCTATTGCAGATAGATTTTCTAAGAAATATAATAAAAAATATAATTAATTTTTTTCATTTCTATCTACTCTTAAGATAGAAATGATAAAGTCAATTGTAGCATATGTGAATTTTTACTTTCCTTCATATAAAACACAATTTTACCCTGATAACTTTATCAAAGCTTGTCTTGTTTACCAGTTTTTGTATGCAAAGTATTTCACACAAAAACTAAACTTGGACCAAATTATTTATAGACTAACAGACTCAAGATATAATTGCAGATCAAACTCTTCAATACTAACCAATCATTTAATATTTAATCTTGCTTTTCGAGAATTTTGGAAACATTACCACCTTGGTCGAGGAAGTGTTTATACTATCAATACTCCGTTTAAAAAATCTGAAGTACTTGGTTATCTAACTGGAATTATTTACCGGTGTTTTCACAGAGGAGTCATTGAGTGATTTATAATAGGGGAACCTACGGTTCCCCCTATGACCCCCTCCCTTGGCTACGCCGCATTAAATATATTATTTGAGAGATTTATAACTATGCCACCACTTTTCATAATTCACCAGAGTTTGGTCAGAAATATTCAGATAAATTAGTTTGTACTTTTCATTTCTCATTTCTTCCAGTATTTTTTTTATTAAATAAAAAATACTTATCATTCTCTTTCGGCAAAATTGTTTGTTTAATATTTCCATAACGCTGCCATCTATTGCCATTAGTTTATCATACAACTCATACTTTTCATCCTCTGTCAGCTTTATCATTTTACTTACTTGATTAACCTTTTTCTCATAATGGTACTTTCTCTGATAAATACTCTTCTTTCGAAATAGTAATCGATCATAATCTTTTTTATCAAAATATCCCAAAACATGTTCATTTTGGCAACCACAGTTTTCACAAAGTTTAAATCCTTTATCAATAGTAAAACAATCATCTCTTTGGCAATTCCAACATTTAGTTATTCTACTCACTTCCTCTACTGGTGGTTTAGTATAATTATGAAGAATTCCAAATATCTTTTTATTTCTTCTTCTGAATAAGGCATTTATTATTTATATTTTTTTTATCTTAAGGCCTTTGTATTTACTTTGTCCTTTCCTAATTTTCTTTTATCATCTTCATTACTCAAAGCTACCTTGTTTACTTCCTTTGAATAAATATCATGATTTTCACTTCTTATGATTTTCATCGATCTCATTTGTTTTTCACCAGAAAATAAACATTCAACATAATCCTCAAAATTTATTCCCTTTTTCACAACATTCTTCTTTATTCCTTTACATTTTTTGGTAGTATTAGAGTCTTCAACTTTAAAACTATAAAGCTTTGGACGAAGACCAACAAAGTGTGTAATTTGTTTACCAGCTACTTCATCCTTGAACATTCCAATCACTTTTTTATTAACTCCTGTCAGTATTCCAGATTCGTGGTCTGATGGATTATCTGATGTATCAAACTTGGTTTTAACGTCTTTTGATATATCTTTGTAAAAATCATCTGTAGTAATTTCATACATAAGTGAATCGGTATCAGTAAATAACAACTTGGCACATTTATATCCATATTTCTTTTGTATGTAATTATAATGAAAGTGAAACATTAATGTTTTTGACAGATCAAGTATTGCTTGGCCAACATACACTGGTTTGTTAAAAAACACCTCAGTTTTTTTCATGTGAATTGCAATAAGATTTCGATCAAATATTGTTGCTCTATTGAAGTTTGGGCGACTTGATAATTTTAGAGCTTTGGCACGATTGTCAACAAGTATTATATTTTGTCTTTTCCTTATATTTTCAATGGTTTTCCCAAATACTGAATTATTCATCAGTTTAAAAAAGTCTTTTTCAAAACTGTTGGCTGCTGTTTTTCGGAGTTCAGTATTCTTTCTGATGTATGGCTCCATCCAAGGACTCTGATTAAAAGATATTCCTCGGCGAACTTTTGTTATTTTTAATCCCATCTCAAGACATTGTCTTAAATTCCGATAATGTATTACATAGTTTTTATGTTGCTTGAAATGACTGATAAGTTTCTCAACACCATTAACTTTTAACTTCTCTGGAGCAAGAGGATAATCATTATGTGATTTCCATAAATCTTTGGGATATTCCAAATCTACTTCAAATATGTAACCTTTTTTCTTGATTGGATTTATCATACTATCATTTGCTTTCTCAAGAATATCCATTACTTCATCTTTTGTAATGTTTTTCATCCATTTAAATCCATCCGTGGGAAGTGATTGTGACATTGCCCAACCATAAAGATTATTAGCATCAAGATATTGAATGAATTTTGAAGGTTTATCAGGGTTGTAATCTTTCATGTATTTGTTATTGGCTTCTGAATATCTCTTTGATATATGAGTTATTCCACCTCTTATTCCCCTCTCAAACATCATTAACATGTCATAATCATTTAATAATTCTAATTCTTGGCCCGTTTCCTTGAGACAAGCATCCCAAGCCAGACCAGGAGATGTATAATAATGAGCTGGATCCAAATTGTAATGTTTCAAACAAGTTTTTCTGAAGTTTTCAAATACATCTGCCAAAAGTAGTACATCAGACTTCAAATAAAGATAGTGATAATCTTTGATTGTCTGACATTTGAATGTATTCCAAACATTGAGAGCGTGTTGATAATCTTCGTCTGTTATATCTTCATCATTTAGTTTTGAATAGAATTGGTTCTTGGGTGGAAGTTGTGTTTCAGATAGTTTTTCTATTGAGGAAACATAGTCATAAGGATAAACACCCTTTCGAGTAAGAAGGTCTACATTCTCTTTCATTATTTCTTTTGTGTTATGAAAATCATCTGGTTGCAAGTTTCCAACAAGATTAGCAAGACTAGTTTGGAGAAACTTAAATGAATCAATAAATCTTATTTCAAAATTCAAAGAAACCATCTCTCCAGTTCGCTTGGATCTATACTCATCAACTTTTATCTTTTTGGAAAATGAAATATGCTTTTCCTCAGTTGATGGAATACAGTTTAACTCACCTGGTAAACCAGAAAGTTGTTTTATAAACAAATGCGCATCATAGCCTTGAAGATTGTGAAATATAACTGGGAGTATCAATGGTTTTCGACACTGGAGATTACAACTATTATGAGCAGCTCCACGATATTGACTAGTGAAATGACAATGATCTCTGACTTTATCATTTAGTAATTCTTTTGAGCAAATATGACAATTTTCAGCTTTTGTGAAGGACAATTGTTCTTCTTTTGTTAATTTAAGAGGTTTTGGATGACGATAAAAATCATTATATAATCTATTACTTATTTTATCAAGATTAGAAACAAATATTTCAGCAATGTTATCAGTGTCTTTTTGTTTTGTGTAAATGATTGGATTAAAAATGTTAGGGACTATTCCTTTGATATAAAGACAAAATCCTGATGGTTCATGTTTCTGGTAATTGTAGTTATATGAATCCTCTGGATTAGGGCTACAAGTATTCATCGGTTTAGTAAAACATTCAAAATCAGCATAAACTACAAAAGGTATAGGAAGCTGTTTGTGATAATTATTAAAACTTAATTTTGCGTTTCTTGGTGGCATTTTCACACAAACTGTTTCATTGGTTGAACAATATTGGATATGTTTTTGGAATAATTCTTCTTTTGAGTAATGAGTAAAACACCTCTTGCAAATATATATTTTTCCATTTGTTCTTGATGTTATTTGAGATCGGAATAATCTTGAAAATTTTCTGATAAGTGAATAATGATATTTTCCATCTTCCTCATACAAAAACAAGTCTATTGTTTCTTGTGGATTTCTCTGTGCCATTCGGAGGGGGTAAAACTTCTTATTCTCATTAACTGAAAACACATTTATTCCTGGAATATCTGGATTAAGTCTTTCGAATTTTGAAATGTCTTTTACTCTGACTGGAAATTTTATTCCTTTTGTATTCAAACTATTTTCTTTTTGTTTCAAATCTGTTAATAGTTCTGCATTTTTACCCTTTGGATGAATGTATCTTAATACACATCATAGAAAACATTTATTATCTTTATTTTTAATATTTAATAAAGCTTTCTTACGCATGATCCAATCTGGAAGAGGAATATAAGATGAACCTCTCATTGGGGTAAAATCAACAGTGTGAATCTCAAGATGAACTACTTCTTTAAAATACCACCCACTACCGTTCTGCTGATAAATAATAATCTTCTCAAGGATGGCGCGAATAACTTCAGAGAGTATTTCTTTTACATCAGTTGATTCAAGATTAATATAAGTATCAGAATTAAAATATGCTTTATCTTGTACAGTAAAACTTGATTTATCATCTCTTATCATTTGTTCCATTAAACAAACTAATACAAATCTAACTTTAATATTTCGATGATTTCGTAAAAATTCTTTTAAATAAGTGGATTTAGATTTGAAAAACTCAAATGGTGTAACATCATTTTTACCCTTTACTATGTATTTATTTGCAAATCCTTCCAGAGATGATTTCTCTTTTTCTATTCCTTGATCATATTCCCTGAGAGCTCTCTCAAGTGCTTTGCGAAGATAAGATGGTGTATCAGGTGGAATTGTTTTATTCTTGATACAATGTTGAAAATACTCTTCAAATGTTTTAATGGCTTTGGTTTTGGGTTTGGGTTTGGATTTAATTTTTTCTCTTAATTCTTGTATTTTTTTTTATATCATTAATCAACTTCTGTTTATACTCATTTTTGAGTTTTTGTTTATTATCTTTTTTAATCCTTTTTAATTCAGCAATAGAAAGTTTACTTAGATCAGTATCCATCTTTATTTATAATTTATTTAATTCTTTAAATTTCAATTTTATTTTTCTGACTAAGAGATAGTAAAAAGTTTTATATCAGTAATAGATATAAAACTAAATCATATGGGGGCGAAAAGGATCAATCCCATGATAAGATAAATCTTTTACAATTTTCTTTATTTCTTTATTTTGCATTTTTTTTATTTCATTATCAAAATTATTTCTACTATGCATTGCTTCCATAAAAGCATTATATATTGAATCAAAAAGTGAAGAAAATTTACTTGATAAGCAATTATTATATAAAAATTCATTTACTCTTGAATCATTTTTTCTAATTTCTTTAAAAACAGAAATATTATATCTTATATTTTTACATATATCATCAAAATAACCATTATGTCTATATAGAGAATGAAATATTGGCTCATAATCACATTCTTCCCCAGTTTTAGTATAAAATAAACTAAAACTTTTATTAATCTTTTTAAGAACACTATATAATTCATAAGAAGGAAATACTAAACCTCCTTTTTTATATTCTTCATTGTTATTTTTCTTTTTAACATCAACATATAAATCATATTCAGGAAATAGTAAAACTCCAGTTTCATTATTTCCATTGCTATTAGTTTTGCTTGTATTACTTTTCCTTGATGAGTTGTTTACCATTTTTATTATTATTCTAAAACCTTTAAGCCTTAAATTCAATTTTATTTTTTCTGACTCAAAACTCTAATAATTTATTTTCCCGACCAAAGCAGATTAACACTCCAAAAATTAGCCGATTCGGGATTTTCATAAGTTAACTCACCTTTTTTATTTTTAATCTTCTTTGCTCTAGCTAAATATTTTTCTTTTCGCTCTCTATCTTTATGTATTAAAAAGTCTGGATGTTGAGGCGAACCAAAATGCAAATTCTTTCCACCTGGTAGCGTGACAACATATTTGTTATTTTTTCGCTTTGAATAATCAAGAGATTCAGCGCCAAGCTTTTTAGCCTTTCTGTTTAGTTTTTCAAAATCTTTACCTTTCACAACATATTTATCATCATCGGATGATTCCTCTTTCTCAGGAACATAATCAGGATCTTCATCATGTCTATAACCATCATCAACTATAAAATCTCTATCCTCAGGGCTTTGATATTCCATTTTAGTATTTGTTTAGATTATTTTTGTAGGGAAATCCCCCAATTACTCATTCATACTGATCTCATCAAAAATACTATAAATAACTACACGTTTGTTTATTTCACGTGGACACTAATTAACATACAATCACTGTTCACGTGGAGAACAATAGATTGCATACCAGAGTTCCCTAACAACCAGCGAACCTGAAAATAGATTTCGTGTTTACCTCCAGCACTTGAAATTGTTAGGGCGCTCTGGAATGCAATGACGTCATAAAATAATATATTCCTTAAATAAAATGATCACTACTGGTCCTGAAATAGATAGATTTGTAGTTGAACCAGGGATGGAGATCGAACCATTTGATCCAAAACTAAAAAAAGAAATATTTCTTAATCATCCTTACAAAATTCTTTTACGTTATCTTGAAAAACACACTCCCAACCACAGCAGATGGGAAGATGAAGACATCAATGATTTTTACTTCAAAATGTTAGATGACTATAATAGATATGGAGTTAGTTTTAAACGTGAAGATCAACTTTTTTCTGATAATAATTTATATGTAATCAAAAATGATAATTCTAAAAAACCAAAAAATATATTACGTTTTGATAGTAAATATGACTTACTTTTTAAAAATAGCTATGATAAAAAAACTTTACTATTTAATAAAGTAAAAAAGATTGATCTAAATGAAAATGATACTGGAGAAAAACCTCTATCAGAGGAGGAAAAGTTAAAAAGAGATTTTATAAAAAAACAAAAAAATAAATATCTTCAAGTTGCAATGATGGATCCAGATGTTTATAATAATGATGAACTTTTTGAAGATTTAATAATGGAATCAGATGATTATTATCATTTTTTGGATAATAAATATCCATTTTTATATATAGATGATTATGATGAAGGAAAATATTTTAAAGAACATTTCAAAAAACAAATAGATATGATAAAAAAAACTTTATTATCGCATTAATAAAGGAAATGATGATTATTTAGGTATAATAAGAGATTAACTAATATTTCTTGTTTACAAAACTTTCACTCTCCATAGAGTAGTTATAATAGGATGACTTATTCCTGACTTTTCAAGTACTTTTTCCAGTCATTTTCCGCGAGCCCGCAGGGCGAGCGATTAAAGTTGTCAACTTTCCCACCGTCATAAAGACACAAAAGTACAAAAAAAAAATGACAGGGAAATAACAGAAATTTGGAAAGTTTTAAAAAAAGTACAAAAAATTTCCTGAATATTTCCGTCATTCATTATTTTATTTTAATGAGAGAAATAATTGGTGGAAAGACAGGGGATAATTGTAATTTAAAATTTTGAAAATTTTTGAAAAGAGTACAGAAAAATTCTCTGATTAAGTTCTGTCATTGGAATTTTGGGTAAAATGACAAGGATAATCGGGAAAATGACTGGAAAAAGTACTTGAAAAGTCAGGAACAAGGCATCCTATTATAACTACTTACAATAACAATAAAATTATCTCAGAGAATGTCGGAAAGTCATATTTTTCATATTTTGTTCACTGGACTCTGGCTCCTGGCTCCTGACTCCATGCTTTTAATTAATTATTTCTGCCACTGTTGTAGCTCAAACAACAACGAAACGTCCGCCATCTTTGACATTAACTGGAGCTCCAGTTAATGTCAAAGATGGCGGACGTTTCGTTGTTGTTTGAGCTACAACAGTGGCAGAAACAATTCTTTCCATGGATTACAAATGGGCTCTCTACTTTTCATATTGTTTTCTCCCGAACTTGATTTGGATTTTTGTGCGTAAACTGATGGCTAAGGAATTTTAGTGGTACAGCGAGTCACGACGCTGAACTACGCTGAACTGATTATCGAAGGTGGCATGGGGAACAAATCCAAGCGGGCACAAACTAGCAGTTGAGACATCCAAGAGATACGTATGTGGATTTTATTGACCGTTTATATCGTTTTTAGGGCGAAATTATTAAAGTAAGTAAAGCTGTGAATTAAATCTTTGTATGTTGTTTTTCCTTGAAAAGATCGTGTATATAGCTATCAAAAATCACCGTTAGAGTTTCTTGCACAATAATTTCAACAATTTTTCCCTTATTAATGTTAAATCGTTGTCTGATGAGTTTTTTGTTCGATTTCTCCTCATTCAGAGGCAAACGCACGAATATTGTGAGGGCCTGAATTTTGATGAAATATGCAAAAGTCGTTCAGTCACATGAACAGTTTATGTCAACACATGGAAGAAAGTGAATTGCCCAAACTTTTTATGATCTTTTTCTGAACTTAAGTGATGGCTTTAACTACTCATGTAAAAGTTATAAAGATAAGCTGTTGCTCATCAGAGATATTGGGGAATAAAATACCCTAATTTTACGACTTACTCAAAACTTGGAAATGATGACCCAACTTAAGGGGACTAATAGGGAGAAATCGAATCGGCGACTTTAAAAAGTTTATTGTGCTTAAAGTCTTATGAACTCAGATCATCTCTCAGTGCATTTAAGTTCCAGGTGGCTTAATTTTCTGTTTGTTGCACTGGCATCGTAAAGTTAGCTAATTAATTATGCATAAAACGGGCAAAATGGCGATTTTTATAGGGAATGCCCGGATCTCCCAGGGAATTTAATATTTTGACCTGAAATTCTGTAACATAAGTTAGCTCCTGGTACCTAACATTTGTGCCGAGTTTGAGCGAAATCGGTGATTTGAGCATTATCACCCCCTGCCTGGTTCTGCCTGGTTTTCTCATGGACACACTCTTAACTTCGCGCTGCGCCGAAGTAATTGTTGGTTTTCACATGACGTCACCAAAATTCAAACTAAAAAGCTATCGATCCTACCGAGATTTTACTTTCACGATGCATTAGAGCAGCTCAAAACTAATTTTCATACAAATTTTCGCTTCAAAAGGATTCTTGGTTTTGTGATAGAGTACGCTTGAATTTCTAAGCTTTTGCGTGACGCGGCATTTACATGACGGCCAAGCTAGCTGTCATGTAGGTTAAAAAAATGACTTATTTTAGGAGATTTTGCTATCTAAACAGTTCATGTATTAGAAAAAGTATTACTTTAATGTTTATGAGTTTCTCGAAGAATAAATTCACGCTTTTGTAGCAAAACTCGGCAACAGATGTTCTGTTGGTTTCCGTCCGCCATGTTGGAGCTCATCCGGATGAGCTCCAGCATGGCGTCTCCATACAAAGCTCTATAAATTTGGGTAACACATTTCTTCGGATATCTCGTATACGAATTATTCCTTCGACCCAAATCTTGGCACGGGTCTTTGTATATTTACCTCCTTTCATTTCCAAGATTCTGGACTTTATCAGTCGAATGGTTTTGATTTTGATTTTAATCTATTTTGAATGGCGTGACACTGAAAACCAGCAATAAGCTTTCTTAAGTGAAACGTTGGTACTGCAGAGTATAAATACGCTCAGCAGAGAACAAGCAAATGACACCGTGACTTAAGCGCCAATATGATGCGTAAAACCGCAAGGAACTTGACTTCCCGGTTCTCTCATTGAAAAGCCAAATTTAGGCGTCGGTGTAACTGCCGCAATTTTGACGCCGAAGCAATGCCTTTAGCCATAATGGAGCATTGTCTCATAAATAATGTCAACGATGAGCAATTGTCTCAGTTTCAGGTATGTCAGAAAAACCATTTTTGTTCCCTCGTACCCAGGCTCCCACGCGTTTCGTCATTTAAGTGCTGAATCATCAAAAGACCTATTGTGGCGCAAGAGATGATGAAATCACACGTGCTATACGAGGAAGTTACACATTGTCTTTCCGTCACAATAAAAACTGAAATATGGCCTTATCTACCGGCATTTTTTGTATTCTCATACTTTGTCATGAACATTATGAATTGCATTTGAAATATATGAAATGAGTCATATTTTAAACTGCTGATAAACATTTGAAAGTGAACATGATCTTCGCAGTGGAATGAACAGCCTAAGCGGTTAAAAAGAACCTGCAAAAATCCAGGCTTGAGCACTCAAGCCTAAATTTTCACTTCCTTTTATTTTCTTACTTAGAAATAACAAAACTTTTGCTCTTAGCTATTTCTAAGTGAGGTAATCATCCTTGAAACTTTTAAAAACTAATTTGCTTTTTTATTGAACAGACTATACCATCAACAAAAATTATAAAAAACGTTTTTAATGAGTGCCGCCAGAAATTACAGGTGCAGATTATTCTATCTGTCAATTGTTAAGTTTTTAACAGTTTTAACATAAGTTACCCTCGGAAAAAGGTAATGACTACTTTTATAACATAATTAGTCGTGATCTTCAGAAAGTTTGGCCAAGCTATGTTGTGTTTTCATTAACATCCAAATAGATACATAAAGCTGGCACTGAAAGCGGCAATTAGAAGAATCCCGTTGACCGTACCCTTTCCTATACCACTTTTGACAGAAAAGGTAGGACCTGGGGCTCCATTGCAGTAGTCAGAGGAGCAACAACTGACTTTACACTGGACGTTGGGTTGGTTGCATACTGGAATGCCTGATGCTGAACAGGTCGCAGCACATCCTTTAACGTATCCCTCGTCCCTGATGCCAGATGTACTTTTGGCGCTTGCCTTGACACAATGCTGGGAGTTCAAACATCTTACTCGGAATTGTTTGGCGGCACAGTCTTGGAAAGAGTGCGTACTTAGACACTGATAACATTCTCGGGAAGTCACTGCAGCGGAAATTCAGTTTAAAAAAGACTAGGTCAATAAAGGCCAACAATTCTGCTACAAGGACTTATCATTAGTCTACGCAAGTAATATGTTTGCATGAAGTCATAGCTATAGATCTAACTCACTCACAGTCAGCCCTGAGACAACGTGCAGTTATAAGATACTGAATAATAATTGATAGAGACCAATAATTTTTTGCGCTTGTCAGGATATTCCAAAAACATGTTGGTTTAGCAAACGGGATACAAAGTTCTTAATATGATGTCAGTAAGAATAACCATTGCGCATATAAACAACAGTTTTCTTCGTATATTTTAGAAAATAAAAGTAACAAAACATAGCAAAAATCTTTAGAAATTGCTGAGTCGGGCATTCACCAAATTCCTCATACACAGCTGTCTTAACCTTATAAATAACTTTCTAGAAACTAAATCAAACGTAAACAGAAAAGAATTCGACGAACGCTACCTTCTCAATTAGGAAAAGGATGATAACATTAATCAATAATTGTTCGAGTAAATCGTGAAAAGGTGTTACACAATGGGTAGAACACACTAGAAGAACTGTATTCCTTGCGCACAACCCACGGAACAATTCACTAACGACATCTAAGACACACGGCTCTTTGGATAAATTTGACAGAATGCTATAGTAAGGAGTTATTAATATTTGCTGTCCGCCAAACCAGGTTGAGTTGTTAAACACCAGTTTAAAGCCTCCCTCGGCATTCAATTTTAAGTTCTTGCAGTTTTGATTTGAAGAAGTACACGAAAGAGCTCTCAATTCTACTGACAGCGCGAAATCACAGTTATTAGCAATGTTATCAACTTATTTCAATACTTAAAAGCACTTTAACGATGACTCGTAATGAAAACGTATATTCATCAAATTCTGGTTCTTTAACGAGCTTTGCCACTGTCGACATAAGCGAAACTGCTGGAGGATGATTAAAATGCAAGGCACTGAGGATAAAACAGAAACAAGTAACAAAATGCTGATTAGCACCCCTACCCATTGGCAAGAAGATCAGGAACATGAAAAGAGCTACATGTTGCAAATTCGTCATGTTAGATCTCTGGTTCCGTGTTCGTAAAATTACTCGATCGATGCAGATATAGGAGTGTGGCTTGCTTGCTGTTTGAAGCACTAACCAAATGGCAAACCTAGAATACTGAACACACCTTAAATGCTGACTGAAATGACCTTTGAATAGGTAACTGTCAATTTTATTAATCGTGACAATTCTTGTCGAAATTGATCTTGGATGTTACTGGCTAATACGCGAGCCAACACCCACTGCCAACAGTTGTAACGCTCTGTTTGTCTGACTCTTAACAAGAAAGTTATCACGCCCCTTTGTCGCTTATAAATAAGCTAATTATGAAGTAAAGTAGGTGCTGAAGTCCACTTATTTTACATGTCATTATCATGCCGCATAAAAGCTAGTTTCGCTATTCTCATACAATGGCGTTTGTATAAAAGAAAATATTTTTCACTGATCTTTCCCTGATCAGATCTGATAAGTCTGTCGCTCAATAAGACGTCAAAAAACGACGGTACATCAGATGCCATTTGTATCTATTTTACTAGTATGAAACGTTAGAAGATATTAGCTAGTTAGCTACTCTAAAATTCGAGTTAAAATAAAGTTTATGTTATGTTTTTTATGTTAAAACCTGACTGGTTCATCTAGTGTTGGAAACCTTCCGCATTCTTTTGGTCAGTGACCATCTTGAGGAGGGCATAATGGTTTTGTTTATTCGGCTCCCCGCTGCAATTATCCAACAAAGAAGTAACAAAAACGTCCTCGGCTGAACCAGTTTCCTCAGGCAGGTTTTTACTAAAATGTCGAAGGACAAAAGGGAAACACGAGCCCTATCAGTACGGCTTGATCTAACTTCATTACCCATTCTTTGATTTGTTCTTTTCTTGTTCCTGTGCTCGTTATACTCGTTCCCGGCCGTTTTAATAACATCCCTTCAGGCACGGTCTGACGTCACTGACTCACTTCATAAGAAAAGCCGCGAAAGGTTTGATTACCACAGACATATTTTACAATTGTGCAGTGGATATTGAGTTTCAGAACGTTCAAGTCTGTAATTAAAATTTGGTTCAGTTAATCATCCCGCGCTATAAACCACATTAAGAAGCTTACTGATACAAAACGGCGACGGCAGCTAAAACAATAATTGTTGTAGCATGATTAATTTCGCATCCTTTTGAACAATGCAATAAGTACCGCTTCCTTTTGCTGTAAGCTGAAAGCATTCCTCTTATCATAAATAGTAGTATTTTTTTTCTTTTTCTGTTTTTTTTTTTGTTTTTGTTTTTTTGCCACTTTCGCTTTTTTTTAGCCTAAAACTATAATTAGTACGACTATCTAATGTATTTAGTAGAAGATTTCCTTTAGCTCTGCCATTAATTTGTAATTATGATATATTTTGTTCTAATTATTTTACTGAGGGAGCCCATTCCTTATAAGCCTGGTGGCTTCTCTTGGGCTTCCTCGCCATGACATCTTAATAATTTTTTTTTCCCTTTACTTTGTACATTTTTATGGCAAACAAACCAATCGACCAATTAACTTTATCGTTTTTATTCCAACTAGATTAATTTGTCAAATGTAGCCGAATTCTCTTGGAAATGAGTTATATTCGGATCGTATCCAAGTTAAGGAAGAGAAAGATAAAAGAGGGGGACATGGGGGTTTACGGTATTGCGGTATTGAGGTTTTTTTAAGCGGTATTTCGATAATTTTGATTTTAATGTGCGGTATTGCGGTATCATCTAGCCCTTGCGGTACGCGGTTTTTCATCCTTTTGGTTATCCGTATTCGGAAAAAGAAGCTCCTTCACGGTATTCCCGTACCATTTATTTGCGCTCTCCTGTCTAATACAGGTCAATCTGACAATGTGCAACACGAACCACAGCAAGGTAAACAGGTTAATGAAAGCTAATATTTTAAAACTTTAGACTTGATGGTAAATGATTACATTATCTATGACGAAATTGGAAGGGTATGCAGTGACTGGGCTTTTTGATCGTTCTACCGGTCAAGGTCTTCTCACGTTTTCTCGCAATGTCTGAGGTTGATTTCTCAGTGGTGCATACATGCGAGACGGATACAGCTTTAAGTAAACGCGACTGATCATAAATGCGGTATCGGTGTTTCGTCGACTTTTGACACGGTATTTCTGTATTTGCTAATTTTTCTTTCGGTAGTGCGATATTGGGTCCCCCCCCCCCCCCCCCCCCCCCCCAATGTCCCCCTCATAAAAAGTTGAATCAGAAAGGTTTTCAACGCAATGAACGCACGCGTAAAATTACTGTTATATCAGAAACCAACAGTTGTAACGCCACGCCCCTCCGACGTTAACAACTAATAACTGGTTCATCCAGTATTCGAAACCTTCCGCATTCTTCGGAGTCAGTGGCCCCATTGCGGAGAGGGAAAAAGGCTTTTGTTCATCTCCTTTCCCGCTGCGTGGTTAACCATTAATTCATTCAACTTGTAGTAACAAAGAAACGTCTACAGAACAAGTTTCTTGAAGCACAGCTGACGGTGAATTTATTTTTCTGAAGTCATCGCTATCATGCAATCAAAAACATAGATCATTAGAAAAACCGCGAAAGGTTTCATTACCTCAGTCATATTTTACTTATGCCACGGATATTGAGTTTCACCAGTTTTCGATAAATCTGAGTCACTTGATAAAATGTGGTGCTCAACCGTAGTTAAAAAGTGTAGAGGTATTATCGCCATCAAATTAATCTTTCCAGGAATATATTTCGCTTAGGCAAATCATAAGTATAGGTAATAGCATGATTAGTAGTGATATTTGGCATAAATACCACGAGTGATATTTCGAAATTGTTATACGTAATTTCACGAGCCGTTAAGCGAGTGAAATTTGAGACAAATTTGAAATATCACCACCCACAAAAGGTTTGTATTTTTCACATGTAGGTATTTCAAATTAAGCTGAAATACCACTGCTCTAAGCCAATCAAATTGCAGAAATTTCTCATGCAGTAGTTCCCTGGTGAAGGTTAGTCTCTTTGCCTACCCAAAATATATTGGGCAAAATTACCCATCCAACTGCTTTGCCTTTAGGAATTGCCGAGTCGGGCATTCACCAAATTCCTCATATACGCGCGGGCTGTCTTAATCTTATAAATAACTTTCTAGAAACTAAATCACGTTAATAAGTAATGCACGCAGTCTTCAAACAGAAAAGAATTCTGACGAACACTGCCTACTAAAATAGAAAAAGGATGATAACATTAATCAACTGAAATATAATTATTCGAATAAATCGTGAAAAGGCGTGACACGATCCGTAGAATACACTAGAAGAACTGAATTCCTTGCGCACACCCCACTGAACAATTCTATACTAACGACATCTAATACGCACGGCTGGTTTGCACATGACGTCACTAAAATGCAAACTAAAAAACTATCGATCCTAACGAGATTTTACTTTCATGATGCATTAGAGCAGTTGAAAACTTATTTTCATACAAATGTTTGCGTCAAAAGGGCTCTTGGTTTTGCGATAGAGTACGCTTAAATTTCTAAGCTTTTGCGTGACGTGGCATTTACGTGACGGCCAAGAGAGCTGTCATGTAGGTTAAAAAAAATGACTTATTTCAGAAAACTTGCTATCTAAACACTTCATGTATTAGAAAAAGTACTACTTTAATGTTTATGAGTTTCTCGAAGAATAAATTCACGCTTTTGCAGCAAAACTCCGTAACAGATGTTTCTGTTGATTTCCGTCCGCCATGTTGGAGCTCACCCAGGTGAGCACCAGCATGGCGTCTCCATACAAATCTCTATAAGTTTGGGTAAAACATTTCTTCGGATATCTCGTACACAAAATATTCATCTGACCTGAATCTTGGCGAGGGTCTTTGCATATGTACCTCCTTTAATTTCTCAGAATCTGGACTTTATCCATTAAACGGTTTTGATTTTTATTTTGATCTACTTTGAATGGCGTGACACTGAAAACCAGCAATATAGTAAGGAGTTGTTAATATTTGCTGTATATGTCCAAACCAGGTTCAGTTGTTAAACAGCAGTTTAAAGCCTCCTTCGGTGTTCAATTTTAAGTTCTTGCAGTTTTGACGTGATGAAGTAAACGAAAGAGCTCTCAATTCCACTGGCAGCGCGAATCACGATTATTAGTAATGTTATCAACTTAACTTCAATAAGTAAAAGCACTTTATCGATGACTCGTATATCGTGAAAACGTAAATTCATCAAATTCTGCGCTGGTTCTTTAACGATCTTTGCCTCTGTCAATATAAACGAAACTGCTGGCGGATATTAAAATTAAACTTAATGCAAGACAATGAGCGGCATTAAAAAGAAACAAATAGCAAAATACTAACACCCCTACCCATTGGCAAGAAGATCAGGAACATGAAAAGAGCTACATGCTGCAAATTCGTCATGTTCGATATCTGTTCCGTGTTCTTTAATTTCTCGATCGATGCAGATATAGGAGTGCGCTTACTTGCTGTTTGAAGCACTAACCAAATGGAAAACCTAAAATACTAAACACACCCAGTACTATACATATTAAGTGACTGTCAATTTTATCGACCAAGACAATTCTTGTCAAAATTGATCTTGGATGTTACTGGTTAATACGCGAGCCAACACCCATTGCCAACAGTTGTAACTTTCTGTTTGACTCTTAACAAGGAAGTTATTACGCCTCTTTGTCACTGACAAATAAGTTTAGTTGTGAAAGTAAAGTAGGTACTGAAGTCAACTTATTTTACATGCCATTATCATGCCGCATAAAGGCTGGTTTCGCTATTCCCATACAATGGTGTTTGTACAAAAGGAAAAATTTTCACTGATCTTTCTCTGATCAGATCAGATAAGTCTGTCGCTCAATATAGGACGTCAAAAAACGACAGTACATAAGATGCAATTTGTATCTGTTTTACTAGTATGAAAAGTTCAAAAACCTGACTTGTTGATCTGATATTGGAAACCTTCCACATTCTTTTGGTCAGTGACCATATAGTGAGGAGGGCATAATGGTCTTATCCAACAAAGAAGTAAAAAAGGAACGCAGGTTTTTACTAAAATGGCGTAGGAGAAAAGGAAACCCCAAGCCCTATCAGTACGCCGGCTTTATCTAACTTCATTAGTCATTCTTTGATTTGTTCCCATTTTTCATTTTCTCGTTCCTGTGCTCGTTATACTCGTTCCCAGCCGTTTTAATAACATCCCTTCAGGCACGGTCTGACGTCACTCATTCACTTCAAGACACTGTTTTTGTGCAAATGAAAAATAATATTAAGAAAAGCCGCGAAAGGTTTGATTACCACAGACATATTTTACAATTGTGCAGTGGATATTGAGTTTCAGAACGTTCAAGTCTATAATCAAAATTTTGGTCAGTTAATCATCCCACGCTATAACTCGATTAATTTGTCAAATGTAGCCGAATTCTCTTGGAAATGAGTTATTTGGATCGTATCCAAGTTAAGGAAGAGAAAGAAGAACTCGGAGTTCGTCCTCCATAAAAGAGGGGACATGGGGGTTTACGGTATTGCGCGGTATTGAGGTTTTTTTAAGCGGTATTTCGGTAATTTTGATTTTAATGTGCGGTATTGCGGTATCATCTAGCCCTTGGGGAATACGGTTTTTCATCCTTTTGGTTATCCGTATTCGGTAAAAGAAGCTCCTTCTCGGTATTGTGTTACCATTTATTTGCGCTCTCATGTCTAATACAGTTCAATCTGACAATGTGTAACACGAACCACAGCAAGGTAAACAGGTTAATTAAGACTTTAGACTTAATGGTAAATGATTACAGTAGTAGACTATCATTAGATTTATACCCGCTGGTGCCTTCCCTTGCCTTCCGTGCAACCTCGTTCCCAGGTTCTCTCTCCTACCCGTCGAGAGACCCTGTTTGGGTCTGGTCACGTGTCTCCCAGAATCTGGGAGATTACAAACAAACGACTTGGTGGAGGGGCGGATCAGTGTGAGATTTGTCTCTACAAAGCGTAGACCGTCGAGATCAGTGGAAACTGCGTATCCGACTTTGTCTGAATGGTCCTGCTTTTTATAGTTCCCGGACTAGTCAAGACAAAACCTCGAACGCCGAATCCTTTGACAGCGAAAGCGTAACTTCCTCCAGAATATCTGGGTTTATCGGATGTTGCAAAGGAAATCACGGATTCACCACTTGTGGTCCTTGTGCAGTTAAAAATATTTTAGGCGGTTGTATTCATACCGAAACGCAGTGGGCTTAAATTGCCATTTCTGTGTTATGGAGGCCACCTTTAGAAAGCAAACGTATGTATTTTCAAGACTATGATTATGCAGTTCGAAGTGGGGCCGAAAAGATGTATCAAGCGTTGCCGTCCTCACCGACCTCGAAAATATTAAAATCAAACAGAAGCAACAGGAAGAGAGAATACGCCGCTCGCACTCAGTTTGATTGTTCAAATGAAAAGAGGTAAACAGAATCTTAGAAGAGTATATTTTTATCCAACGGCTCTGTGTTGTATTTTTGTCGTCGTTTAAAATCAACAGAATAGCCGGATAAGTTTCTTTGTTAAAAAATATGGCTTGTACGACTGCCAACTGTGTATTGTTCTTTGTTTAATTTTCCAGCGGGTTAGGTATATGCTTTAGAGGATTAAAAAAAATCACTGAGCTACATTTGTTTTTTTAATAAAGCTTTCATTTGGACCATATACAAGAAATCCTTTCGCTTTGGAAGGTTATCACCAAAATGCCGCCATCCGTTAGTTGTTGTTTATTTCAGTCTGCATTTTTGTTTGCGTAAAGCGGCAGTGAATACACACGCGAGTTCGCTATGAAATTTCTGCCGGCTCAGTTTTCTTGAATTTGAAGAATGCGTAGGATCGTTGCTTATAGAACGATGCATACACAGTGTGTAGCACGCTTGTTCCTTCGCGTGGTTTATGTCGGATCTTTGCTTATAGAACGAGGCATACACAAAGTGTAGCACGCTCGCTTGTTCCTTCGCGTGGTTTATGTCGGATCGTTGCTTATAGAACGATGCATACACAGTGTGTAGCACGCTCGTTCCTTCGCGTGGTTTATGTGGGATCGTTGCTTATAGAACGTTGCATACACAATGTGTAGCATGCTTGTTCCTTCGCGTGACTTATGTCGGATCTTTGTTTAAAGAACAATAAATATAACTAATGAGATGCATTTTCCACTCGACAACTCTGTCTGTCGGGTCGAGACAACTTGTCCACTTGTACGACTCGACAACTTAGTTGCCGTCCCTAGTAAACTAATGAGATGCAGTTTCCACTCGACAGCTCCTTCTGTCGAGTCGAGACAACTTGTCCGCTCGTACAAGTTGTGGAAAGTATTTTTCCACTTGTGTCATGTCGACAGTATTGGACATGACTGAGCTTTTTGGGGCGGAGAGCAAGTCACAAGTGTATGCACATGTGCATAATTTGTTAACCAAAATTAAAGACACTAGTAAGTATATTTGTTGCAGTTATGAATATTATTTTAACAGTACAACAAAGAAACAATCAACAGAGTTGTTAATGTTCATGTATTGTCAAACAACATTTCCCTTAAAGAATGTTATTTTTACTATCTCTTAGATGTTCTGTGTTATGATGATGCGTGTCATTTGAAACGCTATGCCCAAAATCCAGTGAGAAAGGATGGAAGTGATATTGCAAGAACGATGGCCACTATGGACATTGTGTGTGATCGGTTTCACTTTGCGAACCACACAGATAAATGGTGTAAGAAAAATTGCAATCCCTACAAGACTGCCAATTTTGAGGTAATTAACAATTGTGTAACCAAAGAAAATAATATTAAGGATTAAGGTAATTGAAGGGAAATTTTTCAAAAGGTAGACTAACTTCACAAATTGAGCACTTTGTTAATAAAGGAATGAGAACATAGCTTTCACCACTATGGCTTTTGAAGTTGAAGTGTTTGTGGCTTACAGCTCAAACACACTATGTCCGCCATCCTGTAAATAAAGTCATGCGAAGAAAAAATTGGGTTGAAAAGAACAACAATCTTTATTTGTACTGTAACTTTATCCAGGACCATATTAGACAAAGAATCTGTTAAAAATACATTATAGTACAACCGCCTGGAATAACCATAAGGGCTGGTAGGTACAACTGGATGCACTGACTCCACTATCTGTCTTGCTGACCCGCTGAACTAACTATATTGGCCTTTGTGTTGTTTTCCGTTTAGGATGTAAACACAGAGGTCTGCGAGCAGCTCTTCTCATGGCTCTCACGATTTTCCCATATTACTAAGCATATGAACAGATGGCGTTTTCTTTTCCTCATGCTATACTTGTTGGACAACCATAATGAAGATGTTGCAAACACTTTGTAAAAGCCCGTATAGGAAGAACCCAATAACTGATCTTTCTAAATGCGTCTCAAGCTCAAATCTGAAATAGTTATTTGTATGTTTAAGAACTATTCTGTGCTACTTTTGAACTGATTTTTTTGGGCCCATCAAAAACATTTACGGTTCTTATTGGGTCCTCCCGAAAGGTCTTTCCTATTATTTTCATAATACCATAATACCTATGAAATTTTAAGGAGGCTATTTTTACCAATAATAGCCTCATCTTTAGCGTGATTAGTAGGCGCATGGAAGAGCGGAGCGCGCGAGGGAAGAGGGACCTAATTCTCTCGCGTGTGTCCCTCGCACGCCTCGTTCTTTGTTGCGGCCACCACTTCCATGCTACCTGATTTTATTAAATGACCCAACTCACCCACCGAAAATGGTAGGGGAGTTGATTGCAAAATGGGGAATATAGTAGATAAATAAAAGGGAAGTTTTCAGCTTTTCTTAACGTCTCCCAAGATACGTATGATAATTAAAGAATATTTTATGGTAGAGATCTGTTATGTGCAGAGTGACGTGCCTTATTTACCTTTTTGGGCGTTAAATAAACTCCGGGGACACTCGTTTGATAAAGTGTGCCTTAAAATTATTTAAAACTGCGTATAATACCGTGTACTACATAAAATACAGTTAGGGGAATCACCACCTCCAGCAGTGTAGCCTGAGATCATGCCCTCTCCCCATTAACCCTTTATGTCTCTCACGGGAAGAGGGCATGATACATTTGTTTGTCGGATCACATGTAAAAAAGCCAGAATCTGGACTTTTCCTGATTGGATAGGAAACAATACGAATGATTTGCGCAGTTTCCATTGGCCAAAATGCCGCCATCCGTTAGTTGTTGTTTATTTCAGTCTGCATTTTTGTTTGCGTAAAGCGGCAGTGAATACACACGCGAGTTCGCTATGAAATTTCTGCCGGCTCAGTTTTCTTGAATTTGAAGAATGCGTAGGATCGTTGCTTGTAGAACGATGCATACACAGTGTGTAGCACGCTTGTTCCTTCGCGTGGCTTTTGTCGGATCTTTGCTTATAGAACGAGGCATACACAATGTGTAGCACGCTCGCTTGTTCCTTCGAGTGGTTTATGTCGGATCGTTGCTTATAGAACGATGCATACACAGTGTGTAGCACGCTTGTTCCTTCGCGTGGCTTTTGTCGGATCTTTCCTTGTAGAACGAGGCATACACAAGGTGTAGCACGCTTGTTCCTTCGCGTGGTTTATGTCGGATCTTTGCTTATAGGACGAGGCATACACAATGTGTAGCACGCTCGCTTGTTCCTTCGCGTGGTTTATGTCGGATCGTTGCTTATAGAACGATGCGTACACAGTGTGTAGCACGCTTGTTCCTTCGCGTGGTTTATGTGGGATCGTTGCTTATAGAACGATGCATACACAATCTGTAGGATGCTTGTTCCTTCGCGTGACTTATGTCGGATCTTTGTTTAAAGAACAATGAGTATAACTAATGAGATGCATTTTCCACTCGACAACTCTGTCTGTCGGGTCGAGACAACTTGTCCACTTGTACGACTCGACAACTTAGTTGCCGTCCCTAGTAAACTAATGAGATGCAGTTTCCACTCGACAGCTCCTTCTGTCGAGTCGAGACAACTTGTCCGCTCGTACAAGTTGTGGAAAGTATTTTTCCACTTGTGTCATGTCGACAGTATTGGACATGACTGGATTACCAGCCGCTGTCACCGACAAACATTGATTCTTTCAATGCAAGTTCAACGAACAGGGATTTTCCCTTCAATGCGGATAAACACGCGCTTGCGTCTTACTCAGGATCGTAGATTTTAGTATCTAATTGTTGTCATCGGTTTAACTGCGATAACACGAGTTTTTTATTTCTCTGCTGGTAATTCGCTTGTTTATCTGGTGATAGTTCTGTTTAGGCAGAAATTTCCCGAATTTCAGTTATAGTTGGAAGCTTAGCAAATCTGTCTTGCCCTTTCGATCATTGCGTGAACGGAGAAAACGAACCAGACAAAAAAATTGAGAGACAAAGGACATCACTCCTCCCTCGGAATTAATTTTGCTCGGGGACCACGTGACCAGACCCAACCAGGCTCTCTCTCTCTCTCTCGCTCCGTAGGGACGGGTAGGAGAGAACCCTGGGAACGAGGTTGGCCTTCCGTGTACGTTCCCTTTATTAATATGCATAAGGGTCGAGTCTATGACGTCACCCATTGTTATAACCTAGGGAAAAAAGTGCCTTCCTCCATATTAATTAACTGTCTTCCTGCATACTAATTCGGTATAGGTTTACTAATGAGCGTCTCTCTACTACAATAGGCACAATAGGCTTGTTTCGACTTGCCCGGGCTCTTTTAACCCTGATTGGCCCATGTAGAATCTATTATGTCTTCAAAATAAAAGCGGGCAGTTTTTGAAAGCGCTTTCTTTCTCCCAATCACTTTGCTAAGAAAAAAGTC
>JBBMOI010000002.1:41067500-41092500 GCA_038088405.1 Porites divaricata | reverse complement strand
CAAAAAAGGAAACTGAGCATTCTTGATCACGCAACCTACCGTCTCAAGCGGTTTCAAATACAGATAAAGGGGAAAAAACCTGGGATGAAATTAATCGTGCAAGGCATCTTTTGCAGCAAAAATATACTGCCATGCCGTCCGGGTGATAAAGGCAAGTAGAATCTTTGTGGATGTGCGAAAAAGGCTAATTTGTTTTTTATATCGACAGTGAGAAATCAAGGAGTCCTTCGTGGCTTTTTGATTGTCATCGTGGTCGAGCCGCCAACATTAAAAAAGCGGCTCCTCTTTGCAAATTGATTGGCGCCAAAAAATCACGCTCTTTTCAGTTTGATTTATTTCTTTGAGTCATTCTGCATATATTACATTCCGTATAAATATGTCATTCCTCAAGCCATGCCACGTGCCATTTCACAAACTCATTCCTCTTTTTACCCTCACTAGCGTTAGACGAGCCAAGCTAGTGAAGACGAGTCTTGAAATAAGATATGTATTGGAAAAGTAAAGTCTTGCAAGACGCGCCGGCGAACTTCTAGTTGTGTAGCAGTTTTGTCCTTGTCAACTAGGACAATGCAGGTCCTCTTTGTAATTGTATTGCGATTTTACCACCGCGATATAACGGATAAAATCGGGCGATCGCTTACCTATTTGAGAATCCACCTCTGTTGTGGATCATTTGGATCAATAATGTGTTTTTGGAATTTAGTAAATGAAACGCACCCTTAATTTTCGCTTTCGCGTCTATGGCAAGTACTAGTAGCCGAATTGAACACGGGTTGGAACACCAAATTATAAATATCATCATGGCATAATGGACAGACTGAGGTACAATTAGGCTAAGTCTTCGGATTTCATTAGGTCGTTTAGCTATCGTATTTAATTAAAAAAAAGAAAACAAGCTTTTTTCCCTGTAGAGATGGACATTTGCTTTCCTTGGTTTGCCCCGGCTTTTCATGTATATACAAGTAACTTGTAGAAACAACATTCCAATAAATAGATAAATTCTTGTCACTTGCTTTTCAGTGCTCAAGTCAGGTTATTCCCTGTGCTCTCCTTCCAATTTTTCTTGATACTTAAAGAGGAAAGCTTGGATAAACGTTAAAAGTTTCTTCAAGGAAAATCGCAGGTGTTTATTGTAGTTAAACAAGATGAAATATTAATATTGATATTTTTTGCATAACAGTTTACTCCATTTAAGACTGTCTTGATCAAAAACGGAACCTTTCTACGCGATGCGCTTGAAATTGATGGAGGCCAGTTTTTCCAACCTGAAGATTTGCATCCTGTTCTTTGTATTGACTGCCGCCGTGTTTCCCAAAGGTAAACTAAGGATAAGAGGCCGCGTTTGCCACTATGCGCTGAACAATTCATGAATTGTTTTATCGCAAACTTGGCATAAACCACGGCTAACAAAACACGGCGCCAACGGTCACTAACATTGTTTAGTGAATCTCACCAATTATAGTTAACTATGTTTAGCATTTTACTGTCTGAGTTTGTAGCGAAAGAGTTAGTTAAAGACTAGAGGAACAGACTTGCTGTCTATTTTTGTTGCACTAGACAAATACTTTTTTCATCGTACACTTGACACCACAACCACTAAGAGATAAAACTGATTACCAAAATAAAAATGGGCCCTCAGTATTCGAGGATATCTTTTTATGTCAATGTTTGGACTTGAGAGGTGCTTGAATACAGTTTAAGTCTACAAAATTGCCTAAGAAATATGTTACACCCATAGCACGTTTCTCGCCACTTGAGCTGACGCAACTTCCACTGAAAACGATACCTTCAAGAAAAACTCAGAATCAAAACAATGGCTTTTATAAATAGGTGGAAAATATCTCAGAACTGGGAACGGAACGTTAAGGCTAGTGACTCGGCGATTTGAACATATTTATACTTCAAAACCTAGACAGCGACATCGAAGCTTATTTGTTAACGGCTTACGACTTAAAGAGAGTGTTCCTGAAGGTACCAAATCGCTTCTCAATGAGAAGACAAATATTCTGTCAAGTTTCAGCTATACCGTTCAATCTCCCTCCTCCTCCCCCCCCCCCCCCCCCCCTCTCCCCCTCCAAAATGGTCATATGAACGCCTTTTAAATTGGTCAATAAAGGCTCGAAAATTTTGGAGTAACTGTTTCCATGGGGGTCCGCATATTCCAACTCTCAGTGCAGATTCAAACATTTCACCGGGGGGGGAGGTGTCTCCAAGGAAATCTGTGGTACAGTCCGCCTGCCAGTATGACGTCACGTCTCGCGTCAGTGACTTTCAAAATGGCGAGCAAAGTGTTCATCGAAGAGACGGATAAAAATATCGATTTTATTACGGAAATACTGTTCCGATTTCTTGAATTTGGAGATTTCAAGGTTCCTATTTTCATAGAAAACTAGACTTAAGTACTTTTTTGGAATGAAATGTCCAGTGTTGCCATGGATTTAAAAGATTCCTTTCTATCGTCGAGCAAATTTTACGGGCAATCGTACCGACCGGTCACACTTTTGAGGGCCAGTACACGGCAAGATTAAAGAGTTTAGACACAGCAATAGGAGGTTCATCAAAGGATGTATTATACTTTACATTGTGCGTATTTTCAGCTCTTCAGAGCTAGTGGAACCCCATATCATTCCTCTCAAACTTCGCTTATAGCGTTGAAAGAGGAAGCTAAATGACAGGCATTTGTGAGCGGCGGGTCTAAAATACAGGTCAGAGTACAGGTCACCACGATAGAGATAAATGAACAGCATTAAAACTGTCTCCTAGCCCTAATCTCTTAACAAAATGCTCTATTAGATCGAGGGGAATCTGTGTGGTTTGGTAATTTATCGATGGAGCAATGACCTGCACTCTTGACCTGTGGAATGTGACCTGTACTTTAGGCCCGGCAATTTGCGAGCGACTGTGAGCATTGAATCTTGTTGCATTACCGCATTTTAATACTGTATTGGGCATACACCTGTGATTCTGTAATTAAATCCCAAAAACCAATCAAAGGTTTCGTTTAATTATTTTTTTGTGGCAAACCCAGTGGAGATTTTAAGGCAATAATATTGATAATTAAGAAGATGAACAGAAGGCAAGTTTAAATCTCGCCAGAGGGTCACTGATGTACTGTGTGTTGTTTGTCATGATGTCAATTAACGTTGAAAAAAAAATTAGCTTTTTGAGAGGAGGGACATGTCTTGACAGCTTATGGTTTTTTTCTGGTCGTAAGCTTGGCCAGTATGCAGATCAAGAGCTTTTGAAATCTCTTTTCCAAAATAAAACTCCAGACTTTTAATTTTTCAAACCATGTGTGTCACTGTGGTGCACCGGTTAAGTGGTTACTTGCACGTGCAGATAAACCGGGTTCGACTCCTGGCAACGCTGTTTTCTGTTTCCTTGTACCTTCCTTTCTTTTTGTTAACACTATTTTCCTTTTGGCCTTTTTTTTCTTTATTCTTACTGCTGAACCTGCAGGTCATGCACTAGGATCAATATATATTTTAGGCTTTTAGGAAAAATAGTGTTAAAAAAAGAGACCAAAGAAAAAAACCGGTACAAAGAAACAGAAAACGGCGTCGCCAGGAGTCGAACCCGGTTTATCTGCATGTGCAAGCAACTCCTTGACCAGTGCACCACAGTAACACACATGATTTAGAAATTTAATTTTGTTATATCAAAACAATTTTTCGCTGCCATAGAGCTGTTTGAAGCTGGTGGAGCTGTATTTATCATGAATTCAAATATACATTTGAGGAAAATTAGCTTAAGCGCGTATTTCAGAGCTATTTCGCGTTATTTTGGGTTCAACGGGCCCACTCGATGTACTGATAATCGATCGAACTAGCTTTACTGAATTTGGTGGAGAAGTAGAAGATCAATAGAGGCTCACACTCGAAAGGAATGATATGAAGTTAGGCCCGTTTAATTAGCAAAAGAATAGATGAAATATTGCTGGTTTTCAGTGTCACGCCATTCAAAACAGATCAAAATAAAAATCAAAACCGTCCAATAGATAAAGTCCAGAATCTGGGAAATGAAAGGAGGTACATATACAAAGACCCTCGCCAAGATTCAGGTCAGGGGAATATTTCGTATACGAGATATCCGAGGAGATGTTTTACCCAAATTTATAGAGATTTGTATGGAGAAACCATGCTGGTGTTGACCTGGATGAGCTCCAACATGGCGGACGGAAACTAACAGAAACATCTGTTACCGAGTTTTGCTACAAAAGCGTGATTTTATTCCTCGAGAAACTCATAAACGTTAAAGTAATACTTTTTCTAACACATGAACTGTTTAAATAGCAAAAGTTCCTGAAGTAAGTCATTTTTTTAACCTACGTGACAGCTCTTTTGGCCGTCACGTAAATATCGCGTCACGCAAAAACTTAGAAATTCAAGCGTCTTCTATCACAAAACCAAGAACCCTTTTGAAGCGAAAATTTGTATGAAAATTAGTTTTCAGCTGCTCTAATGCATCGTGAAAGTAAAATCTCGGTAGGATCGATAGTTTTTTAGCTTGAATTTTAGTGACGTCAAGTGAAAACCAACAATAAACATGTGTGATCTGTGAATCGAACCTCCTATTCTGGAGACTAGACCTTGCCTATTTTAGGGAAAAAAAGATTTAAGTTTTGATGACCTTGCCAGTCCCGTGAAATAGATGGTGATCCCGCAACACGGCCCGCAAAACAAATTAACAAAATTATACAATCACGGACACAAAATATCAAAACGGTTTACACAAGCAGATTAAAGTAACACCAAAGCTCACACACATTCAATAAAGTAAGAGATATATAGCGATATTTGCTAGCTTCTTGGCTTTTCCTCGACCTCGCTCATCCAAACAACTGTCGTATCCCTTGCTAATTTGCACAAGCGACCCGAGGCTCTTGCTCGTTACTATGCGACGTCATACTGGCAGGCGGAGTGGGTCAAGAAACTTAGATGGAAAACAATAGAGCTACCTTCCCCCCCCCCCCCCCCCTGGTCTAAGAGTATTTTTAGGTCTTTCGAAATCATTTGACACGGTAAATCATGTCATCCTTTTTGACAAGCTCGAGCATTATGGGATCCGTGCTCTGGCACTATAATGGGTAAAAAGTTATTTCTCTGAGAGGAAACAATTTGTCGAATTTAATAAGGCTCTATTCTTGGCCCTTTTTTTTATCCTGTATGTTAATGATTTGACCAACGCTTCCATGCTTGATGCAATTTTGTTTGCTGATGATACAAACCTATTTATATCTCACAATGATCCTTTTTAGCTAGTTAATACATTAAATAGAGAATTGAACAAAATTGTCAATGAACCTGGTTTGCCGCAAACCGGCTTTCCTTGAATTTATCCAAGACTCCAGCTAATTTTTTGGTATTCAAGCCTTGGCAAAAAAAGCAATCGTTTGAATTTCAAGTTTCCTATAAACGAGCAGTCTATCCTTCGTGTTTCTGAAACCATGTTCTTGGGTGTCTTTTTAGATGATAATCTCACCTGGAAACCTCACATATCTCTATAATTTAGTCAGTAAATTATCAAAATCCATAGGAATCATTCATAAATCTATAAGTTTTTTTCTCTCAACTCAATCTCTCCGTATCTTGTACAATTCAATGATACTTCCATACTTATACTATCGCAATCTAGCTTGGGGTGGCACCTATAGAAGCGAATCTTCAAAGAATTGTTAATAAATCTTACAGAAACGTGCGTTAAGAATAGTGAACAACTCTACCTACGATGCCCACACTAGCCCCATCTAAGGACTAGCTTAAACTTTTAAAATTTCATGATATCAATTGGGTTTTTTTATGTTTTCTCTCAAGAACTCTACGCTCCCTTCCAGATTCAATAACCTCGAGCTCTTCCTAATAAACAGTCAAATCCATTATATTCTAATTCGCTACCCCGCTCAAACGAATATAAAACATTTATCATTTAACAAGCAACCTCAATTGGGGTGTGTCAACACGAGCCGTGTGTGAACTAAAAGAACGGGAAATACGGAAAATTAAATACCCAGTGATAACGAAACCGACAACAATGAATGAGCATTATCCTTAAGTGTCATTGTCTGAGAAAGTGTTCCAGGGGCCAAAAGTTGTGGTCAACCGATTTGGCTGAAACTTAGCACAGAAGTTGGGTGTGATGAGATATTTCAAAAGCCACTTTGGCTCGATTATATGATTTTTAGTTTTGGAGTTACAGGGGGGGGGTCTCTTTTTTGCCCTTTGAGCACTAAAAATCCAGCCTTCCAGGGGCATTTTGAAAGTGTGATAAGACCCCACTGGTAAATTGTGCTGCCAAATGAATTTGACCATGAACTTTCAAGTACTGATTCTCAACAATTGTATACATTTCTCTTCACAATTGCTTAGTACTTTGTTCTGTTCCCTTTGTTTTTAATGATTAAATCTATACGGCCATTCATAGAGTCAAGGGGTCGCTCTCATCTTTTTTCTCTTTAAACATTCGAATCCGTCCTTCTTGATCTTATAGATGGTGGCTACTGAAACGCCAAGTTTTTCTGATACTTCTCGAGGCTTGTGCTGCTTGTCTTGGAATGCATAAAGTATATACGCCTTTAAACTCCCGTCTATTGCGCCGTGAAAAACCATATTTCTTGCTCGTATACCTAACCCCCCTAATGACGTAACAATAAATGTCCCTATTATTTACCCTAATTAGCGGTAATTGGTTGTCCTGAACTATGACGTCGGATCACTTGGACAAATACAATAATTTAATGCACGAATACTTACCCCTCCTGGTATGCAGCAGAAATGTTCCGGGGACCTTCAACATTGTTTTTTGGGGGGGAGGGGGAAGTATCTTGACTACACCGGTCTTTGGAGTGAAGTATTCTAAAATGAAACATAGGAGGTGTATTTTTCTTAACATTTTTGTCCAAGATTGTAGCCGTAGTGAGCAGCTCGTCGTATGACATTGACTTGTTGTGTCCGATTAATGTTCTCAAAATATAACAGTTGCCATCTTCGAGACGATTGCGTTGACCCTTACCTATGCCTACAAACAAAGGACTGCAGTATTCGAGATGGGGTGTTTTTTAGAGAGTAGGCGAGGAAACTTAAGATTACCTCTTCCCTCTTATTATTCTTCACCAATAAATGATCGACTGTATTAATCAATCTCGACTTATAAACTCTCGTATGGATTGATCCGGAATGGTTTATTCACCAACTGGAAGTTCTGATTTGTTTTGGATCCTCGGCTGCATGACCTTCAACTTCTGGTCTTGTACTTGAACTTTTCCACTTTGTAGTTTGGTTCTCTATGGAGAACTGATACCATCGTCTTTGCTAAATGAAATAAGTCCCCGTCTCTAAAGCCCCACCGGGGAGCTTAATAGAGGATACGGTATTTCATACATCGCTATAACTACCATTGTTGTTATTGGGTTTTTTTTTTTTTTGATAAAGAGATTGCTCCGTCAAATTTGTTGAATGTTTAGTGCTCTTCGCAAGGACCCAGGAAATTAACATGGGAATCAACTGTAATCAACCATAAACAAACAATTTGAGACGACAATATCGTAAATTATATATCGTCGTCTCCCTTCAATCAGAAGAGTCCCCTGGATCGCGATAAAAGCCATTTTTGCGCGTGTATGATCCCTAACTGATCTTTTGAATCACCTGCAGCTTTGGTATCACCAGGTCTTCCACTTCTTCCTCGGACACACCTGAACCCTTCTACTTGTCCTTTAACCATGCGGTCATATCACTATCGCAAGACAACAAAGGAAACATTCCTGTTTCTTAATTACAGAGCCCATGACGTGGCACTGCACTGGTCATTTACCCCTCCAAAGCAATAAAGTGCAATCGTATAATTATCTTGAAACAGATTGCTCTCTAGAATTTCGAACACACCTGATGAAAAACACAAAAATTCCCGCGAAACTAGAGAAGGATTGGATGGGAACTCGGTCCAGTCGCCACACTATCCAGGTCCAAAATGGCGGGTCAGTTAATGTGATGTAATAACAATCCCATCATCTCAATGCAAGGCTTTGTTAGGGGTTATTTTCTTAAAAAAAGCATCAAAAGCTTTTAGTTATCCAGCTCTCCTAACTGTGGATGGTTGGTTGCAATTTTTCAGCTCTAAAGGACTCGGAAAATCAGAGGTCACCTTGACACTACTCACTGAAGCTCGTATGCATTTGACGTATAATCTACGTATGGGTATTTACAACAGCTATTCAGGCTATTACAAGGTCCGACGAAGATGATATGTTAACGAACGTTTCTGTTAAGCTAACTTTGTCTGGTAAACTAATATAAAAAAAATAAGCCTGACAAAATATGGAGACTTTCCATGCCTGGAGTAATGCTTAGAAATCATGACATGAAACTGACTATAAACTAAAGAATAATTTTATCATCTTGTAAAAATATTCTTACATCTAGGTCAGAAGGTCATCGTTTGTGTTCTATGATGGTTACTAGGTTTTTAAAGGAAAAGAATCACCTTTGTATTCAATTTGGTAAATCATGTGTTTGTCGTAGTAATCAGCGGCCTGTTTTAGGTCAATGTTAAGGTTAAAGTCGGTGTATTTCTAAAGGAACGAAGCTGATTTGGCTTTGAAAACCCTTTTTCACCAACCAAATACAGAATAAGGGCTTCTTGTCAACAATTTAGTTTGTTTATGGCCTGAATTATGTTCAAAATTCCATTTTGCATCGCCGTAGAGGGGCATGAAGTGTTTGTTCCAAAAATTCAATAAACCATAATAAGCCAAATTTTTCTCAACTGATTTTGATAATTGGGTGACTAAAGTAAACAATGGTATAGGTATAGAAGTTATGCAAGAAGGCAGGTGAATATACTGAAATTTTGAAAAATAGCAATTTGGGGTTGTAGTTGGCCAGACTCTAGCCACAGGCTCCTCTCTGTCCAATACCTTGAAGACAAAGTTACATGCACGAACTGAAAGCTCTATTATAGTAGAGTTCACAGTCAAATTCATTTGGCAGCACAATTTACCAGTGGAGTTTCATGGCACTTTCAAAATGCCCCCTGGAAGGCTGGATTTTTGGTGCTCAAAGGGCAAAAAATGAGACCCCCCCCCCCCTCCCCCCCTCCCCCATGAAATTCCAAAACTTGAACCGCAAAAAACAAGAAAAGAAAACCGAATGATGTCGACAGATATGATTGTAGGGAGTCTTCAACCGAAAAAGCTCGAAAAGAATACTGACGCTGACGAAATAATACTGATTTTTCAGTGTTTTTTAATATTATATTTCATACTTGCTGTGCCATCTTTTGGCTCGAATATTCGATTTGTATGCTTTCGCACGAAAGATGTGCCTGCACGAGTAAATTTTCCCGCCTTATGTTTTTGTATTTTGTAGCCCGAATTGCTCGACCTCCTCCTTTTTTTTTTGTGAATATCACGAAAACAAACCCTCTCAACAAAAACACTCAGCTACATGAGAGCATAAGCATGTATACTTAGATCTACAGGCTTATCAGTTAAATGAATTACTAAAAAAATGGGCAAATCCGAATGTTGGGAGGAAAGATGGTCATCGAGAAATGAAGGTTTTAAAGACAAGAAACGAGTGAAAGTCCGAAAGTCCGGAATAAATCCGCTCAAACAGTTTTTTTGACGGAAGGTTAGGTACAATAGAGGAAACCCGACGAGGTAGCTGTCACAAGAGATAGCAAGCTAAGTTTGGAGCAGGTTCGTAAAAAGCAACGTTTGGAGACCCCTGAGAGGGCAATAAAATACCTCTCAGACCCAGTCCGCCAAGCAACGTTCAGCTCGTCTCAAATTTGTAAAGAAGTACAAAAGCCGTACTGTGGAAAGAAGAAAGAAGAAACTAGACGTCTTCCTCTCTTTAAAACGTCGCATCAGAAATTTTTTCTAATTCTTGTAAAGGTATAGCGAAGGCAATGCAATGAACCAATAAGAGTGACGCACGCACAAAATCATTGTGCAGTCGTGCATGCTTCTCAGTTACTAAACCTATAATGATTCAGTTTGACGTTGTCATTTCTGTCCCCTTTGTCCAACCCAAACTCTTTGTTCTTCCTGTCGGTCGGGAATTCGAAAGAGATATTCTACCTGTGTGGTTCGATTTTTTTATGATTCAATGTTTATTCGAAGCTCAAATATCTCTATTGGTCGTTAACAAACGTGGAGGTAGAAATAAGAAAAGGCATTGATTAAACATGTCGAATTTGCGGCATTTCACTTTATTTATGTATACCTTGCTAGCAGAGTCTTTTTGAATTGGTAGATTTTGACGCACTTGAGAAAGACTCCACATGAATCGTCGTGTTTTAATTTAATCAGTCATCAGTGAACTTAGGATACGCTCAGAAAAAGTCAATGAAACACTTTTGTATCATTAGTTCTGATCATGACATCCAAACGTTTTTTTTCGCCCGTAGGGCAGCCTCTTTGTTAACAGCTAAACAAATACATAACGCTGGCAGTGAAGGTGGCAATCAGAAGAATCCTGTTGACCATAGGATTCGAGACTCCCCCCAAAGCTCGTCCTAGGGCTCCCCCTGAAGTTCCGCCTGGGACTCCCCCTGAAGTTCCACCTGAGGCTCCCCCTGAGGTTCCGCCTGGGACTTCCCCTAAAGGTCTTCCTGGGAGACTCGTAGTGGCTCCCTCTGGCGATTCTGTGGGGGCTTTCGGTGAGGCTCTATTGCAATAGTCAGAAGAACAACAACTAACTTCACATGTGTAGTTAAGAGTGTTGTATTGTGGAGTGCTTGATGCTGTGCAGGTCGCAGCGCATCCTTTAACGTATCCCTCATCCTTGATACCAGATGTTCTTTTCAAACATATTACTCGCCTTCGATTGGCGTCACAATCTTGGAAAGAACGCGCACTGCGACACTCATAGCATTCTCGGGAAAACACTGCAGCGAAATTTAAATAAAAAAGAGTTAGGTCAAGTAGGCCAAAAATTCTGCTACAGTCTTGGACCAATAGCTCTAGCTCTAACTAATTGAAATCAATTTAAGAATTACTGAGTTGAGCTCTTCACCAAGTTTTTAAGACTTTTTGTAAACACTGGCAAACCTTTTTTAATTAAACCACAAACAAAACAAAAAGTAAAACAATCTAAGAATTGCTGAGTCAACGTAGTAACCATTATCTTTGTTTGCGATTAGTTCAAGCAACTAAATCACTGAAGAAATATTAAAGAGGAACAAGTTACAAAATACACCCCTACCCATTGGCAAGAAGATCAGGAACACGAAAAGAGCTACATTTTGCAAAGTCGACATGTTGGATCTCTGGTTCCTCTTTCGTTCACGCGATTGATGAAGATATAGGAGTATGCTTGTTTGCTCTTTGAAGCACTAACAAAATGGCAAACCTAGAATACTGGGCCCACCTCAAAGGGTCATGTAGCAGCTGCTCGGAAGAGAAGTCACCAATGGTGCGTTTCCCTAACCCCAAACAATACTAAAACAATGAGAAGAATGACATGTCATTGTTTCCAGTGACCAATTAGGAGAGACCTTACGAGCAGCTCCTACACAACTGACCTCAAATGCTGACTGAAGTAACCTTTGAATACGTGATTGTCAATTATATTCATCGAGACAATTCCTGTCATAATATAATAGGTGACGAATTACTCCTTAATTTTGGCGCGAAATTTCAGCGTTAATTTGTAATTTCACATGTGAAATTACAAAATTGCCATGGCAACCTGCCGTAGGTCTCCGTTTCAAGATGGCGACGAAGTTTTAAAATGTCATGAATGAAGATGTCAGGGCATAAAAGACATTTTAGAAAACCTGAACACACGAAAGAGCACATCAAGAAGGATACTTAGAGGTATGTTGTCGAAAAATTCTGAAAACTTAAGCCAAATTTCAGCTCTAAACGTTGAGAGAGTGGAGTTCACGATCGATCGATACGATCCAGGATAAACAAGTCAAAAATCCTCGATTGCTAACGTAATTCGTCATCACCCATGATATTAATAGGTAATCAAATGGTATACTCGTGAAAATAGGGAATAATTTCACTTGCGTTTTGTCCAAATCCTTATAATTTCCCGAGCCTTTAGGCGAGGGAAATTATTAGAATTTGGACAAAACGCGCGTGAAATTATTCCCTAATTTCACTCGTCATCATTTGATTACACATACAAATTGATCTTGGACGTCACTGGTGAAAATGACGCCAGTCAAGACCGACAACTTACAGTTGCGACGCCACGCCCCCTGACGTTAACAACTAATAACTTGTTCATCGGGTATTCGAAACCTTCCACGTTCAGACGTGAACTATTTTTCTTAAGTCATCGTTATCATGCAATCAAAAACATAGACTCCGCATTAGAAAAACCGCGAAAGGTTTCATTACCTCAGTCATATTTTACTATTATGCCATGGATATTGAGTTTCGGCTCTTTTCGATTAATCTGAGTCACTTAATAAAATGTGGTGCTCAACCGCTTTTAACAACTGTAAAGGTACTATCGCTATTATACCAACTCGTGCATTGAACCAAAAAGAGAGACGCACGCGAAAAATTATTGTCATGCTTTTAAAACCTATATTGATTGAATCTGACGTTCTTATTTCTGTCCCCGTTGATCTTCTCAAACTCTGTATCCTATAACTTACTGTATAACTGAAATATTCTAAAGAAGTTATAGTTCTTCCTGTCTGTCAGAAAACTGAGAGAGGCTACCTTGGCCTGTGTGGTTCGGTTAATATTTTGTGATTCAATAGTTATGATGAAACCCAAACATCTACATTGATCGTTAACGAACGCGGATCTAGAGATGAAAAAAGCATGCAGCTTAAACATATCGAATTTGTAGCATTTGGCTTTATTCAAGTACTCCTTGCTAAGAGATGACGAACTCGACAGAAGACATGTGCTGCTTTTTGATGGATACAATTTTGAACCAATTTAAGTTTTAATTATCCGTCCAGGAATATATTTCGCTTAGACAAATCAATCATCAAGGTTTGAAAGGGGGGGGGGGCTAGAAAAGCTTAACACGTAATCTTAATTTCACTTGCAAACGTTTCCCTGAGTTTTCGGGTCTCTGGTGAAGGTTAGTCTGTTTGGCAAAATTACCCATCCCACTGCCTTGCCTTTGAAATAAAATTTTACTCTATGTTGCTATTCCTGATCCTTTTTTTTTTTTTTTTTGAACACCTGAAGATCCGGTCCACTCTCTTTGTCTTTGCTGCTGTCTGTCCAAGTTGTCCTTCCAAGCATTGTTTTCACATTTTTCTACTAAGTCGGTCGAAAAGTTATCACTTATTAGCCAAATATTAAATACTAATTCTTTTGGCATAGAATGATATTTTAAAAAGAAAGACTATTTTGACATGACGTTCATACAATGTAAAATAGCATAAATATAATCGCATAATAATTATCACAACGATATTGACTATGTGTTAATATACCGTTGATTGAACACTGAAAACAACGTATTTTACGTATCGTAATTTTACTTTAAATGTTCAAAAAGTAAAATTACGGCTACGTATAGTACGTTTTGTTTCAGTGTTCAATCAACGGTATATTAACACATAGTAGCTCATAGTCAAAAGAGCGTTCTGGATCATTGAATGAATCGATTGGCTCGATTGGGAACTTTTGACGGTTGGGGCGAATGGATGATTCAAAAATATGTATATTCTGCTAATAGACCATGTGAAAAAAAATCTTAACTTCAGTTAAAAGTCCTATACATGAGTTCAGAAATAAAATAAAAGTTGGCTGTAGCTAAAAAATTGTTAAAAGTTCAAAAATAAGGTTGGGAAAAATTTAATCACGAATGCAAGTAGGCTTTGTAATAAAATTCATCATTCAGGCATCAAAACCTGTCACATTTCCTCATTCAAAAGTTAATGATCGGCCCCTTAGTGCACCAATACTTTGCTGACAGAGCTAAACTCACTTTGATCAAGGTCTTACGCCGGGCTCTGTGTGGTATACTATTTATTATTTTCGAGAGCATGATTTTCAGTTCATTACTGTTCTTTAAATATTGTTATTCACACAAGTCATATGTTTGAGTTAATAAATTTTCTGTTTTATTCCCTGATTAGATCATTTGTTAGAGTTGGGTTCATTGTTAAAACCCACGCCTATGGCCGAACATTCTCTTGTACCGGATTTTTCGTCTGACAAAGGTTTTCATTGCTTATAATTAATTGAAGAATTCGAACTGATTCTGATCGGTCTTTTCATACAAGATCTGTACTGTTCAGTATCGTATGAAAGACCTCGTTGCGCAGATTTTACTACTTATAACACACGCCTAAAGAGCGACTAAACAAGCAAGAGCGAGAAATTTCGGTTAAGAATACGGCCTCGAACACACCCTGATGCAACAAGACTGAAAAAATCTACCAAGCTGAATAGTATAATATTAATTATTATATGGCTGAGTCTGTTTTCGCCATGCGATTGGTCAATTTGCGGTCCGTAACTTGCTACACGGACCAAAATTTCAACGAAAATGCTCATTTCGGAGCTCTAAATCTCTTTACCTCGGAAAAAAGGTTGAGATTAAGTTACAAGACGTCTATCAACCTTAAGGACTTAGATTTTGACTTTGTCCTTCAACATTTTACACTGTGTTTATTTGTGAACGAAGGCGATGAAGAAACTAACTCGTAATCTTATCGAAGACGATTCTAGACAGTGTTTGAAAATTTTATCGTAGTACACAGTTAAGAAGACGCAAATCGACTGGCAGAGATTCGAGATGTTTTGCCTAAGAGAAAATGAGTAATTCCTTCGACAAATACGATAACAAACAGGCCTGCACCCGATCATCTTGACGAGCTTCTTTGTCATTTGCAATGTTTTTCCAAAGACCAACGAAAGAAAGATAGAAGCGACTCCGAAAAAAGCAGGGTCACTAGAAAGAACGGCCTTTGTTCACAGCTCAATGCAGCAGATAAATAAGACACTATGGGTCCTTTGAAATTGCTTAGACACCTGGTAGTTATTCTATTATTGTTATTATTATTTTACCGAAAAGGTAAAGCAAAAATATTTTTTCTCCAGCAACACTTTCCAATTTAAGAAAACAGCTTGAACAAGAGCTAAATAAACTTTAGTGTCTGTATTCAGTCTTCTCATTGAGAACGGGTGCAATTTTGATATCAAAACTTTACAGCCGTTTTCGACCGAGCAAGGTTTTTTTCTTTTCAGTGGTTACTGTGCTTGATCTGAATAAGATAATGAAATTTTTAAAATTAGGTAAATACTATATTTAAAAGAAGAGAACTTTGATTAAAGTGTTAGTTGGAAAAAAATACTGATTATATATTTTTTTTAATGTTATAAAGGTTAAAAAGTGATGCACATAGTCTAAAGAGTTACAAAGGAGTAAAAACCCAGATCTTTCAATTAATAACTTTCATTGACACTGTCAGGGACATATGCTTTCCTCGAGTACACATTTGTTCGTTAAAAAATCTTGTTTGTGAGGCTGCACTTTCTTTGATTCAGGATCAATCAATCTTTTCTGAAGAGAAATGAAAAGTAAGGTATGTTAACATGTCAGATACTTCAACACTGCCTTAGCCTAACTAAGAAGAAACTAAACTTCATATCAAAACAAAGTGAAAACTACTTCACTGTGAAACAACAACCCCTTCAAATATATATCACAATTCATACTCAATGCAAAATGTAGACCTGATGAGAAGTTTATAAGAATAGAAACAAACGATAATTACAATGAAACTATAATGTTTGAATGAGATCTGTGAGTGTTCCCTCATAATTCTAAGAGAAGATCATAATTGGAAACTGCAAAATAGTAAGGAACAATACCACCTGACAGCAATGAAGCACACCTATCAACTCCGCGGTATGGCCAGTACCTTTTCTGATCCCATCTCCATACGCATGCCGTGGGAGAACTGCTTGTAGCGTTCCCAACCAACAGTTACCACTTGTTCACGGTGGAGCTGGCCCTTAAAGGAGTGCTTGCACGCGCCTCGGCAGCAAAGGGTCTCTGATACGCGAGTTAACCCTGCGCATTGACCCGACTGCTATGGCTGTCCATGGTTGCTACTGCCCGGGTGATATGGTTGCGCGCATGCGTAAGGTACTGGCCATACCGCGGAGTTGATAGGTGTGCTTCATTGCTGTCAGGTGGTATTGTCCCTTACTACTTTGCAGTTTCCAATTATGATCTTCTTGTTCTTCAGAACACACTTCCGTCAAAACTAGGACCAAATAATTTTTGATCTCTTACGGTGGCAAGAAATTGCAACGCTGTCACTGCCAAAAAAAGCTGCCATCGCTTCTTTCATCTGAACAACATTTCGCGGGCATTTTTGCCTCGAAGCCAATGACATTACCCGAAATCGATCACGTGTCATTTTTTGCAGAGCATGCGTAAACATTTTTCGCCAGTGAAGCCAAAAACAGTTGAACGACACTACGCATAAGCATACCATTATTTGTAGGCAGTTATTTGCAGGTCACGTGGTGGGCTCTCGGCCAATGAAAAGGAAGAAACATTTGCATCGAATGATAATAGGATTTCTTTCTCAAATAAACTAAACAACTTGAGCTTTTCTCGACATATCTCGAACAACTTCCGCACTAACTTTAACAATAAACTGCAAGTCAACGACATTCTTGAGCGTCGCAAAAGCTTTAATAGGCACTTTAAGATCGAACGACGCGAAGGCAACGAGAACGTCGCCTAAAAAGTGAATTTGCGTTCTTTCAGTCTTTATAGCGATTATTCCTCCTGTTATTCCTCCGCAGTTGCTTGTTTACGTCGTCCATAAAACGCGAAATTAAGCATTTTCACGTCGTAGTCGTGCAAAAACTGGAAAGAAATGTACAAAAAAGTGTGATGCACGTGCAAAGCTGTTATTTTGCTTATTAAACCTCAGGCTATTGTTTTACCGCCGTTCTCCTTGCCGTCTACGTAGTTGGATCTTAAAGTCCTTATTAATACTTCGCGTACCGCTTCAAATGTTTATGGTAGCAGAAAGAACTAAGAGTGATCTCGCCATATCTTGAACTCATTTCGGTGTCACTTCGTTAACAACCCAAAACAAACCGAAAAGTCGCGAACTTGCGTGCCAAATATTTTCCCATACCTCGTGCTTAACTTATACCTACTTTTCACATTTCAAATGACCTTGAGTTGCAGTAGCACAATCATTAGAGCGGCTCATCTCATCTGAGCGTTACACGCGAGCAGGTTCAAACCTTGGCAAAATAAACAATAATTATTTCTTCTTTATTTCTTCCTCAAAATTATTTTTTTCCCTGAAAGAATAGATCAAAGAACTCGAAGATACCGAAGCAACTTCGGGACATCCGAATGCAACTTTGGAACATTCCTGAGCAGCACGAATCCCTAACTACGTACGCGCTGCCCCGAAGTAATAAGCTTTCTAAAGTTAAACGTTGGTCCTGCAGCGTATAAATACGCTCAGCAGAGCACAAACAAATGCAATCGTGACTTAAGCGCCAATATGATGCGTAAAACCGCAATGAACTTGACTTCCCGGTTTTCTCATTGAAAAGCCAAATTTAGGCGTCGGTGTAACTGCCGCAATTTTGACGCCGAAGCAATGCCCTTAGCTATTGGAGAATTGTCTCATAAATAATGTCAACGATGAATAACTGTTTCAGTTTCAGGTATGTCCGAAACACCATTTTGGTTCCCTTGTACCCAAGCTCCCACGCTTTTGTCATTTAAGTGCTGAATCATCGAAAGACCTAGGGTGCGTTCGATTGGGAAATCTGGATTTAGATTTTAAAATCCGGATTTCGGATTTGCAATCGAACGCGAAATCCCAAAACAGATTTCAACGCTGCAATATTTGTTTTTGGATTTTCCTTTTTACCGTTCCATTGGGAAATCCGAAAAAGAATTTGAAATACTGTCCTTAGGAACGGCGGTCTTGCATGCACACGCATAATTAGTAAAAAGAAGACCGCTGTTCACGAGAACAGTTTTGCAAATCCTTTTTCGGATTTCCCAATCGGACGACAAAAGGGGAAATCCAAAAAATCCGCATTTGGATTTCTTAATTGAAATCCACCCAGAGGACGGATTTCTCGGAGGTGAAATCCGTTTTCGGATTTCGCGTTCGATTGGGAAATCCGGATTTAGATTTTCAAAATCTAAATCTGGATTTCCCAATCGAACGCACCCCTAGTGTGGTGCAAGAGGTAATGAAATCACACGTGCTATATGAGGAAGTTACACATTATCTTTCCGTCACAATGAAAACTGAAATGTTGTCTGATCTACCGGCATTCTTTGCATTCTTATACTTTGTTATGACTCGCATTTGAAATGAATCATATTTTGAACTGCTGATAAATATCTGAAAATGAACATGATCTTCGCAGTGGAATGAACAACCTAAGCGGTGAAAAAAAAACCTGAAAAATCCAGGCTTGAGCACCCAAGCCTGAATTTTCAATTTCTCATAGTTTGTTACTTAGAAATAACAAAACTTCCTTAGCTATTTCTAAGTGAGGTGACATCCTTTAAACTTTTAAAAACTAATTTGCTTTTTTATTAAACAGACTATACCATCAACAAAAATTATAACAAACGTTTTTAATGAGTGCCGCCAGAAATTACAGGTGCAGATTATTCTATCTGTCAATTGTTAAGTTTTCAATAGTTTTAGCATAAGTTACCCTCAGAAAAAGGTAATGACTACTTTTATAACATAATTAGTTGTGATCTTCAGAAAGTTTGGCCAAGTTTTGTTGTGTTTTCATTAACATCCAAATAGATACATAAAGCTGGCACTGAAAGCGGGAATTAGAAGAATCCCGTTGACGGTAGGACCTGGGGCTCCATTGCAGTAGTCAGAGGTGCAACAACTGACTTTACACTGGACGAAGGGGTGGTTGCATACTGGAATGTCTGATGGTGAACAGGTCGCAGCACATCCTTTGACGTATCCCTCGTCCCTGATGCCAGATGTACTTTTGGCGCTTGCCTTGACACAATGCTTGGAGTTCAAACATCTTACCCGGCGTTGTTTGGCGGCACAATCTTGGAAAGAGTGCGTACTACTACACTGATAACACTCTCGGGAAGTCACTGCAGCGGAAATTCAATTTAAAAATTAAAGGACTCGGTCAATAAAAGCCAACAATTCTGCTGCAAGGACTTATCATTAGTCTACGCAAGTAACGTGTTTGCATGAAGTCATAGCTATAGATCGATCTAACTCACTCACAGTCAGCCCTGAGACAACGTGCAGTTATAAGATACTGAATAATAATTAAAAGAGACTAATAATTTTTGCGCTTGTCATGATATTCTAAAAACATGTTGGTTTGGCAAACGGGATACAATGTTCTTATGTTGCAGTAAGAGTTACCATTGCTTATATAAGCAACAGTTTCCTTCATATATTTTAGAAAATAAAAGTAACAAAACATAGCAAAAAAACCTTTAGGAATTGCCGAGTCGGGCATTCACCAAATTCCTCATATACGCGCGGGTTGTCTTAATCTTATAAATAACTTTCTAGAAACTAAATTCCGTTAATAAGTAATGCACGCAGTCTTCAAACAGAAAAGAATTCTGACGAACGCTGCCTACTAAAATAGGAAAAGGATGATAACATTAATCAACTGAAATATAATTATTCGAATAAATCGTGAAAAGGCGTGACACGATCGGTAGAACACACTAGAAGATTTGAATTCCTTGCGCACACCCCACGGAACAATTCTATACTAACGACATCTAATACCAACGGCTCCTTGATAAATTTGACAAAAAGCTATATAGTAAGGAGTTGTTAATATTTGCTGTATATGTCCAAACCAGGTTCAGTTGTTAAACAGCAGTTTAAAGCCTCCTTCGGTGTTCAATTTTAAGTTCTTGCAGTTTTGACGTGATGAAGTAAACGAAAGAGCTCTCAATTCCACTGGCAGCGCGAATCACGATTATTAGTAATGTTATCAACTTAACTTCAATAAGTAAAAGCACTTTATCGATGACTCGTATATCGTGAAAACGTAAATTCATCAAATTCTGCGCTGGTTCTTTAACGATCTTTGCCTCTGTCAATATAAACGAAACTGCTGGCGGATATTAAAATTAAACTTAATGCAAGACAATGAGCGGCATTAAAAAGAAACAAATAGCAAAATACTAACACCCCTACCCATTGGCAAGAAGATCAGGAACATGAAAAGAGCTACATGCTGCAAATTCGTCATGTTCGATATCTGTTCCGTGTTCTTTAATTTCTCGATCGATGCAGATATAGGAGTGTGCTTGCTTGCTGTTTGAAGCACTAACCAAATGGAAAACCTAAAATACTAAACACACCCAGTACTATACATATTAAGTGACTGTCAATTTTATCAACCAAGACAATTCTTGTCAAAATTGATCTTGGATGTTACTGGTTAATACGCGAGCCAACACCCATTGCCAACAGTTGTAACTTTCTGTTTGACTCTTAACAAGGAAGTTATTACGCCTCTTTGTCACTGATAAATAAGTTTAGTTGTGAAAGTAAAGTAGGTACTGAAGTCCACTTATTTTACACGCCATTATCATGCCGCATAAAAGCTGGTTTCGCTATTCCCATACAATGGTGTTTGTACAAAAGGAAAAATTTTCACTGATCTTTCTCTGATCAGATCAGATAAGTCTGTCGCTCAATATAGGACGTCAAAAAACGACAGTACATAAGATGCAATTTGTATCTGTTTTACTAGTATGAAACGTTCGAAAACCTGACTTGTTGATCTGATATTGGAAACCTTCCGCATTCTTTTGATCAGTGACCATATAGTGAGGAGGGCATAATGGTCTTATCCAACAAAGAAGTAAAAAAGGAACGCAGGTTTTTACTAAAATGGCGAAGGAGAAAAGGAAACCCCAAGCCCTATCAGTACGCCGGCTTTATCTAACTTCATTAGTCATTCTTTGATTTGTTCCCATTTTTCATTTTCTTGTTCCTGTGCTTGTTATATCGTTCCCGGCCGTTTTAATAACATCCCTTCAGGCACGGTCTGACGTCACTCATTCACTTCAAGATACTGTTTTTGTGCAAATGAAAAATGATATTAAGAAAAGCCGCGAAAGGTTTGATTACCACAGACATATTTTACAATTGTGCAGTGGATATTGAGTTTCAGAACGTTCAAGTCTATAATCAAAATTTTGGTCAGTTAATCATCCCACGCTATAACTCGATTAATTTGTCAAATGTAGCCAAATTCTCTTGGAAATGAGTTATTTGGATCGTATCCAAGTTAAGGAAGAGGAAGAAGAACTCGGAGTTCGTCCTCCATAAAAGAGGGGACATGGGGGTTTACGGTATTGCGGTATTGAGTTTTTTTTTAAGCGGTATTTCGGTAATTTTGATTTTAATGTGCGGTATTGCGGTATCATCTAGCCCTTGGGGAATACAGTTTTTCATCCTTTTGGTTATCCGTATTCGGTAAAAGAAGCTCCTTCACGGTATTGTGTTACCATTTATTTGCGCTCTCATGTCTAATACAGTTCAATCTGACAATGTGTAACACGAACCATAGCAAGGTAAACAGGTTAATTAAGACTTTAGACTTCATGGTAAATTATTACAGTAGTAGACTATCATTAGATTTATCCCCGCTGGTGCCTTCCCTTGCCTTCCGTGCAACCTCGTTCCCAGGTTCTCTCTCCTACCCTTCGAGAGACCCTGGTTGGGTCTGGTCACGTGTCTCCCAGAATCTGGGAGATTACAAACAAACGACTTGGGGGAGGGGCGGATCAGTGTGAGATTTGTCTCTACAAAGCGTAGACCGTCGAGATCAGTGGAAACTGCGTATCCGACTTTGTCTGAATGGTCCTGCTTTTTATAGTTCCCGGACTAGTCAAGACAAAACCTCGAACGCCGAATCCTTTGACAGCGAAAGCGTAACTTCCTCCAGAATATCTGGGTTTATCGGATGTTGCAAAGGAAATCACGGATTCACCACTTGTGGTCCTTGTGCAGTTAAAAATATTTTAGGCGGTTGTATTCATACCGAAACGCAGTGGGCTTAAATTGCCATTTCTATGTTATGGAGGCCACCTTTAGAAAGCAAACGTATGTATTTTCAAGACTATGATTATGCAGTTCGAAGTGGGGCCGAAAAGATGTATCAAGCGTTGCCGTCCTCACCGACCTCGAAAATATTAAAATCAAACAGAAGCAACAGGAAGAGAGAATACGCCGCTCGCACTCAGTTTGATTGTTCAAATGAAAAGAGGTAAACAGAATCTTAGAAGAGTATATTTTTATCCAACGGCTCTGTGTTGTATTTTTGTCGTCGTTTAAAATCAACAGAATAGCCGGATAAGTTTCTTTGTTAAAAAATATGGCTTGTACGACTGCCAACTGTTTATTGTTCTTTGTTTAATTTTCCAGCGGGTTAGGTATATGCTTTAGAGGATTAAAAAAAATACTGAGCTACATTTGTTTTTTTAATAAAGCTTTCATTTGGACCATATACAAGAAATCCTTTCGCTTTGGAAGGTTATCACTGAGTTATGTTGTCTGTTTTGTCTCTGTTTATACTATTTCCTGTTGTCTTCCGTGTCGCGTTTTGGTCACCTTTGCTTATGCACGTACTATATTATATTTTTGTTACCTCTTTTTACCACTGAAAGCGATACGTTTTTTCTGTTGCCGCATTTTGAAAGGTTAGGGGTAGGAGAAAGCTGACATTTCAGACCACAGCTTTCCGTTGAGTCATTAGAGCTAAAATATTATTTTGACCGTGAATGTAAAATGAATCCTCTGCCCTCAACGTAACTGCTTTGTTTTGTCACAGCTAATGGTTTAGGTTTTGCATGTACTGATTCGGGCCGATTACCAGCCGCTGTCAGCGACAAACATTGATTCTTTCAATGCAAGTTCAACGAACAGGGATTTTCCCTTCAATGCGGATAAACACTACCCTGCACGCAGTCTCCTTCGATCTTCCTAGATAAGTCGGGAAGAGGAAGCAGACTCTGCTCGCGGCCTGCACTTTCTTTGATCCGCCGATCATCCAAAAAAATGGATGAGTCAGTCCAGGTTCGAACCGGTCATACCGGTTTTCACCTAGTGCGCATGCTTAATCGTAAGAATCGCTGACTTTCTCCGCGCCCACGGGATGTTGTTTACAATCGATCGACAAACATGTTAGCCGCTTCGCTTTTATACAAAAAAAAAGAAAACGCCGTTAAATGTGCTATCACAAAAGTTGAAATGGGAGAGATTTCTAGCCTCACGGAACCACAATCAAGGTTCTTGTTTAATTTTCTTTGTGGCCACGATACGTTTGTCTCGCTTTCTACTGGACATGGAAAATCTCTGATTAGACATCCGCTTCACAGTCTTCACAGTGATGGTACTCTTTCGACAAGCCAAATAATATTTTCCACGAAGCTCTCGAATTTGCTCTATGACGACTTGATGTTTCTTATTCAGGGATTCGATCTTTCGGCCACAAGGCCTACATACACGGCTAGAATAAACATTGCAGTCGACAGTCTCCTCCAAAATGGATTCCAACTTTTGACGAAGGCCGCTGTGGTGCTGTACATTGAATGTACATCGTTCGCCGATTAGGCAACTCCACATAACAGACAAATTGTGTCTTTCGTTTTCGGAGATCTTAAAACACTGGTCAAATCCACAATAGAATTGCCCGGGGTTGAAAGCATTTTGAAATTTTTTGAAAATCACATTTCTGCCATGTCACGCGCGAACATAGTTGTGTCAAATTTCAAGATTTAATGAGTAACTCATCTTGAAAGCGAGGTCACCCAAGGCTTGGTTACATTTGAATTTGGAGCATGCTCAATAGGAATTGTGCAGGCCGCGAGCAGAGTCTCCTTCCACTTCCCGACTTATCTAGGAAGATCGAAGGAGACTATGCGTGCAGGGTAGATAAACACGCGCTTGTGTCTTACTCAGGATCGTAGATTTTAGTATCTAATTGTTGTCATCGGTTTAACTGCGATAACACGAGTTTTTTATTTCTCTGCTGGTAATTCGCTTGTTTATCTGGTGATAGTTCTGTTTAGGCAGAAATTTCCCGAATTTCAGTTATAGTTGGAAGCTTAGCAAATCTGTCTTGCCCTTTCGATCATTGCGTGAACTGAGAAAACGAACCAGACAAAAAAATTGAGAGACAAAGGACTCCTCCCTCGGAATTAATTCTGTTCTGGGACCACGTGACCAGACCCAACCAGGCTCTCTCTCTCTCTCTCTCGCTCCGTAGGGACGGGTAGGAGAGAACCCTGGGAACGAGGTTGGCCTTTCGTGTACGTTCCCTTTATTAATATGCATAAGGGTCGAGTCCATGACGTCACCCATTGTTATAACCTAGGGAAAAAAGTGCCTTCCTCCATACTACTGTCTTCCTGCATACTAATTCGGTATAGGTTTACTAATGAGCGTCTCTCTACTACAATAGGCACAATAGGCTTGTTTCGACTTGCCCGGGCTCTTTTAACCCTGATTGGCCCATGTAGAATCTATTATGTCTTCAAAATAAAAGCGGGCAGTTTTTGAAAGCGCTTTCTTTCTCCCAATCACTTTGCTAAGGAAAAAGTCTCACTATCACCAATATTCTTTAAAACCATTCTTCAGACATGGAAGTGGAATCGAGCGCTACACGTCTGTTGACGATTGACGAAGTGGAAAAAATCCAGCCATGATGTAACTTGAGCCAAGGAAAATAGGAATAAGAGGGGCAATGACCTAGCAACGCGAGAAACGGCTTAGTAGTATGCTATCATTAGTACCTAGTCAGTAACTAGCAAGTGCCTGGTCTCTCTATTTCAATTTTGTCTGGCTATTACAAAACTGTTTTCTCCTATCTATCTCGAGTACATGTCTTGTCATTTTCACCTACTGTTAACCGTTAGTCAGTTAATTATGGGAGTTCGCAAGCCCAAAGTTGCACACAAATTAGTTCAGCTTTGCAGGAAAAACCCCAAGGGAGCATTCTTGAGGTATTAGTATAAAACAATTTTAAATAATTTAA
>JBBMOI010000002.1:40982500-41062500 GCA_038088405.1 Porites divaricata | reverse complement strand
TGACAAATGAAATGACGCTCTTTTCAGTTTGATTTATTTCTTTGAGTCATTCTGCATATATTACATTCCGTATAAATATGTCATTCCTCAAGCCATGCCACGTGCCATTTCACAAACTCATTCCTCTTTTTACCCTCACTAGCGTTAGACGAGCCAAGCTAGTGAAGACGAGTCTTGAAATAAGATATGTATTGGAAAAGTAAAGTCTTGCAAGACGCGCCGGCGAACTTCTAGTTGTGTAGCAGTTTTGTCCTTGTCAACTAGGACAATGCAGGTCCTCTTTGTAATTGTATTGCGATTTTACCACCGCGATATAACGGATAAAATCGGGCGATCGCTTACCTATTTGAGAATCCACCTCTGTTGTGGATCATTTGGATCAAAAATCTATTTTTGGAATTTAGTAAATGAAACGCACCCTTACTGTTCGCTTTCGCGTCTATGGCAAGTACTAGTAGCCGAATTGAACACGGAGTGGAAAACCAAATTATAAATATCATCATGGCATAATGGACAGACTAAGGTACAATTAGGCTAAAGTCTTCGGATTTCATTAGGTCGTGTAGCTATCGTATTTAATTAAAAAAAAGAAAACAAGCTTTTTTCCCTGCAGAGATGGATATTTGCTTTCCTTGGTTTGCCCCGGCTTTTCATGTATATACAAGTAACTTGTAGAAACAACATTCCAATAAATAGATAAATTCTTGTCACTTGCTTTTCAGTGCTCAAGTCAGCTTATTCCCTGTGCTCTCCTTCCAATTTTTTCTTGATACTTAGAGGAAAGCTTTTAATGGATAAACGTTAAAAGTTTCTTCAAGGAAAATCGCAGGTGTTTATTGCAGTTAAACAAGATGAAATATTAATATTGATATTTTTTGCATAACAATTTACTCCATTTGAGACTGTCTTGATCAAAAACGGAACCTTTCTACGCGATGCGCTTGAAATTGATGGAGGCCAGTTTTTCCAACCTGAAGATTTGCATCCTGTTCGTTGTATTGACTGCCGGCGTGTTTCCCAAAGGTAAACTAAGGATAAGAGGCCGCGTTTGCCACTATGCGCTGAACAATTCATGAATTGTTTCATCGCAAACTTGGCATAAACCACAGCTAACAAAACACGGCGCCAACGGTCACTAACATTGTTTAGTGAATCTCACCAATTATAGTTAACTATATGTTTAGCATTTTACTGTCTGAGTTTGTAGCGAAAGACTTAGTTAAAGATTAGAGGAACAGACTTGCTTTCCATTTTTGCTGGACTAGACAAATACTTTTTTCATCGTACACTTGACACCCCAGCCACTAAGAGATAAAACCGATTACCAAAATAAAAATGGGCCCTCAGTATTTTTTGCTTTGAATAATGCTTTACAGAGGGCTATTATGCATGGTGTAGTACACAGTTCTTTATTAAGGAGACAAGTGAACCGATGAAATAAGTCGACCATAGTTTCAGTACATCAGTCTAACAGTCCAAAAGAGGATTATTCAAGTATCCCATGATGCAGCCGGCCAAACCTCGCTCAGTCGGTGTCAAATTTTCTGAACAATTCGAAAGACTTTTGGCCAAATTTAATGTTCATCATCCTTTTTATTCTTGTCTATGGTTAACATCAAGCCAAGGCATCTCTTCGATTCTTTGACGTCGCTCTCTCTCTCCTACGTAGTCTCTGTTATGAGCAGGAAGAAGACTGAGCCAGACCACGACAACAATTCGGGCTGCTTCTTCATCTTTTTCTCTCTCAAGCTATACGGTCTGGGTGGAATACCAAAATATCACAGTTAACGAACATTTCCTCCTGGAAAGGAGTGAAATTAAAAATAATTGATGATCAAAACAAACTAGCTCAAACTGTTATAATAAGCTCCGTTTCCTCAAGTGAGCCGGCCGAATTTTATAATCCTCCTTTTCTTAGTCCTAATAGTCTCCTAACGATTCCTTAGGGATGATGATTTATCGTCAGAAAATGCCTTAGTGGAGGCTACTCGACAAAGTTTAATACAGGAAGTCTCTGCCCTGAGCTTTAACCCCCTATATATCCTTTTATATGCTATTTTTGATAGAAAAGGTACCCCTTTCGTATACCTTCTATTGAAAAATGGTACCTCTTTCACATACCTAAAACTTTGCGTCCCTTTCAATTGCTGCAAATACATAGTCTTTAAATTATCCCTAAATCCCAACACCAGAACGTTTTCTCGACTTTTTCACAGCTATATAATGCATCTGTAAGCCCGTTTGGTCCTTTTTACAGGCCGAAATGACAAATTTCCCTACCCTTTTTGTATACTTCAACCAGTAAAACCACATCCTTTCATATACCTGAAGCCCGAAAAAAGTACCTCTTTTCCCCCAGTTGGGCGGAGCCTTCTTGTATAGGGAGTTCCCCCGGGAATAAAAGCCGTCTGCCTACTTTGGAACTTCTAACCCCTTAGTTTATCCACCTTTGGCTAAGCCAGAGAAAGGCGATGGGTACAAGCGTACTGGCAGCAACAGATTCTGTTCACTTAACTTACTAGTCGATATCCAGAACGAAGGCGCCAGTTTTTTTTTGGCCTATTTTAGAAATTAAAGTACCTGTCCGGCACTTAAAAGTGCGCACGGTGATTTTTAACCAAACATCGTCAAGCTACTGATCGAGCCGGTTTTGTTGCAATTTTTCATGATCATCGCTGAAGATCTACTACCTCCAAGAGATTGTTTTAATTTGGTAGATGACATGTGGTTCGACACTATTGAAGATGCATGTGTATTAGTCAGTGGTGTTATGGCGGCGAACAAACTAAACAGGTTCTTCGAGCGTGGCAACTATGTACTACGCATGCACCTACACAGAGTCACTCACGAGAAAATGCAATGACGGAACGAAGAACCAGCTTTTGCCGGGGTTGTGAGCTGAATTTCTTAAGGTGTCACTCAAAAGCAGAGTACAGAGTTTCCATGTTTATAGTAAACTAAACAAGCGCGTTAAGTTTCTCGTGCATCAAGCTGAAGGCCTGTGTATAAAGTTATATATGACAAAGAAGCCCTGAGATTACACATGCTTGACTTTCAAATATTCACCCAACCACTATTCTGTAGGAAATACCTGTTCGGAACCTCTCTAGCGCACCTTAAATTTTGTGGCTGTTTGTTGGTCTCAGAGTTTCGGTATTTGTATGTTTTGTTCACCTAAGAATTTCGTAGCCTTTTTATTTGATTAGTGATTGGTAAACTTCAAATTCTAATGGAAACAAATTTTGGCTGTTTTTAATTATATTTGATCAAGGTTCCAGCCATCTTAGACCTGTGACTATTTATCATCACTTTGCTAAAAATAATTCTTAACTTCTTAAAAATTTCTTTTTAAAAACACCTTTATCAGCTCCAGAAATTTTTACCGTACTATTAAATCTTTGAAGTATAGTTTCTCTCAGGGATGCCATCACCTACTGTCTGAAGGCCGCGAGAATTTGGATTAGGCTTTGCTCACTAGAGGTGACGTACCTCTAATCCCAGATGAGATAAACACTTTAAAGCTTCTTTTTTTTACGGAACACAATGCAAAAAAAGTAGCAAACCAATTCAATTCCATTTTGCTGTCCATTTCCTCGGTGTATCCAACTGCCATGCCAGTTTAATAATTATGTTTGATTGAATTTACGTAAGTTGTCTTCCTGTTGATGTGCTTGTATAACTAAAATATTTTACAGAATGATTCATTTTTGTTTCACTGATTCCAAATTGACTTTCAATTTAGCTGTGTTTTAATTCATTTTTGTCAAAATTTGACCGAAACGAGAGAAAAAGTATTGAAAATTAAACCAGTGAACGACCGAAATAAAACGTCCAAAATTGTTTGCAATTGGTACAAGTCCCAATTTTTTAACACTTTTGTTTCCCTTGCAGCAAACAGCCTAATCTGCACTAAATGCGAAAGCAGCAAGTCATATGAAGAGTGTGCCGCAAATGCAACAACAGCGGACTGCGCCATGGAAGATGCACGCTGTGTACACTTCAACTATGAGGTGTCTCAAGAAAACTCCGGCCAAAAGACAACTTTGTTTGGACTAGGATGTGTGGCTAATGGAGAATGTTCAAGCAGCAATTTTCCGCGTTGTAAGAGCCTTGCAGAAGGAGCGAGGGAAGAAGATAAGATGAAAATCACTTGTCACGTGTTATGCTGTGGAACTGATTTTTGCAACTCACAAGTTTCGTTAAAGTTTCCAGTGCTGGTTTTGCTGATGTCTCTCTTTCTCCATTTATTTTTAAATTTATTTAATTAATAAGTTTCCTCTAAACTTCCAATATAATGCTCTTCGTTAAATCAGTGTCCACCATTTTTACACATTTTAGGTCCTTAAAATTCTCTGGGGCCTTTTTTAACGCAATAATCGATCTGTTAAAGTGTGATTTTCTTAAGCCGAGAATATTCGCCCCTGAATATTCGAATCTGAGAGATCTTTGCTTGTGGCCAGCAATCTGGAATCTGGGAAATCTCTGCTTGTGGAATCCGGAGTCTGAGAGATCTTTGCTTGTAGAATCCGGAATCTGGGAAATCTTTGCTTGTGGAATCCGGAATCCGGTAAATCTTTCCTTGTAGAATCCGTAATCCTGCGCTTTTGGAATCCATACTTCAGCTCTAGCAATTCGGAATCCAGGTAACTATTGGAACCCAGAATCGTGGAATGCAGAATCGAAGACTACATGGGGCGAGAATGTGCTTTCACGTTTACTGAACATGCGTTATACTGCGATTAAGCTGCTGCGCTTTTTTCTAAGCAACATTTTTCTTTGAGTTAACAGTTTCATTAAAGTTTATAGCGTAGGCTAGAAAAGGATTTATCTTCTTAAATTGACCCACTAAAGAAGGGATCTGGAGGTCCAAAGATTTCTTAAGCCGAGGTCTAAGTTAGACCTCGTTTAAATAAGCAACCCATAATTTTTAAAGTGCGGATTTTCTGAAGTATAATTGAAAATTTGGTCAGCACCACAATATAACAAGTTAGTGCATCTTTGCCACTGCCAAGAACACAAGCATACAGAGGAACAATAACGCGTATTCATGACTACACAGCGACAACTTTATTTATAATATAGGACATGCATATCAATTGTTTCTTGAAATCTCAGATCAAGGTAAAAAGTTATTTTTTTGGTACTAATAAACTATAATATGCCTAATCACTGATAAATATATTGAACTTTCCAAAGACAGGTCTGGATACCGTAAAACCTTACTCATTCAAATTGACCTTACTACTGGCAAAGCTTTGGAAATTTCTAAAGACAGGTCTCGATAAAACTTTACTCGATTCATTAGAAGTGATGACCATAACCGGAATGCATACATATGAGGCCTACTCTGGGACCTTAACTCGCCACGAGATTGTGCGAGCTAATGCGAGTTTAGGCGAGTTAAGGCGAGATAAGGAAAAATTGAGCTTACCTATCAGTTGCGAGTTTGTGCGAGTTAAGGCGAGTTAAGGGAAAATGATCAACCTAATGTTGAGGTGATGAGGGTTAAAACATACATGTTTTAGTAACATACATATAAAGATGCCTTGCAATCTTTGTATGTCATATGTATATATATACCTTATAGTCTCCATGTTGCCCAATTACAAAAAAAATTAAACGAAAAATTTCAGATGAACTCCAAAGTTGACTGAAGCAAAATCTTATTTAAATTTAGTAATATTGAGTTTTTTTCCTAATTGGACAAGTTGAGTATAGAGTTCTGGCCCTGGTTGTTCAAACATTGGATAGTGCCGTCAACGGATAAATCAGTATACAGCAGATAAGTATTGGGAAAACTAATTGCACTATCAACTCGATAGAGATTGATCCAGTGGATGGCACTATCCAGCCTTTGAATAACCTAGGCCTGTTCTTTATTAATAATTTTATTATATAGCATGGGTTTCTCATAGCATTCAGACACCAAACTATACGATTTGGTGGCTGTATGATACTACTACTAGTAAAAATAGTCATCATCATATATTATTTATTATTATAGGTGCATAAATATTTGGCAGAATAATAAATTAGTGAAAAAAGAAACTACCGGTAATGTAAACAAAACAATCATGAATAGATACGAAAATGAAATTTTAGTATAAAACACAGCTAGGATATTTAATTTTACTTATGTTTTTAATTCACCAACACTATGGTTTAAATATTAGACAGGTGTGCATAATAGGTATCACATTACATGGCATGACTTGTTATCACTAACTCCAGAATTTAAAAAAATGCTTTTACAGTCTGTGTCAATGTTCTTCAAAGAACTAGTATAGAAAAACGGGGAAGCTGACGAACTACATCTCAGATGAGGAAATTTTTATGACAAAATCAATTTTACTAAACTGAAATGAAGTTTCTTTCTCCTTGAAAGTTATAAGACTTATCCCTAAGTCCTCCATTCGACCCATTCTCTCCACTTCACTGATGGTTTCCCTTGGAATCCAGCATTGGTTTCACTGCCAGAAACGAAAACACCAATTGCCTTTTCACTCTTTTCGTTTCCTGTTCAGGCTTGCTTGCATTTTACAAAGTGTTCACAGTTGTGCAGAGAGCTATACCTCATTTAAGTTGATGAACAAGAATACTCTCCATTATCGGCTTTGTCAAGCAAACTCTTAAGAGTTGTCAGTGATGAATCTGCCCTGCTTCCCATTCTTACAAAAATGGCCACCGGCTGAGCCGTGTTGTAACGTGTTTTAATGTCATGTACGCCACGTTGAAGCTTCCCACCACCTAAAACTTGCTAGTGGACTGGGATCAATATTGACACGAGTTACCAGTATCTTCTGGGTAATTTACAAAATGGCGAACGAAGTTGGCTAGCAATGTAAAAACCTTTATTCAGTTAAGGGGTAAATGTAACAAGTCTTTATGAATCATGGCTCCTGGTTGCCAGCTTCACTACAATGTAAGCCAAACAGGATGTCACGTTGAACCAATGTACAGATCGTCTAGTACCAGGTATTTTTACTGCAATCAGTATGTGGAGTACAGTATGTGGTCCTTGGTCCGCGTGTAAAAGTCATTAACTTGAATATCTTACCCGAATCGTCATGTAACGAGCTGAAATACTCCCTGAAGATAGCTTTTATGTTCCTGTCGATAATCCTGAAGTTTCAAGCTCCAGACATAAATACTTTGCTTGGAATTAGCAAAAAGGCGACCGTTTTCGATGGTCCTTGGTCCGCGCATCTGGTCCTTGGTCCGCGTCTCAGGTAAGCAGCACGATAAAAACGTTAAAATGTTATAGTTTCCACACGAAAACGTGATTTTCACAGTATTTCTTGTATTTTTTTCTTTTCTTGATGCAATTAAGCTAAAGTTTTTTTCGGAAGATGTTGTGAGCATAAAATAATCTGCTTTTCTTTCAAAGACTTCAGACAACAGTCTCCTCGAGTCTCCCACACGAGCGTCGACGAGCGGTTTTTAGCGCGGTCGAAAATAATTACCAAAAACTCTGTATGTACTCGAGGTATTAAAAAAGAGAACTTGTAGACGTGTATAGGGACGACTTTCAAAACAATCTTCGAAAACAAAGGCCGTCGCTTTTTACTTTGGAAAGTTTAAAGCCCCATTTACACGGCCGAAAATTTTTGGCACGGCTCGGATGAAAAACGTACGCGTACCAAAAAAATTGGTTCGGCACGGATAGGTTTAGTCGTGTAAACGACTTTGGCCCATCCGTGCCGGACCAAAATTTCACCCGTGCTCGGACCATGTCGAGAGGTAGTCCGAGCGCGGATAAAACTGGTACGCGATCCTGAAAATCTAGCCCAGCTCGGATAAAGTGTGCAGTGTAAACGATTAGCCGTGCCGAGCTAACTTTTCTCTGATGAGCCTTCGTGCCTTTGGTCAGCACCAATGTGGGAGAGCATGTACAAATGAGCTTTTTCGTTAGTTCAATATAAACCAAAAGTTCAATAAACACGACAGTAGTTCAATGACCACACGTTAGTTCATTGATGAGCGTGGACAACATGCAGCTACGGGGGAAATAGCCACAAATACGTTAGAATTTTTTAATATAAATGTGTAGCATTAACTAGTGGTAAATACTTTTTCGTTTGTTCAGTGTGTTCAATAACCACACAATAATTCAATAACCGCACCAGTATTCAATGACCACCGATTTGTTCCTTTTGCGTAGACTACATGCGACTGTGGGAATTCTAATGAACTTTTCGTCCGCCATGTTTTTACAGACGAAGCAGCATGCGCACTAGGCAAGAATCGAGTACGCTGGCCGAGGTGTTGAGCCTTTTACCCGTACCAAATCATAATTTCACATCGTTTAGCACGGTAGAAAAAAGAACGTGTAAATGAGTAATCAGTACTATTTTTTTGGTACCCGTGCCACTTTCATCCAAGCCGCGCCAAAAATTTTCTGCCGTGTAAATGGGGCTTTATTCTACCAAGGTCATAGGACGCGGACCAAGGACCGCTAAGCGAAATTTGGTGATATTTTTCAAGAGTCGCTAAAACAAAAAATTCAGCGTCTACAGCAATATGCTTCCAACAGCAGAAATAAGTTGATCTGAAAACCTGTTCTGCAAAAAGGCAAGTCTTCCCGTTGCGTTTTAGTTATTCGCAGGCTAAGTAAACATGACCACGTAATTTACGGTGCCGCAAAAATCCAAACTTCAAGAAAGACAAATTAACCTACCTGTCAACAAACTTTAATTTCGCGTCTTCACCCGGAGCAAGAAGGCTGAACTTCGTGATATGAAAGAATGCTAATCAGTAAATCACGATATCTTTCATTTTTCAACGTATTTTTTTTCTTCACGAAATATTTTATCGTTTTCGACAAAGACGCGGACCAAGGGCATGGGGAACTTGCGCGGACCAAGGACCACATACTGTATTTAAAGGATTCTGGCTACATCCCGGACTTATATTTTTAGCTATAATCCTGAATAAGCTTCATCATATTATAAGATGATAATTATGCTGCTGCTTTTCATTATAAAAAACAGCTTGCATGCATTGCATTGCATTTTGAAATTTTCCACAACAATCAAACTTTATTGTAAATCGTTAGCTAGCTAAAAAGAAAAAAAAATTAACATTCTGTTATTATGTTTTTGTATTTCTTAGAAGTATAAGTAAATTTATTATTTCATGAAAACTTTTCCCTGCATTCACTGTTTCTACTTTTACTTAATGTCACTTACTTTGTGGCCCAAGCTGGCCCAAAATACTAGCAATCAATGTGGGTTTCTCTAGACCCTGTGACCCCATGCCTCTGGAATTTCTGCAATGCTTAGCATTGTAGCCTTTTTGTTAGGTAACTAGTTGTTGCATGTTCAGGTTGTTCCTGGTAGTTCCATTGACTGTCCATTAAGTACTAACAAAAACTTCATCAAATGTTAGTGGTGAAATACCCTCACCACAGAGGCTATTGGAAATTCTAGAAGGATGGGACTTACAAATCACCATTGTTTAAAATTTTTGAAATCCCCATTTCTTGGTGTCGTCCTTTTGTGGATTAATTGTGAAATTACCCTGAGAGTAGCTAGGAAGAGGTATTAAAATTGGTGTCCACTTTGCAGTGGCGAGGGTGGGCGAGTTTGTGCGAGATAATGCGAGTTTAGGCGAGATAAGGAAATTTGAACATAATCTCAAGCTGCGAGTTAGGGCGAGTTAAGGCGAGTTAAGGTCCCAGGGTAGGCCTCATATGCGGCTTGTGCTAAAGAGTATATCTAAGTTAAAAACCTGCAAAGAAATGTTCCATTGAAAGGTTGCCAGGTTTCTAAGTATAACATATCCATTATATGCTACATGAGGAACATTTCTCTGATTTTTGAGCTGTAAACCACTTAATAAGTGTAGAGAAGCAAAGGCCACTATCATAATCATTATTGCTGTTAAAAAAGACTGACGAATTTTGTTGTAAAGCTCTTGAGGTTTTTTTTTTTTCTTTTTAATTACATGTTGATGTCTCAATGGTTGATGACATTTGTCTAACTAAAAGTACTTCAATCTTATTCAGGATTGCTTTGTTTGTTATTTTCACACTTTCTTTTAATATATTTGACCGAATTGCACTGTATTTTGGTAAACTTTGTTTATGGGACTTAGGCACTTTGTTATGGCTATCAAGACGTCATCATGAGGATTAGCATCTCATGAGCGTTCGATCATGGACAAATCAGAGACCAATCAAAGAATGAATTTATTGGTTTCTAGACGATCTATGATAGTGCTGTGTATGTAGGAGAGTGAACACCAAAAAGGGGAATTAAAATGGCCACAAACTTTTAAAACGTTCCAAGTCCTCCTTTTCGGTCAGTACTGGGGATAAAGCCATGTATCCCGGCCTGCAGCTGGATCCACAATGGAGGGTCAGGATGAGGTTTAAATAACTGCATGACAAACGGCCTAAATTTTAACTGACAGCTGACAAAAAGGCAATATCCAAACATTTTACTGACAACTGAGATTGGTTCCTGGGTTAACTGACAGCTTATGGGATAAGACTGACCAGCAACTGTCATTACGATTTAGGCTCCTCCCGATCCCCCATCAAAAAAAGTCATTTGCTTAAAACTATAATCGTAACTATCGTTAACAGCTTTGTTCTTATCAACTGGAAAGGACTATATTTCGACACTCAAAATAAACGTTTGCTAACCGTTAGAACAAGGACACTGGTAAATAAAAAATAAAATTATAACTTACAGAAATAGTGACTCGTAAAAATAAGATATAAACTGATAAATAAAATAACAAAATAAAACAGTTTAAAATTCACATCGATTTACGGAGCAGTCTTTTCAATATTTCGATTCCAACTCGAACAGTCGATCTAAAAGGGGGAAACTATGGTCCCTTTTCAGTCTTTTGTAGCAGTCTCTTCTTATTAGGGGTAGCAATCGTACAGTGGACTAGTAGGATTTGGTCCCAGCAAAACTTTTGTTGCCGTCGATGACACTTATCACAGATCTGTGTAAATACAGCTGTGAAACTCTAACTATCAATGTCGCTACGGAAAAACACGGCTGTATAAAACCCAAGCCAACTAACGATAGTGATGAAGATGAAGTTGCTGCTACAAATCGTCGTCGGCGTTGCTCTTTTTGCGAAAGGTACGGCTTTGTTTTATTACTGACAGTTTATATGTTAATTACCTGATGTGATGGACAATAATCATACTGAGATAAACAGAAGGCGAAGCCATTTTTCGCTATTTATGAATTAGAATATTAGCCTCTTCTTTGCTGCACTACTCTCAAAAAGTACCCGGCAATTAATATAGAAGAAGAAATGAACCTTTTAATCAGCTTTTCTTTTTTTCTTCATTTAACTTTTCCAAAAGAGCAAATGAAGAAATAATTTGAAGATAGAATGTTTATATGGCCAGTTCTAGATATTTTGAACTCATGCATGTTTTAAGAACTATTCAACAGCCGCTGTCTTGTCCCACCCAGACGAAAAACTAAACAGTCTTCCCCTTTTCTTAAGGAAAAGTTGTTATCTTTTATGTTTTGAGAATGACAATGATAGGAGGTGAAATAAGTTCAGAAATATCAGAAATTAAAAGGAGTAAGTTCTATTACAGAACGTCACATGTTTGCCCTTCATTAACGGAAAGAAACATTCAGGCAAATTAAATGTTCTTTACCGCAACCAATTTTTCTAGGAAAAACAATTTTTATGAAGAAATTTTTTAAAAAGTCATTTGAATTCATCAGTTGCGAAATAATACTTCTAATCAGTAATAACTAAGGCTTGGTCAGTCATTTGGACAAGTTCATTTTCACCCACTAGTGCTAAGAAAACAATGGAATCAATTTCATCTTCTTTTGCATTTTTGGAAATTCATTATTGACATGACATTGTACAATTTACACTATCCGACTAAACTTCAAAAGTTCCCTGGGTCCGGAGTGGAGACAACGTGTCGGCTCAACGACCCAGAATTCGAAATTCAGAAGCTTCAACCTGGATGCTCTCCTAGCACTGATGCCCTATCGTCGATTTTCGTTTTGGTCATCAGTGAGGCTTGACATTTAGGGCAGGAAAGACAGACTTTTTAATATTGCTGGCTTTACAATGGTTTTGGCTTTCTCACTGTACAATGCACTTAGGAATAGTGACTAAGGACTAAGAGGGGGAGAAAGCTGTGCAAGTCTTTTTCTTGACTCGAATCCATAGGAGCTTGAGTTCGGGTTTGCACTATTTTTGGTACTTTGTATTAGGTGCCGGGCGGTCAGTGAACAGTAAAGGCGCTTGGTTTTCGGTATCGCCACGTTTATTAGAGAAATTACAGCTGTAGCGGACGTCCGTCTGTCGTGTGAGATGTCGTGTGAGCTTTAGCACCGACGTCGGCAACGGCAGCGAAAACGTCACTTGAAAAATAGGTTCTCGTTTTTTCAAACTTTTCCTCGTTTATTCCAATTCTCTAGAAATGTCAAAAGCGGGCTAATTTCCCTGGAGTTGATTTCTTGGTGACTGCACTAAAGTTTAGAATGACAAAGAAAAATTCGTCGTCGCTTGTTTACGTCCTCTGTAAAACGTGAAATTAGGCATTTTCACGTTGTAGTCTTGCAGAGGCGGTAGAGAAATATACAAAAAAGCGTGATGCACGTGCAAAGTTGTTGTTTTGTTTAATAAGCCTATTGCTTTTTTGACGTTCTCGCTGCCGTCGCCGTCGTCGTTGTTAAAGCTCTCGGTAGCGCCAAGATTGGTCAAAGTCACTCCTGTTATGCATCAGTCAATTCCAGGTGAGCCCATGCCCCCCCCCCCCTGGGGGTAGCCCCCGGGCATTGGCATTTTTTCCCTTGCATCATGCATATTGCCGGAGGCAGGGACACTTGAGCTGCCAAATGCCCATCGACGGGGACGAAAAAAGCGGGCAAATGCCCCGTCCTCAATCAACACTGCAGCACTTTTCATTGATCGCACAGTCGAGTAGTGCATTTTAATTTGCGATTTTTCATTTCGGTTTGACGAAACCACTTTATTATTAATGAAAACCTTTTAAAAAATATTTCGCTCGGTAGTGTGCTGTATTAAAAGTTTTCTGTTCTGAATTATAGTTTAATACACATGTAATATGGAAAAGTAAAGGACGTTCCTCAAATAATAGATAGGTCATAGTAGAATTAGAAATATCATAACCGCTAAATTTAATTCAAATCCTAGATCAACAGAAATTTCATTGCTTAACCAGAAAGGATACCTCGATAGCTCGCTCCCGACTTTCTGGCTTTACAAGAAATGAAGAAATGCAGGCATAAAATCGAGAAAACGTACCTTAAAAAACCTCTACAAATTTTTCCCATCGTTGACAGATCACTTCGTGTGTTTAAAGTAAAATACTCCATGTTAAGTTATGTTTGGATAGGAAAACACTGTGCGTGCTAAAAGCTCGGGGTTGGCAAATGCCCCCCCCCCCCCCCGACCTGCACAAAATTTGCAAATGCCCCACCCCTAGGGGCTGACAAGGCGGGCAAATTCCCTGCAGTTGCCCAGGAGGGGGGGCATGGGCGCACCTGGAGTTTGACTGATGCATTACAAGCAGCGTTTGGAGCCTGTCTCAAGAGGCCGAACCTCACTATGATCGTGTGACAGTCTCTCCTCATTAGGTAATATAAACAAGTAGGATTGTGGATCACAGGCTTGGAGGTCTTCTGTCCTTGCTTCTTACGTAATCTTCTTTCTTCTATGACAGTTGGAAACCAATATATAAAACTTTATATTCCTCCCAGTATCGGAGAACAGTTTCGGCGATATTCGTTTGTTAAATTTCCAACAGCACGGTTGAAGGTTATTTTTAAGAGCATACATTCATTAAATTCCTTACAAATTAGGCAAATCATTGATATTAGATTAGAATTTCTAGCAATTTAGCTAATAACACTTCACCTTCTATATTTTGTTCCCAGCTTGGTCGATCACGTGTCATCGTTGTGGTGGTTCGGTGCCAAGCTGTAAGGTTGCCGGCTCTGCTACAGTGGAATGTGAAAGCCCCTCCATGCCGGACTCAGTCTACGCCTGTCAAATTTACACAGTAAATTACACCTCATATAATACGGTCAAGGAGTTTAAAGGCAAGGGCGATTTTAAATACTGTAATCTTGCAAAAGGGCAAGTCAGGTAGATTTTTCACTTTCCTCATGATAATGTGAGAAAGTCATTTTACACGAAAGAAAATGTCCCTAATCAAGGCGATGACTTTCAATTTATCGGCCTTCTTCAAGGAAACTAGAATTCAGCCATTTCGAGAAAGATTGTCGGAAAAAATGTGCACGCGACAGTCCCGAAAGGTAATATGGGATATGATCAATACACTGTTCCTGATACTGTAGTTGTCGAACATACTTTTGCTGCATTCCTTTAGCACTCGCAAACATACGTCCATGGTCTCTGGTGCCATTCTTTCAAATTTCTTTGAAGAACAGTGAACTCAAAACCACCCACAATACCTTTCGGGGTTGTCGCGTGCACTTCTTCCAACAACCTTTCTCGAAATAGCTGTATCTTTTAAGTAATTATAATGTCTTTGTGGGTATTTCCAAAAAGTCAAACCAATATAATTTACATAAAATAACTTTTTTCCGTCATCCTCAAGCAAGTTTAGGGGTGAAACATCAGTTCGCTCTAATAATTGGTCTATAATTAAATAAGTCTCATTGATTCGTCCAATTTTGTATTAACTAAGTTAAAAAGGAATATTTCCGCATTCTCCTCTCACTTACTTTGTGCGAGTTGAAGGGGAATACATAAGAAACACCAAGCACGAATTACAGGTACATAGTCTAGCCATCTAAAAACGGACTTCAAAGGAATAGAACTTAAGTGTCCGTATTGCAGAGATGGAGAACTGTGTAAGGTTTTGTATTTTTGGGAGAATACGAATCCGCATTATTAGGAGAGAAGTGTCAGTGCAAAAAGCAGTTCGAGGTCATCAGCAGTGCCTATTGCAGGCTGAAATTACCGTAAACTACAAGTAAGTTTACAAAAGTTTTGTATGTTGTGGTTGAATTTTATCTGGCTTGGTTTAAATTCTATTTTCTTTTGGGTTTGGGTATGGTATATGTACGATAATGAGTTTGGAACAAAGAAAAATTTAATTTAATTAATTAAATTAAGGATAAAATTGAAACACGACTTGAGCAAAGGCTCGTTTTGAAACTGAAAAGAAATAAATGCAAAGAAGATCGTCGCAGTTTAAGACGCAACTTATGCAGTTGAGAAAACCTTACAAGGACTGATGGCTAGTTCACACTTTCAATGCAAATGTAAACGAAAGGAAATACGCGGATGAACTACCATAAGGCAATAATGCAAACGCAAGAGCGCTTGCGTTTGCATTTCTCGCGAGTGATGTGCGCCACGCAAAGGCGAATTGAAATGCAAGGAAAAACCAAACGAATGTTAAATCACGTTGGGTTTCATGCCAACACGGCTCAGTTACCTTCCTCGTGTTCGCGTTGGACGTACGACGTGTAAGCCAGGCCTAAATGTAATGTTACTTTGAATTCATTGAGTGACAATGTAACTGACAAGTGAACTTTATCTAATTCCTTGTTTTACAGGTTGTTGCTTGTACGAGGATTGCGATAAAAACCCATGCGACCAGTTGAGTAACAAAGACGCAGTTTGCTCCAAGATGGCCAGCTGCCAATCAGACAAATGTAACCTTGACTACAAAACTGCTAAGGCCTCCCAACGCCCAACGCTGCCTTCAAGAGCTAGCAGAAAATTTCTCACTGCTTATGTGATAACCCTTATTCTCACAGCTCTTGCCTTTCTGCATCAGTGCAGCTGCTAAGTATATTCACAGCCGGGTCCAGGTGCGTTATGTTTCTGCCAAAAGAAGTTTGTGGCGTTTGCATCGACTATAGAAGATACCCGCAACCGACCACTACATAGAGAAAACCTGTGTGTTGTTTTATTGTAAATCTGACCACCTAGTTAGTAAAAACTATCACGTTCAGTGATTCGTCAAACTAATAATAAACCACGGACCTTAATTAAATAAATATCATTATGGAGGATGATGGTTTAATCAATCATGATATGGCGTAAGTCGAATCACTCAGTGGCATCTTTTATCAGCTACAGTAATCCACTTCCTCAAATAAACGTCCTGGAAGATTATTTTAGACCAGACGTTAGAATAAGTAGCTAAGCGTTAATTCTAAGGGTGATGAAACGGACGGAGCTTTTAAATATTTACTGATCATGAATAGTCGCACATAGCCCCGGGGCGCAGCTAATCGAGACAAAACGGCTAACCGACGGAGGCGAAGTTTTAAGGTAGAATGTCAAAGCTACTTACTCACGTGTTACCAAAGCAGCTCCAGAAGAGGAAGAATCAGGCAATTGCTCGCTCCTGATTTGCCAGGAAAATACTCGATGGCCAATCAGAGGCAGGAAATCCAAAGTGATTCTAGAACTGTTTCGGTAGGTCTAATAGCTAAGTGGTTCTCTCAGAGATCAGTTTGGAAACATTTGGATGTGTAATTATGGATTCACAATGCTCCACAGGCAGTCCTGAATTAATTGGCCTGATGATTTTTATTCAGTAATGTTTTCATACGCTTTAACAGCCTGTTAAATGTTTTTGATAATTAAAAGTAATCGTGATCGCAATCGGGAGCAGTGCACGAGACGCATGAGAAAACAAGTCCTCGCACGTCTCCCAGGCTTCTTCCGCTTGGTTAAGAGACGGAAACAACTGCTACGTAGACTAACGTGGCATGGCCTGCGTAGCATGGTAGTTCTGGTCGGGCGCGCCCGCAAACAATCGCCCCAATCTCCTCGCAGCTACAATGCTCTCCACCGCCCGGACTATCCCGATAAACCTGGTCCATGGACTACTTAACCCTCGGACGTACAACCACCCCCCATAGGGTTTTTCTGAGTTTTTCCTAGAGGATAAAACATCAGCACCTGACGTTTTCAGTAGCTGTTCGTTCAACCCTTGCGCACTTTTTGAGATAAGTTTCGTGATGGTCAGTTGCTATGGTTACGAGATATGACGTCATAAGTAGCAGGTGGTCAAGCCCTTTTTGAGTTAAAATACACGTTTTTTCAACTTCTTTCAACAATAAAAGTAAATCTTGTAGCTAAAATCGTGCAGAGTGCTTATTTATGTGTTATTTTTCATGTAAAGCACAAAAAAAATTACTATTTCTCGCGGTTTTAACATGATTTCTAATTCTTGGTAAAATCCAAGATGGCGATCATTGTTGGTGACGTCACAGGCCTCCAGCTGCGCCACCACCCATAAAATAGCCACACGTGGCTCGAAGTCCGGCACAAATGGTTGAATTTGAAGGGGAAATTATAAAGCTCTTTTCGAGCCGATCTCTTAGAGAGGAAAAGGAAGCTTCCCTCTTGGGTTGGAGCTGAAAAAATTTGCAGCAGACTTGAATTTCGGCGAAAAGACGGCATTTTTGTTGCGACTCAGGACCCTGCCAGATCGTAATGATCAGCCTTCGGCTTCGCCTTATGAAGGGAGTCACAGTGGTTATGCAATAAGGCCAAAAAAACTGTAAAACGACAAGCAGACACCGAAACACGGTGGAATATATCGCAGGTAAGTCTTTGTTATTTATTTCATTGAAGGAAAAATTTGATTTAAGTTACTTAGCATTCGCAGATCTCAGTATTTTATTTTTCATACAAAGTCTCTTATTTTAAACGGTCGGCTGTAACGCCACACCGGCGCGTCCAGCAGAAAGGTCACGCGTCACCTATGGTAATTCATGGTAAGTGAATTACATACATTCTTTCCTCGTAACGTGAGTTTGGGCTGCCTGTGGCCTGCGTAGTAGTGGGCGCAAGAAAGATCGGGCGCGCGAGAGGGAGACACGCGTGTCTCAATCTCGTGCGCCCGCCGTGCGCCCGTTCTTTCTTACGCCTCACCTAGTCCCGAGGCCTCTTTATTCCGCGCGGCCAAAGCGTATCGGATCACGTGGTCCAAGCGAAAATGTGAGACCCTGACCAAAATCATCAAAAGTGACACAATAGGGAGACAGCTCAATGACGATGGTAAACAAAACCAGTGCTTCGCACTTCTAGGTTAAAAATACACCGCTAAAACACACAGATGGGAAAAGGAAACTTCCGGGAAAAGAATGCTAAGTTTTCTTCAAGTTGACAAAGGAAGGCTTTTCTTTATAAAATTGTCCTTCGAGGAATTCAAAATACACGAAATTTTCATCACGGCCGATTGAAACCCTTCGCCTGTTTTGAAACGCCATCAAGCAGCGAAGTTTTTGAAGAATTTTCAGGTACATTTTGTACTCTATCGTTGGTTTTCACATGACGTCACTACAATTCAACCTAAAAAATTATCCACCCTACCGAGATTTTACTTTCACGATGCATTAGAGCAGCTGAAAACTAATTGTCAAACAAATTTTCGCTTCAAAAGGGTTCTTGGTTTTGTGATAGAGTACACTTGAATTTCTAAGCTTTTGCGTGACGCGGCATTTACATGACGGCCAAGAGAGCTGTCATGTACGTAGGTTAAAAAAATGACTTATTTCAGGAAATTTTGCCATCTAAACAGTTCAAGTACTGGAAAAAGTATTATTTTAATGTTTATGAATTTCTCGAAGAATAAATTCACGCTTTCGTAGCAAAACTCGGTAACAGATGTTTCTGTTGGTTTCCGTCCGCTATGTTGGAGCTCATCCAGGTGAGCACCAGCATGGCGTCTCCATACAAATCTCTATAAATTTGGGTAAAACATTTCTACGGATATCTCGTATACGAAATATTCCTCTGACCTGAATCTTGGCGAGGGTCTTTGCATATGTACCTCCTTTCATTTCCCAGACTCTGGACTTTCTCTATTGAATGGTTTTGATTTTTATTTTCATCTATTTTGAATGGCGTGACACTGAAAACCAGCAATAGTCAAGAAAATGAGGTGTTTGTGAATATTTTATCTTAGACGTTGAAAACATTTTGAGATCGGCTTGAGCGCCCTCTGATTTGAGATTTGTGTTGAATAATTTTTGTCATGTGCTCTGACAGCCGATTTTACTTACGTGAACGGATCCACAAACCAATTTGTGTTACGCGAATTGCTTTTAAGGACTAATTTATGGGCCTTGTAATAAAAATTTTTCGAGAAATGATTTCTCTGTATATTGTTGTGCGTTCTTTCATTGATTAACATTAGCTCAAAATAAAATACGATCCTGAGACAACGCATATATGCTTCTCACATTTTATAAAAATACATTAAAATACACGCATCACTTCTGTGAATATGTGCGAATTTTATAGGATTTTTACTTAGTTTAGTTTCAGTTTCTGGGCACTCTTTGATACGCAGCTAATGAATTTTATTTTAAAGTATGGTTTTTCTGATTATTCAAAATTTGAGGTCTAAGTTACACAGAGGGCCAATATTGATTCGCGAGCGACAAACTCCGATAGCTCAGTTGGAATGATGAGATTGAAGGAACAGTATCAATCTTCATAGGACTATGAGTAACATTCTGGTGACTTTTCAAAGCCGTCGGCAAAAGTTGATCCCGCAAATATCCACGAGGGTTGTTAAAAAAAAAAGGAAAATCTCCTGTTGCTTACACTGAACATTGAAAAAACAACGCACGCATAAGCATTCTGTTTTTGTTCCCAATCTCGACCCAGAGCTCTTCTGCGCATGTAGAGGAGAGAGATCAAGAGCTCTGGGGAACACTGGAGCAAGGATTGTCTCTAATTGGTTTCAGCAAAAAACAATAAAAGTGTTTCTGATTGGTCTATTCAAGTTTGAGCGAGAGCGGTTGAACGTGCGGCGTGTCTGGCGTGTGAGCGGGTTTTTCTCTAGACATGTTGAAGTAAACACGGCCGGCCGATTCTTGATATCAGCGATTCCAAAACAACATTTGAATGACTAATTAGGCAGAATTACTGGATTTTCCAATTTTCAAATAAAATAGCTTAGCTACATATCGAAAATTGAACCGTGAACCAGAAAAAGATTTGAATGCGAAAAAATAAAATAAGAATATAATAATGTGACTAGATATTTATAGTTCTCTTCTTTTCCCACGATATTACATTTCAAAGCAGCTTCGCTGAAGTGTTAATGTTCATGAACAAACATAAATAAAAGGACGCTAAATTCATATTTTGGAAAGTTTTATTGGAATTTCGATACGTTTATTTTAACAAGCCATTCGGGTTTCACTTACCGCCTCGTGAAGTAGTCCACAGAAATATATTAATCAACTGCCAAGCATACGCAAACTTCAAGTTTCAAATCTGTGATTGGGAACGTTTAACGGTATTTTCTCAGCAGCTACCACGAGAGCCTTGGATACCTGAAAATTCTTCACGGCCGTTAACTGAATTTCCTTAGTTCTAATACCGAAGCAACAAAACACTCAGCGATGAAGCAGATATAAAAGAAGCAAACTGTTTGGTTGGATCAAAGAGCATGCGCTGTGAGGCCCAAATAGCCAGATTTTGGCTACTCCGCCGCAGAGTTTCCCAGAGCTTACGGGCGCATTTCCAAACCCGTAAGCACTGGGGTCGAGAATGTTTTTGTTCCGAAACAAATTGACCGATAGGGACTGGGAAACTACCAAACTTGGAATTGCCTCCAACAACTCCCGACTAACCTCACAGATCAACATGAAGTCTATCTTCGTTACGCTGGTTGCCTTTTCCCTCTCCGGAGTAGGTAGGACTCCAAAAATTGTTAACAATAATACCGTAATAATAATTATAATTATACCGAATCTATTGTCAAGAAAATTTCATCACTGAATCACGGTAAACCGTAAGAACTTGTCGAATGTTTGCTCAGTCGTTTTAGCCATGCCAGAGCAAAAGACCACCCTAAATTAAAGCTGTACTTTTCACCTGAACTCAAATTCCATAAATGAAGCATTTCGTCAAATAGAAGCCGAGAAAATGAAGGCCAAAGTTGGTATCTAAGGGCGCAATTTAGGAAATATTATCCGATGTCAAATAGCACAGACAAAAGGCAAATTGTCTAGTGATGCGGAATTACGAAATGGTTCAAATTAAAGGAAGTGATTATTCTTAAAATAAAATAGTCTGGTTGTTTTGTGTGAAATGGTTCACCTAAACTACAAACGATTTGGACTGATGAGAAGCTGTCCACTGGTAGATGTTAAAACGATACCGCCAAACAAGAATCGGTTTGTTAAATTATAATCCAGCAATATAGCATGTGCGAAATGAGCTTGATATGAAACGAACGATCGGCTGCTCTGTTGCGAAATGGTTTGAGTAAAGTAAGAATTCACGCAAACATTTACAAATGGTTTAAGTCATACGCAAATGGTTCACTGTAAAGTCGAATGATTTAATCGAAAGACAAATGGTTAAGACATTTTTTTTTGTTCATGCTATTTGACATGTTTACTTTTGTGGTGGTAACGCACGCTCACGTGTGAGTGTGTTTGACTAAATTAACTTTCTCAAAGAGAGTCGGTGTCGCGTTACAAGGAGGGGGGCGTTGGGGTATATTAGAAACGGCAAAAACCGAGGAAAAAAATCAACCAAAACCTCAAAACCGCCAAAAAAATTGGGCCAAAACCGATACAATGGTGACAAGTGGGGCATACAGAGCAAACTAAACTAACACTAATTTCACCAAAGTATTTGTGAATGTCATGGACTTTGTCTGAAGCCTTCGTATCTTTTTGTGTCTGCTTAAATCATAGGCTTTGTTTCTGCCGCTCTCTCTCCAGACTTTGCGGCTCAATTTCCGAAAAGCCGCTAGTTATGGAGCCTCGTTAACTAAGGAGAATTTGCACACAAGTCCTCTTTAGAATTGCAATTTTGCAGTCGCAAAAAGCTATAGCTCTGGAAACTTCAATCGAAAATCTCTAATCGAACATTTCCTTGATAACTAACACCTGAAAGTTTGGAGACATCTACCCTGCACGCAGTCTCCTTCGATCTTCCTAGATAAGTCGGGAAGAGGAAGGAGACTCTGCTCGCGGCCTGCACTTTCTTTGATCCGCCGATCATCCAAAAACATAGGCACGTTAAACGTGCATGAGCTATTTTGAATGCTTCAGTGTAATTTTAATGCTTCGGTGTAATCTTACCAAAAGTGATGAATCTACCTCTTTCATCCTAAATGTAGATTGGGTTTTTGTGCGAAATTGCGTATTGCGGTACATAAATGAAAACGCGAAACGCTCAGCTGAATCGATCTTCAAGCTATATATTCAATTTCTTCTGTCTTTCCCTGTTACATCTGGTGCAAGTTAAACAAATCGTTTAAGGGACCGATCGTTTATTACGTCCCAGGGGGGGGGGCGGTGGTTTTGGAGGGGGGGTACAATTTTAAAACAAGCCCCTTTTTGGGGGGTAAATTTTTCCCTGGTAAGAAACATGAGGGGGGTCAAATTTTATGACACAGCAACAGCAGTCTAGGGAATTTGACGTCAGTGATCTATCCTCGATCCCGTGATTGGGGAAAAGGAAAGAATTTGTCGCGATTTCAGGTCCCGAGGAAAGGGTCGTTTGACTTTTCTCGAACTTCCGACCTTTTCTCCAGCCAATTCAGCGACACCTTCATTTCAAATACATCTCGGTATGTTTTTATTGAATGCTATGTAACCAAGCCTCGTACCCAGGGCCTTATCAACAATACCCTAACTAGACCACCTACAAGTCTATCAAATTTCAAAAAGCAAAAACGACAACAATTTCATTCATAGACACAAACAGCTAAACTTTAATATTTTAAACAATGTAAAATAATACAAACAATAAACGAGAGAAAAGATAAACGAGATATTAAATGAAAAAAGATAAAAAATCTGTCTACGGAAGGACGGAGAGAATTATGGCCTCCTCAGGAGGCGGGGGGGGGTACATTTTTCAAACAAGAATTGGGAAGGGGGGTATAATTTTTACCACAAAATATTTTTGGGGGGTTCAGTTTTGAAGCACTACACTTTTTTGAAAACCACCGCCCCCCCGTGGGACGTAATAAACGATCGGTCCCTAAGTGAAATAAATTTCTATTCACCAAACGTTGATTAGAAGGAAAACTCTAAGGTTTCCTCAGAGTTTCTTAAGCCAAAATGTGACTCATCGAATACTGAATAGTTACGAAATACCAGGATTTTTATCATTGTGGTAGATGGTTGCATCATCATAATTCACGAGGTTTTCACGTGCGATTCTACTCAGTGAAACAGTCTTTAACTCCGACAACTTATTTCTTCTTCTCAGAAGACAAGAGCCTTTTTTAAGGATTTGGTTACAAAAGGAAACAGGTCTTCATACGTCCAAGTTACTATTTATCATTGTGAAAAGCCAATCTGCATGAGATGTACAGTCACACAGCTGGCACGTGAAAGTGTTGGACTTTGCCCCCTTTCGTCGTTCGTACGTGAGGGAATTCGAGTTATCACACAGTAAACTAGTAAACAGAATTCTAAAAATAACTCACGCACACAATTTGCACGTGAAGATGTTGGTCTTTCGCCCTTTTACAATTCGTACGTAAAAAAAGGCAAATTGTTTTACTACAAAATTTTCTCAAACGATTTTAAGAAATCACATCGGCTTCATTATAACATCTGCAATTAAATTATGTTTCATCCAACGTCAAGGTTGATAACCTAACATTTATTAACATTTGTGAAACAGTCTTTAATTCCGATAACTTATTTCGTCATGTTTTAAAAGCCATTGCTTCTTAAAAGACAAGAGCCTTTTTTAAGGCATTGGTTACTAAACGAAACAGGTCTTCATACGTCCGAGTTACTATTATTATTGTGAAAGGCCAATCTGCATGAGATGTACAGTCACACAGCTGGCACGCGAAAGTGTTGGACTTTGCCCCCTTTCGTCGTTCGTACGTGAGTGAATTCGAGTTATCACACAGTAATCTAGTAAACAGAATTATAAAAATAACTCATGCACACAATTTGCACGTGAAGATGTTGGTCTTTGGCCCTTTCACAATTCGTACGTAAAAAGAGGCAAATTGTTTTACTACAAAATTTTCTCAAACGATTTTAAGAAATCACCTCGGCTTCATTATAACATCCGCAATTAAATTATGTTTCATCCAACGTCAAGGTTGATAACCTAACATTTATTAACATTTGTGAAACAGTCTTTAATTCCGATAACTTATTTCGTCATGTTTTAAAAGCCATTGCTTCTTAAAAGACAAGAGCCTTTTTTAAGGCATTGGTTACTAAACGAAACAGGTCTTCATACGTCCGAGTTACTATTATTATTGTGAAAGGCCAATCTGCATGAGATGTACAGTCACACAGCTGGCACGCGAAAGTGTTGGACTTTGCCCCCTTTCGTCGTTCGTACGTGAGTGAATTCGAGTTATCACACAGTAATCTAGTAAACAGAATTATAAAAATAACTCATGCACACAATTTGCACGTGAAGATGTTGGTCTTTCGCCCTTTCACAATTCGTACGTAAAAAGAGGCAAATTGTTTTACTACAAAATTTTCTCAAACGATTTTAAGAAATCACCTCGGCTTTATTACAACATCTGCAATTAAATTATGTTTCATGCAACGTCAAGGTTGATAGCCTATCATTTATTTACTTCCAAGAAAATTATCAAACTGCTGAAATATATTTCTACTTATATGATGTTACTCCACTGAATTTAACAGTATCTAATTATTGTGTCAACTAGCTTCTTCCAATTTTATTCCCTAACGCTACTATTTGTACATAAGTTACGCATCTTTACTAAATAGAACGAAAAAGGTCGGTTGAACTTTGTAAGCGAGAGAATAATATTTTTGAAGCTTGTTTACGGGATTAACAATACTCGATACAGCTTTCAGAAAAAAAAACCCTGCCTTTTAAACTTCTAAAACCACATTTTATAGGGCGCATGCTTTCGAATTGAAGTCTATATCTTAATATCAATTATTGCTTCATTGGAAGAGATTTGAAAATATATGATCTTTTATACTCTACCCAGTTGTAGCAGGTGAAACAGAACTCATACTGACGTGCGTTGTACCGATAGCCGAATTAGGACAGAAATGCCCCGAAGCAGCAACCACACTTAAATATGAACCCTTAAACAGCTGCATCACTGTTCACAGCGTTTGAATCATGAAGATATTTTATGTAATGCTTCCAAACACCTGTACTCGTAATAAAAGAAGAAAAAATTGTGAAGGATCAAGATGGCGGTCTCAAAGTGCCCTTGTTCGACCTTTACCAATACCATGTTTAAATAGATGCCAAGATCTCATTGGTTCCTAAGCATCAACTCATAGTACCTTCAACCTTATTGGCTCTTGCAACAAACATCCCAACATACAGAGCCACAAAGCCACAGAGCCACAAAGATACATACGCTTACACCACTGACATATGAGCTATTTTTTTAAAATAGCTCAAAAATAGATGAGTCAGTCCAGTTTCGAACCGGTCATACCGGTTTTCACCTGGTGCGCATGCTTAATCGTAAGAATCGCTGACTTTCTCCGCGCCCACGGGATGTTGTTTACAATCGATCGACAAACATGTTAGCCGCTTCGCTTTTATACAAAAAAAACGAAAACGCCGTTAAATGTGCTATCACAAAAGTTGAAATGGGAGAGATTTCTAGCCTCACGGAACCACAATCAAGGTTTTTGTTTAATTTTCTTTGTGGCAACGATACGTTTGTCTCGCTCTCTACTGGACATGGAAAATCTCTGATTAGACATCCGCTTCACAGTCTTCAAAGTGATGGTACTCTTTCGACAAGCCAAATAATATTTTCCACGAAGCTCTCGAATTTGCTCTATGACGACTTGATATTTCTTATTCAGGGATTCGATCTTTCGGCCACAAGGCCTACATACACGGCTAGAATAAACATTGCAGTCGACAGTCTCCTCCAAAATGGATTCCAACTTTTGACGAAGGCCGCTGTGTTGCTGTACATTGAATGTACATCGTTCGCCGATTAGGCAACTCCACATAACAGACAAATTGTGTCTTTCGTTTTCGGAGTTCTTAAAACACCGGTCAAATCCACAATAGAATTGCCCGGGGTTGAAAGCATTTTGAAATTTTTTGAAAATCACATTTCTGCCATGTCACGCGCGAACATAGTTGTGTCAAATTTCAAGATTTAATGAGTAACTCATCTTGAAAGCGAGGTCACCCAAGGCTTGGTTACATTTGAATTTGGAGCATGCTCAATAGGAATTGTGCAGGCCGCGAGCAGAGTCTCCTTCCTCTTCCCGACTTATCTAGGAAGATCGAAGGAGACTATGCGTGCAGGGTAGAGACATCGGGGACCAAAACCGAAAACCGCTAGTATTTTTCACGAAAACCGAACACCAGATGCTAAAAACGAAAAATCCGCAAACCGCAATGACCACCAAAACCGAAAAACCGAGGTCTTTTGCAACAAAAACCGAAAACCGATCTAAAAAATAGCCAAAACCGCAAAACCGAAAATCCCAATGCCCCCTTCTACAAGCAACCGGACTGTGTATGAGAAACAAAACACTGAGGTCTGCGAACGCTTAATATCATTGTTCTTACCTATTTTTCTTTAAAATAAATAAAGGAAACTTACCTTTGATGTATTCCTTTGTTTTTTGGTAAGTTCATCGATTTAGTCGGGGTTGTTTGGCTGTTATTGTGTGACCCCTGTCACTTTCTGCATACTACGGAGTACGTCGTATTAATAATAATATAATATTTAATATTTATTTATTTATTTATTTATAGTGCACTTTTAACATACTAGGTGATCAAAAGCGCATTACAACAATAAATAACCTAAAAACTATACAAATATTAGAAATATACATATATATGTAATATCTAAGACTGATATTAAAAGCTTATTTAAAAAGGTAAGTTTTAAGATTAATACATTTGATGCTGCGGAGGCTAACAGGAAGAGCGTTCCATAAAGTGGGCGCAGCCACACTGAAGGATCTGTCACCAAATGACTTTTTCATTTTCCCTGACAGATGCTTGAATAAAACACCTTCATTAGAGCCCAGCAAATAGTGCGTATTAGTCTTAGTATAAATTAAATCAGTGATGTAACTAGGTGCCATGCCATAGAGGGCTTTGAAAGTAAGTAATAAAATTTTGAAATTAATTTTATATCTTACTGGTAACCAGTGTAAATTTATCAAAATGGGCGTAATATGGTCAATTTTTTTTAGCTATTTTGAAAAAATAGCTCATATGTCAGTGTTGTAAGCGTATGTATCTTTGTGGCTTTGTGACTTTGTGGCTTTGTGGCTTTGTGGCTTTGTATGTTGGGATGTTTGTTGCAAGAGCCAATAAGGTTGAAGGTACTATGAGTTGATGCTTAGGGACCAATGAGATCTTGGCTTCTATTTAAACATGGTATTGGTAAAGGTCGAACAAGGGCACTTTGAGACCGCTATCTTGATCCTTCACAATTTTTTCGTCTTTTATTACGGGTACAGCTGTTTGGAAGCATTACATAAAATATCTTCATGATTCAGACGCTGTGAACAGTGATGCAGCTGTTTAAGGGTTCATATTTAAGTGTGGTTGCTGCTTCGGGGCATTTCTGACCTAATTCGGCTATCGGTACAACGCACGTCAGTATGAGTTCTGTTTCCCCTGCTACAACTGGGTAGAGTATAAAAGATCATATATTTTCAAATCTCTTCCAATGAAGCAATAATTGATATTTAGATATAGACTTTAATTCGAAAGTATGCGCCCTATAAAATGTGGTTTTACAAGTTTAAAAGGCAGCTTATTTTTTTGAAAGCTGTATCGAGTATTGTTAATCCCGTAAACAAGCTTTAAACATATTATTCTCTCGCTTACAAAGTTCAACCGACCTTTTTCGTTCTATTTAGTAAAGATGCGTAACTTAAGCAGAAACAGTAGCGTTAGGGAATAAAATTGGAAGAAACTAGTTGACACAATAATTAGATACTGTTATATTGAGTGGAGTAACATGATATAAGTAGAAATATATTTCGGCAGTTTGATAATTTTCTTGGAAGTTAATAAATGTTAGGCTATCAACCTTGACGTTAGCCTGAAATTCATCCGATTGCTTCGAGTCGTTTTCTCCTCTCAACAACGTCTGAATCGACCGGCCGTTAATGCCGTCCAGTGACGTCACTCACTACCCAAAAACCGGGTAGTGATTTTGATTGGCTGATTGTCTAAACATTCGCATAATTATGTATAATTATGAAAAATTTTAGCGGGATTGTCACTTGACATTCAGCGGATCGCATCCCTGGCATTCTTTCGTGTAGTTCAAACATTTCGATAAGCTTAATCTTTATCTTAAACAGCAAAATTGCCCTTGTCTTCGAAAATGAAATGCTAATTTGATCTGCGAATGAAGAATCATTGCGGAGAGTCGGTAGGTTTTTCATTCAATGAAAGTTAGAGCCACTTTGTGGTTTCGGCGGCCGGTGATTTTGTTTACGCGAAGTTTTCTCAATATTATAATTCGACCTATTGCTATTTTTACCGTCAAGTGTAATGATTCTGTTAGCTTTTCTAGCTTGTTTCCTTGTTTTTTTCTTCGTTAAGGACCAAATAGCTTCTTTTCAATTAAAGCAAATCATTGTGTTTTTGAACTATAAAGTGTTCCGTGTGTGTGTTTATTTCATTGCGTGATTGCGACCGAGTTTGATTAAAGAATTCGGTACAACCGGCTCAGAGTTGTCAACTACATGCAGTTGATAGTTTGAATGTCAAACATGAATTACGATCAAAAAAAATAAGCAATTCTGTATCATGCTGACGTTTCCAAACGATATTTCTCGGTTTGCCACTTGAAAACCGTGTTTTACTTTTTGCATGAATTAAAGTAAAGGTCAAGGAGTAGTGACGTCACTGGATGGCATTAACGGCCAGTCGATTCAGACGTTACTGAGGGAGTAATAACGACTCGAAGTAATCGGATGAAATTCAGGCTACCTTGACGTTGCATGAAACATAATTTAATTGCAGATGTTGTAATAAGGCCAAGGTGATTTCTTAAAATCGTTTGAGAAAATTTTGTAGTAAAACAATTTGCCTCTTTTTTGCGTACGAATTGTGAAAGGGCCAAAGACCAACATCTTCACATGCAAATTGTGTGCATGAGTTATTTTTATAATTCTGTTTACTAGATTACTGTGTGATAACTCGAATTCCCTCACGTACGAACCACGAAAGGGGGCAAAGTCCAACCGCACTTTCACGTGCCAGCTGTGTGACTGTACATCTCATGCAGATTGGCTTTTTACAATAATAATAGTAACTCGGACGTATGAAGACCTGTTTCGTTTAGTAACCAATGCCTTAAAAAAGGCTCTTGTCTTTTAAGAAGCAATGGCTTTTAAAGCATGATGAAATAAGTTGTCCGAGTTAAAGACTGTTTCACAAATGTTAATAAATGTTAGGTTATCAACCTTGACGTTGCATGAAACATAATTTAATTGCAAATGTTATAATGAAGCCGAGGTGATTTCTTAAAATCGTTTGAGAAAATTTTGTAGTAAAACAATTTGCCTTTTTTTTACATTCGAATTGTAAAAGGGCGAAAGACCAACATCTTCTCGTGCAAATTGTGTGCGTGAGTTATTTTTATAATTCTGTTTACTAGATTACTGTGTGATAACTCGAATTCCCTCACGTACGAACGGCGAAAGGGGGCAAAGTCCAACACTTTCACGTGCCAGCTGTGTGACTGTACATCTCACGCAGATTGGCTTTTCACAATGATAAATAGTAACTTGGACGTATGAAGACCTGTTTCCTTTTGTAACCAAATCCTTAAAAAAGGCTCTTGTCTTCTGAGAAGCAATAGCTTTTAAAACATGAAGAAATAAGTTGTCCGAGTTAAAGACTGTTTCACTGAGTAGAATCGCACGTGAAAACCTCGTGAATTATGATGATGCAACCATCTACCACAATGATAAAATTCCTGGTATTTCGTAACTATTAAGTATTCGATGAGTCACATTTTGGCTTAAGAAACTCCGAGGAACCTTAGAGTTTTCCTTCTAATCAACATTTGGTGAGTAGAAACTTATTTCACTTTAACGATTTGTTTAACTTGCACCAGATGTAACAGAGAAAGACAGAAGAAAGTGAGTATATAGCTTGAGGATCGATTCAGCTGAGCGTTTTGCGTTTTCATTTATGTACCGCAATACGCAATTTCGCACAAAAACCCAATCTACATTTAGGATGAAAGAGGTAGATTCATCACTCTTGATAAGGTTACACCGAAGCATTAAAGTTACACTGAAGCATTCAAAATAGCTCATGCACATTTAACGTGCCTATGTTTACAGTTTCTCATCGTATGGTAAGCTTTTCAGTGCTCGTACTTTTCAATTTCCACCCCGGCAGTGATTTAGTGTTTCTTTTTTTGCGTAGAAAATCGCTTCTGTGTCGTCAACCATGTGACGTCGCTAGTGTGGTCCCGGCAGAGAACTTGGCAGGCTCGATACTTCGTTTTTTGTCCCACTTACATACCTCACTTTTCACTGCGTGAAAATGCAAATATTCGGAGATGTTCGAGCCTAGAATACGTGGTCATGACTCCCTAGAATCCTGAGGTATTCAAGGCGCACACCTTACGTGAAGTATACTGAAATATTCAGCTCGAATACACCCGAATATCCTTTGTTGCGAGTCATTCGTAGATTTTCCAAAACGCACACTTCAACAAATTTCATCGGCCAGTTATTGATGGTAACAATTTGTCCGTTATGATGAAAAAGATTGAAAACCGTTTTTCAATATTACTTGATGTGGATGGTTTTATAGCGAAGCGATGGGCAGCGGAAATGCGCGCGCACCAGTGGGGCTTTTGCGAAATACACTCAGTGTCTTTGTGTGAAATATTATAGCGCGGGTCTGGAAGAATTAAGCGTCACGAGTTTCATTCACACCTATCTTAAGTAGATAAAGTTAGGCTGTAACTTTATTTTAACGTGTTTTAACGAAATAGTCAATAATGCCTTTACGGAACTTTACACAAGTCAAGAGAAACGTAAAGAGTGCCTATGAGAAACTTTACGCGTTTTAACGGAAAAGCAAAGGCTGCCGTTACGAAAATACTTGTACCCTAGTAATGTAAAGAGCTCACAGGACGAAATAACGTGTTTCCGTATTTTGTAAACTCGACGGAAACGTGAAGTTGCTTATATCCATCACGTTTCCACCCTGGAGAAAATCCTTAATTCTTTTAGATGCAGTGACGTAAATTGACTTGAAGCTAGTCGATCTGTTATAATTTTATAACATCGATAAAAAATAACAAGAAAACAAACGGAACACTCTGTCAACTCCCCGACCTACGTGGCGGCGCAACTCACCATTTTCGCAAAGCTGGAGCGCGAAATGCCCCTTGGTCAGCTGCATAGGAGGACTCGCACCGGCCCCAAAGCCTTAAACGCTGCCGCGCATTTGATGCAAACTTCATGAAACGCGGCGTTTCAGCGAGTGTCATGTCCCCGATACTTCTGTCCACGCTTGGAAATTTTTGCTTCAATTCGGGCCAACTTTTTTCGGGACCGTGCGAAGACTGGTTCCTAACAAAGACAAATTCAAGATGGCGACGTGAAGCCAGACGAACTACGGCTGATTATAACGGCATTGAAGAGCCGTGAAAACATTAGGAATTGCAATTTCAAACCAATAAATGAAATGAACACAAGTTAAACTATTCATACAGTAATATTTCAGCTCAGTAGACATCATGTCATTTAGAGCAGCAGCTCTGTTATGTATATCGATTGTCGTCCTAATTATCGATCTCTTTAGTAACAACTAAGTTTCAAAATGCCTTCTTTAAGAACTTCGCTTCGATAAGTTTAACTTACCTTCATTAAGAAATTTGAAGGGACACCTTTCTTGTTTGGTGGGGGTGTTTTAATGTCAAAGAAGAGACCTCAAATACACTTGAACGTGGCTGAACTGGTGTTGTTTGACGATGACATGATGTATTATTGTAACTTCCCACTTTTCAACGAACAAAATTCCTCGATGTTTATTATTATCTGCCACGAAGGTTAGCATTTTGTCTTGACAATTCACGAAGTAGAAATCGCTTTACTGAGAGTAGGACAACCTCGGAGCGGAGGAGTAATTTTCTTGCTTCTCGCAAGTCATCCAAAACCTGTTAGTTCATCCATTAACAAGCGTGATGTGAACCTGATTGACCTAAAAAATGGTATTTTTTGTAAGAAAAATTCACGTGCGTAAGCTCCAAACTTAAGCAACTAAAGCATCAAAACAAAGGATAAATACCTTCTTCATGTTTTCCCCGCTTCCGTTTTTGAGATATGGGCACCAAACAGCAGATATAAAACCTTTTCCAAAGCTTACTTCAGCCAGACTTTTCTCTCAAGAACCTCGCAAGAAACTCTCTCTTCGCCGACATAAAGCTAGTCTCAAAATATTCGAAGACAAGGCATGCAAGGTACCGATAAAAAGCTCTTTCTTCGTAGCTTTTATCGCGCTCGTCAAAACATTGTTTATTAGTACATGTTCTCTCTCACATGGCGATAAAGCCTGATCGATTTTCGCTCTTGGCGGGCTGGCGATATGGCCGCGCAGAATTTCAAAGAAGAGGACTGGGGAAACGGGGACACGAAACTTGGCCAAAATTGGCACAAAAATTTCCAAGCGTGGTCGTGAAAAAAACAGAACAAATCGTGGCCCGGACACGTCTTCTGCGGTGTGTCAAGAAACATACGAGCTCTGATTCTTAACGATAGCAGTTAGCAAAATTTATGTCGTCTTTCGACAGTTAGGTAAAATGGTATGAAAATTGAAATTTAGGAAAAATTAAACTTTACCCAATAAAAACACAACCGTGAACTCATTTACGCAAACTTTTCAAGGTACGCCGAGGTTGGTAAAGATTTACGCACTTGTATTAAAGGTTGAATGAAGGCAGCATAAGGTTGCAACAACTTTACGCTCATTTACGTGAGATGTGAAAGTTGAATAACTGAAAGGTTACTCATTCATTGCCACTCTGATATCTGGATCTGTTTTCTTTGTTGTTTTTAGCATGACCGAAGTAGTTTTCACGCCACAAAGACCGCTAACGATGAGAGTCGTACTTGGAGATCGTGTAATTCTATTCGGGTGACTGGAAATCATTGTTAACATAAATGGCCTATCACTTACTCTTGAAAAATAATACAGTGTCTTTGTCACAACCAGTTAAAACCGGAAAAAACAGTCAAAACAGAGAGGACATGCATGATAACTCTTTTCTTACTTTTATACGATGAGGGACAGACGGCATTCTCGAAAAACTATGGCTATTTAATTTCAAAGGAGTATTAACTAACTTCCTACAAATACTACAATACATTGTGTTTTTGAACTGCCTTTAGCGCTTCCCGGGTATCGCTTCTGTTAGGGGGCCTGGAAATGAAATAAGACAGCAAAGCATCTGGTCAGCGGTTATTCGGTTTGCACATGCTTTTTCAGGTTCCGATTTGGCGTCCATTTTGAAAGCGTGAAATCGATCGTTTCGATCATTCTAACTCGTTTGATTTCCTTCAGAAGTTTGAAGTCCATTATGCTTCTCGATAGCATCACAGGACATCTGAGGATTGTAACAAATTATCATCGAACATTCAACCTTCAGTTATCGATCTCTCTTGAGAGGTAAGCCTTTCAATACGGGAGACTCAGTCGAGCAGACTGAGATAGAATTTGAACACCGAAGTATACTAAGGACTGAAGTGTATTACCACTAAAGTACTCCAAAACTCAGGATTTTGCTGGAAGATTAGATAGCAAGAAAAGGTAAGCTGCCCTGTTTTCAAACTAGTTTAATCATTTTAAGTTTTCGGTAACTGCAGAATACTCTGCCACTCCATGACCACTTCATTTACATGTGTCGGTGTGCTTTTAAGAACGAGGTACATGTATATAACAATAGCTGCTATTCATATTCAAATAAGTGGCAGGGTTCAATGTTTTATACAAGGAGCTGTGGCACGAAATTTATCAAAATTTAAACAGCTGAAACCGTCACGATATTTACTGAAACATGAAAATAACCGCCCATAACAGTTGAAGAAGGTATAAACAAGACAGCAAACACAAAAGGAGGCACAAATAGACAAACTTGAAGAAGATTAAAATGGATTGCAATTGCTGGTTTGCACTTGACGTCATGGCGGCTATATTGGTGGTGTGTTAGGGTTAAGAACAAAAGCATTTCTCTCCTCCGGGAACTAAACCTCATTTTCATGTAAATCTTTGAGAAAACATTCTATTGCAATGACACACCACCAATATGACCACCTTGTCACGTGGTTGCAAGCCAGGAATAGAGGTTTTTGAAAACTTGTTGGCCTAAAGTTCATTCTTTTTGCCTGTAACTTTTGATTAAAATGTAATGCTTGTGGACAAATTTGTTTACATGGAACAGTGATGCTGTTATTTGCAAGTAATATTTCTTCGCTTACACTAGGTTCTACTGATAAAGACTTGTAATTGGCATTATGTACATGGTGTACATGGTGATGGTGATGTCCAACTAAAACTTTGCTTGTCCAGCTAAGATGGTGTCTTAGTGGGACATATGTCCTTTCAAGAGAAAAAAAGCCCTGTACATAGCCGAAATTCAACTGATTGCTTCGAGTCGTTTTCTCCTCTCAACAACGTCTGAATCAACCAGGCATTAATGCTGTCCAGTGATGTCACTCACTACCCGAAAACCGGGTAGTGATTTTGATTGGTTGATTGTCTAAACATTTGCATAATTATGTATAATCATAACAAATTTTAACAGGATTGTCGCTTGATATTCAGCGGACCGCATCTCTGGCATTCTTTCATGTAGTTCAAACAAATCGATAAGCATAATCTTTATCTTAAACAGCAAAATTGCCTTTGTCTTCAAAACTGAAATGCTAAATTTAACTGCGAATGAAGAATCATTGCGGAGAGTCAGTAGGTTTTTCATTTGGAGCCGCTTTGTGGTTTCAGTAGCCGGTGTTTTTGTTTACACAAAGTTTTCTGAGATCAATATTATAATTCGGCCTTCTTGATATTTTTACCGTCAAGTGTAATGATTCTGTTAGTTTTTCTTTCTTGTTTCCTTGTTTTTTTCTTCGTTAAGGACCAAATAGCTTGTTTTCAATTTATTAAAGCAAATCATTGTTTTTTTGAACTATGTGTTCCGTGTGTGTGTTTATTTCAATTCACTGTGTGATTGCGACTGAGTTTGATTATAGAATTCAGTACAACTGGTTCAGAGTTGTACTGCATGCAGTTGATAGTTTGAACGTTGAGCATGAACTATGATCGAAAAAAAAAAGCAATTCTTGTATCATGCAGACATTTCCAAACGATATTTCTCGGTTTGCCACTTGAAAATAGTGTTTTACTTTTTGCATGAATTAAAGCAAAGGTCAAGGAGTAGTGACATCACTGGATGGCATTAATGGCCGGTCGATTCAGACATTACTGAGGGAGTAGTAACGACTCGAAGTAATCGGATGAAATTCAGGCTACCCTGTACGGTGCTTTCAAGAAAATTTGGAGAAACACAGCATACACAGTTTGTTCTTGGAAATCATACATTGCAAGCTCAACCTACAGATTAGTTAGTTATCTGCTAGCAGATAGACCTTTCCCACATTCCTGTAAACAAAGGCACCAATTTGAGGCTCAGGTGGACAAAATACAGTGATTTGTTTGAAATTGTCCACCTGAGCCTTGTTCTCATTTTTTTATGTTTGCTTAATGGAGCCTAATGCAGGAAAGGTCTATTAGTGACTAATCTGTAGGTTGCATGCATGCAGGGGGGTGGGGGAGGAAAGTTACTAACCATACATTCTCTAAAATGAAATGGAAGTGATGTTCTCACAACTTGCATAGCGATCATCAAGGGTCTTGCCAGCAGTTTTGTGTACTGATGATGCGCGTTACATCATAAACCAAAGGTACAACATACATGTAAATGGTTTTGAGAACGAACAAAATCATGGCAGTCGAAGGCGGTAGTGTTTCTCAGTAGTACATTTCGTATATTTTGATAAATTGCAACTTTACTGATTTTATGTCGCTTTTCAGACGTAGTGTCATGTTCAGTTTTTCTTTCTTTTTCTCTAATCAATGCTGTAGTATCCTGGGTAGTGTATACCTGAATTCTACACTTTAACTTGCAGAAATGCTCTAATCAATGCTGTAGTATCCTGGGTAGTGTATACCTGAAATCTACAGTTAACTTGCAAAAATGCTCTAATCAATGCTGTAGTATCCTGGGTAGTGTATACCTGAAATCTACAGTTAACTTGCAAAATGCTCTAATCATTCCTGTAGTATCCTGGGTAGTGTATACCTGAAATCTACGGTTAACTTGCAAAAATGCTGTAATCAGTCCTGTAGTATCCTGGGTAGTGTATACCTGAATCTACAGTTAACTTGCAAAATGCTCTAATCATTCCTGTAGTATCCTGGGTAGTGTATACCTGAAATCTACAGTTAACTTGCAAAAATGCTCTAATCATTCCTGTAGTACCCTGGGTAGTGTATACCTGAAATCTATGGTTAACTTGCAAAAATGCTCTAATCAGTGCTGTAGTATCCTGGGTAGTGTATACCTGAATTCTACAGTTAACTTGCAAAAATGCTCTAATCATTCCTGTAGTATCCTGGGTAGTGTATACCTGAAATCTACAGTTAACTTTCAAAAATGCTCTAATCATTCCTGTAGTATCCTGGGTAGTGTATACCTGAAATCTATGGTTAACTTGCAAAAATGCTGTAATCAGTCCTGTAGTATCCTGGGTAGTGTATACCTGAAATCTACAGTTAACTTGCAAAAATGCTCTAATCAATGCTGTAGTATCCTGGCTAATGTATACCTAAAAAATACATAACATTGAATTATTTGACTTATGGAGGTGATAATCTTATTCAACTCTTACTCTTTTTCTCTGTACCTTGAAGCGACTTTAACTTTCCTAAGGTTTGCTGCAAAACACTGCTCGATAGCTCAACTCTTCGACGGTTCTTATCAGTATGGAGCTATATGTTGCATATTCCAAACTCTGCAGAGGGAAATTGTTTAACCGAAAAAGAAAACCACACACTATGTCTGAAAAGTGACATCAAATCAATAAATTCACGAATTACCAAAATATAATAGTGAGAAACAGTCCTGCCTTTGACCGCCATGTTTTTGTTTCTTCTCAAGACTGTTAATCTATGGATTTTGATGTAATGCACATGATCAGTACCAAATCCGCTGGCAAGACCCTTGCTGATCGCTTTGCAGTTGTGAGAACATCGTTTGGATTTCATTTAAGAGAATGTGTGGGAGGTAGCTTCCCCCCTCCCCGGTCCACTCTCAAGGTGCAAAACTTAAGTGATTACCCAGGGCACTTAATCAATTAAATATGGTATTTTGTTATGGGACCTCTCCATTGTAGTGGTGCATACAGTCACTTTCTCCAGCTGTTTAATGTCAGTGGGTGTAGCACTTGATCTATAAACACAAAAGATATTTTTCAAATGGCATTTGTCATCCATCAAAGTTGTTGCTGTTTTTAGCCAGTAGTTACGTTTTTCTACTGTGGATGAAATCTTTGGTGCTTTTCTTTAGCTCGACCAGAAACAGCTGAGCTACCATGCCTTCAGTCCCTTGTTCTGAACAGTTATCTGTAAAAGTGACTCATTTTTCATTAACAATGGGAAACATTTTCCAAATTTGGTCAACAGTTGTTGGTTGTGAAGGATTGGTGTGGGGATTTTCCAATTTGAAATGGAAAAATATTAACTTTCATGCAACTCAACTCAATTAACTAGTGCAAAATTATGCACAATGGTGTTAACTTGTTGCCATTCTGTGTTACTTAAGGTACATGATTGTGTAACTGTATACCTTCAGCATGGGCCTCCGGGTTACTCACATGCAAGTGTGGTAGGGCTTTCTGGTTAAACTGCAGGTACCTTAAACCGTACATGTATATCACTAATTTAAAGCTTTATTGAACTGGCTATCTTTATAAACCAACACTTTTAAAAGAGTGCACTGTCGATTTTTGTCTCTTAAGTTGCATGATCATACAAATATACAGGTACAGTAGATACTTTTTCAGCTAAGAGTCAAAGGGAATTTGTTCAATTGACCTAAAATTTTGAGGAATGTTTGTTTGAAGAGTAAGCAACAAACACGTCTTGGGGAATTTTGTGTTTCTTAAAACTTTGTTGTTGAAAGGAATTTTTGTATAATCATCCAAATTTGTGTAGCCCTATTTACAAATTTTTCAGTAACTTTTCATCACAATCTAAGTGGGAAAATGCTAACAAGTTTTAAGCGCTTTGACTTCTGAAAGAATAGAACCAATTAAATTAATGAAAAACGAAAATTGCTTTGAATTTTAGCTTTGGAAAGGTGATTTGAGGTTCACATGAAAAAAATCATAAAAATAGCAGTTCACTAAGCATTCATTTGAAATAGGGTTTTAGGTGTCTACAGGTTAACTAGAATGCACTACATCACTTGCACGTAAGACATCCCTGAAGGTATCTGGTAACCTTAAGTTCTTTGCAGATACTCAAAAACCTTAAAAAGCTATGCATACATGTACATGCATTCAGCTGACTGAAACTGTGGATGAAGCTGGTCTGGTTTGATATTATAATACTTAAAATGACGCTCTTTTCACTTTTATTTGCAGGTGTCATTATTACATGTGGGTACTACAAAACGAAAAGAAATCTTTACCTACAGTCACTTCCTGAAAACCAACAATAAACAAAACAAGACAACAAAGTACGTTCAAGAAGGAAAAGGGTATGTTGACTTGAACTTCTTTAATTTTGTCAGCCGCTATAATATATGTAAAAAGCATCAACTAATAAGAAGTCTGTACAGTGCCAAATTTAATTGCAGAAAAAATGTCCACAATAAATTTATTAATCATTTACTTGTGGGTAAAACATTTTGCTGAAACTAAAACAGCAACTCACAGCTGTTATTACACTTAAGCCTGCAGTTAAATATTATTTTGTCTAAAAGAGGTGTACATGTAATAGGGGCGTATGGGTGATCTACTTGGTCATTTCAAAGTCACAACTTTAAAGGAATTAAGACTTCTGCTTAAAAATGAGTCCTAGTACAGGGCATATATGTAGCCTGGTTTTAATGTGAATTTAAAAATCTCCTTCTGATTTTCAGTGCACGAGTTAAGGTGGCGAGGAGGCAAGAAAAGCAGTTAATGCAAGAACTTAACTACGACTTTGTAAGTGATCAGGAAGATGGGCCAGAGGGAAAGTTGATTATTAGGTCACCAAGCTGGAGGTTCCCTAGGGCCAATGAATTAATGAGCAGACTCCAAAGAAGAATCGATCAGTGAAGAGAAGAGGAAGTGCGACCACATGTGCCAAGAATCAAGGGACCTCTCTTAGGAGGTGGAAGAGCATGTAGAATAGGTGAATCTGAACACAACTCAGGGCCGGAGGAGAAAGAGGAAGTACAGACAGAAATTCCTGTCACATCACCACCCAGGAGGAGAAAAAGATACCATCATTTTGGAAGTGATGACTCTGAAACTGATTAACACTTTCATTCTGACAGGTTTCTTAGGGCTATTTTTTAATCAGTTTATTCTGTAACATACTGAGAATAGTATTGCTTGATAAATTTTTCTTCCTCTTTATTTCTTTCGAGGTTAGGATTTCAGCTTAAATTTATAAATAAAAACAATGAATTATTTCTACTACAGCAGTATTGCTCACATTTGAATAGCAATATTATTGCTATATAAACAAACTTTTGAAGTAACATTGACTTTTTTTATGTTGGAATGAAAAGGTGTATCCTAAGTAAGTGCATGTATTTTTAAACTAAAGCTGATTTACTAAGCAATGATTACTATTCAGTTCTGGAGCTTTCTTGGATAGTTTTTAAGAAGTTTTGTTCCTTTTGAGGTTGGTGAAAGAGACAATGTCATCTCTTTTTGTAATTATCCAGGAGGAAACTTAATCATTGGCAAATGAAAAACGAGGACAAAATTTTAAATGGCAGTTTTTTACAATTAGTTAATACTGTACATTGTATAACTGACTAAATTGTTTATTTTTATTAAATAAAGTTTTGTTTAATAGTTACAATCATGCCTTCCTTCATTGAACTGCACGAGACAAAAAGTAGTCCACGCGGAGACGTTCTTAGGGCTTCGTCATGCGTTCCTTCCCCAAGGGGCGCGAGGCGAAGCCCTAAGAACGTCTGCTATAGAGGGTAGACAAAAAGAACACTCCTGTGCTCCGGGGTAGATACATCTAAGTATAGACCCCATGTGAAGGTGAATATCCTTTAAGACAAAAGCATATGAACGTGCCAAAAGCGTAAACATCCAATAATACACAAAACACGTTCATGTTCAAGAATATGCAAACTGAATTTTAGGAACGAGATAAGCATTTCTACTCGTATATCCTTGAACGCGAAGAATGTTCGTAGTTGTTCGAGTTTGAATACTGCAGAATACCAACGTTCCGCAAAGTCATGGGTTCGCAAACGGGGCGAACACTTGAGATGTGCGTTAGTATTCGGGCGTGTTCGCGTCTGGTAAACCTTTCGTCACTGTCGTGTTCGCGTCGCATTCGGACTCGAAAATTTGTTGTGATGCTAAGATGTTCCAATGACAAATGATCATCATTGTTCAAGCTGGTCAAAATTGATCTTTTTAGAAAAGGAGTCGGGCGTATGCCGTTTAGAATGCTTCAAGTATTCCAAGGTATTCTATTTGAATTCGGAAAAACAGTCCGGATTCTAAGTAGAATACTCGAGGTGTACGTCGCGTCATGCGTGCTTGAATACCTCAGGATATTATCGTACACTCCACGTGTGCCTATCCGTATTCGGGCAAATTCGGTCGCGAATATGTGCCTTTTTGCGCAGTGTTTTGCCCCGATAAAAAACAACTTTTGATGGAAAAAAGCATTCTATTAAAAGATAGAGTTATTGTAAGATTGATAAAACGTTTTTCTTGCGAAATAGGCACAATGATAACTGTTAGTCAAAAAGAGGCCTTACTCCGTGTGATATGACTGCCTTGATAGTGTTGTTGGCTACCCTTCCATGGTACTAAACCACTTTTCCTCAAGTATTCTACAGCGTCCTTTACAATTTTAAAATTATTTTACTGTTTAAGCTTCGTCGATCACGTGCTACCGTTGCGGAGGAGCGGCTCCATCTGGCCCATGTAGCAGTTCCAACACAGCTACAGTAAAATGTCCTGACAGCTCGTCGCCGAACGCTGTGTTCGCCTGCCAAGTGTACACGGTTAACTACACCACCCTCAATCAGGTCCGTGACTTCAAAAGTAAGTAAAGTGCCAGTGAAGTAGTGTAATTACTATTCCCTAAATCGCTCAGTGGAACCCCACCTTGATTTAGCCTTTCTGTTTAATGGAGGGAGGAAGGGAGGGAGGGATAGATGAAATGTCGCGGATGATAGGACGACAGACATGTCCTATTTACATTATATGTAAACATGTCATCAGTCAGAGCTTGGGCGTCATGATTCAAAGGCGCTACTAGCAGCCGCTATCAATCACATTTGCAAGCCCACTGTAAAGAACAAAAAAATCATTGAAATGAATGATGTGTGCAAGGTAGACCACACCACCGGGGAAACGTCTCCTGTACTCTTTGCGGACAGTATAGTTTGGGTTCTTTTAAGCCCCCTTCGATTCAATGACCACTGAGAAGGATGAAGGAGACAAGGCCTACACGTACGGATTAAGGTCGCCGCCCAATAACGCGATCATCTGAGGTGGACAAGGGGTGCTTTCCCATGGCAAGATTTTCGGAAATTTCGGTCGAGAAATAAATGGAACACTTACGCGGTCAGCGTGGAAATTTCAGGTCAAGGTGGTCCACCTTCAGATCCTTCAAATTCGACCGAAACTTGCCATTCCATTTCCAAAAATTCTCGTTTCCAGTCCTTGGGTACTTTGTTAAGCAGAAATCAAAATTTCGGTCGAAGCGCAAATGGATTGCTTCGGTTCGATTTTATTTTTTTTAATCGAACAATGTCGTCACATTTTTTCTTAATAATTCCACTGTTTTCTGTCTGTTTGGTTTGGCAAAATGGAAAGCTCTCAAGGTCTTTTATCACAACCAGCGTGACCTTACCAGGGGCGTAGCTACCTGTACGTACGGTACGCACGGTAGGCACGGTACGCACATGCTTAACTGAAAAAGTCGTGCATAAAAACGATATAAAATGAATAAATAATAAAAAAATAGAAAGTTAATTCTAAAAAGAAAGCAAAATATCTAAAGATAATAACTTTAAGAGCACAGTTTACCTCAATTTATTCAACTCTGTTTGTTTCTTTGAAATAATTTTTTTTTTCTAAAACAACGGACTGTTTTTTTGCCTCTCCACCCAAATTTCAGTTTTCGGAGAAACGAAGCAATTCATTAATGGACCGAATCTTGAATAACATATATATCTGACTAGTGAAAAGATGGCAGGAGTTTTTGCTAAAATGTGTTTGGATTCATAACCGTTTACGCACATCGATCAATCCTGAGTGCATCGACGAAGGCGACGGTGACGGCGACGGCAATGAGCCCAATAAGTAAATGAAAAACAACAAATTTTGTACGTCCAGTGCGCTTTTCTTTACGACCTGTATGAACACGACCGTAAAGTTCCTTTTGCAACGATGTTTGGAGGACGTAAACACAGGAACAAATTCAATTTCCTCTCTGAGTCCGAAGACTTGGGTGCGGTCCCCACGACTCCGTAGGGAAGTTCACCTTTATTTGCCATTTTAAGAGAATTGACGGATGAAATAAACGCGGAAAAGTTAAAAAAAAAGCGCGCATTTCATTTTGATAGCTAGGGACGTTAGGGACGTCGTTGCTAAGGCGCCCTATATTTATAAAAGTGACAGTTCCATTTTGGTTTTACTGCAAACTCGTATGATCTAATGCGGAAAAATATCCAGATAGGTTGGACAAATTGTTTACACTACAAAACATTGCGAATTTACAAGGCGTCGGATTCACTTTAGATTTCGGTTTCAAAATCCATAGAGACTTGCCCAAATAGGTACTTTTTCAATTCGGATTCACGCGCTGCATCTGCTTAAAAACCACGAGACGAACTCAGTAACAAAATAAAGTACCGAATCCGGAAAAGTATGTGGCCTTATTGTGTGATTGATGAGTGAGGTGCATCAGTCAATGGACCCAAACACCCGACAAAGTAATTCATAAGCAGAAAAAGACTCTGAGGCTTGCAACATAACCAACCTTTAATCAAGGAAGTTTTTTTTTTTGGTGTGTGGTGGGGCGGGTGCAAAGCGATTTAGAGAATTGTTCGTACCTCTGAAAAAATCCTGGCTACGCCCCTGCTTACAAGTGAGTTTTTAAAGACTATTCCGGGGTTTGAGCCCACGTCCTCCAGTTGGGAAGACCGGCGCTCGATCCCCCAACTGAGATATCCAGGGCCGAGTTGTTCGAAGGCCGGTTAGCGCTAACCCAGGGTTAAATTTTAACCCGGGTCTCTTTTTCTTTTCATCAAAAGCATTTTCTCTGAAAATTTTCTCTATTCTTTTTAGAGTAGCTAATCGTCAAATTGTAGACAAAAAGAATTAAACTGAATTTGCTTTTTAAGCTTTCATATCTGAATTCAAATTTCGTACTAACCCTGGGTTATCTTAACCCGGCTTTGAACAACCCGGCCCTGTTCAATAAAACCCTTACAATTACATTTTTCATATTATTTTATATCATTTGACCCAAGCTTCAAACACTCAACGACCTCGTCCTTCGACCTCGTCGCTTACTGATTCGCGACCAGTTAGCTACGTTCACATTATTTGTCTATTGATTTTTGTTTATAAGGCTGCTGTGAGGTGAATAAAAACTGTAACGAAGATCCTTGCAAAGAGTTTGGAAAAGGTACAGTTTGCCTTAACATGGCTAGTTGCCAATCAGACAGATGTAACTACAACTACACCACTGCAAAGGCTGGTCCTCCGCCAACGATGCCCTCAACTGCAGCCAACACGAAACTCTCAACTGCAGCCAACATTATCTTTTTTCACGGAGTTGCAGCTCATGTCATCTTTGTTATTTTGTATTTGTCCATGTGAGAAAAGAATGTCAGACTTCGTTTTGTCTTAAGCACCGTTCTCACAGTCTGAAAGGAACGTTGACAATCATGATATTTTGCAGAAAAAGTTAAAATAGGGAAAAAAGTCAGAACGACGTTTCGACCGTGACCGTGCTTCGGTCATCATGGTTATGGATAAGAAAAAAATATTTAATATCTAGCCGATTGTTTGAAAACGAACCTAACAAAATTCTTGCGCCTGAAAGCTCGAAAATCACACCTCCAGCGAAGAAGAAGAAAGGAGAAAATGAGAGAGTGAGGAGGACGAAACGAAGAGAAGAGAAAACAAAACAATATATGGTAGCGTTGCACTCTTTATTTTATAAAGGTTCAAAAAAAAACTTTGACGAAAGAGGTCTATTTGGCGGTAACGTCTTCAAAAATCCAGCTAGATATATATTGATAGAGAATAAGAAATAATGGAATAAAAATATGGATAAAGTATAAAACATTTTTTATAAAGGGGCTGGTTAAAAAATGAAAAACAGTGAAAGCATGGTGAAACTTTAACCCCACTCTTTCATTGAAAAAAGCAACTTTGCAATGGGAAAACCTACAAGAGGTAGTACGAAAAACGAGGCTAATTAAGCTGTAAATATGTACTTTTGTGGTTTTCGAAATTGGAAGTGATTACGCACTTACTGCCAGCCTACCATGAAAATTCCTGAACTTCAATGGTGTCTTACAAAGATTTCCTTCAATCGCCCAAGCCAATTCCCAGGTATGTTTTAAATGAATGTGTGAATGTATGGTTTAAATAGCATAAAGAGAATTTGGGGTTATAGCACATGTTAAATATTTTCGTCAAAAATGAGTAACGAATTTAAGTTTTTGTTATTCTGAAAACCTATCTTTCATTTTTGAATTATTTCAGTACGACGATCTTCGCTATTGCCTTGAAAGTATCTTTTAATGGAAGAAAAAGAATTTTTCTGTTCATGGAAAGCGTCCGAATTTCTCCATGCGGCTTCGTTTCCGAACGCGAGGAAAGTTGATGTTAGCGAATTTCAAGTTAAAAATTAGGGCAGTCTGAGATTCTGACATCGAAAATTGATCTTCTAATTTTTCTCACAAATAAAAGGCTTTTGGCAGGAACAATCTGATTTAGGTTTCTTATCTACCTAAAAGCTATCTATAAACAAAAAATGAACGAAATTGATTTTTCAACTCTTGCCATGAAATTAAGGTGGTTCGACTGGATTTTTTTGTGGGGATAGCTCCAAAGTTTGAGTATTAACTACGTCGCCATGAGTGAAGATATGGAAAAAAGGTTACCACAACTGTATTATATAAAGATGAAAATTTCTTATGATTTGGGCTTTATTGCAATCGGAGTCGCCATGGCAACGTAACGACGCCATTACGTTTTTTATTTATCTTTGTGTTTCTCTGTACCAGGAGTTTGTACCTGCCATAATTGCCTCAATTATGGCAACGTTTGAACAAATTCTATGACAGCGTTTTCGAAATATTTTGAAACGAAGTTTTAAGCATCATAGAAACAGTGAAATAGCATGCTACCCACACAATTAGCTAATTTTTAAAGAAAATGATAAGCTTTGGAAACGCGGATTCATCTCATAGTGGTTTGATTCCACTGAAAACTGTGTACAAAAAAAGAGCGGAATTGCTATGGGTGATCGCGAGTAAGAAGAATTTTATTAACTTGCATTTAGATGCCGTGACGTTTACCGTCTCGACTCTCACTACTATCTGTGACACAAGCCAGTTATTAGCATATTCCGGATATTTCTTCAGAAAGTAATCGAGAGTTCTTTTTGCTAAACGTGCAAAAGCTGTAACAAAAGCAGCTGAATGCAAGTTAATAAAATTCTTCTTACTCGTGATCGCCCAGAGCAATTCGCCTCTTTTTTTGTACACAGGTTTGGATGGAATCAAACCAATCATTTTCTTTAAAAATTAGCTAATTGTTTTAGCTCTAAATTCTTTAGAGCTAAATTCTCTAAATTCGGTCCAAGACCCTGTCTTAGCAATGTTCAGATTGGTAGTGAGTGTATAGAGCATGCATAGCAATACTGCACGCAATCTAGGTGTTTTGTTTGATCAAACTCTATCTTTCGGGGAACATGTAAGCAAATTATGCAAATCATCTCATTACCATCTTAGAAATATTAGCAAGATCAGAAAATATCTAGATGAAAATTCTACTGAGACGTTAGTCCATGCATTTGTTTCATCAAAGCTGGACTATTGTAACGCTTTACCTATCGGACTTCCAAAATACCAAATTGACAGACTTCAGTCAGTACTAAATACTGCGGCTCGCATTATAACTTTTACTTGTAAATATGATCATATAACCCCCGTTCTAGTTAGACTACATTGGCTCCCTGTTTCCTATCGCATAAGGTTTAAAGTGCTACTGCTGACTTACAAAGCACTTAATGATTTATCTCCTGAATATATATCTGACCTACTTAATATGCCTAAATATACCCGCAATCTTAGATCTCATGATCAGTCTCAACATCTACTTAGTGTTCCTAAATCCAGAACTGTTACGTATGGCGATAGAGTATTTTCTGTATGGGCTCCTAAGCTATGGAATGAACTGCCTTTTCAGTTGCGCATGTCGTCAAATATACAAGCATTTAAATCAGGCCTGAAGACAATGCTTTTTAAATTTGGCCTATCTTTAAATGGCCATTTGCTTTATTATTTTGTATACTATTATGTATTTTCTTTTGTTTTCTATTTTTCTTTTTTTGTAGTGTGTAAGATGTAATCAGTAATTATTTTTTAATTATATATAATTGTAGAAATTAGAATAGTACGATGATATCGTAAAAACTTTTTTATAGTTAGTATAAGGTTTAAAATTGTAAAGCGCTATGAATAATTAGTATTAATTAAATAGCGCTATATAAATGAATTATATTATTATTATTATTACTATTATTATATTAATTGTGTGGGTAGCATGTCATTTCACTGTTTTTATGATGCTTAAAACTTCGTTTCAAAATATTTCGAAAACGCTCGCTTAGAATTTGTTCAAACGTTGCCATAATTGAGGCAATTATGGCAGGTACAAACTCCCTTAAGCGATTTCTTAAAAAAAACTCCTGGTACAGAGAAACACAAAGATAAATAAAAAACGTAATGGCGTCGTTACGTTGCCATGGCGACTCCGATTGCAATAAAGCCCAAATCATAAGAAATTTTCATCTTTATATAATACAGTTGTGGTAACCTTTTTTCCATACCTTTACTCTTGGCGATGTAGTTAGTGCTCAAACTTGGGAGGTATCCCCACAAAAAAATCCAGTCGAACCACCTTAATTTCGTGGCAAGAGTTGAAAAATCAATTTCTTTCATTTTTTGTTTATAGATAGCTTTTAGGTAGATAAGAAACCTAAATCAGATTGTTCCTGCCAAAAGCCTTTTATTTGTGAGAAAAATTAGAAGATCGATTTTCGATGTCAGAGTCTCAGACTGCCCTAATTTTTAACTTGAAATTCGCTAACATCAACTTTCCTCGCGTTCGGAAACGAAGCCGCATGGAGAAATTCGGACGCTTTCCATGAACAGAAAATTCTTTTTCTTCCATTAAAAGATACTTTCAGGGCAATAGCGAAGATCGTCGTACTGAAATAATTCAAAAATGAAAGATAGGTTTTCAGAATAACAAAAACTTAAATTCGTTACTCATTTTCGACGATAATGTTTAACATGTGCTATAACCCCAAATTCTCTTTATGCTATTTAAACCATACATTTACACATTCATTTAAAACATACCTGGCAATTGGCTTGGGCGATTGAAGGAAATCTTTGTCAGACACCATCGAAGTTCAGGAATTTTCATGGTAGGCTGGCGGTAATTGCGTAAACACTTCCAATTTCGAAACGCACAAAAGTACATATTTACAGCTTAATTAGCCTCGTTTTTCGTACTACCTCTTGTAGGTTTTCCCATTGCAAAGTTGCTTTTTTCAATCAAAGAGTGGAGTAAAAAGGTGAAACTGGGTAAATTTCAGCCATTTTCAACCCCGGGGGGGTACTTGGGTTAATTTTTGCTGATTATGTGCCGCTGCCCTGTCAGAGTCCCTACCCCATTATAGTCTATTCTGTGGCCAGTTATAGACCCCATCTTAGTCACTTTGGGCAGATGCGTAATTTTCGCTATCAACGTAGTCACTTTCTATTTTTATGAATTGATCCATTTTTTAGATTGAATAAAGGACACTTTACTTTTCGAACCATCTACAGTTATTCTGTACAAACATTCTGGTACGTTTGCTAACCTTAAATATGAAGAACTGTCTTACCCCCAAAAATACGAAAATGTGCGACCCTATTATAGTCAATTCAGTCGTGGAAATGCGACCCCATCCAGCGGCACACCCCCATTAGCCTCTTATAAGGAAGTTCATCGCAAAAAGACTAGGACTATTTTTGCCCGTATGGGAGTTTTGTGGCGAAGCAGCAATTCTCGCGGCTTAGCCGCCAGAAGCGAGCGCCGAAGACGCGAGTAGATTTCAAAGAGTTTCCTCTCCATTCTCCGCACGGCTTAACAGCTCCTCTTCCTAAAAGTTCCTCGAACGAACGATCCCTCTTGTTTCCCAGGCTACAAAAAAAATAACAATTAAGGCTTCCAATAATCATTTCCCGCGAAGGACTTGGGGGAGTTTCAACACCAGAACCTTTTTAGCTGGGAAGAGTTCATCCTCGGAGACCCAGGGGCGGTCAGTCGGGTCGGAAAAAGCGGTGGATATCCTGGGATGCTACTCTCGTCCAGTGACTGAATGGGGCCCACAAAACCGAGGAAATTCCATAAGATGGCATATTAGTGTAACGAAAAATGCACCAACCGAAGAAATCAGACTGTGGAGTGATCGTCTGTGTTCGCCGTACAAAGTTTAAAGGGCGAAGAATTTTCTTATGTACGCGCCTCAGGGAGACAATTATGCCAAGCAGGCGTTAAAACAGCTACGCACACGATTTCGCACGCAAATGTTTTTAATTAATGACTTTTTATTGGTACGTATCGATTAGACTTTCTAAAAGTCGTAAGATCGCGCTTCGCGCTCAAAAGCTCGACTTGTGAGCAAGTCTACGTATCGATATGTCTTTTTCCAGCCTCGAAAGTGACCCAAAAAGTCTCTCGTCATTTCCCGAGGAGAAAAGTTTAAAAACAGGGCAGAGCCTGAGATTGGTCAGCGTTAGAGAACGTTTTCAGAGGGAGGAGATTTTTTTGCACTGTAACCGTCGCGCGGAATCGTGTGCGTACATAGTCGACCTTTGGGGACAGCGTTCCAAAGAATAGCGCCTCTATAGCTAGTAGGGGTTTTAAGAAACTGCGAGTTAAAACGCGGGACGATTAATAGGGCCATTTATACGAGAAAAAATAAGACGCGTCTTACATAAGACGCGTCTTAAATAAGACGTGAACTTTCCGTATAAACGGCACATTTGGTCTAAAATAAGACGCGTCTTAGCTAAGTCGCGTCTTATTTTAGACGAAATGTGCCGTTTATACGGAAAGTTCACGTCTTATTTAAGACGCGTCCTATGTAAGACGCGTCTTATTTTTTCTCGTACAAATGGCCCTAATATGTTATTACTCCTTCTGAAGTTGTACGCAGCGCAATTTTTTTTGTGAAGTATGAAAGAGCCGCAGGTGCTTCACCTATAACTAAACCACGCTTTGGGGTAATTTAATTAATCGAGGTTTTATAATAGAACGTTAGAGTACTGTATTCCAGTTCGAATGTCGGTATACTTCTTCAGTGGGCATATCGCGGGGAAAGTTGTATATCATTCTGGCTGCCCTGCGGTGAAGTACTTCCAGAGAATGTAGAAGGTCTGCATTAAGGCAGCCGCCCCAAACGACAAGTCCATATAGAACTGATGGTAATATTATCTTTAAGTACAAGTCTAATAAGGCGTTTCTGCTCGAGAAAGAACTCCTTTTCAGGAGTGTCAGTTTGTTAACAAAATTCTTTGTTTACATATATCTGTAAGGAGATCTGACCAGGAAAGCCTGTCATCGATAGTAACGCCCAAAAGACGCCGGAGTGTGTTTCACCCACTCGATCCAATCCTCTCTAATAGTCACAGAATTTAGCGGCCCGATGTGCAGGTTTCTCATCAATAGCATAGCTTCGCACTTTGCCGAGTGAGGGGTTAAAGAGTTCTCTACGCGCCAAGTGTTCAGTTCCGATAAAGCTTTATTTCAGAAGTGACAATGTTATCAACAGTGTCCCCAGTGCAATAAACGGTGGTGCCATCCGCGTACATAAAGAAAGAGCCAGAGGCAACAGCACTTGGTAGGTCATTGGTGGCAGTACTGACCCTTGGGGAATACCGCAAGTAACGTTTAGCACAGTTCAGTGTCGAGTGCTGTTTACTATCGAGAATTGAGTTCGATCGGTTAATTAAGGTAGTCTGTCAGCCATGATAGTAGAGAACCTTGATCTCCAAATCGCGAATTCACTTTATGCAGTAGGATAGCGTGCGATACACAGTCAAACCCTTTCTGAAGTCAACAAATGCCGCAGTTACCACTTTTTGGCATCAATAGCTGTTCTCCAGATTTCTGAGAGGTGTACGGTAAGCCCACTGTTTATCTGTTACAACGAGGTTATTTTGGAAAACATGCATGTATGTCGAACGACAGTTTCTGATACACAAGATTCCATTAACTTGCTTGGAACACTTAGAGGCGATATCGGTCTATAGTTATTTGTGTTAGCTTCATCATCTTTCTTATACAGCGGAATCAGACGAGCTTTCTTCCAATCAGTAAATTTTTCATTCAGGTGAGCACAGAATGATAATAGACTGTTCAAGGGAGAAACAGTGGCAGGCTTAGCTAGATTTAATAATTTAGGTGGAATGTCATCTGGACTTGCAGATTTATTTGGCTTGATAACTAATTTGCGCCGGACCGAATCTTCAAAGACGGTGATATCAGTCACAAAGGGCACTGAACAACCAATGCGATCGCTATGCTGTGGAAAATTGCACTTGGCTCGTCCAAGTCTTGTGCCGATATTGGCAAAGAAATTGTTTATTAAGTCTGCCATTTTTACGTCGTTGACGGCAAGGTTGCCATCCTCGGACAGACCTCCCTCTTTAAAAGTCCAATTCTGTTTCGTCTAACAGGATTTGTCGCTTCTGCAATCAAATTCCAGTAAGCCGCTGCAGACTTAACTTCAGTTAACTTTTCATTGAAGAACTGAGCCTTCACGTTTCTCATCTCAGATGTAATCTCAATTCTAACTTTCTTTTATCTTGCATAAACTAAGCTATCAAGTGCAAAGACAAATTAGATTTTTTGTATAAAACAAAGTGTCCGTCGGTCTTGTGCGTCATTTGTGTGTTTTGCGAGAAGGTAAGCACGAAGCTGGTTTATTCATCGGAAAAAGATACATTCAGTTAATGAACTTTATTACTCGTAGCTTAAAAAGTGTATCCCATTCGTACAGATCTCTCTTCAGCAAGATAAGTCGATTTCTAAATACTATGAACAGCGATAATAGTATTATTTTAAATTAAGCATAATTCCTTTATTCATGACGATAGCTCAGGTTCTACCTATGGCGTTCATGGTTACCAATGAAAAAGGCTCCTGTTCAGCATTTTAGAATAACAATAAGCGATATGACAGATCCAGACGCTTTCACCGAATATAAATGTCACGAGAACAATAGCCATTTTTCCTGATGGACCAATCGGAATGCAGGTCTCGGATCACCTATTCAGTTTAGAGGTCCCGCAAATGTAATAAGCGTCCTTACAATTGCATTTGCATTTTCATTACTGTAATCTAAGCACCGCCAAGAAACCTACGCAAAATCTCGCAATACTAATCTACTTAGAACGCCCCGGGACAGATGCTGCAAGTCAACATGAAGATCTTGTTGGTTACGCTCATTAGCTTGACTCTCTGTGCAGTAGGTATGGTACCTCCTATTGTAGTTAATGTTGATGTGATACAATGGACTTCAGGTCATTTCCAGTCATATATGCATTTCGCTGATTTCGCTACAAGTCGTTTATTCACTGCATATCGAAGTCGTTTTGCAGCAGTGTCTATTCGCATCAATTTGGACCTTTTGGTGATTATAAAAGAACCGTTGGTTTTCTACCTTTGGCGTATTCTCCATTTCTGTATTCTCCCTTTCTAACATACTTTTCTGTGCTGGATTCGTTTCAACGTTTGTTGCCGGGAACTATAGTCTGTTATGGTCTGATATGCAGGAGGTTATTATTAAACTGGCTTTACGATGGATAACGGCTTTACAAGTCAGGGGAGCGGAGAGTAAACCGTCAATTACAATGAAAATATGTGTTTTACGCGACTCGTCTTCTATTAAGAGCTAGGTAATCTATTTCGTGCCGCAGTGAAACAAAAAAAGCTTTGAAGCGACCAGACACCGCTTAATCCCGCAGCCCAACAGAGAACTTTCATCGTTACTCTTCAATTTTGACTTTTCTAAAGTAGTAAAATCATCGAAAAGCTCATGGCCCAGATGATGCTAGTAGTCGAGGGTTAGTTGGTTTTACAGCCAAGTACAGTAGGGCAAAGAGATCTAAATAACTGTTTAGCGGCCCTATGAATATTTAAATTTTATTCATTGAGAAAGTCTATATTAGAGAGATTAAGATTCACGTTTACGCCAAACGGCAGACGTGAATTTGTACCACGTGACCAAGTTTTCCCCTTATTTTCCGTTTACTCTTTATTGCTTCTACACAAAAATAAGTAGTTTTATGCCAGATTTAACCATGGGAATCGTTCCGGACTGTTTTTATCTGCTTATTTTCTGTTCTGAGAAATTCTCAACTTGAGTCTGGCGTTTGCCGTTTGCGGTAAACGTGAATCTTAATCTCTCTAATATAACTTTAGCAACGCGAGTGCGAATGAGGGTGTTAGCCAGGGCGGGATTAAGGTTAGTGTTTGAGGTAAGGACGATAAGTCACAGCACCAAGAAAAACCTAACCCAACAACGAGAACTTGATTGTCTAAGATAGCGTTTGCCTTACACCAGTTTAGCTACTTAACAAATTCGCTACGTTCAATTTCGTTACCTACATACTTGTCCCGCTACCTATGGACAAAGTCCAAAACTTACACCATCGGAGGGGTAAATATAAAAGAACGAGAAATATAAAAAGAATTCTTTTTTCTAGTCGGATGAAGGAGTTATTTTCAATGGTTTATTGAAAGTAATGCATAGGGAACGTGTTTCGAACTAGGAGGTAGCGAATGCGACGAGTAGCAAAACCGCTAATGTTACCTAACGTTTATACAAGGCTTAAATTCTTGCCACACGCTCCCGTCTCAGTAGAAACATCTAATTATGGCCAAAACCAACGCCACTCTCTTCACAATAGTACTGCCGTGTAATTCATGTTGTCGAAGTCGCAGTACTTTCCTTTTCCGCCCACCAAAAAGCACTTGATCAATAAAGATCACTTTGGCTGGACGCATCTTAGTCGAGCTAAAACAGGGAAGTACTTTTCCCATGCAGTGTGCGGCACCTTATCTTGGCCGCGTTTGGTCCAAGCTCAACAAAGCATAGCTTTCAAACGAACTTTTGCGAGACGGCGAATTCTCCAATCTGACATTTCCTTTTAAGAATTTGCTAGTGAAAGGATTTTGCAAAAGATCAAAGCATTTTTCCTCTGTTGATCATTTCTTAATCAATAATTCTCAAACCATTTACTCTCAGTTTATAAGGAACTTGATATTGCATTAGTCATGCACTCTTGGAACTCAGTGAAATGACCAGTTTACATGAAGAAAATTTGGACTCTCTTTACGAAACAAAGTCCTTAAAATTGACCGCGAAAGCTCGTAACTAGTATGGCATGTTAATGAAGAAATACGAAACAGATAAGTTTCCGTTTTGGAGTGAACCAACCGGTAAAACAATAATACCTTTACCTAGTACTTTCAGTTTCGGACATTTTGGAACCTCTGACTGCTAGGAACTAAAACTTACTTATAAATGGTTAACACGCAAGAGTTATAACCAGGTGATCTGTGACGTCACTGCGGGGGCCTGGGGAAAGAAATTTTAATGCCGTATCCCATAAACCAACGCGCGCACCAATTCAATTCAATTCAATCTGTTCCCGTCAGCTTTGGTTTATGGGATACGGCATTAAAATTTCTTTCCCCAGGCCCCCGCAGTGACGTCACAGATCACCTGGAACAAGTCTAACCGCTTTTTTAATTCACTAGTTTCACTACCAGATTGAATGATGGCCGGACTATTGTGGACCCAGTGTGAGATGGTTTTAACTTTTGAGTCTGTGGACAAAATTCTATGGTGTAACCATTCAAAGGAAATGTCTTTGCTGATACTTTCGCCTGGAACTATTTTGGTTTTCAGAGTTTATGATAAAATTTAGGAGTTTTGTTTGAGTTTGGCTGTGCTTTTGGTCTTGAAAGGATTTATAACCGGCCAGTAAGTCATCTTAATGCTTAATGAAACCCATCTGGGAATGGGAACGTCGACCATACAAATTAAAGACTGAATCAATTTTTGCTGATACTTTCCATGGACCAGGAATATTTGCTGGTGCAGTTAACCTTTACTAAAAATATGTACTAAAAAATGTTTCACCTAATTATCTCTTGAATTATCTCACTGTTTAAGCTTGGTCGCTTACTTGCTATCGATGCGGTGGAACATCTCCAGCATGTACCAGTTCCAGCAAAGATACAGTGGCATGTGGCGACGAATCGTTACCGAACGCTGAGTACGGCTGTAGGGTGTACACGGTTAACTACACTTCTCTAAATTCGGTCATCGACATCAAAGGTACGAAAAAATACCAACAAGGTAACGTTATTATAGAACTATTGCTCTCACAATTCCCTAAAAAAACGACAAAACAACAATAAAATTTCATTTGCAGAATATAACTTAGAAACGAATAACATTGACCCGCAGGTAGCATTGAACTGCTAGGCTAGGCGGGACAGACGAACAACCGAGGGTTAACCTTAAAAGTTCTTAAGCGAACGCCATGTTCATATGGTTCTTATACTTAACCTAAGTTAAGTATAGATTTGAGGATTTCTTTGCAATGGCTCAAAGTAGTACGTTTCTAATTTGTTCTTGTATTTAGCGTAAACTATATATGATTTAGTATAAATTGTTTTTAAAATCTCATTCTTATTCTTTGTTCGGTTAGTCCGCGGTTATTTTTATATTTGTTACTCAGGCTAACTGAGTCTCGTAGTAGAGCAGTTTTTTTTTTTTCGCAGTTACTTTTTATTTATTTAATCGGTAACGGATAGGCCACAGTAGATAGACTTTGATGAGTTTCTCACTAGCTATTAACCTATTACCCCCACCCAAGAAAAAAATGTTTTTCATAACTTCCCATAATTCTCCCTGTATGTCAGTTTGAAATCAGCGCGTATTAGACTGATCTCGGCTCTCATAGTGGGTTGTCTTAGAGTTTTTTTGGCTGCCTTGAGCAAAGTTTTCCGGAAGGCATCATTAAGCCTTATGAAGGAACAATTCTCACGTCTGGCAACGTCTGCTGCGTCCAATATCTTCTGGTATATTTCGTCTCATTTCGGGCTACACGGGTGAAAGACTGATCCCTAACCTCTGGTTATTACTAGCCGCTAGTTAACCAGATTCCAACGAATTTGTCTATTTTTGGTTATCAGGCTGCTGTTTTGTTGAAGACTGTAACAATGATCCTTGCAAGGATTCTGTACAAGGTGCAGTTTGCTCCAACGTAGCTAGCTGCCAATCAGACAAGTGCAACTACAATTACACCACTGCAATGACTGGTCCTCGGCCGACGGCTTCTTCAAAGGCTAACATCGTTTTTCACGGCCATCGAGTGACGGCTCTTATCATTTTTGCTATCCTTTACTTGTCCATGTGAGAAGATAGTGTCAGGCGCATTTTTCAAAGTTATTCTTTTTCATAAAACAGTTCTTCTTTATTAGTTTACAGTTTGATGTTTGATTAAGGTGCTAAACCAGGAAAAGGAATAACCACCTGGTTTTCAAGGCGAGAGTTAATTTATGTGTGATTCACGTGTGGTATTATGAAATAAATTACCATTTTTATAACTAGAATCTCGTATATGACTTAAAGTTGCAATGTACGCCTAACCATTTGTCCAGACGAAAGCGCCCCCTGGTTACAAAGATGAAGGGACGTGCGAAAAGGTACAAGACTAGAATTTCGTTTTGGAGGAGAGTAGTTATAATAGGATGCTTTGGATTTCAACTCAAAAGTACTTTTTTCCGTCATTTTCCCGATTAATCTTGTCATTTAACCCAAATTTCAATAACGGAAATTAATCAGGGAATTTTCTGTACTTTTTAAACCATTTTCAAAAAAATCTAAAACTCAATTAACTCAGTCATTTCCCTAATTAATCCACCCCATCTTTCTTAATCTTCAAAGTTTCAAAACTCAATTAATTTCAGTCATTTTCAAACTTTCCTGTCATTGAAACTTGGGTAACTTGACAAACTTAATTGCTCGCTCCCCAAGGGTCGCTCGCGGAAAATGACGGAAAAAAGTACTTTTGAGCCAAATCCAAAGCATCCTATTATAACTACTATGGAGTAAAGTTTGATTTGAAGATTAAGAAATCTCAAATCCACAGTAAGTCATACGATGATTAAATTTTTCTATTAAAAGTTTCTGTCTATCAGGTCTTTCTATTACATCTTTAAAAACTTCAGGATTATTATAAACATCTGGATCCATCAGTGCAACTTGAAGTTTTTTATTTGTTTGTTTTTTGATGAGATCTCTTTTTTGCTTTTCCTCTTCTGATAGTGGTTTTTCTCCTCTATCGTAATCATTTAGATTAATTGTTTTTACTTTATTAAAAAGTAAAGTTTTTTTATCATAGTGATTATTAACCAAGTAATAACCAGTTTTTCCAAAAATATCGTATTTAATTACACCCAGTTTATTGTCAGGAAAAAGTTCAAATGTGCGCTCAAAAGCAATTCCATACCTATTATAGTCATCCAACATTCTGAAGTAAAAATCAGTGACATACTCATCACCATCAACATATGGTAAAGTGTCATTTTCTTCCCAATCGCTGTAGCTGGGGTAGTATTTGTAAAGAATTCTCAGGAGAATTTTGTAAGGATGATCAAGAAATATTTCTTTTATTAATTTTGGATCAAATGTTTCAAGCTTCATCCATGGTTCAACTACAAAGTTATTGAGTTCAGGACTTACAATGATCATTTTATTATATCCTTACACTATTTTTAAATTACATCCTATTATAACTACTACATTAGAGTAGGTGAGTTAGAAAAATAAAATTGAATTATGGTTTAAAAAGAATAAAATAATTATATAACAAAGACGGAAAATGACTTAAAAAACCTTTCTATAAAAGAATTAAAAAAGATAAAAAAGCTCAATCAACAAAAACTAAAAAAAGAGTATTCTCAATATAAAAAAAAACAAAAGTTGATTGATGATATAAAGAAAATAAAAAAAATGAGGAAAAGAATAAAACCCAAAACCAAACCCAAAACATTTGATGATTATTTTCAGGAGTGCATAAAGAATAGAAAAATTCCACCAGATACACCATCTTATCTTCGTAAAGCTTTGAAACGAGCTATTAAAGAATGCGACCAAGGAATTATCAAAGATAAATCAGCTCTGGATGGTTTTGCTAACAAATACATTGTTGAGGTTGAATCTGATGTTTTACCTTTTGAGTTTTTTGAATCTAAATCCTCTTATTTAAAAGAGTTTTTACGAAATCATCGAAACATTAAAGTCAGATTTATTTTAGTTTGCTTAATGGAAAAAAAGTTTAAAGACGGAAATAAGCTAGGTATTATTCAGGATAAAGCATATTTTAATTCAGATACATATGTCAATCTTGTATCAACTGATGTGAAAGAAATACTTTCAAGAGCAATTTTCTCAATCCTTGAAAAGATTAAAATTTATCAGAAGAATGGAAGTGGATGGTATTTTAAAAAAGTTATTCATCTTGAGATTCATACTGTTAATTACAATCCAATGAGAGGATCTTCTTATATTCCTCTTCCAGATTGGATAATTCGAAAAAGAGCGATATTAAACATCCTTAATAAAGATGAGAAATGCTTTTTATGGTGTGTACTTAGATATCTTCATCCAAAAGAAAAAAATGATGCTCGAATAAAGGATTTGAAACAGTATAAAAATACTTTGAATACTAAGGGAATTGATTTTCCTATCAAATTAAAAGATATTTCAAAATTTGAATCACTTAATCCATCACTTCCAGGAATAAATGTGTTTTCGGTTAATGAGAAAAATAAGTTTTACCCCCTCCGAATGGCTAATAGAAATCCTCAAAAAACAATTGACTTATTCCTTTATGAAGAAAATTCTAAGTATCATTATTCTCTTATTAAAAATTTTTCAAGACTATTTAGATCTCAAATAACATCAAGAACAAATGGACAAATACACATTTGCAAAAGATGTTTTACTCATTTTTCGAAAGAGGAATTATTTCAAAAACATATTGAATATTGTTCAAATAATGAAACAGTTGCTGTTAAAATGCCTTCAATAAACTCTAAATTAAGTTTCAATAATTACTACAAACAGCTTCCAGTTCCTTTTGTAGTTTATGCAGATTTTGAATGTTTTACCAAACCAATTAACAATTGTAATCCCAACCCAGAGGATTCTTATAGTTACAATTACCAAAAACATGAGCCATCAGGGTTTTGTTTTTACATCAAAGGAATCACCTCCGGTGCCGCCAAAGGCGGTTTAGTTCCTAATATTATCAAACCTATCATTTATACAAAAAAGAAAGATACTGATAATATTGCTAAAATATTTGTCAAAAAACTTGAGAAAGTAACTAACAGATTGTATAACGATTTTTATCGTCGTCCAAAACCTCTTAAATTAACCAAGGAAGAACAAATATCCTTCACTAAAGCTGAAACTTGTCATATTTGTAAGACTCCACTACTCAAAGATAAAGTCCGAGATCATTGTCATTTTACTGGTCAATACCGTGGTGCTGCTCATAATAGTTGCAATCTCCAGTGTCGAAAGCCAATGATACTTCCAGTTATTTTTCACAATCTTCAAGGCTATGATGCTCATTTGTTTATAAAAGAACTTTCCTGTATTCGAGGTGAGCTAAACTGTATTCCATCAACCGAGGAAAAATACATTTCGTTTTCCAAAAAGATAAAAGTTGATGAGTACATATGTAAAAGAAATGGAGAGATGGTTTCCTTGAATTTTGAAATACGTTTTATTGATTCATTCAAGTTTCTTCAAACTAGTCTCGCAAATCTTGTTGGAAACTTACAACCGGATGATTTTCATAACACAAAAGAAATTATGAAAGAAAATATCGATCTTCTTACTCGAAAAGGAGTTTATCCCTATGATTATGTTTCCTCAATAGAGAAACTAACTGAAACACAACTTCCTCCCAAGGACCAATTCTATTCAAAATTAAATGATGAAGAGATATCAGATGATGATTATCAACACGCACTCAACGTTTGGACCACATTCAAATGCCAGACAATCAGAGATTACCACGATCTATATTTGAAGTCTGATGTCCTGCTTCTTGCTGATGTATTTGAAAACTTTCGAAAAACATGTTTGAAACATTATAATCTTGATCCAGCGCATTACTACACATCCCCTGGTCTGGCTTGGGATGCATGTCTAAAAGAAACGGGGCAAGAATTAGAATTGTTAAGTGATTATGATATGCTAATGATGTTTGAAAAAGGAATAAGAGGAGGAATGACCCATATTTCAAAAAGGTATGCAGAAGCAAATAATAAATACATGAAAGACTTCAACCCAGATCAGCCTTCAAAATTCATTCAATATTTGGATGCAAACAATCTTTACGGATGGGCAATGTCACAATCACTTCCAACTCATGGTTTCAAGTGGATGACCAACCTCTCAAAAGAAAAGGTGATGGATATTCTCGAGAAAGCAAATGATAGTATGGCAAATCCAATCGGAAAGAAAGGATTCATCTTTGAAGTAGATTTGGAATACCCCCATGATTTATGGGAATCTCATAACGACTATCCTCTTGCACCAGAGAAGTTGAAAGTCAATGGTGATGAGAAACTTATTAGTCATTTCAAGCTACATAAAAAATATGTAATACACTATCGAAATTTGAGGCAATGTCTTGAAATGGGTTTGAGAATTACAGCTGTTCACCGAGGAATATCTTTTGAACAAAGTCCTTGGATGGAGCCTTATATCAGAAAGAATACAGAACTTCGAAAAACGGCGGCTAACAGCTTTGAAAAAGACTTTTTCAAATTAATGAATAATTCTGTTTTTGGAAAGACTATTGAGAATATAAGAAAAAGACAGAATATAGTACTTATTGATAATCGTGAAAAAGCTGCAAAATTAACAAGTAGACCAAACTTTGATAGAGCGACTATTTTTGATCGAAATTTGATTGCTATTCATATGAAGAAAACTGAGGTCTATTTTAATAAACCAGTTTATGTTGGCCAAGCCATATTAGACTTGTCGAAACTATTGATGTTCGATTTTCATTATAATTACATCCAAAAGAAATATTCATATAAACGCGCCAAGTTGTTATTCACTGATACCGATTCTCTGATGTATGAAATAGAAACAGATGACTTTTACAAAGATATATCAAAAGACATCTCCTCCAATTTTGATACATCAGATTATCCTCCAAATCACCCATCTGGAATACTGACAGGAGTTAATAAAAAGGTAATTGGAATGTTCAAGGATGAAGTAGCTGGTAAACAAATTACGCACTTTGTTGGCCTTCGTCCTAAATTATACAGTTTCAAAGTTGAAGACAATACAGGCTCTAAAAGCTCTGAGACTAAAAAGTGTAAAGGGATCAAGAAAAATGTTGTGAAAAAGGGCGTGTCATTTGATGATTATGTCCATTGTTTATTTTCTGATGAAAAACAGATGAGATCGATGAGGATTATTCGGAGTGAAAAACATGTTATTTATTCAAAGGAAGTAAATAAGATAGCTTTGAGTAACGAAGACGATAAAAGGATTTTGACCAAGGACAAAGTAAATACAAAAGCAATAAGATAAAAATAAAATTGATTTAAAGATTTATAATTTAATAATTATAAATCATGAATAACAACGAAATCATTAAATTTCAGAATATAAGGTTTTATTCTCACCCAACTTATAGCAAATATTTTGCAAGTAAATGTGGGAAGATTCTTAGTTTAAAACGAAAAGAAAAAAAAATACTAAAGTTTGGAACAAAAGGTAATGGTTATCCATATTTTAGTTTATATATAAATAATGCTCCAAAATATTACTTAGTTTCACGGTTTGTTTATGAGTGTTTTAAGGGAGAGATTCCAGATGATAAAGAAGTTGATCATATTGATAACAATAAAGAAAATAATAGTATTAAAAATCTTCAATTATTAACACATAAAGAAAATATAAGAAAATCACGTTGTAGAAAAGTCAAATCTTTTAATATTGAAACAAGAGAGGAAAAGAATTTTAAAAGTGTAAATGAAGCAGCAAAATATAACTGTATTTCACCATCTTCAGTTTGTTTGAATTGCAGGAAAAGAACTAAAATTGTAACTTCGAAGAAGGATGGCATGATTTACGTATTTAATTATATGGAATAAAATAATAAATGTCATACACAGATGAAGAAATAAAAAAATACTTGGAAATATTACATAATTACACCAAACCGCCAGAAGAGAAAGTAAGCCAAAAAACAAGGTGTTGGAATTGCCAAAGAGATGATTGTTTTACTATTTACTCAGGACTTAAGGTTTGCGAATCTTGTGGTTGCTCAAATGGTCATGTTTTAAGTTATTATGATAAAAAAGATTTTGATCGATTACATTATCGAAAGAAGAGTATTTATCAGAGAAAATATCATTATGAAAAAAAGGTTAATCAAGTAGGTAAAATGTTAAATCTCTCCGAAGATCAAAAGTATGAATTGTATAATAAGCTAATGACGATAGACAACCAAGTCATGGAAAAATTAAATAAACAATTTTGCCGAAAGAGGATGGTGAGTATTTTTTATTTGATCAAGAAATTTCTTGGAGAAATGGGAAATGAAAATCACAAATTGTTCCATCCAAAAATTTCTGAAAAAACTTTGGATAATTATGAAAAGTGGTGGAAAAGTTACAAATCAATCTGCGACTCCGCCTCCGGCGCGCGAAGCGGCTCCTCTATGATATGATTGACTTTATCATTTCTATCTTAAGATGTAGATAAAAATGGTGTTCTTGAACTTTTTTAAATAAATTTTTCATCATATTTTTTAACAAATCTATCTGCCAGGGGAGTCTGATCAATTATCATTTCATCTATTATTTTCATTCGATCAATAAATTCTTTTTTATCAAAATCATCCCCACGAAGAGCTGAACGCAGTTCAACCAATACCTTTTCATATGTTAAATATGCAACTTGAGACATTTCAATCTTTTTCTTGTAATTTTTAATCTTTGAAACAGAACTCACTACCACTCCAGCGCCATTTATTAAACCCAAGATTATTGGATTCAATGTTATTCCCCCCACTATCGTGCCAATAATAACTAATCCTACACCAGATATAGTAAGTGTTTCATCAAGGATTTTATACCTCCTGAAAGATTTTTTAAAACACCAGTATTTCTTGTGGTAGTGTTTATAGAAATCCTGGCGAGTTTTGATGTCTGTCTCTGACAGAGAGTTATCAATGTGATTAAATTCAAACACGTCGTTCATTTATTCTTTTACTCTACATAACTTCCATTTAGTTTTTCTTGAATCATTACTCTGTGAAATTGCTCAGAGTCAAAGTTGTAAAAATTTGGAGAAAACATAATTTTACTCAAAACTCCATCCTCAGTTGTAAAAATAAAATATTGATTGGTGGTGTGATTAGAGGTTGTTAACGACAATGTTGAGCTGTAATTACTGATGTTAACTTTTGTAACAATTGAATCAGCACTTTCTGTTAACCATAAAACAATTTTTTTTCCATCAAAATTATTTGGTAAAGTAAAAAAATCTCTTTTGTTATTGGAAAATAAAGTTAAATAACCAGCAGCTTTAACAAAGGATAAACTTAATAAACCTCGTCTATTTTGTGAATTATTTTTACCTAAAGCAAAATTTCTATTATTCCAATGATAAAAAACAATGCATAAGGTATAATTTGTAAAATTACCAGAGGGGGAAAAACTAATAGTGTAATTAGTAGTATTTAATCCTTCTTTTCTTATATCACTCAGGTGTTTATCAGGAAAAGTAATGTTTGGATGAAGAGAATTTATAACAACACCAGATGATGTCTTATTTAATCCATAAATATTTGCATCAGTAAAGTCATAAAATTCTTCAAAATATTTTCTATAAACTTGGTTTGTAGTAAAGGGAATTAACTCTTTTACCATTCCAACTGTTGCAGCACTAGTATTCTGACCTTTATCGAGAGCAATGTTTAGTATCTTTTTTTTATTTGCGTTAATATCAACGTTGTATACTACTTGTGTTTTTTGGACGTCAAATGCTGTGTGATAGTCATAAACTTTATCTGGATCGATATTGCTAACTGTACTCATGATGCCATAAGCAATAATGTAAACTCCAGAAAACCTTAATGGATACACAGACAAATCATATCCATCATTAGGAATATTAACCAAAATATGAAGAAAAAACTTACTACCGTATGTCAACTTCTTAAAATTTACTATGATTCTATGGTAATACATAAATTCTTTTTGTCCCCTTGAATTGGTGAATCTATGGCTAAGTTTTTTAACAATAACATTTCCAATTGTTAATCCTTGAGATGAACCCTTATTAACATTTATCAGGGATTTATGCCATAGTTGATAATCAGTGTTAAGTATTTCAAGACAAAGTGAGTAGTTAGCACCTCCAGCTAACCTGTAAAAATTAACCCCCATTTTGTACTTATATCCACCCTGTGAATTTTTGATTATTTCCATATATATAACTTTATGATTATAATCATGAAAGTTGCCCCTGTTTGGTGCAAGGTCTGCTATCTTTTTCATAATAAAACTAGTACCTGTAGTTATTTCATCAGTCCATTGACTTGCGTCTGACATGAGATAACTAAACTCATCTTTATAGTGGCTTGGTTGAACTTGAGCTGTATTTAAAAGGTTGATCATATATTTTTTATTTACTGCATCACTATCAGAATCGGGATCTTCAATGTTAACTATTTTATTTCCACTCATGTTAAGATTTCCCGTCATTGGGACACTCCCATCTTTCTTAAAGAAGGGACTAAGATCTTGGGAAGTAGATTTATTATCAACATATAATTTAGTAGCAGCATCTGTGTTATTTGTTGGTGTTTTCAGGTTAATTATGCCTTTATTATCCATGTTCAAATTATTTGACATCTTATTTGATCCATCAACGTGGAGATAAGCAATATCAGTATAAGCCAATGGTGTTGGCTGTTTAGGACCATTTGGATTCGGAATATTGATTATTCTTTTGTTGTTCATGTTCAAATCTCCAGTCATTGGTTTACTTCCATCCAATTTTACAAAGACACTACCATCAACTTTGTTATCATCAACATATTTTTTATTTGCAGCTTCACCATTGACTGTTGGTATTGGAAGATTTTTTATCTTTTTATTGTTCATATCAATATCTCCAGTCATTGGTTGACTTCCATTTCTATAGAAGAAATTACTTTCTGCGTAATTTTTTGTAACTGGCTCATCCGCATCAGAGGGGACTTTAAGGTTCAAAATACGGAAGGAGTCCTTCATATCAATGTTGGAATCTATTGTCAGTAATGATGTCTTTCCTTTACCAGAATTGTCATCAACATATTTCTTGGTTGCTGCATCGGTGTTTGATGCTGGGGCACCAACATTTTCTAGTTTTTTTCCAACCATATCATAATTTCCATCCGAGGTCAAATTGAATCCAACACCTGGAGCTCCTTGTAATCCCTTGGCAAATGGATGTTGATTAGAAGAGTGTTCGTTAAATATTCCCATTTTATTCTTTACATAGATAAATTTCCATAAAAGTTTCTTGCAATGCGTTTCTTTGGTTTGTCAACATACAAAAATGAAAAAGGTTTTTTAGTTGCTGCTTCATAAGCCTCTTTATCAACTCCCAATTCAGATGATATTCTGTTGGCTTCCCTCGATGAGAATTCGTATAAACAGTAGTGGGAACAATTCAATCGAATATCCTTTGGAGTTTTGTAAAATGATTGACTCAGATAAATCACTGAGCAATTTTTATGTCGTCCTTGAATAAAATAATCAATGATTTGTTTCTGATTTTTATCACAGACATAATCATCAAATATCACAATTTTGTTTTCTCCATAATCCATTTCTTTTACTGGGGTTATTTCATCATTATTCACATTAAGTATTTCACATCCAAATAGATGAGACATCTCTCTCATTTTTTTGATTAGTTTTTTGTACTTATCCTGCTCCAAATTTCGAGCGTAAAGATAAATTTTATTGTAATACAGCAGTGGCTCCGTTAACATGTAATACAGCAAATTAGTTTTGCCACTTCCGCTACTTCCACAAATTAACATTCGAAATGTATCCGATGGCATATAAGGATAAAGCTGTTTGAATTTTTTATCTTTATCTTCGTCGGTGCTATCACAATTAGGTATTTCCATTTATATAACTATTATATAAATGGATATTGAAGAACTTAAAAAATTTGCAAGAAATAAGATTGAATCCGACAATCTTACTAAACAGGTTAGACAACGAATAAAAGAAACTTCTTGGGAAAAACAAAATTTGAGGGAAGGATTTAGTGAGACGTTCCGGCCTCTGATTTCTCAGTTTGAAAAACCTGAGGACCCAAAAACAAAAAACATTTTTACTCAAAACCAGGAAATGTTGCGAAATCAGTTGGCACTTACAGAAGGACTCAAAGCAAATCAAAAAGCTATTACTGATGGATTTAGTCAGTTTGAGCGATTGGCTGATATGAAAGAGTTGCCAGGAGTAGAAGCTATTGAAGAAGCTGAAGCTCAAGCTGAAGCTCAAGCTGAAGTAAGATTTAACTTAGAAAAAAACTTTAATCAGAATGATATTGAGATAATAGAAGAATATAATTATCCAAGACCAAAAGATTTTTATGTTTCTAATATTGAAGATTTACAAAAAGATTTAGAAGATTTAAAAAGTGATATAATAACATTAACTGGGAAGATTAATGGAAGAAAAAGAAAAAAAAATCCAAACCAAGATTATGTATATGAAACTAATCAAAAAGAAAAAGAAAAAGCAACACTAATGAAATATAAAAATATAATGAATGATTATTTTAAATCAATTGAATATAAACTAGGGCAGGGTCTTTACTTATCTCCCCAAGAACTACTAAAGAGATTTGAGTTACTCAATGGATCACTTGCTGCAGGAAACAATGGTGTACTGCCTGAATACTTCCAAATAGCTCATCGACTTAGGGATCATGGGATTATTACTAATAACCAACTTAGTATACTTTTGAGAAAAGCTATCTAGATATCTGCATTTATATAATTACTATACAAATGGATATTGAAGAACTTAAAAAATTTGCTAAAAATAAGATTGAAGCCGACGATCTTACTAAACAGGTTAGAAAACGAATAAAAGAAACCATTTGGGAAAAACAAAATCTAAGGGAAGGATTTACTGAAACATTCCGGCCTCTGATTTCTCAGTTTGAAAAACCCGAGGATCCCAAAACAAAAAATATTTTCACTCAAAACCAGGAAATGTTGCGAAATCAATTGGCTCTTACGGAAGGACTCAGAGACAATCAAAAAGCTATTACTGATGGTTTTAGTCAGTTTGAACGTTTGGCTGATATGAAAGAATTACCAGGAGTAGAAGATATTGAAGATAAAAGAAATAAAACACTGGAAGAGTGGGAAAAGGAAAAGGAAAATTGGGAACAAAAAAAGAAAAGTTGGAAAGATTGGGAGGATGAGCAGTGGGAAGAGTGGAAAAGAAAAAAGGCAAATAAGAAAATGATAAAAGAAAATATATATAAAAACGCGCAGAAACGGTGGGTGGATGCAAATGATTATTTAGATAGATTGAGGATAAGTGCAAAGAAATATAAAGAGGAAATGCTGAAAAATGAAATGTGGAACCAGGAATATGCAGATGAATGGTTTGAAAACGAAGAGAAAAGGGCAACTAAATGGATTGAAAATGAAAAGGCAATATGGGAAAATGTGCAGAAAAATGCTGAATTAGAAGAAATTAAAAAAAAATATGATATTCACTTATTAGATAGAGGAACACAAGATATACTAAAAAAAGAAGGTTTTTATTCATCTCCTTCTTCTTACTTTTTAAAAGAAACTTCTGAAATTGAGACATTAATCGAAGAATTAGGTGAAAAAGTAAAAAAAGCTAAAGAAGAAATTAAAAGTAAAGCAACTTTCCAAAAAGATGGTATTTATACTAGGGTTATTGCTATACCAATAGTAAGTCCTAATCCAGAAACAAAAGAAAAAATAGAAAAATTCAACGCATTAAACACATTCAAAGAAAATTTAAGAAAAATTTTGAGAGATAGAAAAAAAAGTGGCTCTGGAATATTTTACAACAACCCTCAAGAACTTCTTCACAGGTTTGAGTTACTCAATGGATCACTTGCTGCAGGAAACAATGGTGTACTGCCAGAATACATTAAAATAGCTCATCGATTTAGAGATCTTGGGATTATTACTAATAACCAACTTAACAAACTCCTCAAAAAGGTTATCTAAGTATAAGATAAATGAATGAAAGCGCGATTCATATTTCATCTATTAAACGAGAAAAAATAGGGACAAACAAACCCCATGATTTCCTGGTTAAATTTAATCCTCCTTTGAAACTTGACGCACAACTCAATCATTTTCTCGCCTTGGATAGGTTATCAATGACTTACTCTTGGTATAACATCAGAAGTAGTTATAGCAACAATAAAATCAAATACACCCATGATGGGTCAACATGGAATACAATTACGTTTTCAGATGGAATGTATTCCTACTCAGACATTAATGATTACATTCATCAGTACATGGATCAAAAGTCCCATCACACAACAGACTCCAAAGGAGTAAAGAATTACTCAATAAATCTGTCCTTCATTCTTTCCACCTATCGAGTGTTGGTGTCACTTGAGGGTAGTTATCAACTTGATTTGAGGGGAACAGATTTTGGAGACCTCATCGGATTTGACAAGAAACTGGTAACCAAAACAGAGTATGGAACTCGACTCCCAAATATTACAAAATCGATTGACTCACTTAACATAAACACAAGCGCTATAAAAGACTCCGTTGTTAATGGGGTGAATACAAACACAATTGCTGTTATTCCAACTGACAATCTTACAAGGTCATATCCATTCACTTTTGAACCAAGGAGGACATTGTACTGTCCTGTAATTTCTAATACTATTTCTGAAATGAGAATAACAGTAAATGATTCACTCGGACATCCTATTGACTTGAATGGTATTGATTGGTTTATGACACTGCTTCTTCGTCACACTAATGATAATGTAAATATATAGATAAAATGATGCGACAATCAGAGTTTAAAAAAAGATATGATCCTGATATGGGAAAGTTTTCAAGACAACATATATATGGAGGGGCGGGGGTAATGGATACAGTAAAATCTTTTTTTGGTAAAAAACCAACTAAAAAGGTAAATTTCGCAGTACCACCACCCAAACCAACTCCGCCTCAGGCGCGCGAAGCGTTTCCACCCAATACAAATAAAAACGTTGGTGATAAAATAGTAAAATTTCTTTCTGGTAAAAATCCATCATCACGTAAAACAAATAATCGAAAAACTCCCAAAATGACACAGCAAGAAATCAATAATAGAGTGCTACAAATTATGTCTGGTGGAAACGCCTTGCGCACCGGAGGTAAATTTATCTAATCTAATAATTAAAAAATAAGATGAAATCTTTTAGAAATCCAAAATATATTGAGAGATATGAAGATGTTGTTTTTGATCTTGAACAAGCTTTGGATGTAGTACCAGCAAATAACGCCCACCAAAACAAAACAGGTCACAGATTTATAGCTGATAACACAGGTGAGGCTACTCCATTTGATTGGTATAATGCAAGACTTTCAGTAGATTTCAAAGTTAATCAACTGGCAAATGGAGCTAACATTGATGCAGATGGAGATAATATGGGAATTGTAAACGGTTCTAGTTCCATCATTGAAAAGTTAACTATCTTGGCAAATGGACGAGATGTTTATAGTTGTAATTACGCAAATCATGTGGTAAATATTAAGAATTTGCTTGAGTATAATCCCTCCTACGTTGCTAGTGTAGCAACAAATGAATTTTACTATCTTGACACATCACGGAATGCTGATAGAGTAAAGTACACAACAAGAGATGTACAACACGTAAGAAATGCTGCCAATAATGCTGAAGAAAGAGCAGATTTAGTTAGCGGAAATAGCAATACTTACAACAAAGGTTTTGCCCTGAGAAAAGCTCTTCTGGGTGACTCAGCAACATTACGATGTGAAATTCCTCTGAACAGATATTCGTTTTTTGAAGCACTTGAGGATAAGCTGCTTCCAAATACAAAAATTGAGTTAAATATTGAAATAGAATCGGATAACAATCTCATCTGGAGAGCTGGAGGAAATGACTGCAGAGTCATTTTGACAAGATTGCAACTATTTGTTCCAAGGATAACATTCAACTCAGAAGGACAAAAAATCTACATTGAAAAGTACCTTATACCTTACAAATGGACTTATCTTAATGAAGTAGTTGAAAGATCAAATAATGGTCAGCAACAAACAGGGCAATTCAGGATTACAAATGGTATCTCAAAACCACGGCATGTATTTGTTTGGGCAATTAACACAGCCAATGTTGACGCACAAACAGCAAATCCATTTTTGTATAACACTTTCAACCTTCCAAACAATGCTAATGTATCACGTTGCTATCTCGAGGTTGGAAATGGCAATGAGTATCCCGATATTCACTTTAAACCAGCTACAGATCCATCAAGAGTTTTCAGAGAAGTGATGGGTTATGTTTATGCAAATAATGACTTTCAAGGAGGAACTCTTCTCAATAGATCAAATTTTGAAAATCTTTTCCCATTTGTTTACTTTGACCTGACAAAGCAAAAAATGGACTTGAAAGATGGGGTTACAAAACTATCTTTTCATTACGAACTGGGTGCTAATCCAAACGCTGATTATAATATTTACGCTCTTGTACTACATGAAAGAGAAGCAGAAATAGAGCAGAAAAGTGGAAAACTGCTTTTGAGAGCGTAAAATTTTAATATAATATAATATATAAAAATGACATCTTATATTGAATATGGAGTAACGCTTTCAGATGGACAAAAGTCAAAACTGTTAAGCGCAATCCAAAATAAATCACCTTTGACACTTCGATTAAAACATTCCCATCTTCAAGGATCAGATGAGTTAATGCTGACTCAAAGACAAATTTCAAAGATAAAAAAATCAATGGCAAATGGAACAGGATCAGACTTGAAAATAAGTAAAAAACAGATCAGTAGTTCAGTAAAACATGGTGGAAACTTGTTCTCTAGTTTAATGAGACTTGGAGCAAAAGTTCTTCCTTATGCAGTAAAGGGAATTTCCAAAGTTGCTCCTGCACTTGCTACTGGAGCTGCATCTGCACTGGGAAACCTTGGAATAAAAAAACTATTTGGAAAAGGGATTCCAATTCCAAAAAAATTTTTCCCTTATTTACCTCCTATTGTCAAAGAGTTCACCCAAGCACAAATAGATCAGATTAACAAAATTTTCAGGACAGGAGGTAGACTTGTTATTAAACCAACTCGTCAACAAATAGATGGTGGATTCCTGGGAACACTTGCGTCTATTGGAATTCCAATGGCAATTAGTCTGCTTCCAAAGCTTTTTGGCTCCGGTTTACAGGTTGATAGGGGATCATCAAGTAATACGAGAAATGTTTATGTTCCACGTGGAAAAGGGTATTACCCTCCACCCTTTTATGGTAATTGGAAAGACCCAATAGGAATGGGAGTTAAAAAAAAAAAGCCCAAAGGCAAGGGTTTGCTACTGGGAAAAAACAGTCCATTCAACTCAATTCCCATACTAGGCTCCATTTTGTGATAAAGCCTTTATCGAATTTTGACTTGATGGAATGGGTGAAAAAACTTGGTATAAAATATCTCAGAGGGATTTACAGTCGAGACCAACTACCACAAAAGATTAAAAAGGAATGTGGAATAATCAATCTTGATGATATGAAAGGACCTGGTACACACTGGGTTTGTTATAGAAACTTGGATTTGGTAGTTGAGTACTTTGATCCATTTGGTTTGATAATGCCAGCTGAGGCTCTGAAGTATTTTAATACTTCTGGAAAACAAGTGGTTTACTCGATGGATGAAATACAAAAACGCAACACTGTTTTCTGTGGTTATTGGTGTTTATACTATTTGCTAGAGAGACAAAATGGAAAAAGTATTCTTGATGTAATACATAATCCTCATTTTGATGAAGACAATAGCGATTTTATAAAAGCCTACTTTGGAGGTTAAACATTTTAAGAATAAATATAAAATTTATATTTATTCTGAATCAATTGGGGTATTATTTAGCTCTTTAATCCTTTCAACTTTTTTATTTAACTCCTTAACAGTAACAATAATGTTATCAAATTTCGAGTAAATATCTATAAGTTTAAAAAGTTTTTTCTTTTTATCACTCTTCATTTTCAACCAAGAATAATCTCCATTTCTTATTTTTACCCACATCTCACATTCACCAGCCATCAAAACTCGTGAAAGATTATCATTTTTACTTCGGAGAATCTCTAGCTCATCAATTATTTTTGTCCTTACTTCTTTCTCAAAATCTTTGAGCGTTTTAATATCCATATTTTTCTGTATTTCAGAAAAGAATTTAGCTTCCATTTTATCTAAACATTATACTAAATGAAAGAATCATATTGCATTAAAGATAAAAGAGTAACTCCTTGCACAGAGCCAAGTGGTTACCAGACAGATAAAAGAGGAAGAACTCAATTCTTTTGTACATGTGCAGTTTGTGGAATTAAAAAAGTCAGATATGTAAAGTCAAAAAACTGGTAAGCCCGTCTGAGAAGGCGGGCGGTGATTACGCTTCGCGCACCGGAGGTGACTTGTTTGACACTGTTGTAGGCACAGCTGCGGAAGCATTTACTGAACATGCTCTTCCTTGGTTGGGGAAAAAAGCAGTTGAAATGGGTCGATATGGAGCAAGTGAATTAATGAGAAATAAAAAACTACAAAAGAAGGCTGTAAATTATGGGATTAATAAAATGACTCCTTTTATTCAAGATAGTGTTGGTTCAGCAATGGACCAGCTTTCAACCAAAGTTAGACCAAAGAAAAAATATAAAACTAATAGGAAAGATTTGGATGGGGGAGGAACCGCTTCGCGCACCGGAGGTGGATTAGATCCAATGACTGTTGTAAAAAAGGCACCTAATATCGCAATGTCCACTACTCAACAATTGATTCCATCTTTGAAACCAGTTTACAATAGATATAAATCTGGGGATATTATGAAGTCCGCTTTTGGAAGTGAACATGGAATTACTTCTGGTAAATTTTGGAGAAGACCAACAGCAGCAGAAGAGTCCAAGATGGGAATAATACGCAAAGGTAGTAACCCTGAGTTATTTTTTAAATTTGAAAAACCTTCTAGAAGAATGAAAAAGACAAGATTTTTTGAAAACAACCCAGAAGCTTTAGAGCAGATGAATAACATTATTTCATCCAATCCTGATACATGGCCACAGGTATTAAGAGTACAGTATGGAATTATTGTTGATGAACACTTTTGGGAAAACAATCCTCTGTTAAGTTTTGGAAGTGGAACCGCCTTGCGCACCGGAGGAGGGGTTGATATCCACAAATGGATTGGAAAACTCCCAAAACCAAAAGCAGGATGGACTCCAGGTAAATATAAATATATGGGGCCTTATAATCCTCTCGAAAAACAATTAACTTATGATCCAGGAACTGGAGAAGTAACTGAGTGGAAAGTTAAACCTTTTAACAAAATTGATGAAATTGCAGCCTATCATGATATTTGTTATGATATGGGAAAAAACAAAGGTGATTGCGACAAAGAGATGGTTGAATCATTGGACCAGATTCCATATGGTGAAATGCCAAAATGGGGCTCAACAGCACGATTCTTGATTAATACAAAGAAAAAACTTGGACTTGGTTTGCAGGCAAAAAACGCCCAACGGCGTTGAGTAGTGATTGGACTCAACAATTAGCCGATGAACTTCACAAACCAATCACAAGAAACTTTCAAAAGAGATCAGTAATCTCAAACGGTACTGATGAAATCTGGGCTGCTGATTTGGTTGAAATGCAAAAGTTTAGTAAGTGGAACAAAGGGATTAAGTATCTTTTGATGGTAATAGACGTATTTAGCAAGTATGGTTGGATAAAGGGATTGAAAGACAAGAAAACTGAAACTGTGAGAGAGGCATTTTATGATATATTTGAAAGTGGGCGTAAACCAAAGATGTTATGGACAGATAAAGGTTCTGAGTTTATCAGCAGGCATTTCAAAGATTTTCTGAAAAAAGAAGGAATTAAACTGTACCACACTGAAAATGAAGAAAAATCTAGTGTTGTTGAGAGATGGAACAGGACAATGAAAAACAAAATGTGGAAGATGTTTACTGTGAATAACAACACTGTCTTCTTTGATAAGATAGATAAACTAGTTCATGATTACAATAATACAAAACACTCCAGTGTTAAGATGAAACCTGTTGAAGCGAGTAAAAAGAAAAATGAGAAAAAAGTTTGGTCTAATTTGTACGGTGATTTGATCTTCTTGAATCCGGGTAAACCAAAGTTCACTGTTGGAGACCACGTTAGAATTTCAAAGTATAAGAGAAAAGTATTTGATAAGGGTTACACTCCAAACTGGACTGAGGAGATATTTGTGATTGATAAAATTATTTCAACAAAACCTGTTACATATTCTATTGTTGATCTGATGGGAGAACCAATCAGGGGTTCTTTTTACGAGCAAGAATTACAAAAATCAAAACAGCAGACATTTAGAATAGAAAAAGTTATCAGACGAGATAACAAGAAAAAAATGGCATTAGTAAAATGGAGCGGATATCCTGATAAGTTTAATTCATGGCTGAGTTTCAAGGATCTGGTTGATTTTTAATACAAATATTGTATTAAAAATATAATTCCTATATTACTTCAGTCCCTTCAGTATCACTTTCTTTATCATCATCGCTCGATTCGGTTTCTTCTTCTTCGTAAATTGTTAGTAAAGATTCTCGAGGCTTTAATTGTTTAACACAGCACTCATGCACTTTTATCTGCAGAGATACAACATTCTTACTAATGAATAATCCTTCGATTATCAATGCCATTTTCACATTACAATACTGATCAATATATTTAAAAGGATTTAAATCTTTTCCTCTGTTTGATTTGAAAAGGGAAAGAATTTTCTTTGATTTCTCAGAGTAAATAAGTTTTGCGTATAAAACTGGAGCAGATGAGGAATCTACTTTTGTTTTCTTTTTTCCTTTCTTATCAGTATAATCAATCTCTTTATAATATAATGGTGAAGACAGAGATGATGCAACATCAGCGCCTAATTCAGTCTCTAAATAAAAATTACATAACTTTACAACATTAGTTATAACATCAAGAAATGCTTCTTCTTCTGAGTTTGGAGATGCGTCTTTACTCCAGAGGCAGACTGGAATAGAATAACCAACTAACTTTCCTGTTTCTTGGTTTTTCTTCTCATTTACTCCAAAAGAGAAAAGAAGCGGAGTTTCGATTACGAGAGCACCTTTCTTTCCATTTGGATATTTGATTTCAATTGGTATACGTTTGTATTTGATATTGCTATCTTTTACTTTGAATTCTTTGGCTTCATTAAAAATAATATTTTCTTGAGTAATCTGATCGTAACTTGACAGCTGCATTTTTATATTTACTTTTTTATTTTTTAAACTCTTTTTTATTTGTCACCCCATAAAAGTTTAACACTCCAGTAATTAGCCGATTCAGGATTTTGAAAAGTTAACTGGCCCTGTTTGTTTTTAATTTTCTTTGCTCGAGTGAGATAGCGAAATTTTCGCTCTTCATCTTGATGTATCAAAAAGTCTGGATACTTAGACGAACCAAAATGCAAATTTTTTCCATTTGGAAGTGTCACTACGTATTTGTTATTCTTTCGCTTCGAATAATCAAGAGATTCAGCACCGAGTTTTTTAGCCTTTTTCTTAAGTTTATCATAATCTTTACCTGTGACAACATATTTATGCTCCTCCATACCAGGCACATATGTTGGATCTTCATCGTAATTATCTCCATCATCAACAAGGAAATCTTTATCTTCATCAGTACAAACATCGACGCGTTGTTCCATTTTAGTATTTGATTAGATTACTTTTGCAGGTGGCTTCATTCTTTTGAATCTCATTAGAATTGCATGCATAAACAACCACTCTTAGACTGCGTATTACCAGAGAACACAAATTACGTTTTACTATTTCACGTGGGCACTAATTAACACACAATAATTTTTCACGTGGAAAACAATAGACTGCATACCAGAGTTCCCTAACAACCGGCGAACCTGAAAATAGATTTTGTGTTTACCTCTGGCGCTTGAAATTGTTAGGGAAGACAGGAATGCAATGACGTCATAGTTAGACTTGATAATAATAACATGGATCAATTCCTATAGAATCTAATTTTCTCGCAATATCTCTTATTCTCCTTTCAAAATGATTTTCGGGTTTTGTATGTACCCATTCATCCATACAATCTACTATCCCACCAAATTTGTCAAATAAAGCATCAACACGTTTTTCTTTATATATAAAATTTTTAGTATCATCAATATTTGTGATTCTATTAATCAGCTCGTCAACTCTATCGAGTATGGCTTTAAATTCTTCAGGGTTATCTCTCACTGAAGAATGGTTTATTGTTTCGTAATCATCGCTTTCAGAACCTGGTGTATAAAGAAATTGAAGATTTTTATTAATACTTTTAATAGTTTCATAGACAAACCTTGATGCGAATATTACTCCATCAACTTCATAAGTGTTCTTTGCTTTCTCGAATCCCATTGTACTATATATAATTATTTTTATTTCTTTAAACCAAATGAAATTTTTATTTTTCTAACTCACCTACTTGATAGTAGTTATAATAGGATGCTTTGGATTTGGCTCAAAAGTACTTTTTTCCGTCATTTTCCGCGAGCGACCCTTGGGGAGCAACGCGACCCTTGGGGAGCAACGCGACCCTTGGGGAGCGAGCAATTAAGTTTGTCAAGTTACCCAAGTTTCAATGACAGGAAAGTTTGAAAATGACTGAAATTAATTGAGTTTTGAAACTTTGAAGATTAAGAAAGATGGGGTGGATTAATTAGGGAAATGACTGAGTTAATTGAGTTTTAGATTTTTTTGAAAATGGTTTAAAAAGTACAGAAAATTCCCTGATTAATTTCCGTTATTGAAATTTGGGTTAAATGACAAGATTAATCGGGAAAATGACGGAAAAAAGTACTTTTGAGTTGAAATCCAAAGCATCCTATTATAACTACTGAGGAGTGACTCAAATTTACTTTTACCTTGAGATTCCCTTAGTGGTACTGATTAAAAAAAAAACAATTAACTGGCTTTGAAATTTTTGATTACAATAAAGACGCTACAGTTTAAAAACAGTTCCTGGCATTTTCGGCATTTTCAGTGCTTCGGTACTGCGAATCTGGCAACGCCCTGATATTGTAAATTAAAGATCACCTCAAATTGAAAACGTTACAGTCAAGAAGACTTTTGCATGGACTGATCAAACAACGGGAAATATAGAGTTGAGTTGCGATATTTCGACTGGCTAGTACCAGTCTTCATCAGGTTTATTAATATATCACGAATTTACAGAAATATATATGGAATAAAATTATAACCGGAAATTACATAATATGACGTGGTATGGTGTGGCTACTGTAAAAAGACAAGATAACATAGATATATAGTTACTATTCATCACGTTTATTGATGCCCAGAGGTTCAATTGTCTTAGCTTTGTAGATAAGGTGGGCTTCACGTGCTTTCCTGAAAGAATCACGCCCATTTTTAAGTTTTTCAATGAAATCAAAAGCATATGATTGTCGGAATGATTGCTGGTTAGAAAGTGTTCTGAAACTGCAGTAAGGATGTAATTACCAGTAGGGTTGAGTATAGGTCGTTTGTGTTCATTAAAACGGTCTTTGAGGCGACATTTAGTTTCTCCCATATATTGTAGATTACACAGGCTCGAACAGGCGACATTGAATCAAATAGATAACATTAAAAGTTTCACAAGTGATATGAGATTTGATGTGGTGGGTCTCACCTGTAGAATGAAAAGTGTATTGATTACGGCCATGTTCAATATAGGGACAGGTGGTGCAATTCCTGTTATTCCATCGGAAGGAACCGGGGGTGGGTCGGGAGTTACTGGTATCAGTACTGTCAGGAAGCCGGGCTCTAACGAGGATGTCACTAATATTATTACAGCGGCGATAAGCTACTAACAGAAGGTTTTTAAAAACATTTCTACAACGATCTGACGAGTGTAGCACGTTAGAATGCGTGTGAATGATATGCACAAGGTTGGGTAATGCTGGATTATAAGGTAATGACGAAAGGGGTGGTTTCAGTCTGATTCCTGGGTTTTTTAGTAAGTGCGTCAGTACGACGAATGTCGGAAGCTCGTTTTATTTGGATCTTAAGAAAAGTTTTGTCGAAGCCGCGATTAGCAAGGTAATTTATAAGTTCGTTAGTACGTAGTTTGTAATTGTCTGGGTTGAAGCAAATGCGACGGAGGCGAAGTCCAAGGCAAAAAGCTTATGCTACAGGCATTATTATACCCCATGCGCAGTATAGCACTGGCCCTGAAGAAGACTCATTGCACCAGCAGTTGAGCAGCCTCCGTCAAGCAGCCGCGGCTAACTTTATTGTCACCCTAAAGAGTTTTATAAGCCTGTTGAGCACAGCTTACTCCTCTCCACAAACAAAAGGCGGGGAGACGGACACTCTCTCTCCGCAACAGTTTTTTTTAGGGGAGACGGGGGCGGGGGCGGCTGTACACAGGCTATCAGAGGCCGCTTTATAAACTTGGCTTCGCTTTATTTTAAAGACATGATGAAGAAAAATACAATCCAAGTTATCCTCGTTAATCAGTAATAATTTTATAATAATAGCCAAACAAGAAGACATGTATCTCATTCGCAACACCATACCACTTTATAAAAAATCACTGACCCCAATACAAGAGGGAGCTAAGCTGACACGAGATTAGGTCTAACCAAGTTATTTAGCGGAATATAGTGTGGCGGTCAGTTTTTGAATATTTTCTTGATTGCACGGGACAATTCGTCAGCAGCAATATCGGAGCTCTCGTCTGCACCAACACTGGAACCTTCGTCTGCCCCAATACTGGAGCCTTCGTCTGCCCCAATATTGTAGCCTTCATCTGCACCAATGCTGGAACCTTCATCTGCAATTACGCTGAACTTTCCATCTTTGTCACGGTCTTCATCTTCCAAGAGGTTTTTACGTGGGAAAGCAAGCACGTTGGAGAACAAAACTGCAACGATAATTGATTACAACAACACGGTAATCTATTTGACAGGAAATTTCGACCAAAACACTGTTCTAAACAAGGCTAGACTAAATTAAATGTTCGTGTGCCACACACTCCAAATACAACAACTCCAATACCACATCTATCTCCTTAAAATAAAACTGCACTTTATTTGCCAGAGCTGAAAATCTTTTGAAACTGGGCTATAACATCAAATAACAAATTTCCCCAAGCAGAATTCAAAGTTAGTAGTGGACTTTTCTAGAGGGATTGACTGAACTTTAACATCAATCAATGAAACAGCACGCTCTGTTCCTCTTTCATAGGCCAAAGAAGAGTTTTTATTTAAAGTTACACATCAAACGATGTTACTGTTCATCCATTGTTACGTCGATACCAGTTTCAATGTTACGTCGATACTTGCACGATTAGTGACGCAGAGGATTTCCAAGACGGTTTCTTTGTCTATTCTAATTTACTTTTTAATTTACTTACCAAAGAGGAAAAAGAAGAGAAGCGTCCTCATCGTCGCTCTGGCCGGGCGTTTTTGGATACCAAAAAGTGCTCAATGCGGAGTTTACAGAGCTATAAAATGCCCTTTCCCTCAGTTATTATTGCTTTTATTGCACTTTAAGTCAATAGGAAAAAACTAATCAGTGCGCATTTGTCAATAGTGTAACAATTTTAAATTACCTTAAACACAAACACCCCCGCTAGATACTGAATGAAAGTTAACTTTGGATTTGTGATGCTGCTTATATATCATGGCCGGGGGAGCGGATATGTGGTCAGCATAGGTAAGGGCTTGATGAGTACGCGAGAAAAACGAATTAAAAACCATATGATTTCGTCAAAAATTGCACTTCCCCCGGCTGCAAATATGCCTTACTCAAATAGTTGTTGCAACATGTTTGCAATTCAGTTGCGCTTCAGAATTTCGATTTAAAAAAGAATAACGAATTTGGCTAGTAGTGTGTGTGCTAATTAAACTACAGCAACAGTATTAAAGGGTGCTGGATAATTAAGTACCGTTCATTGAATGAGTTGAATGGTTTGAATGAGTTGGGAACGGTATACGTCTCAATAATAATAGTCAGTATATAATCTCTTGACTGGCCTTAAGCTTGTACCTTACCGTCCGGGTTTCTATCGAACATAAAAAA